>CATKUP010000176.1:0-600000 GCA_949786385.1 Onychomys leucogaster
ATGCCCTGAAAAAAAGAACTGTGTTTCCTACTCATACGGACCATATGTAGTTCAACTCTGCTTATGAAACTGATACAAACCAGAGCTCCTCTTAAAATAAATCCTCTTCAGTTAATAGTGAGAATAGCGTAGGATTTGTGAACTGCGAAAAATCTTTTGAGCCCAAAATTCACTGTGTATACCAGAAATGAACTCTTACTTGTAGGAAGACACAGATACTGGGGTTTAACTCCGTTTCTGAAGGGAAATTCAGACTAGAGTTCTCATCCCTGAAACACAATCTGTTTTAAGGAAGAGGCGAGCCCTTCATTCCAGAGTCTAAAATACAGGAAGAACCATGAGCATGCCTAGAAAAAAAGAACTGTGTTTCCTACTCATATGGACCTTATGTAGTTCAACTCTGCTTATGAAACTGATACAAACCACAGCTCCTCTTACATAAATGCTCTTTAGTTAATAGTGAGAATCGCGTTTTGTTCGTGAACGGCGAAAATTCATTTGAGCCCAAAATTCACTGGGTTAACATGAAATGTACTCCTGCTTGTAGGAAGACACAGATGCTGGGGTTAAACTCCGGTTCTGAAGGCAAATTCAGACCAGAATTCTCATCCCTGAAAAACACACTGTTTTAAGGCAAGAATCATCCTCTTCTTTCTAGCGTCTCCAATAAGGAAAGAACCATGAGCTTGCCCAGACAAAAAGAACTGTATATCCTATTCATACTGACCACATGTAGTTCAACTTTGCTTATGAAATTATACAGACCCCAGCTCCTCTTACATAAATACTCTTTAGTTAATAGTGAGAATCATGTTGGGTTCGTGAACTGCCAAAAATCATTTGAGCCCATAATTCACTGTTTACACCAGAAATGAACTCTTGCTTGTAGGAAGACACAGATTCTGGGGTTTAACTCCGTTTCTGAAGGGAAATTCAGACCAGAGTTCTCATCCCTGAAACACACTCTGTTTTAACGAAGAAGCAAGCTCTTCTTTCCAGAGTCTAAGATACAGCAAGAACCATGAGCATGGCCTGAAAAAAAGAATTGTGTTTCCTATTCATATGGACAATATGTAGTCCAACTCTGATTATGAAACTGATACAGACAACAGCTCCTCTTACATAAATGCTCTTTAGTTAATAGTGATAATCACATTGGGTTCTAGAACTGTGTAAAACATTTGAGCCGAAAATTCACTTGGTATAACAGAAATGAACTCTTGCTTGTAGGAAGACACAGATCATGGGGTTTAACTCCATTTCTGAAGGGAATTCAGACCAGAGTTCTCATCCATGGAACACACTCTGATTTAATGCAAGAAGCAAGCTCTTCTTTAAAGCGTCTCCATAACAGCAAGAACCATGAGCATGCCCAGAAAAAATGAACTGTGTTTCCTACTCATACGGATCATATGTAGTTCAAATCTGCTGATGAAATGAAACAAACCACACTTCCTCTTACATAAATGCTCTTTAGTTAACAGTGAGAATCATGTTGGGTTCGTGAACTGCAAAAAAATCATTTGAGCCCAAAATACACTGGGTTTACCAGAAATGAACTCTTGCTTGTAGGATGACAGTGATTCTGGGGTTGAACTCCGTTTCTGAAGTCAAATTCAGACCAGAGTTCTCATCTCTGCAAAACACTCTGTTTTAAGGCAAGAATCATGCTCTTCTTTCTAACGTCCTCAATATAGTAAGAACAATGAGCATGCCCTGAAAAAAAGAACTGTGTTTCTACTCATAAGGAAGATATGTAGTTCAACTCTGCTTATGAAACTGATACAGACCACAGCTCCTCCTACATAAATGCTCATTAATTAATAGTGAGAATCGCGTTGGGTTTGTGAACTGCGAAAAATCATTTGAGCCCAAAATTCACTGTGTATACAAGAAATGAAATCTTACTTGTAGGAAGATACAGATCCTGGGGTTTAACTCCGTTTCTGAAGGGAAATTCAGACCAGAGTTCTCATCCCTGAAACACACTCTGTTTTAACGAAGAAGCAAGCTCTTCTTTCCAGAGTCTAAGGTACAGCAAGAACCATGAGCATGCCCAGAAAAAAAAAACTGTGTTTCCTACTCATACGGACCATATGTAGTTCAACTCCTCTTATTAAACTGATACAAACCACAGATCCTCTTACATAAATGCTCTTTAATTAATAGTGAGAATCGTGTTGGGTTCGTGAACTGAGAAAAATCATTTGAGCCAAAGTTCACTGAGTTTACCTGAAATGAACTCTTGCTTGTAGGAAGACACAGATCCTGGGGTTTAACTCCGTTTCTGAAGGCAAATTCAGACCAGAATTCTTATCCCTGAAAAACACATTGTTTTAAGGCAAGTATCATCCTCTTCTTTCCAGTGTCTCCAATACAGCAATAACCATGAGCATGCCCTGAAAAAAAGAACTGTGTTTCCTACTCATACGGACCATATGTAGTTCAACTCTGCTTATGAAACTGATACAAACCAGAGCTCCTCTTAAAATAAATCCTCTTCAGTTAATAGTGAGAATAGCGTAGGATTTGTGAACTGCGAAAAATCTTTTGAGCCCAAAATTCACTGTGTATACCAGAAATGAACTCTTACTTGTAGGAAGACACAGATACTGGGGTTTAACTCCGTTTCTGAAGGGAAATTCAGACCAGAGTTCTCATCCCTGAAACACACTGTGTTTTAAAGTAGGAGCAAGCTCTTCTTTCCAGAGTCTAAGAAACAGCAAGAACCATGAGCATGGCCTGAAAAAAAGAACTGTGTTTCCTATTCAAATGGACTACATGTAGTTCAACTCTGCTTATGAAACTGATACAGACCACACCTCCTCTTACATAAATGCTCTTTAGTTAATAGTGAGAATAGCGTTGGGTTTGTGAACTTCGAAAAATCATTTGAGCCCCAAATTCACTGGGTTTACCAAAACTGAACTCTTGCTTGTAGGAAGACTCAGATCCTGGGGTTTAACTACATTTCTGAAGCGAAATTCAGACCAGAGTTCTCATCCCTGAAAAAAAACTCTGTTTTAAGGCAAGAATCATCCTCTTCTTTCCAGCTTCTCCAATACAGTAAGAACCATGAGCATGCCGAGAAAAAAATAACTGTGTTTCCTACTCATACAGACCATATGTAGTTCATCTTTGCTTATGAAACTGATACAGACTACAACTCCTCTTACATAAATGCTCTTAAGTTAATAGTGATAATCGCGTTGGGTTCTAGAACTGTGTAAAATCATTTGAGCCGAAAATTTACTTGGTTTACCAGTTATGAACTCTTGCTTGTAGGAAGACACAGATCATGTTGTGTAACCCCATTTCTGAAGGCAAATTCAGACCAGTGTTCTCATCCCTGAAAAAAACTCTGTTTTAAGGCAAGAATCATCCTCTTCTTTCCAGCGTCTCCAATACAGAAAGAACCATGAGCATGCCCTGAAAAAAAGAACTGTGTTTCCTACTCATACGGACCATATGTAGTTCAACTCTGCTTATGAAACTGATACAAACCAGAGCTCCTCTTAAAATAAATCCTCTTCAGTTAATAGTGAGAATAGCGTAGGATTTGTGAACTGCGAAAAATCTTTTGAGCCCAAAATTCACTGTGTATACCAGAAATGAACTCTTACTTGTAGGAAGACACAGATACTGGGGTTTAACTCCGTTTCTGAAGGGAAATTCAGACCAGAGTTCTCATCCCTGAAACATAATCTGTTTTAAGGAAGAGGCGAGCCCTTCATTCCAGAGTCTAAAATACAGGAAGAACCATGAGCATGCCTAGAAAAAAAGAACTGTGTTTCCTACTCATATGGACCTTATGTAGTTCAACTCTGCTTATGAAACTGATACAAACCACAGCTCCTATTACATAAATGCTCTTTAGTTAATAGTGAGAATCGCGTTGTGTTCCTGAATGGCGAAAATTCATTTGAGCCCAAAATTCACTGGGTTAACATGAAATGTACTCCTGCTTGTAGGAAGACACAGATGCTGGGGTTAAACTCCGGTTCTGAAGGCAAATTCAGACCAGAATTCTCATCCCTGAAAAACACACTGTTTTAAGGCAAGAATCATCCTCTTCTTTCTAGCGTCTCCAATAAGGAAAGAACCATGAGCTTGCCCAGACAAAAAGAACTGTATATCCTATTCATACTGACCACATGTAGTTCAACTTTGCTTATGAAATTATACAGACCCCATCTCCTCTTACATAAATACTCTTTAGTTAATAGTGAGAATCATGTTGGGTTCGTGAACTGCGAAAAAACATTTGAGCCCATAATTCACTGTTTACACCAGAAATGAACTCTTGCTTGTAGGAAGACACAGATTCTGGGGTTTAACTCCGTTTCTGAAGGGAAATTCAGACCAGAGTACTCATCCCTGAAACACACTCTGTTTTAACGAAGAAGCAAGCTCTTCTTTCCAGAGTCTAAGGTACAGCAAGAACCATGAGCATGGCCTGAAAAAAAGAATTGTGTTTCCTATTCATATGGACAATATGTAGTCCAACTCTGATTATGAAACTGATACAGACAACAGCTCCTCTTACATAAATGCTCTTTAGTTAATAGTGATAATCACGTTGGGTTCTAGAACTGTGTAAAACATTTGAGCCGAAAATTCACTTGGTATAACAGAAATGAACTCTTGCTTGTAGGAAGACACAGATCATGGGGTTTAACTCCATTTCTGAAGGGAATTCAGACCAGAGTTCTCATCCATGGAACACACTCTGATTTAATGCAAGAAGCAAGCCCTTCTTTAAAGCGTCTCCATAACAGCAAGAACCATGAGCATGCCCAGAAAAAAAGAACTGTGTTTCCTATTCATACGGACCATATGTAGTTCAAATCTGCTGATGAAATGAAACAAACCACACTTCCTCTTACATAAATGCTCTTTAGTTAATAGTGAGAATCATGTTGGGTTCGTGAACTGCAAAAAAATTATTTGATCCCAAAATACACTGGGTTTACCAGAAATGAACTCTTGCTTGTAGGATGACAGTGATTCTGGGGTTGAACTTCGTTTCTGAAGTCAAATTCAGACCAGAGTTCTCATCCCTGCAAAACACTCTGTTTTAAGGCAAGAATCATGCTCTTCTTTCTAACGTCCTCAATATAGTAAGAACCATGAGCATGCCCTGAAAAAAAGAACTGTGTTTCTACTCATAAGGAAGATATGTAGTTCAACTCTGCTTATGAAACTGATACAGACCACAGCTCCTCTTACATAAATGCTCTTTAATTAATAGTGAGAATCGCGTTGGGTTTGTGAACTGCGAAAAATCATTTGAGCCCCAAATTCACGGTGTATACAAGAAATGAACTCTTACTTGTAGGAAGATACAGATCCTGGGGTTTAACTCCGTTTCTGAAGGGAAATTCAGACCAGAGTTCTCATCCCTGAAACACACACTGTTTTAACGAAGAAGCAAGCTCTTCTTTCCAGAGTCTAAGGTACAGCAAGAACCATGAGCATGGCCTGAAAAAAAGAATTGTGTTTCCTATTCATATGGACAATATGTAGTCCAACTCTGATTATGAAACTGATACAGACAACAGCTCCTCTTACATAAATGCTCTTTAGTTAATAGTGATAATCACGTTGGGTTCTAGAACTGTGTAAAACATTTGAGCCGAAAATTCACTTGGTATAACAGAAATGAACTCTTGCTTGTAGGAAGACACAGATCATGGGGTTTAACTCCATTTCTGAAGGGAATTCAGACCAGAGTTCTCATCCATGGAACACACTCTGATTTAATGCAAGAAGCAAGCCCTTCTTTAAAGCGTCTCCATAACAGCAAGAACCATGAGCATGCCCAGAAAAAAAGAACTGTGTTTCCTATTCATACGGACCATATGTAGTTCAAATCTGCTGATGAAATGAAACAAACCACACTTCCTCTTACATAAATGCTCTTTAGTTAATAGTGAGAATCATGTTGGGTTCGTGAACTGCAAAAAAATTATTTGATCCCAAAATACACTGGGTTTACCAGAAATGAACTCTTGCTTGTAGGATGACAGTGATTCTGGGGTTGAACTTCGTTTCTGAAGTCAAATTCAGACCAGAGTTCTCATCCCTGCAAAACACTCTGTTTTAAGGCAAGAATCATGCTCTTCTTTCTAACGTCCTCAATATAGTAAGAACCATGAGCATGCCCTGAAAAAAAGAACTGTGTTTCTACTCATAAGGAAGATATGTAGTTCAACTCTGCTTATGAAACTGATACAGACCACAGCTCCTCTTACATAAATGCTCTTTAATTAATAGTGAGAATCGCGTTGGGTTTGTGAACTGCGAAAAATCATTTGAGCCCCAAATTCACGGTGTATACAAGAAATGAACTCTTACTTGTAGGAAGATACAGATCCTGGGGTTTAACTCCGTTTCTGAAGGGAAATTCAGACCAGAGTTCTCATCCCTGAAACACACTCTGTTTTAACGAAGAAGCAAGCTCTTCTTTCCAGAGTCTAAGGTACAGCAAGAACCATGAGCATGCCCAGAAAAAAAAAAACTGTGTTTCCTACTCATACGGACCATATGTAGTTCAACTCCTCTTATTAAACTGATACAAACCACAGATCCTCTTACATAAATGCTCTTTAATTAATAGTGAGAATCGCGTTGGGTTCGTGAACTGAGAAAAATCATTTGAGCCAAAGTTCACTGAGTTTACCTCAAATGAACTCTTGCTTTTAGGAAGACACAGATCCTGGGGTTTAACTCCGTTCCTGAAGGCAAATTCAGACCAGAATTCTTATCCCTGAAAAACACATTGTTTTAAGGCAAGTATCATCCTCTTCTTTCCAGTGTCTCCAATACAGCAATAACCATGAGCATGCCCTGAAAAAAAGAACTGTGTTTCCTACTCATACGGACCATATGTAGTTCAACTCTGCTTATGAAATGATACAGACCCCAGCTTCTCTTACATAAATGCTCTTTAGGTAATAGTGAGAATCATGATGGGTTCGAGAACTGCAAAAAATCATTTAAGCCCATAATTCACTGTGTACACCAGAAATGAACTCTTGCTTGTAGGAAGACACAGATCCTGGGGTTTAACTCCGTTTCTGAAGGGAAATTCAGACCAGAGTTCTCATCCCTGAAAAAAAAACTCTGTTTTAAGGCAAGAATCATCCTCTTCTTTCCAGCTTCTCCAATACAGTAAGAACCATGAGCATGCCGAGAAAAAAATAACTGTGTTTCCTACTCATACAGACCATATGTAGTTCATCTCTGCTTATGAAACTGATACAGACTACAACTCCTCTTACATAAATGCTCTTAAGTTAATAGTGATAATCGCGTTGGGTTCTAGAACTGTGTAAAATCATTTGAGCCGAAAATTTACTTGGTTTACCAGTAATGAACTCTTGCTTGTAGGAAGACACAGATCATGTTGTGTAACCCCATTTCTGAAGGCAAATTCAGACCAGTGTTCTCATCCCTGAAAAAAACTCTGTTTTAAGGCAAGAATCATCCTCTTCTTTCCAGCGTCTCCAATACAGAAAGAACCATGAGCATGCCCTGAAAAAAAGAACTGTGTTTCCTACTCATACGGACCATATGTAGTTCAACTCTGCTTATGAAACTGATACAAACCAGAGCTCCTCTTAAAATAAATCCTCTTCAGTTAATAGTGAGAATAGCGTAGGATTTGTGAACTGCGAAAAATCTTTTGAGCCCAAAATTCACTGTGTATACCAGAAATGAACTCTTACTTGTAGGAAGACACAGATACTGGGGTTTAACTCCGTTTCTGAAGGGAAATTCAGACCAGAGTTCTCATCCCTGAAACATAATCAGTTTTAAGGAAGAGGCGAGCCCTTCATTCCAGAGTCTAAAATATAGGAAGAACCATGAGCATGCCTAGAAAAAAAGAACTGTGTTTCCTACTCATATGGACCTTATGTAGTTCAACTCTGCTTATGAAACTGATACAAACCACAGCTCCTATTACATAAATGCTCTTTAGTTAATAGTGAGAATCGCGTTGTGTTCCTGAATGGCGAAAATTCATTTGAGCCCAAAATTCACTGGGTTAACATGAAATGTACTCCTGCTTGTAGGAAGACACAGATGCTGGGGTTAAACTCCGGTTCTGAAGGCAAATTCAGACCAGAATTCTCATCCCTGAAAAACACACTGTTTTAAGGCAAGAATCATCCTCTTCTTTCTAGCGTCTCCAATAAAGAAAGAACCATGAGCTTGCCCAGACAAAAAGAACTGTATATCCTATTCATACTGACCACATGTAGTTCAACTTTGCTTATGAAATTATACAGACCCCATCTCCTCTTACATAAATACTCTTTAGTTAATAGTGAGAATCATGTTGGGTTCGTGAACTGCGATAAAACATTTGAGCCCATAATTCACTGTTTACACCAGAAATGAACTCTTGCTTGTAGGAAGACACAGATTCTGGTGTTTAACTCCGTTTCTGAAGGGAAATTCAGACCAGAGTACTCATCCCTGAAACACACTCTGTTTTAACGAAGAAGCAAGCTCTTCTTTCCAGAGTCTAAGATACAGCAAGAACCATGAGCATGGCATGAAAAATAGAATTGTGTTTCCTATTCATATGGACAATATGTAGTCCAACTCTGATTATGAAACTGATACAGACAACAGCTCCTCTTACATAAATGCTCTTTAGTTAATAGTGATAATCACGTTGGGTTCTAGAACTGTGTAAAACATTTGAGCCGAAAATTCACTTGGTATAACAGAAATGAACTCTTGCTTGTAGGAAGACACAGATCATGGGGTTTAACTCCATTTCTGAAGGGAATTCAGACCAGAGTTCTCATCCATGGAACACACTCTGATTTAATGCAAGAAGCAAGCCCTTCTTTAAAGCGTCTCCATAACAGCAAGAACCATGAGCATGCCCAGAAAAAAAGAACTGTGTTTCCTATTCATACGGACCATATGTAGTTCAAATCTGCTGATGAAATGAAACAAACCACACTTCCTCTTACATAAATGCTCTTTAGTTAATAGTGAGAATCATGTTGGGTTCGTGAACTGCAAAAAAATCATTTGAGCCCAAAATACACTGGGTTTACCAGAAATGAACTCTTGCTTGTAGGATGACAGTGATTCTGGGGTTGAACTTCGTTTCTGAAGTCAAATTCAGACCAGAGTTCTCATCCCTGCAAAACACTCTGTTTTAAGGCAAGAATCATGCTCTTCTTTCTAACGTCCTCAATATAGTAAGAACCATGAGCATGCCCTGAAAAAAAGAACTGTGTTTCTACTCATAAGGAAGATATGTAGTTCAACTCTGCTTATGAAACTGATACAGACCACAGCTCCTCTTACATAAATGCTCTTTAATTAATAGTGAGAATCGCGTTGGGTTTGTGAACTGCGAAAAATCATTTGAGCCCCAAATTCACGGTGTATACAAGAAATGAACTCTTACTTGTAGGAAGATACAGATCCTGGGGTTTAACTCCGTTTCTGAAGGGAAATTCAGACCAGAGTTCTCATCCCTGAAACACACACTGTTTTAACGAAGAAGCAAGCTCTTCTTTCCAGAGTCTAAGGTACAGCAAGAACCATGAGCATGGCCTGAAAAAAAGAATTGTGTTTCCTATTCATATGGACAATATGTAGTCCAACTCTGATTATGAAACTGATACAGACAACAGCTCCTCTTACATAAATGCTCTTTAGTTAATAGTGATAATCACGTTGGGTTCTAGAACTGTGTAAAACATTTGAGACGAAAATTCACTTGGTATAACAGAAATGAACTCTTGCTTGTAGGAAGACACAGATCATGGGGTTTAACTCCATTTCTGAAGGGAATTCAGACCAGAGTACTCATCCATGGAACACACTCTGTTTTAATGCAAGAAGCAAGCTCTTCTTTAAAGCGTCTCCATAACAGCAAGAACCATGAGCATGCCCAGAAAAAAAGAACTGTGTTTCCTACTCATACGGACCATATGTAGTTCAAATCTGCTGATGAAATGAAACAAACCACACTTTCTCTTACATAAATGCTCTTTAGTTAATAGTGAGAATCATGTTGGGTTCGTGAACTGAAAAAAAATCATTTGAGCCCAAAATTCACTGGGTTTACCAGAAATGAACTCTTGCTTGTAGGATGACAGTGATTCTGGGGTTGAACTCCGTTTCTGATGTCAAATTCAGACCAGAGTTCTCATCCCTGCAAAACACTCTGTTTTAAGGCAAGAATCATGCTCTTCTTTCTAAAGTCTTCAATATAGTAAGAACCATGAGCATGCCCTGAATAAAAGAACTGTGTTTCCTACTCATAAGGACGATATGTAGTTCAACTCTGCTTATGAAACTGATACAGACCACAGCTCCTCTTACATAAATGCTCATTAATTAATAGTGAGAATCGCGTTGGGTTTGTGAACTGCGAAAAATCATTTGAGCCCAAAATTCACTGTGTATACAAGAAATGAACTCTTACTTGTAGGAAGATACAGATCCTGGGGTTTAACTCCGTTTCTGAAGGGAAATTCAGACCAGAGTTCTCATCTTTGAAACACACTCTGTTTTAATACAATATGCAAGCTCTTCTATACAGTGTCTCCAATATAGCAATAACCATAAGCATGCCCAGAAAAAAAGTACTCTATTTCCTACTCATACATACCCTATGTAGTTCAACTCTGCTTATGAAACTGATACAAACCACATCTCTTCCAACATAAATCCTCTGTAGTTAATAGTGAGAATAGCGTAGGGTTTGTGAACTGCGAAAAATCATTTGAGCCTATAATTCACTGTGTACACTAGAAATGAAGTCTTGCTTGTAGGAAGACACAGATAATGGGGTTTAACTCCGTTTCTGAAGGGCATTTCAGACCAGAGTTCTCATCCCTGAAACACACTCTGTTTTAAAGAAGGAGCAAGCTCTTCTTTCCAGAGTCTAAGAAACAGCAAGAACTATGAGCATGGCCTGAAAAAAAGTACTGTGTTTCCTATTCATATGCACTACATGTAGTTCAACTCTGCTTATGAAACTGATACAGACCACACCTCCTCTTACACAAATGCTCTTTAGTTAATAGTGAGAATTGCGTTGGGTTTGTGAACTGCGAAAAATCATTTGAGCCCAAAATTCACTGGGTTTTCCAAAACTGAACTCTTGCTTGTAGGAAGACTCAGATCCTGGGGTTTAACTCCATTTCTGAAGCGAAATTCGGACCAGAGTTCTCATCCCTGAAAAAAAAACTCTGTTTTAAGGCGAAAATCATCCTCTTCTTTCCAGCTTCTACAATACAGTAAGAACCATGAGCATGCCCAGAAAAAAAGAACTGTGTTTCCTACTCATACGGACCATATGTAGTTCAACTCTGCTTATGAAACTGATACAGACTACAACTCCTCTTACATAAATGCTCTTTAGTTAATAGTGATAATCGCATTGGGTTCTAGAACTGTGTAAAATCATTTGAGCCGAAAATTTACTTGGTTTTCCAGTAATGAACTCTTGCTTTTAGGAAGACACAGATCATGTTGTGTAACCCCATTTCTGAAGGCAAATTCAGACCAGAGTTCTCATCCCTGAAAAAAACCCTGTTCTAAGGCAAGAATCATTCTCTTCTATCCAGCGTCTCAAATACAATAAGAAACATGAGCATTCCCAGAAAAAAAAGAACTGTGTTTCCTACTCATACAAACCATATGTAGTCTAACTCTGCTCATGAAACTGATTCAAACCACAGATCCTCTTACATAAATCATCTTTAGTTAATAGTGAGAATCACGTTGGGTTCGTGAACTGTGAAAAATCATTTGAGCCCAAAATTCACTGGATTTACCTGAAATGACCTCTTGCTTGTAGGAAGACACAGATCCTGGAGTTTAACTCTGTTCCTGAAGGCAAATTCAGACCAGAATTCTAATCCATGAAAAACACTCTGTTTTAAGGCAAGAATCATCCACTTCTTTCCAGCGTCTCCAATACAGTAAGAACCAAGAGCACGCCCAGAAAAAAAGAACTGTGTTCACTACTCATACAACCTTATGTAGTTAAACTCTGCTTATGAAACTGTTTCAAACCACAGCTCCTCTTACATAAATTCTTTTTAGTTAATAGTCATAATCGCGTTGGGTTCTAGAACTGTGAAAAGTCATTTGAGCCAAAAATTCACTTGGTTTACAAGAAATGAACTCTTGCTGGTAGGAAGAAAGAGATTATTAGGTTTAACTCTGTTTGTGAAGGGAAATACAGACCAGAGTTCTCATCATTGAAACACACCCTGTTTTATTGCAAGAATCAAGCTCTTCTTTCCAGCGTTTCCAATACAGCAAGAACCATGAGCATGCCCTGAAAAACAGAACTGTGTTTCCTACTCATACCGACCATATGTAGTTCAACTCTGCTTATAAAACTGATTCAGAACACAGCTCCTCTTACATAAATGCTCTTCAGTTAATAGTGATAATCGCTTTGGGTTATAGAACGTTGTAAAATCATTTGAGAAGAAAATTCACTTTGTTTAACAGAAATGAACTCATGCTTGTAGGAAGACACAGATCATGGGGTTTAACTCCGTTTCTGAAGGCAAATTCAGACCAGAGTTCTCATCCCTGCAAAACACTCTGTTTTAAGGCAAGAATCATCCTCTTCTTTCCAGCATCTCCAATACAGCAAGAACCATGAGCATGCCCTGAAAAAAAGAACTGTGTTTCCTACTCATAAGGACGATATGTAGTTCAACTCTGCTTATGAAACTGATACAAACCACAGCTCTTCTTACATAAATACTGTTTAGTTAATCGTGAGAATCACATTGGGTTTTTGAACTGTGTAAAGTGGTTTGAGCCCAAAATACACTTGGTTTAAAAAAAATGAACTGTTCCATGGGGGAAGACACAGATCCTGGATTTTAAATACGATTCTGAAGGTCAATTCAGACCACTGTTCTCATCCATGAAACACACTCTCTTTTCACCCAAGAAGCAAGCTCTTCTTTCCAGAGGATCCAATACAGCAAGAACCATCAGCATGCCCCCCAAAAAAAGAACTGTGTTTCCTACTCATACGGACGTTATATAGTTCAACGCCCCTTATGAAACAGATACAAACCACAGCTCCTCTTACATAAATGCTCTTTAGTTAATAGTGAGAATCGCGATGTGTTCATGAACTGCAAAAAATCATTTGAGCCCAAAATTCACTGGGTTTACATGAATTGTACTCCTGCTTGTAGGAAGACACAGATCCTGGGGTTAAACTCCAGTTCTGAAGACAAATTCAGACCAGAATTCTCATCCCTGAAAAACACACTGTTTTAATGCAAGAATCATCCTCTACTTTCCACCGTCTCCAATAAGGAAAGAACCATGAGCATGGCCTGAAAAAAAGAACTGTGTTTCCTATTCATATGGACCACATGTAGTTCAACTCTGCCTATGAAACTGATACAGACCACACCTCCTCTTACATAAATGCTCTTTAGTTAATAGTGAGAATAGCGTTGGGTGCGTGAACTGCAAAAAAATCATTTGAGCCCAAAATTCACTGGGTTTACCAGAAATGAACTCTTGCTTGTATGATGATACTGATTCTGGTGTTGAACTCCGTTTCTGAAGGCAAATTCAGACGAGAGTTCTCATGCCTGCAAAACACTCTGTTTTAAGGCAAGAATCATGCTCTTCTTTCTAGCGTCTTTAATATAGTAAGAACCATGAGCATGGCCTGAAAAAAAGAACTGTGTTTCCTATTCATATGGACCACATGTAGTTCAACTCTGCTTATGAAACTGATACAGACCACACCTCCTCTTACATAAATGCTCTTTAGTTAATAGTGAGAATAGCGTAGGGTTCCTGAACTGCGAAAAATCATTTGAGCCCAAAATTCACTTGGTTTACAAGAAATGAACTCTTGCTGGTAGGAAGAAAGAGATTATTAGGTTTAACTCTGTTTGTGAAGGGAAATACAGACCAGAGTTCTCATCATTGAAACACACCCTGTTTTATTGCAAGAATCAAGCTCTTCTTTCCAGCGTCTCCAATACAGCAAGAACCATGAGCATGCCCTGAAAAACAGAACTGTGTTTCCTACTCATACCGACCATATGTAGTTCAACTCTGCTTATAAAACTGATTCAGAACACAGCTCCTCTTACATAAATGCTCTTCAGTTAATAGTGATAATCGCTTTGGGTTATAGAACGTTGTAAAATCATTTGAGAAGAAAATTCACTGTGTTTAACAGAAATGAACTCATGCTTGTAGGAAGACACAGATCATGGGGTTTAACTCCGTTTCTGAAGGCAAATTCAGACCAGAGTTCTCATCCCTGCAAAACACTCTGTTTTAAGGCAAGAATCATCCTCTTCTTTCCAGCATCTCCAATACAGCAAGAACCATGAGCATGCCCTGAAAAAAAGAACTGTGTTTCCTACTCATAAGGAAGATATGTAGTTCAACTCTGCTTATGAAACTGATACAAACCACAGCTCTTCTTACATAAATACTGTTTAGTTAATCGTGAGAATCACATTGGGTTTTTGAACTGTGTAAAGTGGTTTGAGCCCAAAATACACTTGGTTTAAAAAAAATGAACTGTTCCATGGGGGAAGACACAGATCCTGGATTTTAAATACGATTCTGAAGGTAAATTCAGACCACTGTTCTCATCCATGTAACACACTCTCTTTTCACCCAAGAAGCAAGCTCTTCTTTCCAGAGGATCCAATACAGCAAGAACCATCAGCATGCCCCCCAAAAAAAGAACTGTGTTTCCTACTCATACGGACGTTATATAGTTCAACGCCCCTTATGAAACAGATACAAACCACAGCTCCTCTTACATAAATGCTCTTTAGTTAATAGTGAGAATCGCGATGTGTTCATGAACTGCGAAAAATCATTTGAGCCCAAAATTCACTGGGTTTACATGAATTGTACTCCTGCTTGTAGGAAGACACAGATCCTGGGGTTAAACTCCAGTTCTGAAGGCAAATTCAGACCAGAATTCTCATCCCTGAAAAACACACTGTTTTAATGCAAGAATCATCCTCTACTTTCCAGCGTCTCCAATAAGGAAAGAACCATGAGCATGGCCTGAAAAAAAGAACTGTGTTTCCTATTCATATGGACCACATGTAGTTCAACTCTGCCTATGAAACTGATACAGACCACACCTCCTCTTACATAAATGCTCTTTAGTTAATAGTGAGAATAGCGTTGGGTGCGTGAACTGCAAAAAAATCATTTGAGCCCAAAATTCACTGGGTTTACCAGAAATGAACTCTTGCTTGTATGATGATACTGATTCTGGTGTTGAACTCCGTTTCTGAAGGCAAATTCAGACGAGAGTTCTCATGCCTGCAAAACACTCTGTTTTAAGGCAAGAATCATGCTCTTCTTTCTAGCGTCTTTAATGTAGTAAGAACCATGAGCATGCCCTGAAAAAAAGAACTGTGTTTCCTATTCATATGGACCACATGTAGTTCAACTCTGCTTATGAAACTGATACAGACCACACCTCCTCTTACATAAATGCTCTTTAGTTAATAGTGAGAATAGCGTAGGGTTCCTGAACTGCGAAAAATCATTTGAGCCCAAAATTCACTTGGTTTACAAGAAATGAACTCTTGCTGGTAGGAAGAAAGAGATTATTAGGTTTAACTCTGTTTGTGAAGGGAAATACAGACCAGAGTTCTCATCATTGAAACACACCCTGTTTTATTGCAAGAATCAAGCTCTTCTTTCCAGCGTCTCCAATACAGCAAGAACCATGAGCATGCCCTGAAAAACAGAACTGTGTTTCCTACTCATACGGACCATATGTAGTTCAACTCTGCTTATAAAACTGATTCAGAACACAGCTCCTCTTACATAAATGCTCTTCAGTTAAATAGTGATAATCGCTTTGGGTTATAGAACGTTGTAAAATCATTTGAGAAGAAAATTCACTTTGTTTAACAGAAATGAACTCATGCTTGTAGGAAGACACAGATCATGGGGTTTAACTCCGTTTCTGAAGGCAAATTCAGACCAGAGTTCTCATCCCTGCAAAACACTCTGTTTTAAGGCAAGAATCATCCTCTTCTTTCCAGCATCTCCAATACAGCAAGAACCATGAGCATGCCCTGAAAAAAAGAAATGTGTTTCCTACTCATAAGGACGATATGTAGTTCAACTCTGCTTATGAAACTGATACAAACCACAGCTCTTCTTACATAAATACTGTTTAGTTAATCGTGAGAATCACATTGGGTTTTTGAACTGTGTAAAGTGGTTTGAGCCCAAAATACACTTGGTTTAAAAAAAATGAACTGTTCCATGGGGGAAGACACAGATCCTGGATTTTAAATACGATTCTGAAGGTAAATTCAGACCACTGTTCTCATCCATGAAACACACTCTCTTTTCACCCAAGAAGCAAGCTCTTCTTTCCAGAGGATCCAATACAGCAAGAACCATCAGCATGCCCCCCAAAAAAAGAACTGTGTTTCCTACTCATACGGACGTTATATAGTTCAACTCCCCTTATGAAACAGATACAAACCACAGCTCCTCTTACATAAATGCTCTTTAGTTAATAGTGAGAATCGCGATGTGTTCATGAACTGCGAAAAATCATTTGAGCCCAAAATTCACTGGGTTTACATGAATTGTACTCCTGCTTGTAGGAAGACACAGATCCTGGGGTTAAACTCCAGTTCTGAAGGCAAATTCAGACCAGAATTCTCATCCCTGAAAAACACACTGTTTTAATGTAAGAATCATCCTCTACTTTCCAGCGTCTCCAATAAGGAAAGAACCATGAGCATGGCCTGAAAAAAAGAACTGTGTTTCCTATGCATATGGACCACATGTAGTTCAACTCTGCCTATGAAACTGATACAGACCACACCTCCTCTTACATAAATGCTCTTTAGTTAATAGTGAGAATACCGTTGGGTGCGTGAACTGCAAAAAAATCATTTGAGCCCAAAATTCAGTGGGTTTACCAGAAATGAACTCTTGCTTGTATGATGATACTGATTCTGGTGTTGAACTCCGTTTCTGAAGGCAAATTCAGACGAGAGTTCTCATGCCTGCAAAACACTCTGTTTTAAGGCAAGAATCATGCTCTTCTTTCTAGCGTCTTTAATGTAGTAAGAACCATGAGCATGCCCTGAAAAAAAGAACTGTGTTTCCTATTCATATGGACCACATGTAGTTCAACTCTGCTTATGAAACTGATACAGACCACACCTCCTCTTACATAAATGCTCTTTAGTTAATAGTGAGAATAGCGTAGGGTTCCTGAACTGCGAAAAATCATTTGAGCCCAAAATTCACTGGGTTTACAAGAAATGAACTCTTGCTGGTAGGAAGAAAGAGATTATTAGGTTTAACTCTGTTTGTGAAGGGAAATACAGACCAGAGTTCTCATCATTGAAACACACCCTGTTTTATTGCAAGAATCAAGCTCTTCTTTCCAGCGTCTCCAATACAGCAAGAACCATTAGCATGCCCTGAAAAACAGAACTGTGTTTCCTACTCATACGGACCATATGTAGTTCAACTCTGCTTATAAAACTGATTCAGAACACAGCTCCTCTTACATAAATGCTCTTCAGTTAAATAGTGATAATCGCTTTGGGTTATAGAACGTTGTAAAATCATTTGAGAAGAAAATTCACTGTGTTTAACAGAAATGAACTCATGCTTGTAGGAAGACACAGATCATGGGGTTTAACTCCGTTTCTGAAGGCAAATTCAGACCAGAGTTCTCATCCCTGCAAAACACTCTGTTTTAAGGCAAGAATCATCCTCTTCTTTCCAGCATCTCCAATACAGCAAGAACCATGAGCATGCCCTGAAAAAAAGAAATGTGTTTCCTACTCATAAGGACGATATGTAGTTCAACTCTGCTTATGAAACTGATACAAACCACAGCTCTTCTTACATAAATACTGTTTAGTTAATCGTGAGAATCACATTGGGTTTTTGAACTGTGTAAAGTGGTTTGAGCCCAAAATACACTTGGTTTAAAAAAAATGAACTGTTCCATGGGGGAAGACACAGATCCTGGATTTTAAATACAATTCTGAAGGTAAATTCAGACCACTGTTCTCATCCATGAAACACACTCTCTTTTCACCCAAGAAGCAAGCTCTTCTTTCCAGAGGATCCAATACAGCAAGAACCATCAGCATGCCCCCCAAAAAAAGAACTGTGTTTCCTACTCATACGGACGTTATATAGTTCAACTCCCCTTATGAAACAGATACAAACCACAGCTCCTCTTACATAAATGCTCTTTAGTTAATAGTGAGAATCGCGATGTGTTCATGAACTGCGAAAAATCATTTGAGCCCAAAATTCACTGGGTTTACATGAATTGTACTCCTGCTTGTAGGAAGACACAGATCCTGGGGTTAAACTCCAGTTCTGAAGGCAAATTCAGACCAGAATTCTCATCCCTGAAAAACACACTGTTTTAATGTAAGAATCATCCTCTACTTTCCAGCGTCTCCAATAAGGAAAGAACCATGAGCATGGCCTGAAAAAAAGAACTGTGTTTCCTATGCATATGGACCACATGTAGTTCAACTCTGCCTATGAAACTGATACAGACCACACCTCCTCTTACATAAATGCTCTTTAGTTAATAGTGAGAATAGCGTTGGGTGCGTGAACTGCAAAAAAATCATTTGAGCCCAAAATTCAGTGGGTTTACCAGAAATGAACTCTTGCTTGTATGATGATACTGATTCTGGTGTTGAACTCCGTTTCTGAAGGCAAATTCAGACGAGAGTTCTCATGCCTGCAAAACACTCTGTTTTAAGGCAAGAATCATGCTCTTCTTTCTAGCGTCTTTAATATAGTAAGAACCATGAGCATGCCCTGAAAAAAAGAACTGTGTTTCCTATTCATATGGACCACATGTAGTTCAACTCTGCTTATGAAACTGATACAGACCACACCTCCTCTTACATAAATGCTCTTTAGTTAATAGTGAGAATAGCGTAGGGTTCATGAACTGCGAAAAATCATTTGAGCCCAAAATTCACTGGGTTTACCAAAACTTAACTCTTGCTTGTAGGAAGACTCAGATACTGGGGTTTAACTATATTTCTGAAGCGAAATTCAGACCAGAGTTCTTATCCATGAAAAAAACTCTGTTTTAAGGCAAGAATCATCCTCTTCTTTCCAGGTTCTCCAATACAGTAAGAATGATGAGCATGCCCTGAAAAAAAGAACTGTGTTTCCTACTCATACGGACCATATGTAGTTCAACTCTGCTTATGGAACTGATACAGACCACAGCTCCTCTTACATAAATGCTCATTAGTTAATAGTGATAATCGCGTTGGGTTATAGAACTGTGTAAAATTATTTGAGAAGAAAATTCACTTTGTTTAACAGAAATTAACTCGTGATTGTAGGAAGACACAGATCATAGGGTTTAACTCCGTTTCTGAAGGGAAATTCAGACCAGAGTTCTCATCCTTGAAACACACTCTGTTTTAATACAAGAAGAAAGCTCTTCTATACAGCGTCTCCAATATAGCAAGAACCATAAGCATGCACAGAAAAAAAAACTGTGTTTCCTAATAAGAAGAACCTTATGTAGTTCAACTCTGCTTATGAAACTGATACAAACCACAGATCCTCTTACATAAATGCTCTTTAATTAATAGTGAGAATCTCGTTGGGTTCGTGAACTGAGAAAAATCATTTGAGCCCAAAATTCACTGGGTTTACCTGAAATGAACTCTTGCTTGTAGGAAGACACAGATCCTAGGGTTTAACTCCGTTTCTGAAGGGAAATTCAGACCAGAATTCTCATCCCTGAAAAACACTCTGTTTTAAGGCAAGAATCATCCTCTTCTTTCCAGCGTCTCCAATACAGCAAGAACCATGAGCATGCCGTGAAAAAAAGAACTGTGTTTCCTACTCATACGGACCATATGTAGTTCAACTCTGCTTATGAAACTGATACAAACCACAGCTCTTCTTAAAAAAAAATCATCTTCAGTTAATAGTGAGAATAGCGTAGGATTTGTGAACTGCGAAAAATCATTTGAGCCCAAAATTCACTGTATATACCAGAAATGAAATCTTACTTGTAGGAAGACACAGATACTGGGGTTTAACTCCGTTTCTCAAGGGAAATTCAGACCAGATTACTCATCCCTGAAACACAATCTGTTTTAAAGAAGAGGCGAGCCCTTCATTCCAGAGAGTAAAATACAGGAAGAACCATGAGCATGCCTAGAAAAAAAAACTGTGTTTCCTACTCATATGGACCACATGTAGTTCAACTCTGTTTATGAAACTGATACAAACCACAGCTCCTCTTACATAAATGCTCTTTAGTTAATAGTGAGAATCGCGTTGTGTTCAGGAACTGCAAAAAACATTTGAGCCCAAAATTCACTGGGTTAACATGAAATGTACTCCTGCTTTTAGGAAGACACAGATCCTGGGGTTAAACTCCGGTTCTGAAGGCAAATTCAGACCAGAATTCTCATCCCTGAAAAAAAACTCTGTTTTAAGGCAAGAATCATCCTCTTCTTTCCAGCATCTCCAATAAGGAAAGAACCATGAGCATGCCCAGAAAAAAAGAACTGTATTTCCTACTCATACTGACCACATGTAGTTCAACTCTGCTTATGAAATGATACAGACCCCAGCTACTCTTACATAAATCCTCTTTAGTTACTAGTGAGAATCATGTTGGGTTCATGAACTGCGAAAATTCATTTGAGCCCATATTTCACTGTTTACACCAGAAATGAACTCTTGCTTGTAGGAAGACACAGATCCAGGGGTTTAACTCCGTTTCTGAAGGGAAATTCAGACCAGAGTTCTCATCCTTGAAACACACTCTGGTTTAACGAAGAAGCAAGCTCTTCTTTCCAGAGTCTAAGATACAGCAAGAAACATGAGCATGGCCTGAAAAAAAACTGTGTTTCCTATTCATATGGACCACATGTAGTTCAACTCTGCTTATGAAACTGATACAGACCCCACCTCCTCTTACATAAATGCTCTTTAGTTAATATTGAGAATAGCGTTGGGTTCGTGAACTGCAAAAAATCATTTGATCCCAAAATTCACTGGATTTACCTGAAATGATCTCTTGCTTTTCGGAAGACACAGATCCTGGGGTTTAACTCTGTTCCTGAAGGCAAATTCAGACCAGAATTCTAATCCCTGAAAAACACTCTGTTTTAAGGCAAGAATCATCCTCTTCTTTCCAGCGTCTCCAATACAGCAAGAACCATGAGCATGCCGTGAAAAAAAGAACTGTGTTTCCTACTCATACGGACCATATGTAGTTCAACTCTGCTTATGAAACTGATACAAACCACAGCTCTTCTTAAAAAAAATCATCTTCAGTTAATAGTGAGAATAGCGTAGGATTTGTGAACTGCGAAAAATCATTTGAGCCCAAAATTCACTGTATATACCAGAAATGAAATCTTACTTGTAGGAAGACACAGATACTGGGGTTTAACTCCGTTTCTCAAGGGAAATTCAGACCAGATTACTCATCCCTGAAACACAATCTGTTTTAAAGAAGAGGCGAGCCCTTCATTCCAGAGAGTAAAATACAGGAAGAACCATGAGCATGCCTAGAAAAAAAAACTGTGTTTCCTACTCATATGGACCACATGTAGTTCAACTCTGTTTATGAAACTGATACAAACCACAGCTCCTCTTACATAAATGCTCTTTAGTTAATAGTGAGAATCGCGTTGTGTTCAGGAAATGCAAAAAACATTTGAGCCCAAAATTCACTGGGTTAACATGAAATGTACTCCTGCTTTTAGGAAGACACAGATCCTGGGGTTAAACTCCGGTCCTGAAGGCAAATTCAGACCAGAATTCTCATCCCTGAAAAAAAACTCTGTTTTAAGGCAAGAATCATCCTCTTCTTTCCAGCATCTCCAATAAGGAAAGAACCATGAGCATGCCCAGAAAAAAAGAACTGTATTTCCTACTCATACTGACCACATGTAGTTCAACTCTGCTTATGAAATGATACAGACCCCAGCTACTCTTACATAAATCCTCTTTAGTTACTAGTGAGAATCATGTTGGGTTCATGAACTGCGAAAATTCATTTGAGCCCATATTTCACTGTTTACACCAGAAATGAACTCTTGCTTGTAGGAAGACACAGATCCAGGGGTTTAACTCCGTTTCTGAAGGGAAATTCAGACCAGAGTTCTCATCCTTGAAACACACTCTGGTTTAACGAAGAAGCAAGCTCTTCTTTCCAGAGTCTAAGATACAGCAAGAAACATGAGCATGGCCTGAAAAAAAACTGTGTTTCCTATTCATATGGACCACATGTAGTTCAACTCTGCTTATGAAACTGATACAGACCCCACCTCCTCTTACATAAATGCTCTTTAGTTAATATTGAGAATAGCGTTGGGTTCGTGAACTGCAAAAAATCATTTGATCCCAAAATTCACTGGATTTACCTGAAATGATCTCTTGCTTTTCGGAAGACACAGATCCTGGGGTTTAACTCTGTTCCTGAAGGCAAATTCAGACCAGAATTCTAATCCCTGAAAAACACTCTGTTTTAAGGCAAGAATCATCCTCTTCTTTCCAGCGTCTCCAATACAGTAAGAACCAAGAGCACGCCCAAAAAAAAGAACTGTGTTTCCTACTCATACAAACCTTATGTAGTTAAACTCTGCTTATGAAACTGATTCAAACCACAGCTCCTGTTACATAAATTCATTTTAATTAATAGTCATAATCGCGTTGGGTTCTAGAACTGTGAAAAGTCATTTGTGCCAAAAATTCACTTGGTTTACCAGAAATGAACTCTTGCTGGTAGGAAGAAAGAGATCATTCGGTTTAACTCTGTTCGTGAAGGGAGATTCAGACCAGAGTTCTCATCATTGAAACACACCCTGTTTTATTGCAAGAAGCAAGCTCTTCTTAGCAGCGTCTCCAATACAGCAAGAACCATGAGCATGCCCTGAAAAAAAGAACTGTGTTTCCTACTCATACAGACCATATGTAGTTCAACTCTTCTTATGAAACTGATACAGACCACAGCTCCTCTTACATAAATGCTCTTTAGTTATTAGTGAAAATCGCGTTGTGTTATAGAACTGTGTAAAATCATTTGAGAAGAAAATTCACTTGGTTTAACAGAATTGAACTCGTGCTTGTAGCAAGACACAGATCATTGGGTTTAACTCCGTTTCTGAATGGAAATTCAGACCAGAGTTCTCCTCCTTGAACCACACTCGGTTTTAATACAAGAAGCAAGCTCTTCTATACAGCGTCTCCAATACAGCAAGAACCATAAGCATGCCCTGAAAAAAAGAACTGTGTTTCCTACTCATAGGGACCATATGTAGTTCAACTATGCTTATGAAACTGATACAAACCACAGCTCTTCTTACAAAAATGCTCTTTACTTAATAGTGAGAATCACATTGGGTTTTTGAACTGTGTAATGTGATTTGAGCCCAAAATTCGCTTGGTTTACTAGAAATGAACTGTTCCATGGGGGAAGACACAGATCCTGGATTTTAAATTCGATTGCAGGTAAATTCAGACCAGTGTTCTCATCCATGAAACACACTCTGTTTTCACCAAGAAGCAAGCTCTTCTTTCCAGAGTCTCCAATACAGCAAGAACCATCAGCATGCCCAGAAAAAAAGAACTGTGTTTCCTACTCATACGGACCATATGTAGTTCAACTCTGCTTATGAAACTGATACAGACCACAGCTCCTCTTACATAAATGCTCATTAGTTAATAGTGATAATCACGTTGGGTTATAGAACTGTGTAAAATCTTTGGAGAAGAAAATTCACTTAGTTTAACAGAAATGAAGTCGTGCTTGTAGGAAGACACAGATCATGGGGTTTTACTCCGTTTCTGAAGGGAAATTCATACCAGAGTTCTCATCCTTGATACACACTCTGTTTTAATACAAGAAGCAAGCTCTTCTATACAGCGTCTCCAACACAGCAAGAACCATAAGCATGCCCAGAAAAAAAGAACTGTGTTTCCTACTCAGAAGGACCTTATGTAGTCAACTCTGCTTATGAAACTGATACAAACCACAGATCCTCTTACATAAATGCTCTTTAATTAATAGTGAGAATCGCATTGGGTTCGTGAACTGAGAAATATCATTTGAGCCCAAAATTCACTGGGTTTACCTGAAATGAACTCTTACTTGTAGGAAGACACAGATCCTGGGGTTTAACTCCGTTTCTGAAGGGAAATTCAGACCAGAATTCTCATCCCTGAAAAACACTCTGTTTTAAGGAAAGAATCATCCTCTTCTTTCCAGCGTCTCCAATACAGAAAGAACCATGAGCATGCCCTGAAAAAAAGAACAGTGTTTCCTACTCATAGGGACGATATGTAGTTCAACTCTGCTTATGAAACTCATACAAACCACAGCTCTTCTTACATAAATGCTATTTAGTTAATAGTGACAATCACATTGGTTTTTTGAACT
Source organism: Onychomys leucogaster (assembly GCA_949786385.1). Taxonomy (NCBI): domain Eukaryota; kingdom Metazoa; phylum Chordata; class Mammalia; order Rodentia; family Cricetidae; genus Onychomys; species Onychomys leucogaster. The sequence goes on from CATKUP010000176.1 coordinate 24,470, forward strand.
TTGTAAAGTGATTTGAGCCAAAAATACCCTTGGTTTACCAGAAATGAACTGTTCCATGGAGAAGACACAGTTCCTGGATTTTAAATACGATTCTGAAGGGAAATTCAGACCAGAGTTCTCATCCTTGAAACACACTCTATTTTCATGGAGGAAGCAAGCTCTTCTTTAAAGCGTCTCCAAAACAGCAAGAACCATGAGCATGCCCAGAAAAAAAGAACTGTGTTTCCTACTCATACGGACCATATGTACTTCAACTCTGCTTATGAAACTGATACAAACCACAACTCTTCTTATATAAATCCTCTTCAGTTAATAGTGAGAATAGCGTTGTGTTCGTGAACTGCGAAAAATCATTTGAGCCCCAAATTCACTGGGTTTACAAGAAATGTACTCCAGCTTGTAGGAAGACACAGATCCTGGGGTTAACCTCCGGTTATGTAGGCAAATTCAGACCAGAATTCTCATCCCTGAAAAACACACTGTTTTAAGGCAAGAATCATCCTCATCTTTCCAGCGTCTCCAATAAGGCAAGAAACATGAGCATGCCCAGAAAAAAAGAACTGTATTTCCTACTCATACCGACCACATGCAGTTCAACTCTGCTTATGAAATGATACAGACCCCAGCTCCTCTTACATAAATGCTCTTTAGTTAATAGTGAGAATCATGTTGGGTTCGTGAACTGCCAGAAATCATTTGAGCCCATAATTCACTGTGTACACCAGAAATGAACTCTTGCTTGTAGGAAGACACAGATCCTGGGGTTTAACTCCGTTTCTGAAGGGAAATTCAGACCAGAGTTCTCATCCCTGAAACACACTCTCTTTTAACGAAGAAGCAAGCTCTTCTTTCCAGAGTCTAAGATACAGCAAGAACCTTGAGCATTCCAAGAAAAAAAGAACTGTGTTTCCTACTCATATGGAACATAAGTAGTCCAACTCAGATTATGACACTGATACAGACAACAGCTCCTCTTACATAAATGCTCTTTAGTTAATAGTGATAAACACGTCGGGTTCTAGAACTGTGTAAAACATTTGAGCCGAATATTCACTTGGTATAACAGAAATGAACTCTTGCTTGTAGGAAGACACAGATCATGGGGTTTAACTCCATTTCTGAAGGGAATTCAGACCAGAGTTCTCATCCATGGAACACACTATGTTTTAATGGAGGAAGCAAGCTCTTCTTTAAAGCGTCTCCAAAACAGCAAGAACCATGAGCATGCCCAAAAAAAAAAACTGTGTTTCCTACTCATACGGACCATATGTAGTTTAACTCTGCTTATGAAACTGATACAAACCACAACTCTTCTTATATAAATCCTCTTTAGTTAATAGTGAGAATAGCGTAGGGTTTGTGAACTGCGAAATATCATTTGAGCCCAAAGTTCACTGTGTATACCAGAAATGAACTCTTACTTGTAGGAAGACACAGATCCTGGGGTTTAACTCCGTTTCTGAAGGCAAATTCAGACCAGAGTTCTCATCCCTGAAACACAATCTGTTTTAAGGAAGATGCGTGCCATTCTTTCCAGATTCTAAAATACAGGAAGAACCATGAGCATGCCAAGAAAAAAAGAACTGTGTTTCCTACTCATATGGACCATAAGTAGTCCAACTCTGATTATGAAACTGATACAGACAACAGCTCCTCTTACATAAATGCTCTTTAGTTAATAGTGATAATCACGTTCGGTTCTAGAACTGTGTAAAACATTTGAGCCGAATATTCACTTGGTATAACAGAAATGAACTCTTGCTTGTAGGAAGACACAGATCATGGGGTTTAACTCCATTTCTGAAGGGAATTCAGACCAGAGTTCTCATCCATGGAACACACTCTATTTTAAGGCAAGAATCATCCTCTTCTTTCCAGCTTCTCCAATACAGTAAGAACCATGAGCATGCCCAGAAAAAAAGAACTGTGTTTCCTACTCATACGGACCATATGTAGTTCAACTCTGCTTATGAAACTGATACAGACCACAGCTCCTCTTACATAAATGCTCATTAGTTAATAGTGATAATCGCGTTTGGTTATAGAACTGTGTAAAATCATTGGAGAAGAAAATTCACTTAGTTTAACAGAAATGAACTCGTGCTTGTAGGAAGACACAGATCATGGGGTTTAACTCCGTTTCTGAAGGGAAATTCATACCAGAGTTCTCATCCTTGATACACACTCTGTTTTAATACAAGAAGCAAGCTGTTCTATACAGCGTCTCCAATTCAGCAAGAACCATAAGCATGCCCAGAAAAAAAGAACTGTGTTTCCTACTCAGAAGGACCTTATGTAGTCAACTCTGCTTATGAAACTGATACAAACCACAGATCCTCTTACATAAATGCTCTTTAATTAATAGTGAGAATCGCGTTGTGTTCGTGAACTGCAAAAAATCATTTGAGCCCAAAATTCACTGGGTTTACAAGAAATGTATTCCAGCTTGTAGGAAGACACAGATCCTGGGGTTAAACTCCGGTTATGTAGGCAAATTCAGACCAGAATTCTCATCCCTGAAAAACACACTGTTTTAAGGCAAGAATCATCCTCATCTTTCCAGCGTCTCCAATAAGGAAAGAACCATGAGCATGCCCAGAAAAAAAGAACTGTATTTCCTACTCATACCGACCACATGTAGTTCAACTCTGCTTATGAAATGATACAGACCCCAGCTCCTCTTACATAAATGCTCTTTAGTTAATAGTGAGAATCATGTTGGGTTCGTGAACTGCCAAAAATCATTTGAGCCCATAATTCACTGTGTACACCAGAAATGAACTCTTGCTTGTAGGAAGACACAGATCCTGGGGTTTAACTCTGTTTCTGAAGGGAAATTCAGACCAGAGTTCTCATCCCTGAAAAACACTCTCTTTTAACGAAGAAGCAAGCTCTTCTTTCCAGAGTCTAAGATAGAGCAAGAACCATGAGCATGCCAAGAAAAAAAGAACTGTGTTTCCTACTCATATGGAACATAAGTAGTCCAACTCAGATTATGACACTGATACAGACAACAGCTCCTCTTACATAAATGCTCTTTAGTTAATAGTGATAAACACGTTGGGTTCTAGAACTGTGTAAAACATTTGAGCCGAATATTCACTTGGTATAACAGAAATGAACTCTTGCTTGTAGGAAGACACAGATCATGGGGTTTAACTCCATTTCTGAAGGGAATTCAGACCAGAGTTCTCATCCATGGAACACACTATGTTTTAATGGAGGAAGCAAGCTCTTCTTTAAAGCGTCTCCAAAACAGCAAGAACCATGAGCATGCCCAGAAAAAAAGAACTGTGTTTCCTACTCATACGGACCATATGTAGTTCAACTCTGCTTATGAAACTGATACAAACCACAACTCTTCTTATATAAATCCTCTTTAGTTAATAGTGAGAATAGTGTAGGGTTTGTGAACTGTGAAATATCATTTGAGCCCAAAATTCACTGTGTATACCAGAAATGAACTCTTACTTGTAGGAAGACACAGATCCTGGGGTTTAACTCCGTTTCTGAAGGCAAATTCAGACCAGAGTTCTCATCCCTGAAACACAATCTGTTTTAAGGAAGATGCGTGCCCTTCTTTCCAGATTCTAAAATACAAGAAGAACCATGAGCATGCCAAGAAAAAAAGAACTGTGTTTCCTACTCATATGGACCATAAGTAGTCCAACTCTGATTATGAAACTGATACAAAAAACAGCTCCTCTTACATAAATGCTCTTTAGTTAATAGTGATAATCACGTTGGGTTCTAGAACTGTGTAAAACATTTGAGCCGAATATTCACTTGGTATAACAGAAATGAACTCTTGCTTGTAGGAAGACACAGATCATTGGGTTTAACTCCATTTCTGAAGGGAATTCAGACCAGAGTTCTCATCCATGGAACACACTCTGTTTTAAGGCAAGAATCATCCTCTTCTTTCCAGCTTCTCCAATACAGTAAGAACCATGAGCATGCCCAGAAAAAAAGAACTGTGTTTCCTACTCATACGGACCATATGTAGTTCAACTCTGCTTATGAAACTGATACAGACCACAGCTCCTCTTACATAAATGCTCATTAGTTAATAGTGATAATCGCGTTGGGTTATAGAACTGTGTAAAATCATTGGAGAAGAAAATTCACTTAGTTTAACAGAAATGAACTCGTGCTTGTAGGAAGACACAGATCATGGGGTTTAACTCCGTTTCTGAAGGGAAATTCAGACCACAATTCTCATCCCTGAAAAACACTCTGTTTTAAGGAAAGAATCATCCTCTTCTTTCCAGCGTCTCCAATACAGAAAGAACCATGAGCATGCCCTGAAAAAAAGAACAGTGTTTCCTACTCATAAGGACGATATGTAGTTCAACTCTGTTTTGAAACTCATACAAACCACAGCTCTTCTTACATAAATGCTATTTAGTTAATAGTGAGAATCACATTGGGTTTTTGAACTTTGTAAAGTGATTTGAGCCAAAAATACCCTTGGTTTACCAGAAATGAACTGTTCCATGGGGAAGACACAGATCCTGGATTTTAAATACGATTCTGAAGGGAAATTCAGACCAGAGTTCTCATCCTTGAAACACACTCTGTTTTAATACAAGAAGCAAGCTATTCTATACAGCGTCTCCAATACAGCAAGAAACATGAGCATGCCCTGAAAAAAAGAAATGTGTTTCCTACTCATAGGGACCCTATGTAGTTCAACTCTGCTTATGGAACTGATACATATAACAGCTCCTCTTACATAAATGCTCTTTAGTTAATAGTGAGAATCGCGTTGTGTTCGTGAACTGCAAAAAATCATTTGAGCCCAAAATTCACTGGGTTTACAAGAAATGTACACCAGCTTGTAGGAAGACACAGATCCTGGGGTTAACCTCCGGTTATGTAGGCAAATTCAGACCAGAATTCTCATCACTGAAAAACACACTGTTTTAAGGCAAGAATCATCCTCATCTTTCCAGCGTCTCCAATAAGGAAAGAACCATGAGCATGCCCAGAAAAAAAGAACTGTATTTCCTACTCATACCGACCACATGTAGTTCAACTCTGCTTATGAAATGATACAGACCACAGCTCCTCTTACATAAATCCTCTATAGTTAATAGTGAGAATAGCGTAGGGTTTGTGAACCGCGAAAAATCATTTGAGCCCAAAATTCACTGGGTTTACCAAAATTGAACTCTTGCTTGTAGGAAGACTCAGATACTGGGGTTTAACTACATTTCTGAAGCGAAATTCAGACCAGAGTTCTCATCCCTGAAAAAAACTCTGTTTTAAGGCAAGAATCATCCTCTTCTTTCCAGCTTCTCCAATACAGTAAGAACCATGAGCATGCCCGGAAAAAAACAACTGTGTTTCCTACTCATACGGACCATATGTAGTTCAACTCTGCTTATGAAACTGATACAGACCACAGCTCCTTTTACATAAATGCTCATTAGTTAATAGTGATAATCGCGTTGGGTTATAGAACTGTGTAACATCATTGGAGAAGAAAATTCACTTAGTTTAAGAGAAATGAACTCGTGCTTGTAGGAAGACACAGATAATGGGGTTTAACTCCGTTTCTGAAGAAAATTCATACCAGAGTTGTCATCCTTGAAACACATTCTGTTTTAGTACAGGAAGCAAGCTCTTCTATACAGCGTCTCTAATATAGCAAGAATCATAAGCATGCACAGAAAAAAAGACTGTGTTTCCTACTCAGAAGGACCTTATGTAGTTCAACTCTGCTTATGAAACTGATACAAACCACAGATCCTCTTACATAAATGCTCTTTAATTAATAGTGATAATCGCGTTGGGTCGTGAACTGAGAAAAATCATTTGAGCACAAATTTCACTGGGTTTAACTGAAATGAACTCTTGCTTGTAGGAAGACACAGATCCTGGGGTTTAACTCCGTTTCTGAAGGGAAATTCAGACCAGAATTCTCATCCCTGAAAAACACTCTGTTTTAAGGCAAGAATCATCCTCTTCTTTCCAGGGTCTCCAATACAGCAAGAACCATGACCATACCTTGAAAAAAAGAACTGTGTTTCCTACTCAGACGAACCATATTTAGTTCAACTCTGCTTATGAAACTGATACAAACCAAAGCTCCTCTTACATAAATGCTCTTTAGTTAATAGTGAAAATAGCGTTGGGTTCCTGAACTGCGAAAAATCATTTGAGCCCAAAATTCACTGGGTGTACCAGAACTGAACTCTTGCTTGTAGTAAGACACAGATCCTGGGATTCAACTCCGTTTATGAAGACAAATTCAGATCAGAATTCTCAACCCTGAAAAACACTCTGTTTTAAGGCAAGAATCATCCTATTCTTTCCAGCATCTCCAATATAGTAACTAACAGGAGCATGCCCAGAAAAAAAGAACTGTGTTTCCTTCTCCTACAGACCATATGTAGTTCAACTCTGCTTATGAAACTGATACAGACCACAGCTCCTCTTGCATAAATCCTCTTTAGTTAATAGTGAGAATAGAGCATGGTTCGTGAACTGCGAAAAATCATTTAAGCCACAAATTCACTGGGTTTACCAGAAATGAACTCTTGCTTGTAGGAGGACCCTGATGCTGGTGTTTAACTCCATTTCTGAAGGCAAATTCAGACCAGAGTTCTCATCCCTGAAAAGCAATTTTTTTTTATGGCAAGAATCATCCTCTTCTTTCAAGCGTCTCCAATATACTAAGAAACATGAGCATACCCCCAAAAAAAGAACTGAGTTTCCTACTCATACAGACCATAAGTAGTTCAACTCTGCTTATGAAACTGATACAAAGCGCAGTTGCTCTTACATAAATCCTCTTTGGTTAATAGTGAGAATAGCGTATGGTTTGTGAACTGCGAAAAAACATTTGAGCTCAAAATTCACTGGGTTTACCAGAAATGAACTCTTGCTGGTAGGAAGACACTGATCCTGAGGTTTAACTCCGTTTCTGAAGGCAAATTGAGACCAGAGTTCTCATCCCTGAAAATCACTCTGTTTTAAGGCAAGAATCATCCTCTTCTTTCCAGCGTCTCCAATACAGTAAGTAACATGAGCATGCCCAGAAAATAGAACTGTGTTTCCGACTCATACAGAAGATATGTAGTTCAACTCTGCTTTTGAAACTGATACAAACCCCAGCTCCTCTTACATAAATCTTCTTTAGTTAATAGTGAGTATAGCGTAGGGTTCGTGCACTGTGAAAAAATCATTTGAGCCCAAAATTCACTGGGTTTACCAGAAATGCACTCTTATTGTAGGAAGACACAGATCCTGGGGTTTAACTCCGTTTCTGCAGGGAAATTCAGACCAGAGTTTTCATCCCTGAAACACAATCTGTTTTAACGAAGAAGCAGGCTCTTCTTTCCAGAGTCTAAAATACAGCAAGAACCAAGAGCATGGCCTGAAAAAAGAACTGTGTTACCTATTCATATGGACCATATTTAGTTCAACTCTGCTTTTGAAACTGATACAGACCACACCTCGTCTTCCATAATTGCTCTTTTTTTTAATAGTGAGAATAGCGTTCGGTTCCTGAACTTCGAAAAATCATTTGAGACCAAAAATCACTGGGTTCACCAAAACTGAACTCTATCTTGTAGGAAGATACTGATCCTGGGGTTTAACTCCTTTTCTGAAGGGAAATTCAGACCCGAGTTCTCATCCCTGAAACAAACTCTGTTTTAACGCAAGAAGCAAGCTCTTCTTTCCAGAGTCTAAAATACAGAAATAACCTTGAGCATGGCCTGAAAAAAAGAACTCTTTTTCCTATTCATTCGGACCATATGTAGTTCAACTCTGCTTATGAAACCGATACAAACCACAGCTCCTCTTACATAAATCCTCTTTAGTTAATAGTGAGAATAGTGTATGGTTCGTGAACTGCGAAAAAATCATTTGAGCCCAAAATTCACTGGGTTTACCAGAAATGAACTCTTGCTTGTAGGAAGACACTGATCCTGGGGTTTAACTCCATTTCTGAAGGCAAATTCAGACCAGAGTTCTCATCCCTGAAACAAACTCTGTTTTAACACAAGAAGCAAGCTCTTCATTCTAAAGTCTAAAATACAGCAAGAACCATGAGCATGCCCTGAAAAGAAAAACTGTGTTTCCTACTCAGACGGACCATATGTAGTTCAACTCTGCTTATAAAACTGATAAAAACCACAGCTCCTCTTACATAAATTCTCTTTAGTTAATAGTGAGAATCATGTTGGGTTCGTGAACTGCAAAAAATCATTTGGGCCAAAAAAATCCCTGGGTTTACCAGAAATGAACTCTTGCTGGTAGTAAGACACTGATCCTGAGGTTTAACTCCGTTTCTGAAGGCAAATTGAGACCAGAGTTCTCATCCCTGAAAATCACTCTGTTTTAAGGCAAGAATCATCCTCTTCTTTCCAGCGTCTCCAATACAGTAAGTAACATGAGCATGCCCAGAAAATAGAACTGAGTTTCCGACTCATACAGAAAATATGTAGTTCAACTTTGCTTTTGAAACTGATACAAACCCCAGCTCCTCTTACATAAATCCTCTTTAGTTAATAGTGAGAATAGCGTAGGGTTCGTGCACTGTGAAAAAATCATTTGAGCCCAAAATTCACTGGGTTTACCAGAAATGCACTCTTATTGTAGGAAGACACAGATCCTGGGGTTTAACTCCGTTTCTGCAGGGAAATTCAGACCAGAGTTCTCATCCCAGAAACACACTCTGTTTTAACGAAGAAGCAGGCTCTTTATTACAGAGTCTAAAATACAGCAAGAACCAAGAGCATGGCCTGAAAAAAGAACTGTGTTTCCTATTCATATGGACCATATTTAGTTCAACTCTGCTTTTGAAACTGATACAGACCACACCTAATCTTACATAATTGCTCTTTTTTTTAATAGTGAGAATAGCGTTCGGTTCCTGAACTTCGAAAAATCATTTGAGCCCAAAATTCACTGGGTTTACCAGAACTGAAATCTTTCTTGTAGGAAGACCCAGATCCTGGGGTTTAACTCCGTTTCTGAAGACAAAGTGAGACCAGAATTCTCAACCCTGAAAAACACTCTGTTTTAAGGCAGGAAGCAAGCTCTTCTTTCCAGCGTCTCCAATACAGCAAGAACCATGAGCATGCGCTGAAAAAAAGAACTGTGTTTCCTATTCATACAGACCATATGTAGTTCAACTCTGCTTATGAAACTGATACAGACCACACATCCTCTTACATAAATCCTCTTTAGTTAATAATGAGAATAGCGTAGGGTTCGTGAACTGCGAAAAATCATTTGAGCCCCAAATTCACTGGGTTTACCAGAAATGAACTCTTGCTTGTAGGAGGACCCTGATGCTGGCATTTAACTCCGTATCTGAAGGCAAATTCATACCAGAGTTCTCATCCCTCAAAAACACTCTGTTTTAAGGCAAGAATCATTCTCTTCTTTCCAGCGTCTCCAATATAGTAAGAAACATGAGCATGCCCCCCAAAAAAGAACTGTGTTTTCTACTCATAGAGACCATAAGTAGTTCAACTCTGCTTATGAAACTGATACAAAGCACAGCTGCTCTTACATAAATCCTCTTTGGTTAATAGTGAGAATAGCGTATGGTTTGTGAACTGCGAAAAAACATTTGAGCCCAAAATTCACTGGGTTTACCAGAAATGAAATCTTGCTTGTAGGAAGACACAGATCCTGGGGTTTAACTCCTTTTCTGAAGGGAAATTCAGACCCCAGTTCTCATCCCTGAAACAAACTCTGTTTTAACGCAAGAAGCAAGCTCTTCTTTCCATAGTCTAAAATACAGAAATAACCTTGAGCATGGCCTGAAAAAAAGAACTCTTTTTCCTATTCATTCGGACCATATGTAGTTCAACTCTGCTTATGAAACTGATACAAACCACAGCTCCTCTTACATAAATCCTCTTTAGTTAATAGTGAGAATAGTGTATGGTTCGTGAACTGCGAAAAAATCATTTGAGCCCAAAATTCACTGGGTTTACCAGAAATGAACTCTTGCTTGTAGGAAGACACTGATCCTGGGGTTTAACTCCATTTCTGAAGGCAAATTCAGACCAGAGTTCTCATCCCTGAAACACACTCTGTTTTAACACAAGAAGCAAGCTCTTCATTCTAAAGTCTAAAATACAGCAAGAACCATGAGCATGCCCTGAAAAGAAAAACTGTGTTTCCTACTCAGACGGACCATATGTAGTTCAACTCTGCTTATAAAACTGATAAAAACCACAGCTCCTCTTACATAAATTCTCTTTAGTTAATAGTGAGAATCATGTTGGGTTCGTGAACTGCAAAAAATCATTTGGGCCAAAAAAATCCCTGGGTTTACCAGAAATGAACTCTTGCTGGTAGGAAGACACTGATCCTGAGGTTTAACTCCGTTTCTGAAGGCAAATTGAGACCAGAGTTCTCATCCCTGAAAATCACTCTGTTTTAAGGCAAGAATCATCCTCTTCTTTCCAGCGTCTCCAATACAGTAAGTAACATGAGCATGCCCAGAAAATAGAACTGTGTTTCCGACTCATACAGAAAATATGTAGTTCAACTCTGCTTTTGAAACTGATACAAACCCCAGCTCCTCTTACATAAATCCTCTTTAGTTAATAGTGAGAATAGCGTAGGGTTCGTGAACTGCGAAAAATCATTTGAGCCCAAAATTCACTGGGTATACCAGAACTGAACTCTTGCTTGTAGTAAGACACAGATCCTGGGATTCAACTCCGTTTATGAAGACAAATTCAGACCAGAATTCTCAACCCTGAAAAACACTCTGTTTTAAGGCAAGAATCATCCTATTCGTTCCAGCATCTCCAATATAGTAACTAACAGGAGCATGCCCAGAAAAAAAGAACTGTGTTTCCTTCTCCTACAGACCATATGTAGTTCAACTCTGCTTATGAAACTGATACAGACCACAGCTCCTCTTGCATAAATCCTCTTTAGTTAATAGTGAGAATAGAGCATGGTTCGTGAACTGCGAAAAATCATTTAAGCCCCAAATTCACTGGGTTTACCAGAAATGAACTCTTGCTTGTAGGAGGACCCTGATGCTGGCGTTTAACTCCATTTCTGAAGGCAAATTCAGACCAGAGTTCTCATCCCTGAAAAGCAATTTTTTTTTATGGCAAGAATCATCCTCTTCTTTCAAGCGTCTCCAATATACTAAGAAACATGAGCATACCCCCAAAAAAAGAACTGTGTTTCCTACTCATACAGACCATAAGTAGTTCAACTCTGCTTATGAAACTGATACAAAGCACAGCTGTTCTTACATAAATCCTCTTTGGTTAATAGTGAGAATAGCGTATGGTTTGTGAACTGCGAAAAAACATTTGAGCCCAAAATTCACTGGGTTTACCAGAAATGAAATCTTGCTTGTAGGAAGACACAGATCCTGGGGTTTAACTCCTTTTCTGAAGGGAAATTCAGACCCGAGTTCTCATCCCTGAAACAAACTCTGTTTTAACGCAAGAAGCAAGCTCTACTTTCCAGAGTCTAAAATACAGAAATAACCTTGAGCATGGCCTGAAAAAAAGAACTCTTTTTCCTTTTCATTCGGACCATATGTAGTTCAACTCTGCTTATGAAACTGATACAAACCACAGCTCCTCTTACATAAATCCTCTTTAGTTAATAGTGAGAATAGTGTATGTTTCGTGAACTGCGAAAAAATCATTTGAGCCCAAAATTCACTGGGTTTACCAGAAATGAACTCTTGCTTGTAGGAAGACACTGATCCTGGGGTTTAACTCCATTTCTGAAGGCAAATTCAGACCAGAGTTCTCATCCCTGAAACACACTCTGTTTTAACACAAGAAGCAAGCTCTTCATTCTAGAGTCTAAAATACAGCAAGGACCATGAGCATGCCCTGAAAAGAAAAACTGTGTTTCCTACTCAGACGGACCATATGTAGTTCAACTCTGCTTATAAAACTGATAAAAACCACAGCTCCTCTTACATAAATTCTCTTTAGTTAATAGTGAGAATCATGTTGGGTTCGTGAACTGCAAAAAATCATTTGGGCCAAAAAAATCCCTGGGTTTACCAGAAATGAACTCTTGCTGGTAGGAAGACACTGATCCTGAGGTTTAACTCCGTTTCTGAAGGCAAATTGAAACCAGAGTTCTCATCCCTGAAAATCACTCTGTTTTAAGGCAAGAATCATCCTCTTCTTTCCAGCGTCTCCAATACAGTAAGTAACATGAGCATGCCCAGAAAATAGAACTGAGTTTCCGACTCATACAGAAAATATGTAGTTCAACTCTGCTTTTGAAACTGATACAAACCCCAGCTCCTATTACATAAATCCTCTTTAGTTAATAGTGAGAATAGCGTAGGGTTCGTGAACTGCGAAAAATCATTTGAGCCCCAAATTCACTGGGTTTACCAGAAATGAACTCTTGCTTGTAGGAGGACCCTGATGCTGGGATTTAACTCTGTATCTGAAGGCAAATTCATACCACAGTTCTCATCCCTTAAAAACACTCTGTTTTAAGGCAAGAATCATTCTCTTCTTTCCAGCGTCTCCAATATAGTAAGAAACATGAGCATGCCCAGAAAAAAAGAACTGTGTTTTCTACTAATAGAGACCATATGTACTTCAACTCTGCTTATGAAACTGACACAAACCACAGCTGCTCTTATATAAATCCTCTTTCGTTAATAGTGAGAATAGCGTAGGGTTCGTGAACTGCGAAAAATCATTTGAGCCCAAAATTCACTGGGTTTACCAGAAATGAACTCTTACTTGTAGGAAGACACAGATCCTGGGGATTAACTCCTTTTCTGAAGGGAAATTCAGACTAGTGTTCTCATCCATGAAACACACTCTGTTTTCACGCAAGAAGCAAGCTCTTCTTTCCAGAGTCTAAAATACAGCAAGAACCATGAGCATGCCCTGAAAAAAAGAACTGTGTTTCCTACTCAGACGGACCATATTTAGTTCAACTCTGCTTATGAAACTGATAAAAACCACAGCTCCTCTTACATAAATGCTCTTTAGTTAATAGTGAAAATAGCTTTGAGTTCCTGAACTGCAAAAAATCATTTGAGCCCAAAATTCACTGGGTATACCAGAACTGAACTCTTGCTTGTAGTAAGACACAGATCCTGGGATTCAACTCCGTTTATGAAGACAAATTCAGACCAGAATTCTCAACCCTGAAAAACACTCTGTTTTAAGGCAAGAATCATCCTATTCTTTCCAGCATCTCCAATATAGTAACTAACAGGAGCATGCCCAGAAAAAAAGAACTGTGTTTCCTTCTCCTACAGACCATATGTAGTTCAACTCTGCTTATGAAACTGATACAGACCACAGCTCCTCTTGCATAAATCCTCTTTAGTTAATAGTGAGAATAGAGCATGGTTCGTGAACTGCGAAAAATCATTTAAGCCCCAAATTCACTGGGTTTACCAGAAATGAACTCTTGCTTGTAGGAGGACCCTGATGCTGGCGTTTAACTCCATTTCTGAAGGCAAATTCAGACCAGAGTTCTCATCCCTGAAAAGCAATTTTTTTTTATGGCAAGAATCATCCTCTTCTTTCAAGCGTCTCCAATATACTAAGAAACATGAGCATACCCCCAAAAAAAGAACTGTGTTTCCTACTCATACAGACCATAAGTAGTTCAACTCTGCTTATGAAACTGATACAAACCCCAGCTCCTCTTACATAAATCCTCTTTAGTTAATAGTGAGAATAGCGTAGGGTTCGTGCACTGTGAAAAAATCATTTGAGCCCAAAATTCACTGGGTTTACCAGAAATGCACTCTTATTGTAGGAAGACACAGATCCTGGGGTTTAACTCCGTTTCTGCAGGGAAATTCAGACCAGAGTTCTCATCCCAGAAACACACTCTGTTTTAACGAAGAAGCAGGCTCTTCTTTCCAGAGTCTAAAGTACATCAAGAACCAAGAGCAGGGCCTGAAAAAAGAACTGTGTTTCCTATTCATATGGACCATATTTAGTTCAACTCTGCTTTTGAAACTGATACAGACCACACCTCATCTTACGTAATTGCTCTTTTTTTTTTAATAGTGAGAATAGCGTTCGGTTCCTGAACATGGAAAAATCATTTGAGCCCAAAATTCACTGGGTTTACCAGAACTGAAATCTTTCTTGTAGGAAGAACCAGATCCTGGGGTTTAACTCCGTTTCTGAAGACAAAGTGAGACCCGAATTCTCAACCCTGAAAAACACTCTGTTTTAAGGCAGGAAGCAAGCTCTTCTTTCCAGCGTCTCCAATACAGCAAGAACCATGAGCATGCGCTGAAAAAAAGAACTGTGTTTCCTATTCATACGGACCATATGTAGTTCAACTCTGCTTATGAAACTGATACAGACCACACATCCTCTTACATAAATGCTCTTTAGTTAATAGTGAGAATAGCGTAGGATTCCTGAACTGCGAAAAATCATTTGAGCCCAAAAATCACTGGGTTTACCAAAACTGAACTCTATCTTGTAGGAAGATACTGATCCTGGGGTTTAACTCCTTTTCTGAAGACAAATTCAGACCAGAGTGCTCATCCCTGAAAAACACTCTGTTTTAAGGCAAGAATCATCCTCTTCTTTCCAGCGTCTCCAATATAGTAAGAAACATGAGCATGCCCAGAAAAAAAGAACTGTGTTTCCTGCTCCTACAGACCATATGTAGTTCAACTCTGCTTATGAATCTGATACATACCACAGCTCCTCTTACATAAATCCTCTTTAGTTAATAGTGAGAATAGCGTAGGGTTCGTGAACTGCGAAAAATCATTTGAGCCCCAAATTCACTGGGTTTACCAGAAATGAACTCTTGCTTGTAGGAGGACCCTGATGCTGGGATTTAACTCCGTATCTGAAGGCAAATTCATACCAGAGTTCTCATCCCTCAAAAACAATCTGTTTTAAGGCAAGAATCATTCTCTTCTTTCCAGTGTCTCCAATATAGTAAGAAACATGAGCATGCCCCCCAAAAAAGAACTGTGTTTTCTACTCATAGAGACCATACGTACTTCAACTCTGCTTATGAAATTGATACAAACCACAGCTGCTCTTATATAAATCCTCTTTCGTTAATAGTGAGAATAGCGTAGGGTTCGTGAACTGTGAAAAATCATTTGAGCCCAAAATTCACTGGGTTTACCAGAAATAAACTCTTGCTTGAAGGAAGACACAGATCCTGGGGATTAACTCCTTTTCTGAAGGGAAATTCAGACCAGTGTTCTCATCCATGAAACACACTCTGTTTTAACGCAAGAAGCAAGCTCTTCTTTCCAGAGTCTAAAATACAGCAAGAACCATGAGCATGCCCTGAAAAAAAGAACTGTGTTTCCTACTCAGACGGACCATATTTAGTTCAACTCTGCTTATGAAACTGATACAAACCACAGCTCTTCTTACATAAATGCTCTTTAGTTAATTGTGAAAATAGCGTTGTGTTCCTGAACTGCGAAAAATCATTTGAGCCCAAAATTCACTGGGTATACCAGAACTGAACTCTTGCTTGTAGTAAGACACAGATCCTGGGATTTAACTCCGTTTATGAAGACAAATTCAGACCAGAATTCTCAGCCCTGAAAAACACTCTGTTTTAAGGCAAGAATCATCCTATTCTTTCCAGCATCTCCAATATAGTAACTAACAGGAGCATGCCCAGAAAAAAAGAACTGTGTTTCCTTCTCCTACAGACCATATGTAGTTCAACTCTGCTTATGAAACTGATACAGACCACAGCTCCTCTTGCATAAATCCTCTTTAGTTAATAGTGAGAATAGAGCATGGTTCGTGAACTGCGAAAAATCATTTAAGCCCCAAATTCACTGGGTTTACCAAAAATGAACTCTTGCTTGTAGGAGGACCCTGATGCTGGCATTTAACTCCATTTCTGAAGGCAAATTCAGACCAGAGTTCTCATCCCTGAAAAGCAATTTTTTTATGGCAAGAATCATCCTCTTCTTTCAAGCGTCTCCAATATACTAAGAAACATGAGCATATGCCCCAAAAAAGAACTGTGTTTCCTACTCATACAGACCATAAGTAGTTCAACTCTGCTTATGAACCTGATACAAAGCACAGCTGCTCTTACATAAATCCTCTTTGGTTAATAGTGAGAATAGCGTATGGTTTGTGAACTGCGAAAAAACATTTGAGCCCCAAATTCACTGGGTTTACCAGAAATGAAATCTTGCTTGTAGGAAGACACAGATCCTGGGGTTTAACTCCTTTTCTGAAGGGAAATTCAGACCCGAGTTCTCATCCCTGAAACAAACTCTGTTTTAACGCAAGAAGCAAGCTCTTCTTTCCAGAGTCTAAAATACAGAAATAACCTTGAGCATGGCCTGAAAAAAAGAACTCTTTTTCCTTTTCATTCGGACCATATGTAGTTCAACTCTGCTTATGAAACTGATACAAACCACAGCTCCTCTTACATAAATCCTCTTTAGTTAATAGTGAGAATAGTGTATGGTTCGTGAACTGCGAAAAAATCATTTGAGCCCAAAATTCACTGGGTTTACCAGAAATGAACTCTTGCTTGTAGGAAGACACTGATCCTGGGGTTTAACTCCATTTCTGAAGGCAAATTCAGACCAGAGTTCTCATCCCTGAAACACACTCTGTTTTAACACAAGAAGCAAGCTCTTCATTCTAGAGTCTAAAATACAGCAAGGACCATGAGCATGCCCTGAAAAGAAAAACTGTGTTTCCTACTCAGACGGACCATATGTAGTTCAACTCTGCTTATAAAACTGATAAAAACCACAGCTCCTCTTACATAAATTCTCTTTAGTTAATAGTGAGAATCATGTTGGGTTCGTGAACTGCAAAAAATCATTTGGGCCAAAAAAATCCCTGGCTTTACCAGAAATGAACTCTTGCTTGTAGGAAGACACTGATCCTGAGGTTTAACTCCGTTTCTGAAGGCAAATTGAGACCAGAGTTCTCATCCCTGAAAATCACTCTGTTTTAAGGCAAGAATCATCCTCTTCTTTCCAGCGTCTCCAATACAGTAAGTAACATGAGCATGCCCAGAAAATAGAACTGTGTTTCCGACTCTTACAGAAAATATGTAGTTCAACTCTGCTTTTGAAACTGATACAAACCCCAGCTCCTCTTACATAAATCCTCTTTAGTTAATAGTGAGAATAGCGTAGGGTTCGTGCACTGTGAAAAAATCATTTGAGCCCAAAATTCACTGGGTTTACCAGAAATGCACTCTTATTGTAGGAAGACACAGATCCTGGGGTTTAACTCCGTTTCTGCAGGGAAATTCAGACCAGAGTTCTCATCCCAGAAACACACTCTGTTTTAACACAAGAAGCAGGCTCTTCTTTCCAGAGTCTAAAATACATCAAGAACCAAGAGCAGGGCCTGAAAAAAGAACTGTGTTTCCTATTCATATGGACCATATTTAGTTCAACTCTGCTTTTGAAACTGATACAGACCACACCTCATCTTACGTAATTGCTCTTTTTTTTTTTAATAGTGAGAATAGCGTTCAGTTCCTGAACGTCGAAAAATCATTTGAGCCCAAAATTCAGTGGGTTTACCAGAACTGAAATCTTTCTTGTAGGAAGACCCAGATCCTGGGGTTTAACTCCGTTTCTGAAGACAAAATGAGACCAGAATTCTCAACCCTGAAAAACACTCTGTTTTAAGGCAGGAAACAAGCTCTTCTTTCCAGCGTCTCCAATACAGCAAGAACCATGAGCATGCGCTGAAAAAAAGAACTGTGTTTCCTATTCATACGGACCATATGTAGTTCAACTCTGCTTATGAAACTGATACAGACCACACATCCTCTTACATAAATGCTCTTTAGTTAATAGTGAGAATAGCGTAGGATTCCTGAACTGCAAAAAATCATTTGAGCCCAAAAATCACTGGGTTTACCAAAACTGAACTCTATCTTGTAGGAAGATACTGATCCTGGGGTTTAACTCCTTTTCTGAAGACCAATTCAGACCAGAGTGCTCATCCCTGAAAAACACTCTGTTTTAAGGCAAGAATCATCCTCTTCTTTCCAGCGTCTCCAATATAGTAAGAAACATGAGCATGCCCAGAAAAAAAGAACTGTGTTTCCTGCTCCTACAGACCATAAGTAGTTCAACTCTGCTTATGAATCTGATACATACCACAGCTCCTCTTACATAAATCCTCTTTAGTTAATAGTGAGAATAGCGTAGGGTTCGTGAACTGAGAAAAATCATTTGAGCCCCAAATTCACTGGGTTTACTAGAAATGAACTCTTGCTTGTAGGAGGACCCTGATGCTGGGATTTAACTCCGTATCTGAAGGCAAATTCATACCAGAGTTCTCATCCCTCAAAAACACTCTGTTTTATGGCAAGAATCATTCTCTTCTTTCCAGCGTCTCCAATATAGTAAGAAACATGAGCATGCCCCCCCAAAAAGAACTGTGTTTTCTACTCATAGAGACCATATGTACTTCAACTCTGCTTATGAAACTGATACAAACCACAGCTGTTCTTATATAAATCCTCTTTCGTTAATAGTGAGAATAGCGTAGGGTTCGTGAACTGCGAAAAATCATTTGAGCCCAAAATTCACTGGGTTTACCAGAAATGAACTCTTGATTGTAGGAAGACACAGATCCTGGGGATTAACTCCTTTTCTGAAGGGAAATTCATACCAGTGTTCTCATCCATGAAACACACTCTGTTTTAACGCAAGAAGCAAGCTCTTCTTTCCAGAGTCTAAAATACAGCAAGAACCATGAGCATGCCCTGAAAAAAAGAACTGTGTTTCCTACTCAGACGGACCATATTTAGTTCAACTCTGCTTATGAAACTGATACAAACCACAGCTCCTCTTACATAAATGCTCTTTAGTTAATAGTGAAAATAGCGTTGGGTTCCTGAACTGCAAAAAATCATTTGAGCCCAAAATTCACTGGGTATACCAGAACTGAACTCTTGCTTATAGTAAGACACAGATCCTGGGATTCAACTCCGTTTATGAAGACAAATTCAGACCAGAATTCTCAACCCTGAAAAACACTCTGTTTTAAGGCAAGAATCATCCTATTCTTTCCAGCATCTCCAATATAGTAACTAACAGGAGCATGCCCAGAAAAAAAGAACTGTGTTTCCTTCTCCGTCAGACCATATGTAGTTCAACTCTGCTTATGAAACTGATACAGACCACAGCTCCTCTTGCATAAATCCTCTTTAGTTAATAGTGAGAATAGAGCATGGTTCGTGAACTGCGAAAAATCATTTAAGCCCCAAATTCACTGGGTTTACCAGAAATGAACTCTTGCTTGTAGGAGGACCCTGATGCTGGCGTTTAACTCCATTTCTGAAGGCAAATTCAGACCAGAGTTCTCATCCCTGAAAAGCAATTTTTTTATGGCAAGAATCATCCTCTTCTTTCAAGCGTCTCCAATATACTAAGAAACATGAGCATACCCCCAAAAAAAGAACTGTGTTTCCTACTCATACAGACCATAAGTAGTTCAACTCTGCTTATGAAACTGATACAAAGCACAGCTACTCTTACATAAATCCTCTTTGGTTAATAGTGAGAAGAGCGTATGGTTTGTGAACTGCGAAAAAACATTTGAGCCCAAAATTCACTGGGTTTACCAGAAATGAAATCTTGCTTGTAGGAAGACACAGATCCTGGGGTTTAACTCCTTTTCTGAAGGGAAATTCAGACCCGAGTTCTCATCCCTGAAACAAACTCTGTTTTAACGCAAGAAGCAAGCTCTTCTTTCCAGAGTCTAAAATACAGAAATAACCTTGAGCATGGCCTGAAAAAAAGAACTCTTTTTCCTTTTCATTCGGACCATATGTAGTTCAACTCTGCTTATGAAACTGATACAAACCACAGCTCCTCTTACATAAATCCTCTTTAGTTAATAGTGAGAATAGTGTATGGTTCGTGAACTGCGAAAAAATCATTTGAGCCCAAAATTCACTGGGTTTACCAGAAATGAACTCTTGCTTGTAGGAAGACACTGATCCTGGGGTTTAACTCCATTTCTGAAGGCAAATTCAGACCAGAGTTCTCATCCCTGAAACACACTCTGTTTTAACACAAGAAGCAAGCTCTTCATTCTAGAGTCTAAAATACAGCAAGGACCATGAGCATGCCCTGAAAAGAAAAACTGTGTTTCCTACTCAGACGGGCCATATGTAGTTCAACTCTGCTTATAAAACTGATAAAAACCACAGCTCCTCTTACATAAATTCTCTTTAGTTAATAGTGAGAATCATGTTGGGTTCGTGAACTGCAAAAAATCATTTGGGCCAAAAAAATCCCTGGCTTTACCAGAAATGAACTCTTGCTTGTAGGAAGACACTGATCCTGAGGTTTAACTCCGTTTCTGAAGGCAAATTGAGACCAGAGTTCTCATCCCTGAAAATCACTCTGTTTTAAGGCAAGAATCATCCTCTTCTTTCCAGCGTCTCCAATACAGTAAGTAACATGAGCATGCCCAGAAAATAGAACTGTGTTTCCGACTCTTACAGAAAATATGTAGTTCAACTCTGCTTTTGAAACTGATACAAACCCCAGCTCCTCTTACATAAATCCTCTTTAGTTAATAGTGAGAATAGCGTAGGGTTCGTGCACTGTGAAAAAATCATTTGAGCCCAAAATTCACTGGGTTTACCAGAAATGCACTCTTATTGTAGGAAGACACAGATCCTGGGGTTTAACTCCGTTTCTGCAGGGAAATTCAGACCAGAGTTCTCATCCCAGAAACACACTCTGTTTTAACACAAGAAGCAGGCTCTTCTTTCCAGAGTCTAAAATACATCAAGAACCAAGAGCAGGGCCTGAAAAAAGAACTGTGTTTCCTATTCATATGGACCATATTTAGTTCAACTCTGCTTTTGAAACTGATACAGACCACACCTCATCTTACGTAATTGCTCTTTTTTTTTTAATAGTGAGAATAGCGTTCAGTTCCTGAACGTCGAAAAATCATTTGAGCCCAAAATTCAGTGGGTTTACCAGAACTGAAATCTTTCTTGTAGGAAGACCCAGATCCTGGGGTTTAACTCCGTTTCTGAAGACAAAATGAGACCAGAATTCTCAACCCTGAAAAACACTCTGTTTTAAGGCAGGAAACAAGCTCTTCTTTCCAGCGTCTCCAATACAGCAAGAACCATGAGCATGCGCTGAAAAAAAGAACTGTGTTTCCTATTCATACGGACCATATGTAGTTCAACTCTGCTTATGAAACTGATACAGACCACACATCCTCTTACATAAATGCTCTTTAGTTAATAGTGAGAATAGCGTAGGATTCCTGAACTGCAAAAAATCATTTGAGCCCAAAAATCACTGGGTTTACCAAAACTGAACTCTATCTTGTAGGAAGATACTGATCCTGGGGTTTAACTCCTTTTCTGAAGACCAATTCAGACCAGAGTGCTCATCCCTGAAAAACACTCTGTTTTAAGGCAAGAATCATCCTCTTCTTTCCAGCGTCTCCAATATAGTAAGAAACATGAGCATGCCCAGAAAAAAAGAACTGTGTTTCCTGCTCCTACAGACCATAAGTAGTTCAACTCTGCTTATGAATCTGATACATACCACAGCTCCTCTTACATAAATCCTCTTTAGTTAATAGTGAGAATAGCGTAGGGTTCGTGAACTGAGAAAAATCATTTGAGCCCCAAATTCACTGGGTTTACTAGAAATGAACTCTTGCTTGTAGGAGGACCCTGATGCTGGGATTTAACTCCGTATCTGAAGGCAAATTCATACCAGAGTTCTCATCCCTCAAAAACACTCTGTTTTATGGCAAGAATCATTCTCTTCTTTCCAGCGTCTCCAATATAGTAAGAAACATGAGCATGCCCCCCCAAAAAGAACTGTGTTTTCTACTCATAGAGACCATATGTACTTCAACTCTGCTTATGAAACTGATACAAACCACAGCTGTTCTTATATAAATCCTCTTTCGTTAATAGTGAGAATAGCGTAGGGTTCGTGAACTGCGAAAAATCATTTGAGCCCAAAATTCACTGGGTTTACCAGAAATGAACTCTTGATTGTAGGAAGACACAGATCCTGGGGATTAACTCCTTTTCTGAAGGGAAATTCATACCAGTGTTCTCATCCATGAAACACACTCTGTTTTAACGCAAGAAGCAAGCTCTTCTTTCCAGAGTCTAAAATACAGCAAGAACCATGAGCATGCCCTGAAAAAAAGAACTGTGTTTCCTACTCAGACGGACCATATTTAGTTCAACTCTGCTTATGAAACTGATACAAACCACAGCTCCTCTTACATAAATGCTCTTTAGTTAATAGTGAAAATAGCGTTGGGTTCCTGAACTGCAAAAAATCATTTGAGCCCAAAATTCACTGGGTATACCAGAACTGAACTCTTGCTTATAGTAAGACACAGATCCTGGGATTCAACTCCGTTTATGAAGACAAATTCAGACCAGAATTCTCAACCCTGAAAAACACTCTGTTTTAAGGCAAGAATCATCCTATTCTTTCCAGCATCTCCAATATAGTAACTAACAGGAGCATGCCCAGAAAAAAAGAACTGTGTTTCCTTCTCCGTCAGACCATATGTAGTTCAACTCTGCTTATGAAACTGATACAGACCACAGCTCCTCTTGCATAAATCCTCTTTAGTTAATAGTGAGAATAGAGCATGGTTCGTGAACTGCGAAAAATCATTTAAGCCCCAAATTCACTGGGTTTACCAGAAATGAACTCTTGCTTGTAGGAGGACCCTGATGCTGGCGTTTAACTCCATTTCTGAAGGCAAATTCAGACCAGAGTTCTCATCCCTGAAAAGCAATTTTTTATGGCAAGAATCATCCTCTTCTTTCAAGCGTCTCCAATATACTAAGAAACATGAGCATACCCCCAAAAAAAGAACTGTGTTTCCTACTCATACAGACCATAAGTAGTTCAACTCTGCTTATGAAACTGATACAAAGCACAGCTACTCTTACATAAATCCTCTTTGGTTAATAGTGAGAAGAGCGTATGGTTTGTGAACTGCGAAAAAACATTTGAGCCCAAAATTCACTGGGTTTACCAGAAATGAAATCTTGCTTGTAGGAAGACACAGATCCTGGGGTTTAACTCCTTTTCTGAAGGGAAATTCAGACCCGAGTTCTCATCCCTGAAACAAACTCTGTTTTAACGCAAGAAGCAAGCTCTTCTTTCCAGAGTCTAAAATACAGAAATAACCTTGAGCATGGCCTGAAAAAAAGAACTCTTTTTCCTTTTCATTCGGACCATATGTAGTTCAACTCTGCTTATGAAACTGATACAAACCACAGCTCCTCTTACATAAATCCTCTTTAGTTAATAGTGAGAATAGTGTATGGTTCGTGAACTGCGAAAAAATCATTTGAGCCCAAAATTCACTGGGTTTACCAGAAATGAACTCTTGCTTGTAGGAAGACACTGATCCTGGGGTTTAACTCCATTTCTGAAGGCAAATTCAGACCAGAGTTCTCATCCCTGAAACACACTCTGTTTTAACACAAGAAGCAAGCTCTTCATTCTAGAGTCTAAAATACAGCAAGGACCATGAGCATGCCCTGAAAAGAAAAACTGTGTTTCCTACTCAGACGGGCCATATGTAGTTCAACTCTGCTTATAAAACTGATAAAAACCACAGCTCCTCTTACATAAATTCTCTTTAGTTAATAGTGAGAATCATGTTGGGTTCGTGAACTGCAAAAAATCATTTGGGCCAAAAAAATCCCTGGCTTTACCAGAAATGAACTCTTGCTTGTAGGAAGACACTGATCCTGAGGTTTAACTCCGTTTCTGAAGGCAAATTGAGACCAGAGTTCTCATCCCTGAAAATCACTCTGTTTTAAGGCAAGAATCATCCTCTTCTTTCCAGCGTCTCCAATACAGTAAGTAACATGAGCATGCCCAGAAAATAGAACTGTGTTTCCGACTCTTACAGAAAATATGTAGTTCAACTCTGCTTTTGAAACTGATACAAACCCCAGCTCCTCTTACATAAATCCTCTTTAGTTAATAGTGAGAATAGCGTAGGGTTCGTGCACTGTGAAAAAATCATTTGAGCCCAAAATTCACTGGGTTTACCAGAAATGCACTCTTATTGTAGGAAGACACAGATCCTGGGGTTTAACTCCGTTTCTGCAGGGAAATTCAGACCAGAGTTCTCATCCCAGAAACACACTCTGTTTTAACACAAGAAGCAGGCTCTTCTTTCCAGAGTCTAAAATACATCAAGAACCAAGAGCAGGGCCTGAAAAAAGAACTGTGTTTCCTATTCATATGGACCATATTTAGTTCAACTCTGCTTTTGAAACTGATACAGACCACACCTCATCTTACGTAATTGCTCTTTTTTTTTTAATAGTGAGAATAGCGTTCAGTTCCTGAACGTCGAAAAATCATTTGAGCCCAAAATTCAGTGGGTTTACCAGAACTGAAATCTTTCTTGTAGGAAGACCCAGATCCTGGGGTTTAACTCCGTTTCTGAAGACAAAATGAGACCAGAATTCTCAACCCTGAAAAACACTCTGTTTTAAGGCAGGAAACAAGCTCTTCTTTCCAGCGTCTCCAATACAGCAAGAACCATGAGCATGCGCTGAAAAAAAGAACTGTGTTTCCTATTCATACGGACCATATGTAGTTCAACTCTGCTTATGAAACTGATACAGACCACACATCCTCTTACATAAATGCTCTTTAGTTAATAGTGAGAATAGCGTAGGATTCCTGAACTGCAAAAAATCATTTGAGCCCAAAAATCACTGGGTTTACCAAAACTGAACTCTATCTTGTAGGAAGATACTGATCCTGGGGTTTAACTCCTTTTCTGAAGACCAATTCAGACCAGAGTGCTCATCCCTGAAAAACACTCTGTTTTAAGGCAAGAATCATCCTCTTCTTTCCAGCGTCTCCAATATAGTAAGAAACATGAGCATGCCCAGAAAAAAAGAACTGTGTTTCCTGCTCCTACAGACCATAAGTAGTTCAACTCTGCTTATGAATCTGATACATACCACAGCTCCTCTTACATAAATCCTCTTTAGTTAATAGTGAGAATAGCGTAGGGTTCGTGAACTGCGAAAAATCATTTGAGCCCCAAATTCACTGGGTTTACTAGAAATGAACTCTTGCTTGTAGGAGGACCCTGATGCTGGGATTTAACTCCGTATCTGAAGGCAAATTCATACCAGAGTTCTCATCCCTCAAAAACACTCTGTTTTATGGCAAGAATCATTCTCTTCTTTCCAGCGTCTCCAATATAGTAAGAAACATGAGCATGCCCCCCAAAAAGAACTGTGTTTTCTACTCATAGAGACCATATGTACTTCAACTCTGCTTATGAAACTGATACAAACCACAGCTCCTCTTACATAAATGCTCTTTAGTTAATAGTGAAAATAGCGTTGGGTTCCTGAACTGCAAAAAATCATTTGAGCCCAAAATTCACTGGGTATACCAGAACTGAACTCTTGCTTATAGTAAGACACAGATCCTGGGATTCAACTCCGTTTATGAAGACAAATTCAGACCAGAATTCTCAACCCTGAAAAACACTCTGTTTTAAGGCAAGAATCATCCTATTCTTTCCAGCATCTCCAATATAGTAACTAACAGGAGCATGCCCAGAAAAAAAGAACTGTGTTTCCTTCTCCGTCAGACCATATGTAGTTCAACTCTGCTTATGAAACTGATACAGACCACAGCTCCTCTTGCATAAATCCTCTTTAGTTAATAGTGAGAATAGAGCATGGTTCGTGAACTGCGAAAAATCATTTAAGCCCCAAATTCACTGGGTTTACCAGAAATGAACTCTTGCTTGTAGGAGGACCCTGATGCTGGCGTTTAACTCCATTTCTGAAGGCAAATTCAGACCAGAGTTCTCATCCCTGAAAAGCAATTTTTTATGGCAAGAATCATCCTCTTCTTTCAAGCGTCTCCAATATACTAAGAAACATGAGCATACCCCCAAAAAAAGAACTGTGTTTCCTACTCATACAGACCATAAGTAGTTCAACTCTGCTTATGAAACTGATACAAAGCACAGCTACTCTTACATAAATCCTCTTTGGTTAATAGTGAGAAGAGCGTATGGTTTGTGAACTGCGAAAAAACATTTGAGCCCAAAATTCACTGGGTTTACCAGAAATGAAATCTTGCTTGTAGGAAGACACAGATCCTGGGGTTTAACTCCTTTTCTGAAGGGAAATTCAGACCCGAGTTCTCATCCCTGAAACAAACTCTGTTTTAACGCAAGAAGCAAGCTCTTCTTTCCAGAGTCTAAAATACAGAAATAACCTTGAGCATGGCCTGAAAAAAAGAACTCTTTTTCCTTTTCATTCGGACCATATGTAGTTCAACTCTGCTTATGAAACTGATACAAACCACAGCTCCTCTTACATAAATCCTCTTTAGTTAATAGTGAGAATAGTGTATGGTTCGTGAACTGCGAAAAAATCATTTGAGCCCAAAATTCACTGGGTTTACCAGAAATGAACTCTTGCTTGTAGGAAGACACTGATCCTGGGGTTTAACTCCATTTCTGAAGGCAAATTCAGACCAGAGTTCTCATCCCTGAAACACACTCTGTTTTAACACAAGAAGCAAGCTCTTCATTCTAGAGTCTAAAATACAGCAAGGACCATGAGCATGCCCTGAAAAGAAAAACTGTGTTTCCTACTCAGACGGGCCATATGTAGTTCAACTCTGCTTATAAAACTGATAAAAACCACAGCTCCTCTTACATAAATTCTCTTTAGTTAATAGTGAGAATCATGTTGGGTTCGTGAACTGCAAAAAATCATTTGGGCCAAAAAAATCCCTGGCTTTACCAGAAATGAACTCTTGCTTGTAGGAAGACACTGATCCTGAGGTTTAACTCCGTTTCTGAAGGCAAATTGAGACCAGAGTTCTCATCCCTGAAAATCACTCTGTTTTAAGGCAAGAATCATCCTCTTCTTTCCAGCGTCTCCAATACAGTAAGTAACATGAGCATGCCCAGAAAATAGAACTGTGTTTCCGACTCTTACAGAAAATATGTAGTTCAACTCTGCTTTTGAAACTGATACAAACCCCAGCTCCTCTTACATAAATCCTCTTTAGTTAATAGTGAGAATAGCGTAGGGTTCGTGCACTGTGAAAAAATCATTTGAGCCCAAAATTCACTGGGTTTACCAGAAATGCACTCTTATTGTAGGAAGACACAGATCCTGGGGTTTAACTCCGTTTCTGCAGGGAAATTCAGACCAGAGTTCTCATCCCAGAAACACACTCTGTTTTAACACAAGAAGCAGGCTCTTCTTTCCAGAGTCTAAAATACATCAAGAACCAAGAGCAGGGCCTGAAAAAAGAACTGTGTTTCCTATTCATATGGACCATATTTAGTTCAACTCTGCTTTTGAAACTGATACAGACCACACCTCATCTTACGTAATTGCTCTTTTTTTTTTAATAGTGAGAATAGCGTTCAGTTCCTGAACGTCGAAAAATCATTTGAGCCCAAAATTCAGTGGGTTTACCAGAACTGAAATCTTTCTTGTAGGAAGACCCAGATCCTGGGGTTTAACTCCGTTTCTGAAGACAAAATGAGACCAGAATTCTCAACCCTGAAAAACACTCTGTTTTAAGGCAGGAAACAAGCTCTTCTTTCCAGCGTCTCCAATACAGCAAGAACCATGAGCATGCGCTGAAAAAAAGAACTGTGTTTCCTATTCATACGGACCATATGTAGTTCAACTCTGCTTATGAAACTGATACAGACCACACATCCTCTTACATAAATGCTCTTTAGTTAATAGTGAGAATAGCGTAGGATTCCTGAACTGCAAAAAATCATTTGAGCCCAAAAATCACTGGGTTTACCAAAACTGAACTCTATCTTGTAGGAAGATACTGATCCTGGGGTTTAACTCCTTTTCTGAAGACCAATTCAGACCAGAGTGCTCATCCCTGAAAAACACTCTGTTTTAAGGCAAGAATCATCCTCTTCTTTCCAGCGTCTCCAATATAGTAAGAAACATGAGCATGCCCAGAAAAAAAGAACTGTGTTTCCTGCTCCTACAGACCATAAGTAGTTCAACTCTGCTTATGAATCTGATACATACCACAGCTCCTCTTACATAAATCCTCTTTAGTTAATAGTGAGAATAGCGTAGGGTTCGTGAACTGCGAAAAATCATTTGAGCCCCAAATTCACTGGGTTTACTAGAAATGAACTCTTGCTTGTAGGAGGACCCTGATGCTGGGATTTAACTCCGTATCTGAAGGCAAATTCATACCAGAGTTCTCATCCCTCAAAAACACTCTGTTTTATGGCAAGAATCATTCTCTTCTTTCCAGCGTCTCCAATATAGTAAGAAACATGAGCATGCCCCCCAAAAAGAACTGTGTTTTCTACTCATAGAGACCATATGTACTTCAACTCTGCTTATGAAACTGATACAAACCACAGCTCCTCTTACATAAATGCTCTTTAGTTAATAGTGAAAATAGCGTTGGGTTCCTGAACTGCAAAAAATCATTTGAGCCCAAAATTCACTGGGTATACCAGAACTGAACTCTTGCTTATAGTAAGACACAGATCCTGGGATTCAACTCCGTTTATGAAGACAAATTCAGACCAGAATTCTCAACCCTGAAAAACACTCTGTTTTAAGGCAAGAATCATCCTATTCTTTCCAGCATCTCCAATATAGTAACTAACAGGAGCATGCCCAGAAAAAAAGAACTGTGTTTCCTTCTCCTACAGACCATATGTAGTTCAACTCTGCTTATGAAACTGATACAGACCACAGCTCCTCTTGCATAAATCCTCTTTAGTTAATAGTGAGAATAGAGCATGGTTCGTGAACTGCAAAAAATCATTTAAGCCCCAAATTCACTGGGTTTACCAGAAATGAACTCTTGCTTGTAGGAGGACCCTGATGCTGGCGTTTAACTCCATTTCTGAAGGCAAATTCAGACCAGAGTTCTCATCCCTGAAAAGCAATTTTTTTATGGCAAGAATCATCCTCTTCTTTCAAGCGTCTCCAATATACTAAGAAACATGAGCATACCCCCAAAAAAAGAACTGTGTTTCCTACTCATACAGACCATAAGTAGTTCAACTCTGCTTATGAAACTGATACAAAGCACAGCTACTCTTACATAAATCCTCTTTGGTTAATAGTGAGAAGAGCGTATGGTTTGTGAACTGCGAAAAAACATTTGAGCCCAAAATTCACTGGGTTTACCAGAAATGAAATCTTGCTTGTAGGAAGACACAGATCCTGGGGTTTAACTCCTTTTCTGAAGGGAAATTCAGACCCGAGTTCTCATCCCTGAAACAAACTCTGTTTTAACGCAAGAAGCAAGCTCTTCTTTCCAGAGTCTAAAATACAGAAATAACCTTGAGCATGGCCTGAAAAAAAGAACTCTTTTTCCTTTTCATTCGGACCATATGTAGTTCAACTCTGCTTATGAAACTGATACAAACCACAGCTCCTCTTACATAAATCCTCTTTAGTTAATAGTGAGAATAGTGTATGGTTCGTGAACTGCGAAAAAATCATTTGAGCCCAAAATTCACTGGGTTTACCAGAAATGAACTCTTGCTTGTAGGAAGACACTGATCCTGGGGTTTAACTCCATTTCTGAAGGCAAATTCAGACCAGAGTTCTCATCCCTGAAACACACTCTGTTTTAACACAAGAAGCAAGCTCTTCATTCTAGAGTCTAAAATACAGCAAGGACCATGAGCATGCCCTGAAAAGAAAAACTGTGTTTCCTACTCAGACGGGCCATATGTAGTTCAACTCTGCTTATAAAACTGATAAAAACCACAGCTCCTCTTACATAAATTCTCTTTAGTTAATAGTGAGAATCATGTTGGGTTCGTGAACTGCAAAAAATCATTTGGGCCAAAAAAATCCCTGGCTTTACCAGAAATGAACTCTTGCTTGTAGGAAGACACTGATCCTGAGGTTTAACTCCGTTTCTGAAGGCAAATTGAGACCAGAGTTCTCATCCCTGAAAATCACTCTGTTTTAACACAAGAAGCAGGCTCTTCTTTCCAGAGTCTAAAATACATCAAGAACCAAGAACAGGGCCTGAAAAAAGAACTGTGTTTCCTATTCATATGGACCATATTTAGTTCAACTCTGCTTTTGAAACTGATACAGACCACACCTCATCTTACGTAATTGCTCTTTTTTTTTTAATAGTGAGAATAGCGTTCAGTTCCTGAACGTCGAAAAATCATTTGAGCCCAAAATTCAGTGGGTTTACCAGAACTGAAATCTTTCTTGTAGGAAGACCCAGATCCTGGGGTTTAACTCCGTTTCTGAAGACAAAATGAGACCAGAATTCTCAACCCTGAAAAACACTCTGTTTTAAGGCAGGAAACAAGCTCTTCTTTCCAGCGTCTCCTATACAGCAAGAACCATGAGCATGCGCTGAAAAAAAGAACTGTGTTTCCTATTCATACGGACCATATGTAGTTCAACTCTGCTTATGAAACTGATACAGACCACACATCCTCTTACATAAATGCTCTTTAGTTAATAGTGAGAATAGCGTAGGATTCCTGAACTGCAAAAAATCATTTGAGCCCAAAAATCACTGGGTTTACCAAAACTGAACTCTATCTTGTAGGAAGATACTGATCCTGGGGTTTAACTCCTTTTCTGAAGACCAATTCAGACCAGAGTGCTCATCCCTGAAAAACACTCTGTTTTAAGGCAAGAATCATCCTCTTCTTTCCATCGTCTCCAATATAGTAAGAAACATGAGCATGCCCAGAAAAAAAGAACTGTGTTTCCTGCTCCTACAGACCATAAGTAGTTCAACTCTGCTTATGAATCTGATACATACCACAGCTCCTCTTACATAAATCCTCTTTAGTTAATAGTGAGAATAGCGTAGGGTTCATGAACTGAGAAAAATCATTTGAGCCCCAAATTCACTGGGTTTACTAGAAATGAACTCTTGCTTGTAGGAGGACCCTGATGCTGGGATTTAACTCCGTATCTGAAGGCAAATTCATACCAGAGTTCTCATCCCTCAAAAACACTCTGTTTTATGGCAAGAATCATTCTCTTCTTTCCAGCGTCTCCAATATAGTAAGAAACATGAGCATGCCCCCCCAAAAAGAACTGTGTTTTCTACTCATAGAGACCATATGTACTTCAACTCTGCTTATGAAACTGATACAAACCACAGCTGCTCTTATATAAATCCTCTTTCGTTAATAGTGAGAATAGCGTAGGGTTCGTGAACTGCGAAAAATCATTTGAGCCCAAAATTCACTGGGTTTACCAGAAATGAACTCTTGATTGTAGGAAGACACAGATCCTGGGGATTAACTCCTTTTTGAAGGGAAATTCAGACCAGTGTTCTCATCCATGAAACACACTCTGTTTTAACGCAAGAAGCAAGCTCTTCTTTCCAGAGTCTAAAATACAGCAAGAACCATGAGCATGCCCTGAAAAAAAGAACTGTGTTTCCTACTCAGACGGACCATATTTAGTTCAACTCTGCTTATGAAACTGATACAAACCACAGCTCCTCTTACATAAATGCTCTTTAGTTAATAGTGAAAATAGCGTTGTGTTCCTGAACTGCGAAAATTCATTTGAGCCCAAAATTCACTGGGTATACCAGAACTGAACTCTTGCTTGTAGCAAGACACAGATCCTGGGATTTAACTCCGTTTATGAAGACAAATTCAGACCAGAATTCTCAACCCTGAAAAACACTCTGTTTTAAGGCAAGAATCATCCTATTCTTTCCAGCATCTCCAATATAGTAACTAACAGGAGCATGCCCAGAAAAAAAGAACTGTGTTTCCTTCTCCTACAGACCATATGTAGTTCAACTCTGCTTATGAAACTGATACAGACCACAGCTCCTCTTGCATAAATCCTCTTTAGTTAATAGTGAGAATAGAGCATGGTTCGTGAACTGCGAAAAATCATTTAAGCCCCAAATTCACTGGGTTTACCAAAAATGAACTCTTGCTTGTAGGAGGACCCTGATGCTGGCATTTAACTCCATTTCTGAAGGTAAATTCAGACCAGAGTTCTCATCCCTGAAAAGCAATTTTTTTATGGCAAGAATCATCCTCTTCTTTCAAGCGTCTCCAATATACTAAGAAACATGAGCATACCCCCCAAAAAAGAACTGTGTTTCCTACTCATACAGACCATAAGTAGTTCAACTCTGCTTATGAAACTGATACAAAGCACAGCTGCTCTTACATCAATCCTCTTTGGTTAATAGTGAGAATAGCGTATGGTTTGTGAACTGCGAAAAAACATTTGAGCCCCAAATTCACTGGGTTTACCAGAAATGAAATCTTGCTTGTAGGAAGACACAGATCCTGGGGTTTAACTCCTTTTCTGAAGGGAAATTCAGACCCGAGTTCTCATCCCTGAAACAAACTCTGTTTTAACGCAAGAAGCAAGCTCTTCTTTCCAGAGTCTAAAATACAGAAATAACCTTGAGCATGGCCTGAAAAAAAGAACTCTTTTTCCTATTCATTCGGACCATATGTAGTTCAACTCTGCTTATGAAACTGATACAAACCACAGCTCCTCTTACATAAATCCTCTTTAGTTAATAGTGGGAATAGTGTATGGTTCGTGAACTGCGAAAAAATCATTTGGGCCAAAAAATCACTGGGTTTACGAGAAATGAACTCTTGCTGGTAGGAAGACACTGATCCTGAGGTTTAACTCTGTTTCTGAAGGCAAATTGAGAACAGAGTTCTCATCCCTGAAAATCACTCTGTTTTAAGGCAAGAATAATCCTCTTCTTTCCAGCGTCTCCAATATAGTAAGAAACATGAGCCTGCCCAGAAAATAGAACTGTGTTTCCGACTCATACAGAAAATATGTAGTTCAACTCTGCTTATGAAACTGATACAAACCACAGCTCCTCTTACATAAATCCTCTTTAGTTAATAGTGAGAATAGCGTAGGGTTCGTGAACTGTGAAAAATCATTTGAGCCCAAAATTCACTGGGTTTACCAGAAATGCACTCTTATTGTAGGAAGACACAAATCCTGGGGTTTATCTCCATTTCTGCATGGAAATTCAGACCAGAGTTCTCATTCCTGAAACACACTCTGTTTAAATGAAGAAGCATGCTCTTCTTTCCAGAGTCTAAAATACAGCAATAACCATGAGCATGCGCTGAAAAAAAGAACTGTGTTTCCTATTCATACGGACCATATGTAGTTCAACTCTGCTTTTGAAACTGATACAGACCACACCTCCTCTTACATAAATGCTCTTTAGTTAATAGTGAGAATAGCGTAGGGTTCCTGAACTGCGAAAAATCATTTGAGCCCAAAATCACTGGGTTTACCAAAACTGAACTCTTTCTTGTAGGAAGACAGTGATCCTGGGGTTTAACTCCGTTTCTGAAGACAAATTCAGACCAGAGTTCTCATCCCTGAAAAACACTCTGTTTTAAGGCAAGAATCATCCTCTTCTTTCCAGCCTCTCCAATATAGTAAGAAACATGAGCATGCACAGAAAAAAAGAACTGTGTTTCCTTCTCCTACAGACCATATGTAGTTCAACTCTGCTTATGAAACTGATACAGACAACAGCTCCTCTTGCATAAATCCTCTTTAGTTAATAGTGAGAATAGCGCATGGTTTGTGAACTGCGAAAAATCATTTGAGCCCCAAATTCATTGGTTTTACCAGAAATGAACTCTTGCTTGTAGGACGACCCTGATGGTGGGGTTTAACTCCGTTTCTGAAGGCAAATTCAGACTAGAGTTCTCATCCCTGAAAAGCACTCTGTTTTAAGGCAATAATCATCCTCACCTTTCAAGCGTCTCCAATATACTAAGAAACATGAGCATAAGCCCAAAAAAAGAACTGTGTTTCCTATTCAGACGGACCATATGTAGTTCAACTCTGCTTATGAAACTGAAAGAAACCACAGCTCCTCTTACATAAATTCTCTTTAATTAATAGTGAGAATCATGTTGGGTTCGTGAACTGCAAAAAATCATTTGGGCCAAAAAAACACTGGGTTTACCAGAAATGAACTCTTGCTTGTAGGAAGACACTGATCCTGGGGTTTAACTCCGTTTCTGCAGGGAAATTCAGACCAGAGTTCTCATTCCTGAAACACACTCTGTTTAAACGAAGAAGCACGATCTTCTTTCCAGAGTCTTAAATACAGCAATAACCATGAGCGTGCCCTGAAAAAAAGAACTGTGTTTTCTATTCATACGGACCATATGTAGTTCAACTCTGCTTATGGAAGTTATACAGACGACTCCTCCTCTTACATAAATGCTCTTTAGTTAATAGTGTGAATAGCATAGGGATCATGAACTGCGAAAAATCATTTTATCCCAAAATTTTCTGGGTTTACCAGAAATGAACTCTTGCTTGTAGGAAGACACTGATCCTGGGGTTTAACTCCGTTTCTGAAGGCAAATTCAGACCAGAGTTCTCATGCCTGAAACACACTCTGTTTTAACCCAAGAAGCAAGCTCTTCATTCTAGAGTCTAAAATACAGCAAGAACCATGAGCATGCCCTGAAAAAAAAAACTGTGTTTACTACTCAGACTGACCATATGTACTTCAACTCTGCTTATGAAATTGATAAAAACCACAGCTCCTCTTACATAAATTCTCTTTACTTAATAGTGAGAATCATGTTGGATTCGTGAACTGCAAAAAATCATTTGAGCCCAAAAATCACTGGGTTTACCAGAAATGAACTCTTGCTTGAAGGAAGACACTGGTCCTGGGGTTTAACGCCTTTTCTGAAGACAAATTCAGACCAGAGTTCTCATCCCTGAAAAACACTCTGTTTTAAGGCAAGAATCATCCTATTCTTTCCTGCATCTCCAATATAGAAAGAAACGTGAGCATGCCAAGAAAAAAGAACTGTGTTTCCTTCTCCTACAGACCATATGTAGTTCAACTCTGCTTATGAAACTGATACAAACCACAGCTCCTCTTAGATAAATCCGCTTTAGTTAATAGTGAGAATAGCGTAGGGTTCCTGAACTGCGAAAAATCATTTGAGCCCAAAAATCACTGGGTTTACCAGAACTGAACTCTTGCTTGTAGGAAGTCACTGATCCTGGGGTTTAACTCCTTTTCTGAAGACAAATTCAGACCAGAGTTCTCATCCCTGAAAAACACTCTGTTTTAAGGCAAGAATCATCCTCTTTTTTCCAGCGTCTCCAATATAGTAAGAAACGTGAGCATGCCAAAAAAAAAGAACTGTGTTTCCTTCTCATACAGACCATTTGTAGTTCAACTCTCCTTATGAAACTGATACAAAGAACAGCTGCACTTACATAAATCCTCATTGGTTAATAGTGAGAATAGTGTAGGGTTCAGTAAATGCGGAAAAACTTTTGAGCGCAAAATACACTGGGTTTACCAGAAATGAACTCTTGCTTGTAGGAAAACACACATCCTGGGGTTTAACTCCTTTTCTGCATTGAAATTCACACCAGAGTTCTCATCCCTGAAACACACTCTGTTTAAACGAAGAAGCACGCACTTCTTTCCAGATTCTAAAATACAGCAATAACCATGAGCATGCTCTGAAAGAAAGAACTGTGTTTCCTATTCATACGGACCATATGTAGTTCAACTCTGCTTATGAAACTGATACAGACCACACCTCCTCTTACATAATTGCTCTTTTTTTTAATAGTGAGAATAGCGTTCGGTTCCTGAACATGGAAAAATCATTTGAGCCCAAAATTCACTGGGTTTACCGGAACTGAAGTCTTTCTTGTAGGAAGACACAGATCCTGGGGTTTAACTCCGTTTATGAAGACAAAGTGAGACCAGAATTCTCAACCCTGAAAAACACTCTGTTTTAAGGCAGGAAACAAGCTCTTCTTTCCAGCGTCTCCAATACAGCAAGAACCACGAGCATGCCCAGAAAAAAAGAACTGTGTTTTCTACTCATATGGACCATATGTAGTTCAACTCTGCTTATGAAACTGATACAAACCACAGCTCCTCTTACATAAATCCTCTTTAGTTAATAGTGAGAATAGCATATGGTTCGTGAACTGCGAAAAATCATTTGAGCCCCAAATTCACTGAGTTTACCAGAAATGAACTCTTGCTTGTAGGAGGACCCTGATGCTGGGGTTTAACTCCGTTTCTGAAGGCAAATTCAGACTAGAGTTCTCATCCCTGAAACAAACTCTGTTTTAACACAAGAAGCAAGCTCTTCATTCTAGAGTCTAAAATACAGCAAGAACCATGAGCATGCCCTGAAAAAAAAACTGTGTTTCCTACTCAGACGGACCATATGTAGTTCAACGCTGCTTATGAAACTGATACAAACCACAGCTCCTCTTACATAAATCCTCTTTAGTTAATAGTGAGAATAGTGTATGGTTCGTGAACTGCGAAAAAATCATTTGAGCCCAAAATTCACTGGGTTTACCAGAAATGAACTCTTGCTTGTAGGAAGACACTGATCCTGGGGTTTAACTCCATTTCTGAAGGCAAATTCAGACCAGAGTTCTCATCCCTGAAACACACTCTGTTTTAACACAAGAAGCAGGCTCTTCTTTCCAGATTCTAAAATACATCAAGAACCAAGAGCAGGGCCTGAAAAAAGAACTGTGTTTCCTATTCATATGGACCATATTTAGTTCAACTCTGCTTTTGAAACTGATACAGACCACACCTCATCTTACGTAATTGCTCTTTTTTTTTTATAGTGAGAATAGCGTTCGGTTCCTGAACGTCGAAAAATCATTTGAGCCCAAAATTCACTGGGTTTACCAGAACTGAAATCTTTCTTGTAGGAAGACCCAGATCCTGGGGTTTAACTCCGTTTCTGAAGACAAAGTGAGACCAGAATTCTCAACCCTGAAAAACACTCTGTTTTAAGGCAGGAAGCAAGCTCTTCTTTCCAGCGTCTCCAATACAGCAAGAACCATGAGCATGCGCTGAAAAAAAGAACTGTGTTTCCTATTCATACGGACCATATGTAGTTCAACTCTGCTTATGAATCTGATACAGACCACACATCCTCTTACATAAATGCTCTTTAGTTAATAGTGAGAATAGCGTAGGATTCCTGAACTGTGAAAAATCATTTGAGCCCAAAAATCACTGGGTTTACCAAAACTGAACTCTATCTTGTAGGAAGATACTGATCCTGGGGTTTAACTCCTTTTCTGAAGACCAATTCAGACCAGAGTGCTCATCCCTGAAAAACACTCTGTTTTAAGGCAAGAATCATCCTCTTCTTTCCAGCGTCTCCAATATAGTAAGAAACATGAGCATGCCCAGAAAAAAAGAACTGTGTTTCCTGCTCCTACAGACCATAAGTAGTTCAACTCTGCTTATGAATCTGATACATACCACAGCTCCTCTTACATAAATCCTCTTTAGTTAATAGTGAGAATAGCGCATGGTTTGTGAACTGCGAAAAATCATTTGAGCCCCAAATTCACTGGGTTTACCAGAAATGAACTCTTGCTTGTAGGAGGACCCTGATGGTGGGGTTTAACTCCGTTTCTGAAGACAAATTCAGACTAGAGTTCTCATCCCTGAAAAGCACTCTGTTTTAAGGCAAGAATCATCCTCTTCTTTCCAGCGTCTCCAATATAGTAAGAAACATGAGCATGCACAGAAAAAAAGAACTGTGTTTCCTTCTCCTACAGACCATATGTAGTTCAACTCTGCTTTTGAAACTGATACAAACCACAGCTCCTCTTACATAAATTCTCTTTTATTAATAGTGTGAATCATGTTGGGTTCGAGAACTGCAAAAAATCATTTGGGCCAAAAAAACACTGGGTTTACCAGAAATGAACTCTTGCTTGTAGGAAGACACTGATCCTGGGGTTTAACTCCGTTTCTGCAGGGAAATTCAGACCAGAGTTCTCATTCCTGAAACACACTCTGTTTAATCGAAGAAGCACGATCTTCTTTCCAGAGTCTTAAATACAGCAATAACCATGAGCGTGCCCTGAAAAAAAGAACTGTGTTTTCTATTCATACGGACCATATGTAGTTCAACTCTGCTTATGGAAGTTATAAAGACGACTCCTCCTCTTACATAAATGCTCTTTAGTTAATAGTGAGAATAGCGTAGGGTTCGTGAACTGCGAAAAATCATTTGAGCCCAAAATTTTCCAGGTTTACCAGAAATGAACTCTTGCTTGTAGGAAGACACAGATCCTGGGGATTAACTCCTTTTCTGAAGGGAAATTCAGACCAGTGTTCTCATCCATGAAACACACTCTGTTTTAACGCAAGAAGCAAGCTCTTCTTTCCAGAGTCTAAAATACAGCAAGAACCATGAGCATACCCTGAAAAAAAGAACTGTGTTTCCTACTCAGACGGACCATATTTAGTTCAACTCTGCTTATGAAACTGATACAAACCACAGCTCCTCTTACATAAATGCTCTTTAGTTAATAGTGAAAATAGCTTTGGGTTCCTGAACTGCGAAAAATCATTTGAGCCCAAAATTCACTGGGTATACCAGAACTGAACTCTTGCTTGTAGTAAGACACAGATCCTGGGATTTAACTCTGTTTATGAAGACAAATTCAGACCAGAATTCTCAACCCTAAAAAACACTCTGTTTTAAGGCAAGAATCATCCTATTCTTTCCAGCATCTCCAATATAGTAACTAACAGGAGCATGCCCAGAAAAAAAGAACTGTGTTTCCTTCTCCTACAGACCATATGTAGTTCAACTCTGCTTATGAAATTGATACAGACCACAGCTCCTCTTGCATAAATCCTCTTTAGTTAATAGTGAGAATAGAGCATGGTTCGTGAACTGCGAAAAATCATTTAAGCCCCAAATTCACTGGGTTTACCAAAAATGAACTCTTGCTTGTAGGAGGACCCTGATGCTGGCATTTAACTCCATTTCTGAAGGCAAATTCAGACCAGAGTTCTCATCCCTGAAAAGCAATTTTTTTTATGGCAAGAATCATCCTCTTCTTTCAAGCGTCTCCAATATACTAAGAAACATGAGCATACCCCCCAAAAAAGAACTGTGTTTCCTACTCATACAGACCATAAGTAGTTCAACTCTGCTTATGAAACTGATACAAAGCACAGCTGCTCTTACATAAATCCTCTTTGGTTAATAGTGAGAATAGCTTATGGTTTGTGAACTGCGAAAGAACATTTGAGCCCCAAATTCACTGGGTTTACCAGAAATGAAATCTTGCTTGTAGGAAGACACAGATACTGGGGTTTAACTCCTTTTCTGAAGGGAAATTCAGACCCGAGTTCTCATCCCTGAAACAAACTCTGTTTTAACGCAAGAAGCAAGCTCTTCTTTCCAGAGTCTAAAATACAGAAATAACCTTGAGCATGGCCTGAAAAAAAGAACTCTTTTTCCTATTCATTCGGACCATATGTAGTTCAACTCTGCTTATGAAACTGATACAAACCACAGCTCCTCTTACATAAATCCTCTTTAGTTAATAGTGAGAATATTGTATGGTTCGTGAACTGCGAAAAAATCATTTGGGCCAAAAAATCACTGGGTTTACGAGAAATGAACTCTTGCTGGTAGGAAGACACTGATCCTGAGGTTTAACTCCGTTTCTGAAGGCAAATTGAGACCAGAGTTCTCATCCCTGAAAATCACTCTGTTTTAAGGCAAGAATAATCCTCTT
The DNA here is from genome assembly GCA_949786385.1 of Onychomys leucogaster. NCBI lineage: Eukaryota > Metazoa > Chordata > Mammalia > Rodentia > Cricetidae > Onychomys > Onychomys leucogaster. The sequence goes on from CATKUP010000176.1 coordinate 64,061, forward strand.
CTTTCCAGCGTCTCCAATATAGTAAGAAACATGAGCATGCCCAGAAAATAGAACTGTGTTTCCGACTCATACAGAAAATATGTAGTTCAACTCTGCTTATGAAACTGATACAAACCACAGCTCCTCTTACATAAATCCTCTTTAGTTAATAGTGAGAATAGCGTAGGGTTCGTGAACTGTGAAAAATCATTTGAGCCCAAAATTCACTGGGTTTACCAGAAATGCACACTTATTGTAGGAAGACACAAATCCTGGGGTTTATCTCCATTTCTGCATGGAAATTCAGACCAGAGTTCTCATTCCTGAAACACACTCTGTTTAAATGAAGAAGCATGCTCTTCTTTCCAGAGTCTAAAATACAGCAATAACCATGAGCATGCGCTGAAAAAAAGAACTGTGTTTCCTATTCATACGGACCATATGTAGTTCAACTCTGCTTTTGAAATTGATACAGACCACAGCTCCTCTTACATAAATCCTCTTTAGTTAATAGTGAGAATAGCGTAGGGTTCCTGAACTGCGAAAAATCATTTGAGCCCAAAATCACTGGGTTTACCAAAACTGAACTCTTTCTTGTAGGAAGACAGTGATCCTGGGGTTTAACTCCGTTTCTGAAGACAAATTCAGACCAGAGTTCTCATCCCTGAAAAACACTCTGTTTTAAGGCAAGAATCATCCTCTTCTTTCCAGCGTCTCCAATATAGTAAGAAACATGAGCATGCACAGAAAAAAAGAACTGTGTTTCCTTCTCCTACAGACCATATGTAGTTCAACTCTGCTTATGAAACTGATACAGACAACAGCTCCTCTTGCATAAATCCTCTTTAGTTAATAGTGAGAATAGCGTTCAGTTCCTGAACGTCGAAAAATCATTTGAGCCCAAAATTCAGTGGGTTTACCAGAACTGAAATCTTTCTTGTAGGAAGACCCAGATCCTGGGGTTTAACTCCGTTTCTGAAGACAAAATGAGACCAGAATTCTCAACCCTGAAAAACACTCTGTTTTAAGGCAGGAAACAAGCTCTTCTTTCCAGCGTCTCCTATACAGCAAGAACCATGAGCATGCGCTGAAAAAAAGAACTGTGTTTCCTATTCATACGGACCATATGTAGTTCAACTCTGCTTATGAAACTGATACAGACCACACATCCTCTTACATAAATGCTCTTTAGTTAATAGTGAGAATAGCGTAGGATTCCTGAACTGCAAAAAATCATTTGAGCCCAAAAATCACTGGGTTTACCAAAACTGAACTCTATCTTGTAGGAAGATACTGATCCTGGGGTTTAACTCCTTTTCTGAAGACCAATTCAGACCAGAGTGCTCATCCCTGAAAAACACTCTGTTTTAAGGCAAGAATCATCCTCTTCTTTCCAGCGTCTCCAATATAGTAAGAAACATGAGCATGCCCAGAAAAAAAGAACTGTGTTTCCTGCTCCTACAGACCATAAGTAGTTCAACTCTGCTTATGAATCTGATACATACCACAGCTCCTCTTACATAAATCCTCTTTAGTTAATAGTGAGAATAGCGTAGGGTTCGTGAACTGCGAAAAATCATTTGAGCCCCAAATTCACTGGGTTTACTAGAAATGAACTCTTGCTTGTAGGAGGACCCTGATGCTGGGATTTAACTCCGTATCTGAAGGCAAATTCATACCAGAGTTCTCATCCCTCAAAAACACTCTGTTTTATGGCAAGAATCATTCTCTTCTTTCCAGCGTCTCCAATATAGTAAGAAACATGAGCATGCCCCCCCAAAAAGAACTGTGTTTTCTACTCATAGAGACCATATGTACTTCAACTCTGCTTATGAAACTGATACAAACCACAGCTGCTCTTATATAAATCCTCTTTCGTTAATAGTGAGAATAGCGTAGGGTTCGTGAACTGCGAAAAATCATTTGAGCCCAAAATTCACTGGGTTTACCAGAAATGAACTCTTGATTGTAGGAAGACACAGATCCTGGGGATTAACTCCTTTTCTGAAGGGAAATTCAGACCAGTGTTCTCATCCATGAAACACACTCTGTTTTAACGCAAGAAGCAAGCTCTTCTTTCCAGAGTCTAAAATACAGCAAGAACCATGAGCATGCCCTGAAAAAAAGAACTGTGTTTCCTACTCAGACGGACCATATTTAGTTCAACTCTGCTTATGAAACTGATACAAACCACAGCTCCTCTTACATAAATGCTCTTTAGTTAATAGTGAAAATAGCGTTGTGTTCCTGAACTGCAAAAAATCATTTGAGCCCAAAATTCACTGGGTATACCAGAACTGAACTCTTGCTTGTAGCAAGACACAGATCCTGGGATTTAACTCCGTTTATGAAGACAAATTCAGACCAGAATTCTCAACCCTGAAAAACACTCTGTTTTAAGGCAAGAATCATCCTATTCTTTCCAGCATCTCCAATATAGTAACTAACAGGAGCATGCCCAGAAAAAAAGAACTGTGTTTCCTTCTCCTACAGACCATATGTAGTTCAACTCTGCTTATGAAACTGATACAGACCACAGCTCCTCTTGCATAAATCCTCTTTAGTTAATAGTGAGAATAGAGCATGGTTCGTGAACTGCGAAAAATCATTTAAGCCCCAAATTCACTGGGTTTACCAAAAATGAACTCTTGCTTGTAGGAGGACCCTGATGCTGGCATTTAACTCCATTTCTGAAGGTAAATTCAGACCAGAGTTCTCATCCCTGAAAAGCAATTTTTTTTATGGCAAGAATCATCCTCTTCTTTCAAGCGTCTCCAATATACTAAGAAACATAACCTTCCCCCCCAAAAAAGAACTGTGTTTCCTATTCATACAGACCATAAGTAGTTCAACTCTGCTTATGAAACTGATACAAAGCACAGCTGCTCTTACATAAATCCTCTTTGGTTAATAGTGAGAATAGCGTGTGGTTTGTGAACTGCGAAAAAACATTTGAGCCCCAAATTCACTGGGTTTACCAGAAATGAAATCTTGCTTGTAGGAAGACACAGATGCTGGGGTTTAACTCCTTTTCTGAAGGGAAATTCAGACCCGAGTTCTCATCCCTGAAACAAACTCTGTTTTAACGCAAGAAGCAAGCTCTTCTTTCCAGAGTCTAAAATACAGAAATAACCTTGAGCATGGCCTGAAAAAAAGAACTCTTTTTCCTATTCATTCGGACCATATGTAGTTCAACTCTGCTTATGAAACTGATACAAACCACAGCTCCTCTTACATAAATCCTCTTTAGTTAATAGTGGGAATAGTGTATGGTTCGTGAACTGCGAAAAAATCATTTGGGCCAAAAAATCACTGGGTTTACGAGAAATGAACTCTTGCTGGTAGGAAGACACTGATCCTGAGGTTTAACTCCGTTTCTGAAGGCAAATTGAGACCAGAGTTCTCATCCCTGAAAATCACTCTGTTTTAAGGCAAGAATAATCCTCTTCTTTCCAGCGTCTCCAATATAGTAAGAAACATGAGCCTGCCCAGAAAATAGAACTGTGTTTCCGACTCATACAGTAAATATGTAGTTCAACTCTGCTTATGAAACTGATACAAACCACAGCTCCTCTTACATAAATCCTCTTTAGTTAATAGTGAGAATAGCGTAGGGTTCGTGAACTGTGAAAAATCATTTGAGCCCAAAATTCACTGGGTTTACCAGAAATGCACTCTTATTGTAGGAAGACACAAATCCTGGGGTTTATCTCCATTTCTGCATGGAAATTCAGACCAGAGTTCTCATTCCTGAAACACACTCTGTTTAAATGAAGAAGCATGCTCTTCTTTCCAGAGTCTAAAATACAGCAATAACCATGAGCATGCGCTGAAAAAAAGAACTGTGTTTCCTATTCATACGGACCATATGTAGTTCAACTCTGCTTTTGAAACTGATACAGACCACACCTCCTCTTACATAAATGCTCTTTAGTTAATAGTGAGAATAGCGTAGGGTTCCTGAACTGCGAAAAATCATTTGAGCCCAAAATCACTGGGTTTACCAAAACTGAACTCTTTCTTGTAGGAAGACAGTGATCCTGGGGTTTAACTCCGTTTCTGAAGACAAATTCAGACCAGAGTTCTCATCCCTGAAAAACACTCTGTTTTAAGGCAAGAATCATCCTCTTCTTTCCAGCCTCTCCAATATAGTAAGAAACATGAGCATGCACAGAAAAAAAGAACTGTGTTTCCTTCTCCTACAGACCATATGTAGTTCAACTCTGCTTATGAAACTGATACAGACAACAGCTCCTCTTGCATAAATCCTCTTTAGTTAATAGTGAGAAAAGCGCATGGTTTGTGAACTGCGAAAAATCATTTGAGCCCCAAATTCACTGGTTTTACCAGAAATGAACTCTTGCTTGTAGGACGACCCTGATGGTGGGGTTTAACTCCGTTTCTGAAGGCAAATTCAGACTAGAGTTCTCATCCCTGAAAAGCACTCTGTTTTAAGGCAATAATCATCCTCACCTTTCAAGCGTCTCCAATATACTAAGAAACATGAGCATAAGCCCAAAAAAAGAACTGTGTTTCCTATTCAGACGGACCATATGTAGTTCAACTCTGCTTATGAAACTGAAAGAAACCACAGCTCCTCTTACATAAATTCTCTTTAATTAATAGTGAGAATCATGTTGGGTTCGTGAACTGCAAAAAATCATTTGGGCCAAAAAAACACTGGGTTTACCAGAAATGAACTCTTGCTTGTAGGAAGACACTGATCCTGGGGTTTAACTCCGTTTCTGCAGGGAAATTCAGACCAGAGTTCTCATTCCTGAAACACACTCTGTTTAAACGAAGAAGCACGATCTTCTTTCCAGAGTCTTAAATACAGCAATAACCATGAGCGTGCCCTGAAAAAAAGAACTGTGTTTCCTATTCATACGGACCATATGTAGTTCAACTCTGCTTATGGAAGTTATACAGATGACTCCTCCTCTTACATAAATGCTCTTTAGTTAATAGTGTGAATAGCATAGGGATCATGAACTGCGAAAAATCATTTTATCCCAAAATTTTCTGGGTTTACCAGAAATGAACTCTTGCTTGTAGGAAGACACTGATCCTGGGGTTTAACTCCGTTTCTGAAGGCAAATTCAGACCAGAGTTCTCATGCCTGAAACACACTCTGTTTTAACCCAAGAAGCAAGCTCTTCATTCTAGAGTCTAAAATACAGCAAGAACCATGAGCATGCCCTGAAAAAAAAAATGTGTTTACTACTCAGACGGACCATATGTACTTCAACTCTGCTTATGAAATTGATAAAAACCACAGCTCCTCTTACATAAATTCTCTTTACTTAATACTGAGAATCATGTTGGATTCGTGAACTGCAAAAAATCATTTGAGCCCAAAAATCACTGGGTTTACCAGAAATGAACTCTTGCTTGAAGGAAGACACTGGTCCTGGGGTTTAACGCCTTTTCTGAAGACAAATTCAGACCAGAGTTCTCATCCCTGAAAAACACTCTGTTTTAAGGCAAGAATCATCCTATTCTTTCCTGCATCTCCAATATAGAAAGAAACGTGAGCATGCCAAGAAAAAAGAACTGTGTTTCCTTCTCCTACAGACCATATGTAGTTCAACTCTGCTTATGAAACTGATACAAACCACAGCTCCTCTTAGATAAATCCGCTTTAGTTAATAGTGAGAATAGCGTAGGGTTCCTGAACTGCGAAAAATCATTTGAGCCCAAAAATCACTGGGTTTACCAGAACTGAACTCTTGCTTGTAGGAAGTCACTGATCCTGGGGTTTAACTCCTTTTCTGAAGACAAATTCAGACCAGAGTTCTCATCCCTGAAAAACACTCTGTTTTAAGGCAAGAATCATCCTCTTTTTTCCAGTGTCTCCAATATAGTAAGAAACGTGAGCATGCCAAAAAAAAAGAACTGTGTTTCCTTCTCATACAGACCATTTGTAGTTCAACTCTCCTTATGAAACTGATACAAAGAACAGCTGCACTTACATAAATCCTCATTGGTTAATAGTGAGAATAGTGTAGGGTTCAGTAAATGCGGAAAATCTTTTGAGCGCAAAATACACTGGGTTTACCAGAAATGAACTCTTGCTTGTAGGAAAACACACATCCTGGGGTTTAACTCCTTTTCTGCATTGAAATTCACACCAGAGTTCTCATCCCTGAAACACACTCTGTTTAAACGAAGAAGCACGCACTTCTTTCCAGATTCTAAAATACAGCAATAACCATGAGCATGCTCTGAAAGAAAGAACTGTGTTTCCTATTCATACGGACCATATGTAGTTCAACTCTGCTTATGAAACTGATACAGACCACACCTCCTCTTACATAATTGCTCTTTTTTTTAATAGTGAGAATAGCGTTCGGTTCCTGAACATGGAAAAATCATTTGAGCCCAAAATTCACTGGGTTTACCGGAACTGAAGTCTTTCTTGTAGGAAGACACAGATCCTGGGGTTTAACTCCGTTTATGAAGACAAAGTGAGACCAGAATTCTCAACCCTGAAAAACACTCTGTTTTAAGGCAGGAAACAAGCTCTTCTTTCCAGCGTCTCCAATACAGCAAGAACCACGAGCATGCCCAGAAAAAAAGAACTGTGTTTTCTACTCATATGGACCATATGTAGTTCAACTCTGCTTATGAAACTGATACAAACCACAGCTCCTCTTACATAAATCCTCTTTAGTTAATAGTGAGAATAGCATATGGTTCGTGAACTGCGAAAAATCATTTGAGCCCCAAATTCACTGAGTTTACCAGAAATGAACTCTTGCTTGTAGGAGGACCCTGATGCTGGGGTTTAACTCCGTTTCTGAAGGCAAATTCAGACTAGAGTTCTCATCCCTGAAACAAACTCTGTTTTAACACAAGAAGCAAGCTCTTCATTCTAGAGTCTAAAATACAGCAAGAACCATGAGCATGCCCTGAAAAAAAAACTGTGTTTCCTACTCAGACGGACCATATGTAGTTCAACGCTGCTTATGAAACTGATACAAACCACAGCTCCTCTTACATAAATCCTCTTTAGTTAATAGTGAGAATAGTGTATGGTTCGTGAACTGCGAAAAAATCATTTGAGCCCAAAATTCACTGGGTTTACCAGAAATGAACTCTTGCTTGTAGGAAGACACTGATCCTGGGGTTTAACTCCATTTCTGAAGGCAAATTCAGACCAGAGTTCTCATCCCTGAAACACACTCTGTTTTAACACAAGAAGCAGGCTCTTCTTTCCAGATTCTAAAATACATCAAGAACCAAGAGCAGGGCCTGAAAAAAGAACTGTGTTTCCTATTCATATGGACCATATTTAGTTCAACTCTGCTTTTGAAACTGATACAGACCACACCTCATCTTACGTAATTGCTCTTTTTTTTTTATAGTGAGAATAGCGTTCGGTTCCTGAACGTCGAAAAATCATTTGAGCCCAAAATTCACTGGGTTTACCAGAACTGAAATCTTTCTTGTAGGAAGACCCAGATCCTGGGGTTTAACTCCGTTTCTGAAGACAAAGTGAGACCAGAATTCTCAACCCTGAAAAACACTCTGTTTTAAGGCAGGAAGCAAGCTCTTCTTTCCAGCGTCTCCAATACAGCAAGAACCATGAGCATGCGCTAAAAAAAAGAACTGTGTTTCCTATTCATACGGACCATATGTAGTTCAACTCTGCTTATGAATCTGATACAGACCACACATCCTCTTACATAAATGCTCTTTAGTTAATAGTGAGAATAGCGTAGGATTCCTGAACTGTGAAAAATCATTTGAGCCCAAAAATCACTGGGTTTACCAAAACTGAACTCTATCTTGTAGGAAGATACTGATCCTGGGGTTTAACTCCTTTTCTGAAGACCAATTCAGACCAGAGTGCTCATCCCTGAAAAACACTCTGTTTTAAGGCAAGAATCATCCTCTTCTTTCCAGCGTCTCCAATATAGTAAGAAACATGAGCATGCCCAGAAAAAAAGAACTGTGTTTCCTGCTCCTACAGACCATATGTAGTTCAACTCTGCTTATGAATCTGATACATACCACAGTTCCTCTTACATAAATCCTCTTTAGTTAATAGTGAGAATAGCGTAGGGTTCGTGAACTGCGAAAAATCATTTGAGCCCCAAATTCACTGGGTTTACCAGAAATGAACTCTTGCTTGTAGGAGGACCCTGATGCTGGTATTTAACTCCGTATCTGAAGGCAAATTCATACCAGAGTTCTCATCCCTCAAAAACACTCTGTTTTAAGGCAAGAATCATTCTCTTCTTTCCAGCGTCTCCAATATAGTAAGAAACATGAGCATGCCCCCCCAAAAAGAACTGTGTTTTCTACTCATAGAGACCATATGTACTTCAACTCTGCTTATGAAACTGATACAAACCACAGCTGCTCTTATATAAATCCTCTTTCGTTAATAGTGAGAATTGCGTAGGGTTCGTGAACTGCGAAAAATCATTTGAGCCCAAAATTCACTGGGTTTACCAGAAATGAACTCTTGCTTGTAGGAAGACACAGATCCTGGGGATTAACTCCTTTTCTGAAGGGAAATTCAGACCAGTGTTCTCATCCAAGAAACACACTCTGTTTTAACGCAAGAAGCAAGCTCTTCTTTCCAGAGTCTAAAATACAGCAAGAACCATGAGCATGCCCTGAAAAAAAGAACTGTGTTTCCTACTCAGACGGACCATATTTAGTTCAACTCTGCTTATGAAACTGATACAAACCACAGCTCCTCTTACATAAATGCTCTTTAGTTAATAGTGAAAATAGCTTTGGGTTCCTGAACTGCGAAAAATCATTTGAGCCCAAAATTCACTGGGTATACCAGAACTGAACTCTTGCTTGTAGTAAGACACAGATCCTGGGATTTAACTCCGTTTATGAAGACAAATTCAGACCAGAATTCTCAACCCTAAAAAACACTCTGTTTTAAGGCAAGAATCATCCTATTCTTTCCAGCATCTCCAATATAGTAACTAACAGGAGCATGCCCAGAAAAAAAGAACTGTGTTTCCTTCTCCTACAGACCATATGTAGTTCAACTCTGCTTATGAAATTGATACAGACCACAGCTCCTCTTGCATAAATCCTCTTTAGTTAATAGTGAGAATAGAGCATGGTTCGTGAACTGCGAAAAATCATTTAAGCCCCAAATTCACTGGGTTTACCAAAAATGAACTCTTGCTTGTAGGAGGACCCTGATGCTGGCATTTAACTCCATTTCTGAAGGCAAATTCAGACCAGAGTTCTCATCCCTGAAAAGCAATTTTTTTTATGGCAAGAATCATCCTCTTCTTTCAAGCGTCTCCAATATACTAAGAAACATGAGCATACCCCCCAAAAAAGAACTGTGTTTCCTACTCATACAGACCATAAGTAGTTCAACTCTGCTTATGAAACTGATACAAAGCACAGCTGCTCTTACATAAATCCTCTTTGGTTAATAGTGAGAATAGCGTATGGTTTGTGAACTGCGAAAAAACATTTGAGCCCCAAATTCACTGGGTTTACCAGAAATGAAATCTTGCTTGTAGCAAGACACAGATCCTGGGGTTTAACTCCTTTTCTGAAGGGAAATTCAGACCCGAGTTCTCATCCCTGAAACAAACTCTGTTTTAACGCAAGAAGCAAGCTCTTCTTTCCAGAGTCTAAAATACAGAAATAACCTTGAGCATGGCCTGAAAAAAAGAACTCTTTTTCCTATTCATTCGGACCATATGTAGTTCAACTCTGCTTATGAAACTGATACAAACCACAGCTCCTCTTACATAAATCCTCTTTAGTTAATAGTGAGAATATTGTATGGTTCGTGAACTGCGAAAAAATCATTTGGGCCAAAAAATCACTGGGTTTATGAGAAATGAACTCTTGCTGGTAGGAAGACACTGATCCTGAGGTTTAACTCCGTTTCTGAAGGCAAATTGAGACCAGAGTTCTCATCCCTGAAAATCACTCTGTTTTAAGGCAAGAATAATCCTCTTCTTTCCAGCGTCTCCAATATAGTAAGAAACATGAGCATGCCCAGAAAATAGAACTGTGTTTCCGACTCATACAGAAAATATGTAGTTCAACTCTGCTTATGAAACTGATACAAACCACAGCTCCTCTTACACAAATCCTCTTTAGTTAATAGTGAGAATAGCGTAGGGTTCGTGAACTGTGAAAAATCATTTGAGCCCAAAATTCACTGGGTTTACCAGAAATGCACTCTTATTGTAGGAAGACACAAATCCTGGGGTTTATCTCCATTTCTGCATGGAAATTCAGACCAGAGTTCTCATTCCTGAAACACACTCTGTTTAAATGAAGAAGCATGCTCTTCTTTCCAGAGTCTAAAATACAGCAATAACCATGAGCATGCGCTGAAAAAAAGAACTGTGTTTCCTATTCATACGGACCATATGTAGTTCAACTCTGCTTTAGAAACTGATACAGACCACACCTCCTCTTACTTAAATGCTCTTTAGTTAATAGTGAGAATAGCGTAGGGTTCCTGAACTGCGAAAAATCATTTGAGCCCAAAATCACTGGGTTTACCAAAACTGAACTCTTTCTTGTAGGAAGACAGTGATCCTGGGGTTTAACTCCGTTTCTGAAGACAAATTCAGACCAGAGTTCTCATCCCTGGAAAACACTCTGTTTTAAGGCAAGAATCATCCTCTTCTTTCCAGCGTCTCCAATATAGTAAGAAACATGAGCATGCACAGAAAAAAAGAACTGTGTTTCCTTCTCCTACAGACCATATGTAGTTCAACTCTGCTTATGAAACTGATACAGACAACAGCTCCTCTTGCATAAATCCTCTTTAGTTAATAGTGAGAATAGCGCATGGTTTGTGAACTGCGAAAAATCATTTGAGCCCCAAATTCACTGGGTTTACCAGAAATGAACTCTTGCTTGTAGGAGGACCCTGATGGTGGGGTTTAACTCCGTTTCTGAAGACAAATTCAGACTAGAGTTCTCATCCCTGAAAAGCACTCTGTTTTAAGGCAAGAATCATCCTCTTCTTTCCAGCGTCTCCAATATAGTAAGAAACATGAGCATGCACAGAAAAAAAGAACTGTGTTTCCTTCTCCTACAGACCATATGTAGTTCAACTCTGCTTTTGAAACTGATACAAACCACAGCTCCTCTTACATAAATTCTCTTTTATTAATAGTGTGAATCATGTTGGGTTCGAGAACTGCAAAAAATCATTTGGGCCAAAAAAACACTGGGTTTACCAGAAATGAACTCTTGCTTGTAGGAAGACACTGATCCTGGGGTTTAACTCCGTTTCTGCAGGGAAATTCAGACCAGAGTTCTCATTCCTGAAACACACTCTGTTTAAACGAAGAAGCACGATCTTCTTTCCAGAGTCTTAAATACAGCAATAACCATGAGCGTGCCCTGAAAAAAAGAACTGTGTTTCCTATTCATACGGACCATATGTAGTTCAACTCTGCTTATGGAAGTTATAAAGACGACTCCTCCTCTTACATAAATGCTCTTTAGTTAATAGTGTGAATAGCATAGGGATCATGAACTGCAAAAAATCATTTTATCCCAAAATTTTCTGGGTTTACCAGAAATGAACTCTTGCTTGTAGGAAGACACTGATCCTGGGGTTTAACTCCGTTTCTGAAGGCAAATTCAGACCAGAGTTCTCATGCCTGAAACACACTCTGTTTTAACCCAAGAAGCAAGCTCTTCATTCTAGAGTCTAAAATACAGCAAGAACCATGAGCATGCCCTGAAAAAAAAAACTGTGTTTACTACTCAGACGGACCATATGTACTTCAACTCTGCTTATGAAATTGATAAAAATCACAGCTCCTCTTACATAAATCCGCTTTAGTTAATAGTGAGAATAGCGTAGGGTTCCTGAACTGCGAAAAATCATTTGAGCCCAAAAATCACTGGGTTTACCAGAACTGAACTCTTGCTTGTAGGAATTCACTGATCCTGGGGTTTAACTCCTTTTCTGAAGACAAATTCAGACCAGAGTTCTCATCCCTGAAAAACACTCTGTTTTAAGGCAAGAATCATCCTCTTTTTTCCAGCGTCTCCAATATAGTAAGAAACGTGAGCATGCCAAAAAAAAAGAACTGTGTTTCCTTCTCATACAGACCATTTGTAGTTCAACTCTGCTTATGAAACTGATACAAAGAACAGCTGCACTTACATAACTCCTCATTGGTTAATAGTGAGAGTAGTGTAGGGTTCAGTAAATGCGGAAAATCATTTGAGCGCAAAATACACTGGGTTTACCAGAAATGAACTCTTGCTTGTAGGAAAACACACATCCTGGGGTTTAACTCCTTTTCTGCATTGAAATTCACACCAGAGTTCTCATCCCTGAAACACACTCTGTTTAAACGAAGAAGCACGCACTTCTTTCCAGATTCTAAAATACAGCAATAACCATGAGCATGCTCTGAAAGAAAGAACTGTGTTTCCTATTCATACGGACCATATGTAGTTCAACTCTGCTTATGAAACTGATACAGACAACACCTCCTCTTACATAATTGCTCTTTTTTTTAATAGTGAGAATAGCGTTCGGTTCCTGAACATGGAAAAATCATTTGAGCCCAAAATTCACTGGGTTTACCAGAACTGAAATCTTTCTTGTAGGAAGACACAGATCCTGGGGTTTAACTCCGTTTCTGAAGACAAAGTGAGACCAGAATTCTCAACCCTGAAAAACACTCTGTTTTAAGGCAGGAAACAAGCTCTTCTTTCCAGCGTCTCCAATACAGCAAGAACCACGAGCATGCCCAGAAAAAAAGAACTGTGTTTTCTACTCATATGGACCATATGTAGTTCAACTCTGCTTATGAAACTGATACAAACCACAGCTCCTCTTACATAAATCCTCTTTAGTTAATAGTGAGAATAGCATATGGTTCGTGAACTGCGAAAAATCATTTGAGCCCCAAATTCACTGGGTTTACCAGAAATGAACTCTTGCTTGTAGGAGGACCCTGATGCTGGGGTTTAACTCCGTTTCTGAAGGCAAATTCAGACTAGAGTTCTCATCCCTGAAACAAACTCTGTTTTAACACAAGAAGCAAGCTCTTCATTCTAGAGTCTAAAATACAGCAAGAACCATGAGCATGCCCTGAAAAAAAAAAACTGTGTTTCCTACTCAGACGGACCATATGTAGTTCAACGCTGCTTATAAAACTGATAAAAACCACAGCTCCTCTTACATAAATTCTCTTTAATTAATAGTGAGAATCATGTTGGGTTCGTGAACTGCAAAAAATCATTTGGGCCTAAAAATCACTGGGTTTACCAGAAATGAACTCTTGCTGGTAGGAAAACACTGATCCTGGGGTTTAACTCCGTTTCTGAAGGCAAATTGAGACCAGAGTTCTCATCCCTGAAAATCACTCTGTTTTATGGCAAGAATCATCCTCTTCTTTCCAGCGTCTTCAATACATTAAGTAACATGAGCATGCCCAGAAAATAGAACTGTGTTTTCGACTCATACAGAAAATATGTAGTTCAAATCTGCTTTTGAAACTGATAGAAACCCCAGCTCCTCCTACATAAATCCTCTTTAGTTAATAGTGGGAATAGCGTAGGTTTCGTGCAATGTGAAAAATCATTTGAGCCCAAAATTCACTGGGTTTACCAGAAATGCACTCTTATTGTAGGAAGACACAGATCCTGGGGCTTAACTCCGTTTCTGCAGGGAAATTCAGACCAGAGTTCTCATCCCTGAAACACACTCTGTTTTAACGAAGAAGCAGGCTCTTCTTTCCAGTGTCTAAAATACAGCAAGAACCAAGATCATGGCCTGAAAAAAGAACTGTGTTTCCTATTCATATGGACCATATTTAGTTCAACTCTGCTTTTGAAACTGATACAGACCACACCTCGTCTTACATAATTGCTCTTTTTTTTAATAGTGAGAATAGCGTTCGGTTCCTGAACTTTGAAAAATCATTTGAGCCCAAAATTCACTGTGTTTACTAAAACTGAACTCTATCTTGTAGGAAGATACTGATCCTGGGGTTTAACTCCGTATCTGAAGGCAAATTCATACCAGAGTTCTCATCCCTGAAAAACACTCTGTTTTAAGGCAAGAATCATCCTATTCTTTCCAGCATTTCCAATATAGTAAGAAACATGAGAATACCCCCCAAAAAAGAACTGTGTTTCCTACTCATCCAGACCATATGTACTTCAACTCTGCTTATGAAACTGATACAAACCACAGCTGCTCTTACATAAATCCTCTTTGGTTAATAGTGAGAATATCGTATGGTTTGTGAAATGCGAAAAAACATTTGAGCCCAAAATTCACTGGGATTACCAGAAATGAAATCTTGCTTGTAGGAAGACACAGATCCTGGGGTATAACTCCTTTTCTGAAGGGAAATTCAGACCCGAGTTCTCATCCATGAAACAAACTCTGTTTTAACGCAAGAATCAAGATCTTCTTTCCATAGTCTAAAATACAGAAATAACTTTGAGCATGGCCTGAAAAAAAGAACTCTTTTTCCTATTCATTCGGACCATATGTAGTTCAACTCTGCTTATGAAACTGATACAAACCACAGCTCCTCTTACATAATTCCTCTTTGGTTAATAGTGAGAATAGCGTATGGTTTGTGAAATGCGAAAAAACATTTGAGCCCAAAATTCACTGGGATTACCAGAAATGAAATCTTGCTTGTAGGAAGACACAGATCCTGGGGTATAACACCTTTTCTGAAGGGAAATTCAGACCCGAGTTCTCATCCATGAAACAAACTCTGTTTTAACGCAAGAAGCAAGCTCTTCTTTCCAGAGTCTAAAATACAGAAATAACCTTGAGCATGGCCTGAAAAAAAGAACTCTTTTTCCTATTCATTCGGACCATATGTAGTTCAACTCTGCTTATGAAACTGATACAAACCACAGCTCCTCTTACATAAATCCTCTTTAGTTAATAGTGAGAATTGTGTATGGTTCGTGAACTGCGAAAAATCATTTGAGCCCAAAATTCACTGGGTTTACCAGAAATGAACTCTTGCTTGTAGGAAGACACTGATCCTGGGGTTTAACTCCGTTTCTGAAGGCAAATTCAGACCAGAGTTCTCATTCCTGAAACACACTCTGTTTTAACACAAGAAGCAAGCTCTTCTTTCCAGCGTCTCCAATACAGCAAGAATCATGAGCATGCGCTGAAAAAAGAACTGTGTTTCCTATTCATACGGACCATATGTAGTTCAACTCTGCTTATGAAACTGATACAGACCACACCTCCTCTTACATAAATGCTCTTTAGTTAATAGTGAAAATCGCTTGGGTTCCTGAACTGCGAAAAATCATTTGAGCCCAAAATTCACTGGGTATATCAGAACTGAACTCTTGCATGTAGTAAGACACAGATCCTGGGATTTAACTCCGTTTATGAAGACAAATTCAGACTAGAATTCCCAACCCTGAAAAACACTCTGTTTTAAGGCAAGAATCATCCTATTCTTTCCAGCATCTCCAATATAGTAACTAACAGGGGCATGCCCAGAAAAAAAGAACTGTGTTTCCTTCTCCTACAAGCCATATGTAGTTCAACTCTGCTTATGAAACTGATACAGGCCAGAGCTCCTCTTGCATAAATCCTCTTTAGTTAATAGTGAGAATAGCGCAAGGTTCGTGAACTGCGAAAAATCATTTAAGCCCCAAATTCACTGGGTTTACCAGAAATGAACTCTTGCTTGTAGGAGGACCCTGATGCTGGGGTTTAACTCCATTTCTGAAAGCAAATTCAGACCAGAGTTCTCATCCCTGAAAAGCAATTTTTTTATGGCAAGAATCATCCTCTTCTTTCAAGCGTCTCCAATATAGTAAGAAACATGAGCATACCCCCAAAAAAAGAACTGAGTTTCCTACTCATACAGACCATAAGTAGTTCAACTCTGCTTATGAAACTGATACAAAGCGCAGTTGCTCTTACATAAATCCTCTTTGGTTAATAGTGAGAATAGCGTATGGTTTGTGAACTGCGAAAAAACATTTGAGCCCAAAATTCACTGGGTTTACCAGAAATGAAATCTTGCTTGTAGGAAGACACAGATCCTGGTGTTTAACTCCTTTTCTGAAGGGAAATTCAGACCCGAGTTCTCATCCCTGAAACAAACTCTGTTTTAACGCAAGAAGCAAGCTCTTCTTTCCAGAGTCTAAAATACAGAAATAACCTTGAGCATGGCCTGAAAAAAATAACTCTGTTTCCTATTCATTCGGACCATATGTAGTTCAACTCTGCTTATGAAACTGATACAAACGACAGCTCCTCTTAAATAAATCCTCTTTAGTTAATAGTGAGAATAGCGTATGGTTCGTGAACTGCGAAAAATCATTTGAGCCCAAAATTCACTGGGTTTACCAGAAATGAACTCTTGCTTGTAGGAAGACACTGATCCTGGGGTTTAACTCCGTTTCTGAAGGCAAATTCAGACCAGAGTTCTCATCCCTGAAACACACTCTGTTTTAACACAAGAAGCAAGCTCTTCATTCTAGAGTCTAAAATACAGCAAGAACAATGAGCATGCCCTGAAAAAAAAAACTGTGTTTCCTACTCAGACGGACCATATGTAGTTCAACTCTGCTTATAAAACTGATAAAAACCACAGCTCCTCTTACATAAATTCTCTTTATTTAATAGTGAGAATCATGTTCGGTTCGTGAACTGCAAAAAATCATTTGGGCCAAAAAATCACTGGGTTTACCAGAAATGAACTCTTGCTGGTAGGAAGACACTGATCCTGAGGTTTAACTCTGTTTCTCAAGGCAAATTGCGACCAGAGTACTCATCCCTGAAAATCACTCTGTTTTAAGGCAAGAATAATCCTCTTCTTTCCAGTGTCTCCAATATAATAAGAAACATGAGCATGCCCAGAAAATAGAACTGTGTTTCCGACTCATACAGAAAATATGTAGTTCAACTCTGCTTATGAAACTGATACAGACCACACCTCCTCTTACATAAATGCTCTTTAGTTAATAGTGAGAATAGCGTAGGGTTCCTGAACTGCGAAAAATCATTTGAGCCCCAAAATCACTGGGTTTACCAAAACTGAACTCTTTCTTGTAGGAAGACACTGATCCTGGGGTTTAACGCTGTTTCTGAAGACAAATTCAGACCAGAGTTCTCATCCCTGAAAAACACTCTGTTTTAAGGCAAGAATCATCCTCTTCTTACCAGCGTCTCCAATATACTAACAAACATGAGCATGCCCAGAAAAAAAGAACTGTGTTTCCTACTCATAAAGACCATATGCAGTTCAACTCTGCTTATGAAACTGATAAAAACCACGGCTACTCTTACATAAATGCTCTGTAGTTATAGTGAGAATCATCTTGTTTTCGTAAACTGTGAAAAATCATTTGAGCCAAAAATTCACTGGGTTTACCAGAAATGAACTCTTGCTTGTAGGAAGACACTGACTCTGGGGTTTAACTCCGTTTCTGAAGGCAAATTCAGACCAGAGTTCTCATCCCTGAAAAACACTCTGTTTTAAGGCAAGAATCATCCTCTTCTTTCCAGCGTCTCCAATATAGTAAGAAACATGAGCATGCCCTTAAAAAAAGAACTGTGTTTCCTTCTCCTACAGACCATATGTAGTTCAACTCTGCTTATGAAACTGATACAGACAACAGCTCCTCTTGCATACATCCTCTTTAGTTAATAGTGAGAATAGCGCATGGTTTGTGAACTGCGAGAAATCATTTGAGCCCCAAATTTACTGGGTTTACTAGAAATGAACTCTTGCTTGTAGGAGGACCCTGATGGTGGGGTTTAACTCCGTTTCTGAAGGCAAATTCAGACAAGAGTTCTCATCCCTGAAAAGCACTCTGTTTTAACGAAGAAGCAGGCTCTTCTTTCCAGAGTCTAAAATACAGCAAGAACCAAGAGCATGGCCTGAAAAAAGAACTGTGTTTCCTATTCATATGGACCATATTTAGTTCAACTCTGTTTTTGAAACTGATACAGACCACACCTCGTCTTACATAATTGCTCTTTTTTTTAATCGTGATAATAGCGTTCGATACCCATATCTCGAAAAATCATTTGAGCCCAAAATGCACTGGGTTTACCAGAACTGAAATCTTTCTTGTAGGAAGACCCAGATCCTGGGGTTGAACTCCGTTTCTGAAGACAAAGTGAGACCAGAATTCTCAACCCTGAAAAACACTGTGTTTTAAGGCAGGAAGCAAGCACTTCTTTCCAGCGTCTCCAATACAGCAAGAACCTTGAGCATGCACTGAAAAAAAGAACTGTGTTTCCTATTCATACGGACCATATGTAGTTCAACTCTGCTTATGAAACTGATACAGACCACACCTCCTCTTACATAAATGCTCTTTAGTTAATAGTGAAAATAGCTTGGGTTCCTGAACTGCGAAAAATCATTTGAGCCCAAAATTCACTGGGTATACCAGAACTGAACTCTTGCTTGTAGTAAGACACAGATCCTGGGATTTAACTCCGTTTATGAAGACAAATTCAGACCAGAATTCCCAACCCTGAAAAACACTCTGTTTTAAGGCAAGAATCATCCTATTCTTTCCAGCATCTCCAATATAGTAACTAACAGGAGCATGCCCAGAAAAAAGGAACTGTGTTTCCTTCTCCTACAGACCATATGTAGTTCAACTCTGCTTATGAAACTGATACAGGCCACAGCTCCTCTTGCATAAATCCTCTTTAGTTAATAGTGAGAATAGCGCAAAGTTCGTGAACTGCGAAAAATCATTTGAGCCCAATATTCACTGGGTTTACCAGAAATGAAATCTTGCTTGTAGGAAGACACAGATCCTGGTGTTTAACTCCTTTTCTGATGGGAAATTCAGACCCGAGTTCTCATCCCTGAAACAAACTCTGTTTTAACGCAAGAAGCAAGCTCTTCTTTCCAGAGTCTAAAATACAGAAATAACCTTGAGCATGGCCTGAAAAAAATAACTCTGTTTCCTATTCATTCGGACCATATGTAGTTCAACTCTGCTTATGAAACTGATACAAACCACAGCTCCTCTTAAATAAATCCTCTTTAGTTAATAGTGAGAATAGCGTATGATTCGTGAACTGCGAAAAATCATTTGAGCCCAAAATTCACTGGGTTTACCAGAAATGAACTCTTGCTTGTAGGAAGACACTGATCCTGGGGTTTAACTCCGTTTCTGAAGGCAAATTCAGACCAGAGTTCTCATCCCTGAAACACACTCTGTTTTAACACAAGAAGCAAGCTCTTCATTCTAGAATCTAAAATACAGCAAGAACAATGAGCATGCCCTGAAAAAAAAAACTGTGTTTCCTACTCAGACGGACCATATGTAGTTCAACTCTGCTTATAAAACTGATAAAAACCACAGCTCCTCTTACATAAATTCTCTTTATTTAATAGTGAGAATCATGTTGGGTTCGTGAACTGCAAAAAATCATTTGGGCCAAAAAATCACTGGGTTTACCAGAAATGAACTCTTGCTGGTAGGAAGACACTAATCCTGAGGTTTAACTCTGTTTCTGAAGGCAAATTGCGACCAGAGTTCTCATCCCTGAAAATCACTCTGTTTTAAGGCAAGAATAATCCTCTTCTTTCCAGCGTCTCCAATATAATAAGAAACATGAGCATGCCCAGAAAATAGAACTGTGTTTCCGACTCATACAGAAAATATGTAGTTCAACTCTGCTTATGAAACTGATACAGACCACACCTCCTCTTACATAAATGCTCTTTAGTTAATAGTGAGAATAGCATAGGGTTCCTGAACTGCGAAAAATCATTTGAGCCCCAAAATCACTGGGTTTACCAAAACTGAACTCTTTCTTGTAGGAAGACACTGATCCTGGGGTTTAACTCTGTTTCTGAAGACAAATTCAGACCAGAGTTCTCATCCCTGAAAAACACTCTGTTTTAAGGCAAGAATCATCCTCTTCTTACCAGCGTCTCCAATATACTAACAAACATGAGCATGCCCAGAAAAAAAGAACTGTGTTTCCTACTCATAAAGACCATATGCAGTTCAACTCTGCTTATGAAACTGATAAAAACCACGGCTACTCTTACATAAATGCTCTGTAGTTATAGTGAGAATCATCTTGTTTTCGTAAACTGTGAAAAATCATTTGAGCCAAAAATTCACTGGGTTTACCAGAAATGAACTCTTGCTTGTAGGAAGACACTGACTCTGGGGTTTAACTCCGTTTCTGAAGGCAAATTCAGACCAGAGTTCTCATCCCTGAAAAACACTCTGTTTTAAGGCAAGAATCATCCTCTTCTTACCAGCGTCTCCAATATACTAACAAACATGAGCATGCCCAGAAAAAAAGAACTGTGTTTCCTACTCATAAAGACCATATGCAGTTCAACTCTGTTTATGAAACTGATAAAAACCACGGCTACTCTTACATAAATGCTCTGTAGTTATAGTGAGAATCATCTTGTTTTCGTAAACTGTGAAAAATCATTTGAGCCAAAAATTCACTGGGTTTACCAGAAATGAACTCTTGCTTGTAGGAAGACACTGACTCTGGGGTTTAACTCCGTTTCTGAAGGCAAATTCAGACCAGAGTTCTCATCCCTGAAAAACACTCTGTTTTAAGGCAAGAATCATCCTCTTCTTACCAGCGTCTCCAATATAGTAACAAACATGAGCATGCCCAGAAAAAAAGAACTGTGTTTCCTATTCATACGGACCATATGTAGTTCAACTCTGCTTATGAAACTGATACAGACCACACATCCTCTTACATAAATGCTCTTTAGTTAATAGTGAGAATAGAATAGGGTTCCTGAATTGCAAAAAATCATTTGAGCCCAAAAATCACTGGGTTTACCAGAAATGAACTCTTGCTTGTAGGAAGACACTTATCCTTGTTTTTAACTCCTTTTCTGAAGACAAATTCAGACCAGAGTTCTCATCCCTGAAAAACACTCTGTTTTAAGGCAAGAATCATCCACTTCTTTCCAGCATCTCCAATACAGTAAGAACCGTGAGCATGCCCAGAAAAAAGAACTGTGTTTCCTACTCACACGGACCATATGTAGTTCAACCCTGCTTATGAAATGATACAGACTGCAGCTCCTCTTACATAAATGCTCTTTAGTTAATAGTGATAATCGCGTTGAGTTCTAGAACTGTGTAAACTCTTTTGAGCCGAAAATTCACTTGGTTTACCAGAAATGAACACTTGCTTGTAGGAAGACACAGATCATGGGGTTTAACTCCGTTTCTGAAGGGAAATTGAGACCAGAGTTCTCATGCCTGAAACACACTCTGTTTTAATGCAAGAAGCAAGCTCTTCTTAATAGAGTCTAAAATACAGCAAGAACAATGAGCATGCCCTGGAAAAAAATACGGTGCGTCTTATTCATACGGACCATATGTAGTTCAACTCTGCTTATGAAACTGAAACAGACCACACCTCTTCTTACATAAATGCTCTTTAGTTAATAGTGAGATAGCATAGGGTTCCTGAACTGCAAATAATCATTTGAGCCCAAAATTCACTGGGTTTACCAGAACTGAACTCTTACTTGTAGTAAGACACAGATTCTGGGGTTCAACTCCGTTTATGAAGACAAATTCAGACCAGAATTCTCAACCCTGAAAAACACTCTGTTTTAAGGCAAGAATCATCCTCTTCTTTCCAGCGTCTCCAATACAGTAAGAACCGTGAGCATGCCCAGAAAAAAAAGAACTGTGTTTCCTACTCATACGGACCATATGTAGTTCAACTCTCCTTATGAAATGATACAGACCGCAGCTCCTCTGACATAAATGCTCTTTTGTTAATAGTGATAATCGCGTTGGGTTCTAGAACTGTGTAAACTAATTTGAGCGGAAAATTCTCTTGGTTTACCAGAAATGAACACTTGCTTGTAGGAAGACACAGATCATGGGGTTTAACTCCGTTTCTGAAGGGAAATTCAGACCAGAGTTCTCATCCCTGAAACCCACTTTGTTTTAACGCAAGAAGCAAGCTCTTTTTTCTAGAGTCTAAAATACAGCAAGAACCATGAGCATGCCCTGAGAAAAAGAACTGTGTTTCCTATTCATACGGACCATATGTAGTTCAACTCTGCTTATTAAACTGATACAGACTACACCTCTTTTTACATAAATGCTCTTTAGTTAATAGTAGGAATAGCATAGGCTTCCTGAACTGCGAAAAATCTTTTGAGCCCAAAAATCACTGGGTTTACCAGAACTGAACTCTTGCTTGTAGGAAAACACTTATCCTGGGGTTTAACTCCTTTTCTGAAGACAATTTCAGACAAGAGTTCTCATCCCTGAAAAACACTCTGTTTTAAGGCAAGAATCATCTTCTTCTTTCCAGTGTCTCCAATATAATAAGAAACATGAGCATGTCCAGAAAAAAATAACTGTGTTTCCTATTCATACGGACCATATGAAGTTCAACTCTGCTTATGAAACTGATACAGACCACACTTCCTCTTACATAAATGCTCTTTAGTTAATAGTGAGAATAGCGTTGGGTTCCTGAACTGCGAAAAATCATTTGAGTAAAAAATTCCCTGGGTTTACCAGAAATGAACTCTCGCTTGTAGATAGACACAGACCTTGGGGTTTAACTACGTTAATGAAGTGAAATTCAGACCAGAGTTCTCATCCCTGAAAAACACTCTGTTATAACGCAAGAAGCAAGCTCGTGCTTCTTGCACTAAAGCAGAGTGTGATCTATGGATGAGAACTCTGCTGTGTATTTCACTTCAGAAATGGAGTTAAATCCCAGGCACTGAGTCTTCCTACAAGCAAGACTTCTTTTAAGTAAGGGAAGTTACTTTACAGCTCAAACGAACCACATCGTTTAGGAAGCTAACACGATTCTCATCTTAACTGACAAGCATCGGATGTTAGAGGACCAGTGCTTTGTATCAGTTTCAGAAGCAGAGTTGCATTAGATATGGTCTGTATGTGTAGGAAACACCGTTCTTTTGTTCTCAGGACACTCACACTTCCTGCTGGCCTAGAGATAATAGAAAGCAAGATTGTGCTTCTTGCTCTAAAGCAGAGTGTGATCAATGGATGAGAACTCTGCTGTGTGTTTCACTTCAGAAATGGAGTTAAATCCCAGGTTCTGAGTCTTTGTACAAGCACGACTTCGTTTCAGGTAAGGGCAGTCACTTTTCAGCTCAAACGAACTACATCGTTCTCGAAGCTCACACGTTGCTCTTCTTAACTGACAAGCATTGGATGTTAGAGGACCTGTGGTTTGTTTCAGTTTCAGAAGCACAGTTGGACTACATATGGTCCGTATGTGTAGGAAACACCGTTCTTTTGTTACCAGCACACTCAAGTTTCCTGCTGTTTTAGAGTCTCTAGAAAGCAAGAGCGTGCTTCTTGCTCTAAAGCAGAGTGTGATCTATATATGAGAACTCTGTTGTGTGTTTCACTTCAGAAATGGAGTTAAATCCCAGGCTCTGAGTGTTCCTACAAGGAAGACTTAGTTTCAAGTAAGAGCAGTTACTTTACAGCTCAAACAAACTACATCGTTCACAAAGCTCACAGGTTTCTCATCTTAACTGACAAGCATTGTATGTTAGAGGACCTGTGGTTTGTTTCAGTTTCAGAAGTAGAGTTGCACTAGATATGGCCCTTATGTGTAGGAAACACTGTTCTTTTGTTCTGAGCACACTCAATTTCCTGCTGTATTAGAGACTCTAGAAAGCAAGAGCGTGCTTGTTGCTCTAAAGCAGAGTGTGATCCATGGATGAGAACTATGCTGTGTGTTTCCCTTCAGAAATGTAGTTAAATTATGTGCTCTGAGTCTTCCTACAAGCAAAACTTCCTTTTAGGAAGGGCAGTCACTTTTCAGCTCAAACAAAATACATCGTTCACGAAACTCACCTTTTCTCATCTTAATTGACAAGCATTGGATGTTAGAGGACCAGTGCTTTGTATCACTTTCAGAAGCAGAGTTGGACTAGATATGTTCCATATGTGTAGGAAACCCGTTTTTTTGTTCTCAGCACACTCATGTTTCCTCCTGAAGTAGAGACTCTAGAAAGCTAGAGCGTGCTTCTTGCTCTAAAGCAGAGTGTGATCAATGGATGAGAACTCTGTTGTGTGTTTCACTTCAGAAATGGAGTTAAATCCCAGGCTCTGAGTCTTTCTACAAGCAAGACTTCGTTTCAGGTAAGGGCTGTTACTTTACAGCTCAAACGAACTACATCGTTCACGAAGCTCACACGTTTCTCTTCTTAACTGACAAGCATTGGATGTTAGAGGACCTGTGGTTTGTTTCAGATTCAGAATCACAGTTGACCTAGATATGGTCCGTATGTGTAAGAAACACCGTTCTTTTCTTCTGAGCACACTCACGTTTCCTGCTGTATTAGAGACTCTAGAAAGCAAGAGCGTGCTTCTGGTTCCAAAGCAGAGTGTGATCCATGGATGAGAACTATGCTGTGTGTTTCCCTTCAGAAATGGAGTTAAATCCCAGGCACTGTGTCTTCCTACAAGCAAGACTATGTTTCAGGTAAGGGCAGTCACTTTTCAGCTCAAACGAACTACATCGTTCACGAAGCTAAGAAGTTTCCCATCTTAACTGACAAGCTTTGGATGTTGGAGGACCAGTGCTTTGTATCAGGTTCATAAGTAGAGTTGGACTAGATATGGTCCTTATGTGTAGGAAACTCCCTTCTTTTGTTCTCAGGACACTCACATATCCTGCTGTCTTAGAGAAAATGGAAAGCAAGAGCGTGCTTCTTGCTCTAAAAAAGAGTGTGATATATGGATGAGAACTCTGCTGTGTGTTTCACTTCAGAAATGGAGTTAAATCCCAGGCGCTGAGTCTTCCTACAAGCAAACAGCATTTCATCTAAGGTTAGTTACTTTACAGCTCAAACGAACCACATCGTTCACAAAGCTCACAGGTTTCTCATCTTAACTGACAAGCATTGTATGTTAGAGGACCTGTGGTTTGTTTCAGTTTCAGAAGTAGAGTTGCACTAGATATGGCCCTTATGTGTAGGAAACACTGTTCTTTTGTTCTGAGCACACTCAATTTCCTGCTGTATTAGAGACTCTAGAAAGCAAGAGCGTGCTTGTTGCTCTAAAGCAGAGTGTGATCCATGGATGAGAACTATGCTGTGTGTTTCCCTTCAGAAATGTAGTTAAATTATGTGCTCTGAGTCTTCCTACAAGCAAAACTTCCTTTTAGGAAGGGCAGTCACTTTTCAGCTCAAACAAAATACAACGTTCACGAAACTCACCTTTTCTCATCTTAATTGACAAGCATTGGATGTTAGAGGACCAGTGCTTTGTATCAGTTTCAGAAGCAGAGTTGGACTAGATATGGTCCATATGTGTAGGAAACCCGTTTTTTTGGTCTCAGCACACTCATGTTTCCTCCTGTAGTAGAGACTCTAGAAAGCTAGAGCGTGCTTCTTGCTCTAAAGCAGAGTGTGATCAATGGATGAGAACTCTGTTGTGTGTTTCACTTCAGAAATGGAGTTAAATCCCAGGCTCTGAGTCTTTCTACAAGCAAGACTTCGTTTCAGGTAAGGGCTGTTACTTTACAGCTCAAACGAACTACATCGTTCACGAAGCTCACACGTTTCTCTTCTTAACTGACAATCATTGGATGTTAGAGGACCTGTGGTTTGTTTCAGTTTCAGAATCACAGTTGACCTAGATATGGTCCGTATGTGTAAGAAACACCGTTCTTTTCTTCTGAGCACACTCACGTTTCCTGCTGTATTAGAGACTCTAGAAATCAAGAGCGTGCTTCTTGCTCTAAAGCAGAATGTGACCCATGGATGAGATCTATGCTGTGTGTTTCCCTTCAGAAATGGAGTTAAATCCCAGGCACTGTGTCTTCCTACAAGCAAGACTATGTTTCAGGTAAGGGCAGTCACTTTTCAGCTCAAACGAACTACATCGTTCATGAAGCTAAGAAGTTTCCCATCTTAACTGACAAGCTTTGGATGTTGGAGGACCAGTGCTTTGTATCAGGTTCATAAGTAGAGTTGGACTAGATATGGTCCTTATGTGTAGGAAACTCCCTTCTTTTGTTCTCAGGACACTCACATATCCTGCTGTCTTAGAGAAAATGGAAAGCAAGAGCGTGCTTCTTGCTCTAAAAAAGAGTGTGATATATGGATGAGAACTCTGCTGTGTGTTTCACTTCAGAAATGGAGTTAATCCCAGGCGCTGAGTCTTCGTAAAGCAAACAGCGTTTCATCTAAGGTTAGTTACTTTACAGCTCAAACAAACTACATTGTTCACAAAGCTCACAGGTTTCTCATCTTAACTGACAAGCATTGTATGTTAGAGGACCTGTGGTTTGTTTCAGTTTCAGAAGTAGATTTGCACTAGATATGGCCCTTATGTGTAGGAAACACTGTTCTTTTGTTCTGAGCACACTCAATTTCCTGCTGTATTAGAGACTCTAGAAAGCAAGAGCGTGCTTGTTGCTCTAAAGCAGAGTGTGATCCATGGATGAGAACTATGCTGTGTGTTTCCCTTCAGAAATGTAGTTAAATTATGTGCTCTGAGTCTTCCTACAAGCAAAACTTCCTTTTAGGAAGGGCAGTCACTTTTCAGCTCAAACAAAATACATCGTTCACGAAACTCACCTTTTCTCATCTTAATTGACAAGCATTGGATGTTAGAGGACCAGTGCTTTGTATCAGTTTCAGAAGCAGAGTTGGACTAGATATGGTCCATATGTGTAGGAAACCCGTTTTTTTGTTCTGAGCACACTCATGTTTCCTCCTGTAGTAGAGACTCTAGAAAGCTAGAGCGTGCTTCTTGCTCTAAAGCAGAGTGTGATCAATGGATGAGAACTCTGTTGTGTGTTTCACTTCAGAAATGGAGTTAAATCCCAGGCTCTGAGTCTTTCTACAAGCAAGACTTCGTTTCAGGTAAGGGCTGTTACTTTACAGCTCAAACGAACTACATCGTTCACGAAGCTCACACGTTTCTCTTCTTAACTGACAAGCATTGGATGTTAGAGGACCTGTGGTTTGTTTCAGATTCAGAATCACAGTTGACCTAGATATGGTCCGTATGTGTAAGAAACACCGTTCTTTTCTTCTGAGCACACTCACGTTTCCTGCTGTATTAGAGACTCTAGAAAGCAAGAGCGTGCTTCTGGTTCCAAAGCAGAGTGTGATCCATGGATGAGAACTATGCTGTGTGTTTCCCTTCAGAAATGGAGTTAAATCCCAGGCACTGTGTCTTCCTACAAGCAAGACTATGTTTCAGGTAAGGGCAGTCACTTTTCAGCTCAAATGAACTACATCGTTCACGAAGCTAAGAAGTTTCCCATCTTAACTGACAAGCTTTGGATGTTGGAGGACCAGTGCTTTGTATCAGGTTCATAAGTAGAGTTGGACTAGATATGGTCCTTATGTGTAGGAAACTCCCTTCTTTTGTTCTCAGGACACTCACATATCCTGCTGTCTTAGAGAAAATGGAAAGCAAGAGCGTGCTTCTTGCTCTAAAAAAGAGTGTGATATATGGATGAGAACTCTGCTGTGTGTTTCACTTCAGAAATGGAGTTAAGTCCCAGGCGCTGAGTCTTCCTACAAGCAAACAGCGTTTCATCTAAGGTTAGTTACTTTACAGCTCAAACGAACTACATCGTTCACAAAGCTCACAGGTTTCTCATCTTAACTGACAAGCATTGTATGTTACAGCACCTGTGGTTTGTTTCAGTTTCAGAATTAGAGTTGCACTAGATATGGCCCTTATGTGTAGGAAACACTGTTCTTTTGTTCTGAGCACACTCAATTTCCTGCTGTATTAGAGACTCTAGAAAGCAAGAGCGTGCTTGTTGCTCTAAAGCAGAGTGTGATCCATGGATGAGAACTATGCTGTGTGTTTCCCTTCAGAAATGTAGTTAAATTATGTGCTCTGAGTCTTCCTACAAGCAAAACTTCCTTTTAGGAAGGGCAGTCACTTTTCAGCTCAAACAAAATACATCGTTCACGAAACTCACCTTTTCTCATCTTAATTGACAAGCATTGGATGTTAGAGGACCAGTGCTTTGTATCACTTTCAGAAGCAGAGTTGGACTAGATATGGTCCATATGTGTAGGAAACCCGTTTTTTTGTTCTCAGCACACTCATGTTTCCTCCTGTAGTAGAGACTCTAGAAAGCTAGAGCGTGCTTCTTGCTCTAAAGCAGAGTGTGATCAATGGATGAGAACTCTGTTGTGTGTTTCACTTCAGAAATGGAGTTAAATCCCAGGCTCTGAGTCTTTCTACAAGCAAGACTTCGTTTCAGGTAAGGGCTGTTACTTTACAGCTCAAACGAACTACATCGTTCACGAAGCTCACACGTTTCTCTTCTTAACTGACAATCATTGGATGTTAGAGGACCTGTGGTTTGTTTCAGTTTCAGAATCACAGTTGACCTAGATATGGTCCGTATGTGTAAGAAACACCGTTCTTTTCTTCTGAGCACACTCACGTTTCCTGCTGTATTAGAGACTCTAGAAATCAAGAGCGTGCTTCTTGCTCTAAAGCAGAGTGTGATCCATGGATGAGATCTATGCTGTGTGTTTCCCTTCAGAAATGGAGTTAAATCCCATGCACTGTGTCTTCCTACAAGCAAGACTATGTTTCAGGTAAGGGCAGTCACTTTTCAGCTCAAACGAACTACATCGTTCACGAAGCTAAGAAGTTTCCCATCTTAACTGACAAGCTTTGGATGTTGGAGGACCAGTGCTTTGTATCAGGTTCATAAGTAGAGTTGGACTAGATATGGTCCTTATGTGTAGGAAACTCCCTTCTTTTGTTCTCAGGACACTCACATATCCTGCTGTCTTAGAGAAAATGGAAAGCAAGAGCGTGCTTCTTGCTCTAAAAAAGAGTGTGATATATGGATGAGAACTCTGCTGTGTGTTTCACTTCAGAAATGGAGTTAAATCCCAGGCGCTGAGTCTTCGTAAAACAAACAGCGTTTCATCTAAGGTTAGTTACTTTACAGCTCAAACAAACTACATCGTTCACAAAGCTCACAGGTTTCTCATCTTAACTGACAAGCATTGTATGTTAGAGGACCTGTGGTTTGTTTCAGTTTCAGAAGTAGAGTTGCACTAGATATGGCCCTTATGTGTAGGAAACACTGTTCTTTTGTTCTGAGCACACTCAATTTCCTGCTGTATTAGAGACTCTAGAAAGCAAGAGCGTGCTTGTTGCTCTAAAGCAGAGTGTGATCCATGGATGAGAACTATGCTGTGTGTTTCCCTTCAGAAATGTAGTTAAATTATGTGCTCTGAGTCTTCCTACAAGCAAAACTTCCTTTTAGGAAGGGCAGTCACTTTTCAGCTCAAACAAAATACATCGTTCACGAAACTCAGCTTTTCTCATCTTAATTGACAAGCATTGGATGTTAGAGGACCAGTGCTTTGTATCAGTTTCAGAAGCAGAGTTGGACTAGATATGGTCCATATGTGTAGGAAACCCGTTTTTTGTTCTCAGCACACTCATGTTTCCTCCTGTAGTAGAGACTCTAGAAAGCTAGAGCGTGCTTCTTGCTCTAAAGCAGAGTGTGATCAATGGATGAGAACTCTGTTGTGTGTTTCACTTCAGAAATGGAGTTAAATCCCAGGCTCTGAGTCTTTCTACAAGCAAGACTTCGTTTCAGGTAAGGGCTGTTACTTTACAGCTCAAACGAACTACATCGTTCACGAAGCTCACACGTTTCTCTTCTTAACTGACAAGCATTGGATGTTAGAGGACCTGTGGTTTGTTTCAGTTTCAGAATCACAGTTGACCTAGATATGGTCCGTATGTGTAAGAAACACCGTTCTTTTCTTCTGAGCACACTCACGTTTCCTGCTGTATTAGAGACTCTAGAAAGCAAGAGCGTGCTTCTTGTTCCAAAGCAGAGTGTGATCCATGGATGAGAACTATGCTGTGTGTTTCCCTTCAGAAATGGAGTTAAATCCCAGGCACTGTGTCTTCCTACAAGCAAGACTATGTTTCAGGTAAGGGCAGTCACTTTTCAGCTCAAACGAACTACATCGTTCACGAAGCTAAGAAGTTTCCCATCTTAACTGACAAGCTTTGGATGTTGGAGGACCAGTGCTTTGTATCAGGTTCATAAGTAGAGTTGGACTAGATATGGTCCTTATGTGTAGGAAACTCCCTTCTTTTGTTCTCAGGACACTCACATATCCTGCTGTCTTAGAGAAAATGGAAAGCAAGAGCGTGCTTCTTGCTCTAAAAAAGAGTGTGATATATGGATGAGAACTCTGCTGTGTGTTTCACTTCAGAAATGGAGTTAAATCCCAGGTGCTGAGTCTTCGTAAAGCAAACAGCGTTTCATCTAAGGTTAGTTACTTTACAGCTCAAACAAACTACATCGTTCACAAAGCTCACAGGTTTCTCATCTTAACTGACAAGCATTGTATGTTAGAGGACCTGTGGTTTGTTTCAGTTTCAGAAGTAGAGTTGCACTAGATATGGCCCTTATGTGTAGGAAACACTGTTCTTTTGTTCTGAGCACACTCAATTTCCTGCTGTATTAGAGACTCTAGAAAGCAAGAGCGTGCTTGTTGCTCTAAAGCAGAGTGTGATCCATGGATGAGAACTATGCTGTGTGTTTCCCTTCAGAAATGTAGTTAAATTATGTGCTCTGAGTCTTCCTACAAGCAAAACTTCCTTTTAGGAAGGGCAGTCACTTTTCAGCTCAAACAAAATACATCGTTCACGAAACTCACCTTTTCTCATCTTAATTGACAAGCATTGGATGTTAGAGGACCAGTGCTTTGTATCAGTTTCAGAAGCAGAGTTGGACTAGATATGGTCCATATGTGTAGGAAACCCGTTTTTTTGTTCTCAGCACACTCATGTTTCCTCCTGTAGTAGAGACTCTAGAAAGCTAGAGCGTGCTTCTTGCTCTAAAGCAGAGTGTGATCAATGGATGAGAACTCTGTTGTGTGTTTCACTTCAGAAATGGAGTTAAATCCCAGGCTCTGAGTCTTTCTACAAGCAAGACTTCGTTTCAGGTAAGGGCTGTTACTTTACAGCTCAAACGAACTACATCGTTCACGAAGCTCACACGTTTCTCTTCTTAACTGACAAGCATTGGATGTTAGAGGACCTGTGGTTTGTTTCAGTTTCAGAATCACAGTTGACCTAGATATGGTCCGTATGTGTAAGAAACACCGTTCTTTTCTTCTGAGCACACTCACGTTTCCTGCTGTATTAGAGACTCTAGAAAGCAAGAGCGTGCTTCTGGTTCCAAAGCAGAGTGTGATCCATGGATGAGAACTATGCTGTGTGTTTCCCTTCAGAAATGGAGTTAAATCCCAGGCACTGTGTCTTCCTACAAGCAAGACTATGTTTCAGGTAAGGGCAGTCACTTTTCAGCTCAAACGAACTACATCGTTCACGAAGCTAAGAAGTTTCCCATCTTAACTGACAAGCTTTGGATGTTGGAGGACCAGTGCTTTGTATCAGGTTCATAAGTAGAGTTGGACTAGATATGGTCCTTATGTGTAGGAAACTCCCTTCTTTTGTTCTCAGGACACTCACATATCCTGCTGTCTTAGAGAAAATGGAAAGCAAGAGCGTGCTTCTTGCTCTAAAAAAGAGTGTGAAATATGGATGAGAACTCTGCTGTGTGTTTCACTTCAGAAATGGAGTTAAATCCCAGGCGCTGAGTCTTCCTACAAGCAAACAGCATTTCATCTAAGGTTAGTTACTTTACACCTCAAACGAACCACATCGTTCACAAAGCTCACAGTTTTCTCATCTTAACTGACAAGCATTGTATGTTAGAGGACCTGTGGTTTGTTTCAGTTTCAGAAGTAGAGTTGCACTAGATATGGCCCTTATGTGTAGGAAACACTGTTCTTTTGTTCTGAGCACACTCAATTTCCTGCTGTATTAGAGACTCTAGAAAGCAAGAGCGTGCTTGTTGCTCTAAAGCAGAGTGTGATCCATGGATGAGAACTATGCTGTGTGTTTCCCTTCAGAAATGTAGTTAAATTATGTGCTCTGAGTCTTCCTACAAGCAAAATTTCCTTTTAGGAAGGGCAGTCACTTTTCAGCTCAAACAAAATACATCGTTCACGAAACTCACCTTTTCTCATCTTAATTGACAAGCATTGGATGTTAGAGGACCAGTGCTTTGTATCAGTTTCAGAAGCAGAGTTGGACTAGATATGGTCCATATGTGAAGGAAACCCGTTTTTTTGTTCTCAGCACACTCATGTTTCCTCCTGTAGTAGAGACTCTAGAAAGCTAGAGCGTGCTTCTTGCTCTAAAGCAGAGTGTGATCAATGGATGAGAACTCTGTTGTGTGTTTCACTTCAGAAATGGAGTTAAATCCCAGGCTCTGAGTCTTTCTACAAGCAAGACCTCGTTTCAGGTAAGGGCGGTTACTTTACAGCTCAAACGAACTACATCGTTCACGAAGCTCACACGTTTCTCTTCTTAACTGACAATCATTGGATGTTAGAGGACCTGTGGTTTGTTTCAGTTTCAGAATCACAGTTGACCTAGATATGGTCCGTATGTGTAAGAAACACCGTTCTTTTCTTCTGAGCACACTCACGTTTCCTGCTGTATTAGAGACTCTAGAAATCAAGAGCGTGCTTCTTGCTCTAAAGCAGAGTGTGATCCATGGATGAGAACTATGCTGTGTGTTTCCCTTCAGAAATGGAGTTAAATCCCAGGCACTGTGTCTTCCTACATGCAAGACTATGTTTCAGGTAAGGGCAGTCACTTTTCAGCTCAAACGAACTACATCGTTCACGAAGCTAAGAAGTTTCCCATCTTAACTGACAAGCTTTGGATGTTGGAGGACCAGTGCTTTGTATCAGGTTCATAAGTAGAGTTGGACTAGATATGGTCCTTATGTGTAGGAAACTCCCTTCTTTTGTTTTCAGGACACTCACATATCCTGCTGTCTTAGAGAAAATGGAAAGCAAGAGCGTGCTTCTTGCTCTAAAAAAGAGTGTGATATATGGATGAGAACTCTGCTGTGTGTTTCACTTCAGAAATGGAGTTAAATCCCAGGCGCTGAGTCTTCGTAAAGCAAACAGCGTTTCATCTAAGGTTAGTTACTTTACAGCTCAAACGAACTACATCGTTCACAAAGCTCACAGGTTTCTCATCTTAACTGACAAGCATTGTATGTTAGAGGACCTGTGGTTTGTTTCAATTTCAGAAGTAGAGTTGCACTAGATATGGCCCTTATGTGTAGGAAACACTGTTCTTTTGTTCTGAGCACACTCAATTTCCTGCTGTATTAGAGACTCTAGAAAGCAAGAGCGTGCTTGTTGCTCTAAAGCAGAGTGTGATCCATGGATGAGAACTATGCTGTGTGTTTCCCTTCAGAAATGTAGTTAAATTATGTGCTCTGAGTCTTCCTACAAGCAAAACTTCCTTTTAGGAAGGGCAGTCACTTTTCAGCTCAAACAAAATACATCGTTCACGAAACTCACCTTTTCTCATCTTAATTGACAAGCATTGGATGTTAGAGGACCAGTGCTTTGTATCACTTTCAGAAGCAGAGTTGGACTAGATATGGTCCATATGTGTAGGAAACCCGTTTTTTTGTTCTCAGCACACTCATGTTTCCTCCTGTAGTAGAGACTCTAGAAAGCTAGAGCGTGCTTCTTGCTCTAAAGCAGAGTGTGATCAATGGATGAGAACTCTGTTGTGTGTTTCACTTCAGAAATGGAGTTAAATCCCAGGCTCTGAGTCTTTCTACAAGCAAGACTTCGTTTCAGGTAAGGGCTGTTACTTTACAGCTCAAACGAACTACATCGTTCACGAAGCTCACACGTTTCTCTTCTTAACTGACAATCATTGGATGTTAGAGGACCTGTGGTTTGTTTCAGTTTCAGAATCACAGTTGACCTAGATATGGTCCGTATGTGTAAGAAACACCGTTCTTTTCTTCTGAGCACACTCACGTTTCCTGCTGTATTAGAGACTCTAGAAATCAAGAGCGTGCTTCTTGCTCTAAAGCAGAGTGTGATCCATGGATGAGATCTATGCTGTGTGTTTCCCTTCAGAAATGGAGTTAAATCCCAGGCACTGTGTCTTCCTACAAGCAAGACTATGTTTCAGGTAAGGGCAGTCACTTTTCAGCTCAAACGAACTACATCGTTCACGAAGCTAAGAAGTTTCCCATCTTAACTGACAAGCTTTGGATGTTGGAGGACCAGTGCTTTGTATCAGGTTCATAAGTAGAGTTGGACTAGATATGGTCCTTATGTGTAGGAAACTCCCTTCTTTTGTTCTCAGGACACTCACATATCCTGCTGTCTTAGAGAAAATGGAAAGCAAGAGCGTGCTTCTTGCTCTAAAAAAGAGTGTGATATATGGATGAGAACTCTGCTGTGTGTTTCACTTCAGAAATGGAGTTAAATCCCAGGCGCTGAGTCTTCGTAAAACAAACAGCGTTTCATCTAAGGTTAGTTACTTTACAGCTCAAACAAACTACATCGTTCACAAAGCTCACAGGTTTCTCATCTTAACTGACAAGCATTGTATGTTAGAGGACCTGTGGTTTGTTTCAGTTTCAGAAGTAGAGTTGCACTAGATATGGCCCTTATGTGTAGGAAACACTGTTCTTTTGTTCTGAGCACACTCAATTTCCTGCTGTATTAGAGACTCTAGAAAGCAAGAGCGTGCTTGTTGCTCTAAAGCAGAGTGTGATCCATGGATGAGAACTATGCTGTGTGTTTCCCTTCAGAAATGTAGTTAAATTATGTGCTCTGAGTCTTCCTACAAGCAAAACTTCCTTTTAGGAAGGGCAGTCACTTTTCAGCTCAAACAAAATACATCGTTCACGAAACTCACCTTTTCTCATCTTAATTGACAAGCATTGGATGTTAGAGGACCAGTGCTTTGTATCAGTTTCAGAAGCAGAGTTGGACTAGATATGGTCCATATGTGTAGGAAACCCGTTTTTTTGTTCTCAGCACACTCATGTTTCCTCCTGTAGTAGAGACTCTAGAAAGCTAGAGCGTGCTTCTTGCTCTAAAGCAGAGTGTGATCAATGGATGAGAACTCTGTTGTGTGTTTCACTTCAGAAATGGAGTTAAATCCCAGGCTCTGAGTCTTTCTACAAGCAAGACTTCGTTTCAGGTAAGGGCTGTTACTTTACAGCTCAAACGAACTACATCGTTCACGAAGCTCACACGTTTCTCTTCTTAACTGACAAGCATTGGATGTTAGAGGACCTGTGGTTTGTTTCAGTTTCAGAATCACAGTTGACCTAGATATGGTCCGTATGTGTAAGAAACACCGTTCTTTTCTTCTGAGCACACTCACGTTTCCTGCTGTATTAGAGACTCTAGAAAGCAAGAGCGTGCTTCTTGTTCCAAAGTAGAGTGTGATCCATGGATGAGAACTATGCTGTGTGTTTCCCTTCAGAAATGGAGTTAAATCCCAGGCACTGTGTCTTCCTACAAGCAAGACTATGTTTCAGGTAAGGGCAGTCACTTTTCAGCTCAAACGAACTACATCGTTCACGAAGCTAAGAAGTTTCCCATCTTAACTGACAAGCTTTGGATGTTGGAGGACCAGTGCTTTGTATCAGGTTCATAAGTAGAGTTGGACTAGATATGGTCCTTATGTGTAGGAAACTCCCTTCTTTTGTTCTCAGGACACTCACATATCCTGCTGTCTTAGAGAAAATGGAAAGCAAGAGCGTGCTTCTTGCTCTAAAAAAGAGTGTGATATATGGATGAGAACTCTGCTGTGTGTTTCACTTCAGAAATGGAGTTAAATCCCAGGTGCTGAGTCTTCGTAAAGCAAACAGCGTTTCATCTAAGGTTAGTTACTTTACAGCTCAAACAAACTACATCGTTCACAAAGCTCACAGGTTTCTCATCTTAACTGACAAGCATTGTATGTTAGAGGACCTGTGGTTTGTTTCAGTTTCAGAAGTAGAGTTGCACTAGATATGGCCCTTATGTGTAGGAAACACTGTTCTTTTGTTCTGAGCACACTCAATTTCCTGCTGTATTAGAGACTCTAGAAAGCAAGAGCGTGCTTGTTGCTCTAAAGCAGAGTGTGATCCATGGATGAGAACTATGCTGTGTGTTTCCCTTCAGAAATGTAGTTAAATTATGTGCTCTGAGTCTTCCTACAAGCAAAACTTCCTTTTAGGAAGGGCAGTCACTTTTCAGCTCAAACAAAATACATCGTTCACGAAACTCACCTTTTCTCATCTTAATTGACAAGCATTGGATGTTAGAGGACCAGTGCTTTGTATCAGTTTCAGAAGCAGAGTTGGACTAGATATGGTCCATATGTGTAGGAAACCCGTTTTTTTGTTCTCAGCACACTCATGTTTCCTCCTGTAGTAGAGACTCTAGAAAGCTAGAGCGTGCTTCTTGCTCTAAAGCAGAGTGTGATCAATGGATGAGATCTCTGTTGTGTGTTTCACTTCAGAAATGGAGTTAAATCCCAGGCTCTGAGTCTTTCTACAAGCAAGACTTCGTTTCAGGTAAGGGCTGTTACTTTACAGCTCAAACGAACTACATCGTTCACGAAGCTCACACGTTTCTCTTCTTAACTGACAAGCATTGGATGTTAGAGGACCTGTGGTTTGTTTCAGTTTCAGAATCACAGTTGACCTAGATATGGTCCGTATGTGTAAGAAACACCGTTCTTTTCTTCTGAGCACACTCACGTTTCCTGCTGTATTAGAGACTCTAGAAAGCAAGAGCGTGCTTCTTGTTCCAAAGCAGAGTGTGATCCATGGATGAGAACTATGCTGTGTGTTTCCCTTCAGAAATGGAGTTAAATCCCAGGCACTGTGTCTTCCTACAAGCAAGACTATGTTTCAGGTAAGGGCAGTCACTTTTCAGCTCAAACGAACTACATCGTTCACGAAGCTAAGAAGTTTCCCATCTTAACTGACAAGCTTTGGATGTTGGAGGACCAGTGCTTTGTATCAGGTTCATAAGTAGAGTTGGACTAGATATGGTCCTTATGTGTAGGAAACTCCCTTCTTTTGTTCTCAGGACACTCACATATCCTGCTGTCTTAGAGAAAATGGAAAGCAAGAGCGTGCTTCTTGCTCTAAAAAAGAGTGTGAAATATGGATGAGAACTCTGCTGTGTGTTTCACTTCAGAAATGGAGTTAAATCCCAGGCGCTGAGTCTTCCTACAAGCAAACAGCATTTCATCTAAGGTTAGTTAC
Source organism: Onychomys leucogaster (assembly GCA_949786385.1). NCBI lineage: Eukaryota > Metazoa > Chordata > Mammalia > Rodentia > Cricetidae > Onychomys > Onychomys leucogaster. Next base: position 101,148 of record CATKUP010000176.1, read on the forward strand.
TTTACACCTCAAACGAACCACATCGTTCACAAAGCTCACAGTTTTCTCATCTTAACTGACAAGCATTGTATGTTAGAGGACCTGTGGTTTGTTTCAGTTTCAGAAGTAGAGTTGCACTAGATATGGCCCTTATGTGTAGGAAACACTGTTCTTTTGTTCTGAGCACACTCAATTTCCTGCTGTATTAGAGACTCTAGAAAGCAAGAGCGTGCTTGTTGCTCTAAAGCAGAGTGTGATCCATGGATGAGAACTATGCTGTGTGTTTCCCTTCAGAAATGTAGTTAAATTATGTGCTCTGAGTCTTCCTACAAGCAAAATTTCCTTTTAGGAAGGGCAGTCACTTTTCAGCTCAAACAAAATACATCGTTCACGAAACTCACCTTTTCTCATCTTAATTGACAAGCATTGGATGTTAGAGGACCAGTGCTTTGTATCAGTTTCAGAAGCAGAGTTGGACTAGATATGGTCCATATGTGTAGGAAACCCGTTTTTTTGTTCTCAGCACACTCATGTTTCCTCCTGTAGTAGAGACTCTAGAAAGCTAGAGCGTGCTTCTTGCTCTAAAGCAGAGTGTGATCAATGGATGAGAACTCTGTTGTGTGTTTCACTTCAGAAATGGAGTTAAATCCCAGGCTCTGAGTCTTTCTACAAGCAAGACTTCGTTTCAGGTAAGGGCTGTTACTTTACAGCTCAAACGAACTACATCGTTCACGAAGCTCACACGTTTCTCTTCTTAACTGACAATCATTGGATGTTAGAGGACCTGTGGTTTGTTTCAGTTTCAGAATCACAGTTGACCTAGATATGGTCCGTATGTGTAAGAAACACCGTTCTTTTCTTCTGAGCACACTCACGTTTCCTGCTGTATTAGAGACTCTAGAAATCAAGAGCGTGCTTCTTGCTCTAAAGCAGAGTGTGATCCATGGATGAGAACTATGCTGTGTGTTTCCCTTCAGAAATGGAGTTAAATCCCAGGCACTGTGTCTTCCTACATGCAAGACTATGTTTCAGGTAAGGGCAGTCACTTTTCAGCTCAAACGAACTACATCGTTCACGAAGCTAAGAAGTTTCCCATCTTAACTGACAAGCTTTGGATGTTGGAGGACCAGTGCTTTGTATCAGGTTCATAAGTAGAGTTGGACTAGATATGGTCCTTATGTGTAGGAAACTCCCTTCTTTTGTTTTCAGGACACTCACATATCCTGCTGTCTTAGAGAAAATGGAAAGCAAGAGCGTGCTTCTTGCTCTAAAAAAGAGTGTGATATATGGATGAGAACTCTGCTGTGTGTTTCACTTCAGAAATGGAGTTAAATCCCAGGCGCTGAGTCTTCGTAAAGCAAACAGCGTTTCATCTAAGGTTAGTTACTTTACAGCTCAAACGAACTACATCGTTCACAAAGCTCACAGGTTTCTCATCTTAACTGACAAGCATTGTATGTTAGAGGACCTGTGGTTTGTTTCAATTTCAGAAGTAGAGTTGCACTAGATATGGCCCTTATGTGTAGGAAACACTGTTCTTTTGTTCTGAGCACACTCAATTTCCTGCTGTATTAGAGACTCTAGAAAGCAAGAGCGTGCTTGTTGCTCTAAAGCAGAGTGTGATCCATGGATGAGAACTATGCTGTGTGTTTCCCTTCAGAAATGTAGTTAAATTATGTGCTCTGAGTCTTCCTACAAGCAAAACTTCCTTTTAGGAAGGGCAGTCACTTTTCAGCTCAAACAAAATACATCGTTCACGAAACTCACCTTTTCTCATCTTAATTGACAAGCATTGGATGTTAGAGGACCAGTGCTTTGTATCACTTTCAGAAGCAGAGTTGGACTAGATATGGTCCATATGTGTAGGAAACCCGTTTTTTTGTTCTCAGCACACTCATGTTTCCTCCTGTAGTAGAGACTCTAGAAAGCTAGAGCGTGCTTCTTGCTCTAAAGCAGAGTGTGATCAATGGATGAGAACTCTGTTGTGTGTTTCACTTCAGAAATGGAGTTAAATCCCAGGCTCTGAGTCTTTCTACAAGCAAGACTTCGTTTCAGGTAAGGGCTGTTACTTTACAGCTCAAACGAACTACATCGTTCACGAAGCTCACACGTTTCTCTTCTTAACTGACAATCATTGGATGTTAGAGGACCTGTGGTTTGTTTCAGTTTCAGAATCACAGTTGACCTAGATATGGTCCGTATGTGTAAGAAACACCGTTCTTTTCTTCTGAGCACACTCACGTTTCCTGCTGTATTAGAGACTCTAGAAATCAAGAGCGTGCTTCTTGCTCTAAAGCAGAGTGTGATCCATGGATGAGATCTATGCTGTGTGTTTCCCTTCAGAAATGGAGTTAAATCCCAGGCACTGTGTCTTCCTACAAGCAAGACTATGTTTCAGGTAAGGGCAGTCACTTTTCAGCTCAAACGAACTACATCGTTCACGAAGCTAAGAAGTTTCCCATCTTAACTGACAAGCTTTGGATGTTGGAGGACCAGTGCTTTGTATCAGGTTCATAAGTAGAGTTGGACTAGATATGGTCCTTATGTGTAGGAAACTCCCTTCTTTTGTTCTCAGGACACTCACATATCCTGCTGTCTTAGAGAAAATGGAAAGCAAGAGCGTGCTTCTTGCTCTAAAAAAGAGTGTGATATATGGATGAGAACTCTGCTGTGTGTTTCACTTCAGAAATGGAGTTAAATCCCAGGCGCTGAGTCTTCGTAAAACAAACAGCGTTTCATCTAAGGTTAGTTACTTTACAGCTCAAACAAACTACATCGTTCACAAAGCTCACAGGTTTCTCATCTTAACTGACAAGCATTGTATGTTAGAGGACCTGTGGTTTGTTTCAGTTTCAGAAGTAGAGTTGCACTAGATATGGCCCTTATGTGTAGGAAACACTGTTCTTTTGTTCTGAGCACACTCAATTTCCTGCTGTATTAGAGACTCTAGAAAGCAAGAGCGTGCTTGTTGCTCTAAAGCAGAGTGTGATCCATGGATGAGAACTATGCTGTGTGTTTCCCTTCAGAAATGTAGTTAAATTATGTGCTCTGAGTCTTCCTACAAGCAAAACTTCCTTTTAGGAAGGGCAGTCACTTTTCAGCTCAAACAAAATACATCGTTCACGAAACTCACCTTTTCTCATCTTAATTGACAAGCATTGGATGTTAGAGGACCAGTGCTTTGTATCAGTTTCAGAAGCAGAGTTGGACTAGATATGGTCCATATGTGTAGGAAACCCGTTTTTTTGTTCTCAGCACACTCATGTTTCCTCCTGTAGTAGAGACTCTAGAAAGCTAGAGCGTGCTTCTTGCTCTAAAGCAGAGTGTGATCAATGGATGAGAACTCTGTTGTGTGTTTCACTTCAGAAATGGAGTTAAATCCCAGGCTCTGAGTCTTTCTACAAGCAAGACTTCGTTTCAGGTAAGGGCTGTTACTTTACAGCTCAAACGAACTACATCGTTCACGAAGCTCACACGTTTCTCTTCTTAACTGACAAGCATTGGATGTTAGAGGACCTGTGGTTTGTTTCAGTTTCAGAATCACAGTTGACCTAGATATGGTCCGTATGTGTAAGAAACACCGTTCTTTTCTTCTGAGCACACTCACGTTTCCTGCTGTATTAGAGACTCTAGAAAGCAAGAGCGTGCTTCTTGTTCCAAAGTAGAGTGTGATCCATGGATGAGAACTATGCTGTGTGTTTCCCTTCAGAAATGGAGTTAAATCCCAGGCACTGTGTCTTCCTACAAGCAAGACTATGTTTCAGGTAAGGGCAGTCACTTTTCAGCTCAAACGAACTACATCGTTCACGAAGCTAAGAAGTTTCCCATCTTAACTGACAAGCTTTGGATGTTGGAGGACCAGTGCTTTGTATCAGGTTCATAAGTAGAGTTGGACTAGATATGGTCCTTATGTGTAGGAAACTCCCTTCTTTTGTTCTCAGGACACTCACATATCCTGCTGTCTTAGAGAAAATGGAAAGCAAGAGCGTGCTTCTTGCTCTAAAAAAGAGTGTGATATATGGATGAGAACTCTGCTGTGTGTTTCACTTCAGAAATGGAGTTAAATCCCAGGTGCTGAGTCTTCGTAAAGCAAACAGCGTTTCATCTAAGGTTAGTTACTTTACAGCTCAAACAAACTACATCGTTCACAAAGCTCACAGGTTTCTCATCTTAACTGACAAGCATTGTATGTTAGAGGACCTGTGGTTTGTTTCAGTTTCAGAAGTAGAGTTGCACTAGATATGGCCCTTATGTGTAGGAAACACTGTTCTTTTGTTCTGAGCACACTCAATTTCCTGCTGTATTAGAGACTCTAGAAAGCAAGAGCGTGCTTGTTGCTCTAAAGCAGAGTGTGATCCATGGATGAGAACTATGCTGTGTGTTTCCCTTCAGAAATGTAGTTAAATTATGTGCTCTGAGTCTTCCTACAAGCAAAACTTCCTTTTAGGAAGGGCAGTCACTTTTCAGCTCAAACAAAATACATCGTTCACGAAACTCACCTTTTCTCATCTTAATTGACAAGCATTGGATGTTAGAGGACCAGTGCTTTGTATCAGTTTCAGAAGCAGAGTTGGACTAGATATGGTCCATATGTGTAGGAAACCCGTTTTTTTGTTCTCAGCACACTCATGTTTCCTCCTGTAGTAGAGACTCTAGAAAGCTAGAGCGTGCTTCTTGCTCTAAAGCAGAGTGTGATCAATGGATGAGAACTCTGTTGTGTGTTTCACTTCAGAAATGGAGTTAAATCCCAGGCTCTGAGTCTTTCTACAAGCAAGACTTCGTTTCAGGTAAGGGCTGTTACTTTACAGCTCAAACGAACTACATCGTTCACGAAGCTCACACGTTTCTCTTCTTAACTGACAAGCATTGGATGTTAGAGGACCTGTGGTTTGTTTCAGTTTCAGAATCACAGTTGACCTAGATATGGTCCGTATGTGTAAGAAACACCGTTCTTTTCTTCTGAGCACACTCACGTTTCCTGCTGTATTAGAGACTCTAGAAAGCAAGAGCGTGCTTCTTGTTCCAAAGCAGAGTGTGATCCATGGATGAGAACTATGCTGTGTGTTTCCCTTCAGAAATGGAGTTAAATCCCAGGCACTGTGTCTTCCTACAAGCAAGACTATGTTTCAGGTAAGGGCAGTCACTTTTCAGCTCAAACGAACTACATCGTTCACGAAGCTAAGAAGTTTCCCATCTTAACTGACAAGCTTTGGATGTTGGAGGACCAGTGCTTTGTATCAGGTTCATAAGTAGAGTTGGACTAGATATGGTCCTTATGTGTAGGAAACTCCCTTCTTTTGTTCTCAGGACACTCACATATCCTGCTGTCTTAGAGAAAATGGAAAGCAAGAGCGTGCTTCTTGCTCTAAAAAAGAGTGTGAAATATGGATGAGAACTCTGCTGTGTGTTTCACTTCAGAAATGGAGTTAAATCCCAGGCGCTGAGTCTTCCTACAAGCAAACAGCATTTCATCTAAGGTTAGTTACTTTACACCTCAAACGAACCACATCGTTCACAAAGCTCACAGTTTTCTCATCTTAACTGACAAGCATTGTATGTTAGAGGACCTGTGGTTTGTTTCAGTTTCAGAAGTAGAGTTGCACTAGATATGGCCCTTATGTGTAGGAAACACTGTTCTTTTGTTCTGAGCACACTCAATTTCCTGCTGTATTAGAGACTCTAGAAAGCAAGAGCGTGCTTGTTGCTCTAAAGCAGAGTGTGATCCATGGATGAGAACTATGCTGTGTGTTTCCCTTCAGAAATGTAGTTAAATTATGTGCTCTGAGTCTTCCTACAAGCAAAACTTCCTTTTAGGAAGGGCAGTCACTTTTCAGCTCAAACAAAATACATCGTTCACGAAACTCACCTTTTCTCATCTTAATTGACAAGCATTGGATGTTAGAGGACCAGTGCTTTGTATCAGTTTCAGAAGCAGAGTTGGACTAGATATGGTCCATATGTGTAGGAAACCCGTTTTTTTGTTCTCAGCACACTCATGTTTCCTCCTGTAGTAGAGACTCTAGAAAGCTAGAGCGTGCTTCTTGCTCTAAAGCAGAGTGTGATCAATGGATGAGAACTCTGTTGTGTGTTTCACTTCAGAAATGGAGTTAAATCCCAGGCTCTGAGTCTTTCTACAAGCAAGACTTCGTTTCAGGTAAGGGCTGTTACTTTACAGCTCAAACGAACTACATCGTTCACGAAGCTCACACGTTTCTCTTCTTAACTGACAAGCATTGGATGTTAGAGGACCTGTGGTTTGTTTCAGTTTCAGAATCACAGTTGACCTAGATATGGTCCGTATGTGTAAGAAACACCGTTCTTTTCTTCTGAGCACACTCACGTTTCCTGCTGTATTAGAGACTCTAGAAAGCAAGAGCGTGCTTCTTGTTCCAAAGTAGAGTGTGATCCATGGATGAGAACTATGCTGTGTGTTTCCCTTCAGAAATGGAGTTAAATCCCAGGCACTGTGTCTTCCTACAAGCAAGACTATGTTTCAGGTAAGGGCAGTCACTTTTCAGCTCAAACGAACTACATCGTTCACGAAGCTAAGAAGTTTCCCATCTTAACTGACAAGCTTTGGATGTTGGAGGACCAGTGCTTTGTATCAGGTTCATAAGTAGAGTTGGACTAGATATGGTCCTTATGTGTAGGAAACTCCCTTCTTTTGTTCTCAGGACACTCACATATCCTGCTGTCTTAGAGAAAATGGAAAGCAAGAGCGTGCTTCTTGCTCTAAAAAAGAGTGTGATATATGGATGAGAACTCTGCTGTGTGTTTCACTTCAGAAATGGAGTTAAATCCCAGGTGCTGAGTCTTCGTAAAGCAAACAGCGTTTCATCTAAGGTTAGTTACTTTACAGCTCAAACAAACTACATCGTTCACAAAGCTCACAGGTTTCTCATCTTAACTGACAAGCATTGTATGTTAGAGGACCTGTGGTTTGTTTCAGTTTCAGAAGTAGAGTTGCACTAGATATGGCCCTTATGTGTAGGAAACACTGTTCTTTTGTTCTGAGCACACTCAATTTCCTGCTGTATTAGAGACTCTAGAAAGCAAGAGCGTGCTTGTTGCTCTAAAGCAGAGTGTGATCCATGGATGAGAACTATGCTGTGTGTTTCCCTTCAGAAATGTAGTTAAATTATGTGCTCTGAGTCTTCCTACAAGCAAAACTTCCTTTTAGGAAGGGCAGTCACTTTTCAGCTCAAACAAAATACATCGTTCACGAAACTCACCTTTTCTCATCTTAATTGACAAGCATTGGATGTTAGAGGACCAGTGCTTTGTATCAGTTTCAGAAGCAGAGTTGGACTAGATATGGTCCATATGTGTAGGAAACCCGTTTTTTTGTTCTCAGCACACTCATGTTTCCTCCTGTAGTAGAGACTCTAGAAAGCTAGAGCGTGCTTCTTGCTCTAAAGCAGAGTGTGATCAATGGATGAGAACTCTGTTGTGTGTTTCACTTCAGAAATGGAGTTAAATCCCAGGCTCTGAGTCTTTCTACAAGCAAGACTTCGTTTCAGGTAAGGGCTGTTACTTTACAGCTCAAACGAACTACATCGTTCACGAAGCTCACACGTTTCTCTTCTTAACTGACAAGCATTGGATGTTAGAGGACCTGTGGTTTGTTTCAGTTTCAGAATCACAGTTGACCTAGATATGGTCCGTATGTGTAAGAAACACCGTTCTTTTCTTCTGAGCACACTCACGTTTCCTGCTGTATTAGAGACTCTAGAAAGCAAGAGCGTGCTTCTTGTTCCAAAGCAGAGTGTGATCCATGGATGAGAACTATGCTGTGTGTTTCCCTTCAGAAATGGAGTTAAATCCCAGGCACTGTGTCTTCCTACAAGCAAGACTATGTTTCAGGTAAGGGCAGTCACTTTTCAGCTCAAACGAACTACATCGTTCACGAAGCTAAGAAGTTTCCCATCTTAACTGACAAGCTTTGGATGTTGGAGGACCAGTGCTTTGTATCAGGTTCATAAGTAGAGTTGGACTAGATATGGTCCTTATGTGTAGGAAACTCCCTTCTTTTGTTCTCAGGACACTCACATATCCTGCTGTCTTAGAGAAAATGGAAAGCAAGAGCGTGCTTCTTGCTCTAAAAAAGAGTGTGAAATATGGATGAGAACTCTGCTGTGTGTTTCACTTCAGAAATGGAGTTAAATCCCAGGCGCTGAGTCTTCCTACAAGCAAACAGCATTTCATCTAAGGTTAGTTACTTTACACCTCAAACGAACCACATCGTTCACAAAGCTCACAGTTTTCTCATCTTAACTGACAAGCATTGTATGTTAGAGGACCTGTGGTTTGTTTCAGTTTCAGAAGTAGAGTTGCACTAGATATGGCCCTTATGTGTAGGAAACACTGTTCTTTTGTTCTGAGCACACTCAATTTCCTGCTGTATTAGAGACTCTAGAAAGCAAGAGCGTGCTTGTTGCTCTAAAGCAGAGTGTGATCCATGGATGAGAACTATGCTGTGTGTTTCCCTTCAGAAATGTAGTTAAATTATGTGCTCTGAGTCTTCCTACAAGCAAAATTTCCTTTTAGGAAGGGCAGTCACTTTTCAGCTCAAACAAAATACATCGTTCACGAAACTCACCTTTTCTCATCTTAATTGACAAGCATTGGATGTTAGAGGACCAGTGCTTTGTATCAGTTTCAGAAGCAGAGTTGGACTAGATATGGTCCATATGTGTAGGAAACCCGTTTTTTTGTTCTCAGCACACTCATGTTTCCTCCTGTAGTAGAGACTCTAGAAAGCTAGAGCGTGCTTCTTGCTCTAAAGCAGAGTGTGATCAATGGATGAGAACTCTGTTGTGTGTTTCACTTCAGAAATGGAGTTAAATCCCAGGCTCTGAGTCTTTCTACAAGCAAGACTTCGTTTCAGGTAAGGGCTGTTACTTTACAGCTCAAACGAACTACATCGTTCACGAAGCTCACACGTTTCTCTTCTTAACTGACAAGCATTGGATGTTAGAGGACCTGTGGTTTGTTTCAGTTTCAGAATCACAGTTGACCTAGATATGGTCCGTATGTGTAAGAAACACCGTTCTTTTCTTCTGAGCACACTCACGTTTCCTGCTGTATTAGAGACTCTAGAAAGCAAGAGCGTGCTTCTTGTTCCAAAGTAGAGTGTGATCCATGGATGAGAACTATGCTGTGTGTTTCCCTTCAGAAATGGAGTTAAATCCCAGGCACTGTGTCTTCCTACAAGCAAGACTATGTTTCAGGTAAGGGCAGTCACTTTTCAGCTCAAACGAACTACATCGTTCACGAAGCTAAGAAGTTTCCCATCTTAACTGACAAGCTTTGGATGTTGGAGGACCAGTGCTTTGTATCAGGTTCATAAGTAGAGTTGGACTAGATATGGTCCTTATGTGTAGGAAACTCCCTTCTTTTGTTCTCAGGACACTCACATATCCTGCTGTCTTAGAGAAAATGGAAAGCAAGAGCGTGCTTCTTGCTCTAAAAAAGAGTGTGATATATGGATGAGAACTCTGCTGTGTGTTTCACTTCAGAAATGGAGTTAAATCCCAGGTGCTGAGTCTTCGTAAAGCAAACAGCGTTTCATCTAAGGTTAGTTACTTTACAGCTCAAACAAACTACATCGTTCACAAAGCTCACAGTTTTCTCATCTTAACTGACAAGCATTGTATGTTAGAGGACCTGTGGTTTGTTTCAGTTTCAGAAGTAGAGTTGCACTAGATATGGCCCTTATGTGTAGGAAACACTGTTCTTTTGTTCTGAGCACACTCAATTTCCTGCTGTATTAGAGACTCTAGAAAGCAAGAGCGTGCTTGTTGCTCTAAAGCAGAGTGTGATCCATGGATGAGAACTATGCTGTGTGTTTCCCTTCAGAAATGTAGTTAAATTATGTGCTCTGAGTCTTCCTACAAGCAAAACTTCCTTTTAGGAAGGGCAGTCACTTTTCAGCTCAAACAAAATACATCGTTCACGAAACTCACCTTTTCTCATCTTAATTGACAAGCATTGGATGTTAGAGGACCAGTGCTTTGTATCAGTTTCAGAAGCAGAGTTGGACTAGATATGGTCCATATGTGTAGGAAACCCGTTTTTTTGTTCTCAGCACACTCATGTTTCCTCCTGTAGTAGAGACTCTAGAAAGCTAGAGCGTGCTTCTTGCTCTAAAGCAGAGTGTGATCAATGGATGAGAACTCTGTTGTGTGTTTCACTTCAGAAATGGAGTTAAATCCCAGGCTCTGAGTCTTTCTACAAGCAAGACTTCGTTTCAGGTAAGGGCTGTTACTTTACAGCTCAAACGAACTACATCGTTCACGAAGCTCACACGTTTCTCTTCTTAACTGACAAGCATTGGATGTTAGAGGACCTGTGGTTTGTTTCAGTTTCAGAATCACAGTTGACCTAGATATGGTCCGTATGTGTAAGAAACACCGTTCTTTTCTTCTGAGCACACTCACGTTTCCTGCTGTATTAGAGACTCTAGAAAGCAAGAGCGTGCTTCTTGTTCCAAAGCAGAGTGTGATCCATGGATGAGAACTATGCTGTGTGTTTCCCTTCAGAAATGGAGTTAAATCCCAGGCACTGTGTCTTCCTACAAGCAAGACTATGTTTCAGGTAAGGGCAGTCACTTTTCAGCTCAAACGAACTACATCGTTCACGAAGCTAAGAAGTTTCCCATCTTAACTGACAAGCTTTGGATGTTGGAGGACCAGTGCTTTGTATCAGGTTCATAAGTAGAGTTGGACTAGATATGGTCCTTATGTGTAGGAAACTCCCTTCTTTTGTTCTCAGGACACTCACATATCCTGCTGTCTTAGAGAAAATGGAAAGCAAGAGCGTGCTTCTTGCTCTAAAAAAGAGTGTGAAATATGGATGAGAACTCTGCTGTGTGTTTCACTTCAGAAATGGAGTTAAATCCCAGGCGCTGAGTCTTCCTACAAGCAAACAGCATTTCATCTAAGGTTAGTTACTTTACACCTCAAACGAACCACATCGTTCACAAAGCTCACAGTTTTCTCATCTTAACTGACAAGCATTGTATGTTAGAGGACCTGTGGTTTGTTTCAGTTTCAGAAGTAGAGTTGCACTAGATATGGCCCTTATGTGTAGGAAACACTGTTCTTTTGTTCTGAGCACACTCAATTTCCTGCTGTATTAGAGACTCTAGAAAGCAAGAGCGTGCTTGTTGCTCTAAAGCAGAGTGTGATCCATGGATGAGAACTATGCTGTGTGTTTCCCTTCAGAAATGTAGTTAAATTATGTGCTCTGAGTCTTCCTACAAGCAAAATTTCCTTTTAGGAAGGGCAGTCACTTTTCAGCTCAAACAAAATACATCGTTCACGAAACTCACCTTTTCTCATCTTAATTGACAAGCATTGGATGTTAGAGGACCAGTGCTTTGTATCAGTTTCAGAAGCAGAGTTGGACTAGATATGGTCCATATGTGTAGGAAACCCGTTTTTTTGTTCTCAGCACACTCATGTTTCCTCCTGTAGTAGAGACTCTAGAAAGCTAGAGCGTGCTTCTTGCTCTAAAGCAGAGTGTGATCAATGGATGAGAACTCTGTTGTGTGTTTCACTTCAGAAATGGAGTTAAATCCCAGGCTCTGAGTCTTTCTACAAGCAAGACTTCGTTTCAGGTAAGGGCTGTTACTTTACAGCTCAAACGAACTACATCGTTCACGAAGCTCACACGTTTCTCTTCTTAACTGACAAGCATTGGATGTTAGAGGACCTGTGGTTTGTTTCAGTTTCAGAATCACAGTTGACCTAGATATGGTCCGTATGTGTAAGAAACACCGTTCTTTTCTTCTGAGCACACTCACGTTTCCTGCTGTATTAGAGACTCTAGAAAGCAAGAGCGTGCTTCTTGTTCCAAAGCAGAGTGTGATCCATGGATGAGAACTATGCTGTGTGTTTCCCTTCAGAAATGGAGTTAAATCCCAGGCACTGTGTCTTCCTACAAGCAAGACTATGTTTCAGGTAAGGGCAGTCACTTTTCAGCTCAAACGAACTACATCGTTCACGAAGCTAAGAAGTTTCCCATCTTAACTGACAAGCTTTGGATGTTGGAGGACCAGTGCTTTGTATCAGGTTCATAAGTAGAGTTGGACTAGATATGGTCCTTATGTGTAGGAAACTCCCTTCTTTTGTTCTCAGGACACTCACATATCCTGCTGTCTTAGAGAAAATGGAAAGCAAGAGCGTGCTTCTTGCTCTAAAAAAGAGTGTGATATATGGATGAGAACTCTGCTGTGTGTTTCACTTCAGAAATGGAGTTAAATCCCAGGTGCTGAGTCTTCGTAAAGCAAACAGCGTTTCATCTAAGGTTAGTTACTTTACAGCTCAAACAAACTACATCGTTCACAAAGCTCACAGGTTTCTCATCTTAACTGACAAGCATTGTATGTTAGAGGACCTGTGGTTTGTTTCAGTTTCAGAAGTAGAGTTGCACTAGATATGGCCCTTATGTGTAGGAAACACTGTTCTTTTGTTCTGAGCACACTCAATTTCCTGCTGTATTAGAGACTCTAGAAAGCAAGAGCGTGCTTGTTGCTCTAAAGCAGAGTGTGATCCATGGATGAGAACTATGCTGTGTGTTTCCCTTCAGAAATGTAGTTAAATTATGTGCTCTGAGTCTTCCTACAAGCAAAACTTCCTTTTAGGAAGGGCAGTCACTTTTCAGCTCAAACAAAATACATCGTTCACGAAACTCACCTTTTCTCATCTTAATTGACAAGCATTGGATGTTAGAGGACCAGTGCTTTGTATCAGTTTCAGAAGCAGAGTTGGACTAGATATGGTCCATATGTGTAGGAAACCCGTTTTTTTGTTCTCAGCACACTCATGTTTCCTCCTGTAGTAGAGACTCTAGAAAGCTAGAGCGTGCTTCTTGCTCTAAAGCAGAGTGTGATCAATGGATGAGAACTCTGTTGTGTGTTTCACTTCAGAAATGGAGTTAAATCCCAGGCTCTGAGTCTTTCTACAAGCAAGACTTCGTTTCAGGTAAGGGCTGTTACTTTACAGCTCAAACGAACTACATCGTTCACGAAGCTCACACGTTTCTCTTCTTAACTGACAAGCATTGGATGTTAGAGGACCTGTGGTTTGTTTCAGTTTCAGAATCACAGTTGACCTAGATATGGTCCGTATGTGTAAGAAACACCGTTCTTTTCTTCTGAGCACACTCACGTTTCCTGCTGTATTAGAGACTCTAGAAAGCAAGAGCGTGCTTCTTGTTCCAAAGCAGAGTGTGATCCATGGATGAGAACTATGCTGTGTGTTTCCCTTCAGAAATGGAGTTAAATCCCAGGCACTGTGTCTTCCTACAAGCAAGACTATGTTTCAGGTAAGGGCAGTCACTTTTCAGCTCAAACGAACTACATCGTTCACGAAGCTAAGAAGTTTCCCATCTTAACTGACAAGCTTTGGATGTTGGAGGACCAGTGCTTTGTATCAGGTTCATAAGTAGAGTTGGACTAGATATGGTCCTTATGTGTAGGAAACTCCCTTCTTTTGTTCTCAGGACACTCACATATCCTGCTGTCTTAGAGAAAATGGAAAGCAAGAGCGTGCTTCTTGCTCTAAAAAAGAGTGTGAAATATGGATGAGAACTCTGCTGTGTGTTTCACTTCAGAAATGGAGTTAAATCCCAGGCGCTGAGTCTTCCTACAAGCAAACAGCATTTCATCTAAGGTTAGTTACTTTACACCTCAAACGAACCACATCGTTCACAAAGCTCACAGTTTTCTCATCTTAACTGACAAGCATTGTATGTTAGAGGACCTGTGGTTTGTTTCAGTTTCAGAAGTAGAGTTGCACTAGATATGGCCCTTATGTGTAGGAAACACTGTTCTTTTGTTCTGAGCACACTCAATTTCCTGCTGTATTAGAGACTCTAGAAAGCAAGAGCGTGCTTGTTGCTCTAAAGCAGAGTGTGATCCATGGATGAGAACTATGCTGTGTGTTTCCCTTCAGAAATGTAGTTAAATTATGTGCTCTGAGTCTTCCTACAAGCAAAATTTCCTTTTAGGAAGGGCAGTCACTTTTCAGCTCAAACAAAATACATCGTTCACGAAACTCACCTTTTCTCATCTTAATTGACAAGCATTGGATGTTAGAGGACCAGTGCTTTGTATCAGTTTCAGAAGCAGAGTTGGACTAGATATGGTCCATATGTGTAGGAAACCCGTTTTTTTGTTCTCAGCACACTCATGTTTCCTCCTGTAGTAGAGACTCTAGAAAGCTAGAGCGTGCTTCTTGCTCTAAAGCAGAGTGTGATCAATGGATGAGAACTCTGTTGTGTGTTTCACTTCAGAAATGGAGTTAAATCCCAGGCTCTGAGTCTTTCTACAAGCAAGACCTCGTTTCAGGTAAGGGCGGTTACTTTACAGCTCAAACGAACTACATCGTTCACGAAGCTCACACGTTTCTCTTCTTAACTGACAATCATTGGATGTTAGAGGACCTGTGGTTTGTTTCAGTTTCAGAATCACAGTTGACCTAGATATGGTCCGTATGTGTAAGAAACACCGTTCTTTTCTTCTGAGCACACTCACGTTTCCTGCTGTATTAGAGACTCTAGAAATCAAGAGCGTGCTTCTTGCTCTAAAGCAGAGTGTGATCCATGGATGAGAACTATGCTGTGTGTTTCCCTTCAGAAATGGAGTTAAATCCCAGGCACTGTGTCTTCCTACATGCAAGACTATGTTTCAGGTAAGGGCAGTCACTTTTCAGCTCAAACGAACTACATCGTTCACGAAGCTAAGAAGTTTCCCATCTTAACTGACAAGCTTTGGATGTTGGAGGACCAGTGCTTTGTATCAGGTTCATAAGTAGAGTTGGACTAGATATGGTCCTTATGTGTAGGAAACTCCCTTCTTTTGTTTTCAGGACACTCACATATCCTGCTGTCTTAGAGAAAATGGAAAGCAAGAGCGTGCTTCTTGCTCTAAAAAAGAGTGTGATATATGGATGAGAACTCTGCTGTGTGTTTCACTTCAGAAATGGAGTTAAATCCCAGGCGCTGAGTCTTCGTAAAGCAAACAGCGTTTCATCTAAGGTTAGTTACTTTACAGCTCAAACGAACTACATCGTTCACAAAGCTCACAGGTTTCTCATCTTAACTGACAAGCATTGTATGTTAGAGGACCTGTGGTTTGTTTCAATTTCAGAAGTAGAGTTGCACTAGATATGGCCCTTATGTGTAGGAAACACTGTTCTTTTGTTCTGAGCACACTCAATTTCCTGCTGTATTAGAGACTCTAGAAAGCAAGAGCGTGCTTGTTGCTCTAAAGCAGAGTGTGATCCATGGATGAGAACTATGCTGTGTGTTTCCCTTCAGAAATGTAGTTAAATTATGTGCTCTGAGTCTTCCTACAAGCAAAACTTCCTTTTAGGAAGGGCAGTCACTTTTCAGCTCAAACAAAATACATCGTTCACGAAACTCACCTTTTCTCATCTTAATTGACAAGCATTGGAAGTTAGAGGACCAGTGCTTTGTATCAGTTTCAGAAGCAGAGTTGGACTAGATATGGTCCATATGTGTAGGAAACCCGTTTTTTTGTTCTCAGCACACTCATGTTTCCTCCTGTAGTAGAGACTCTAGAAAGCTAGAGCATGCTTCTTGCTCTAAAGCAGAGTGTGATCAATGGATGAGAACTCTGTTGTGTGTTTCACTTCAGAAATGGAGTTAAATACCAGGCTCTGAGTCTTTCTACAAGCAAGACTTCGTTTCAGGTAAGGGCTGTTACTTTACAGCTCAAACGAACTACATCGTTCACGAAGCTCACACGTTTCTCTTCTTAACTGACAAGCATTGGATGTTAGAGGACCTGTGGTTTGTTTCAGTTTCAGAATCACAGTTTACCAAGATATGGTCCGTATGTGTAAGAAACACCCTTCTTTTCTTCTGAGCACACTCAAGTTTCCTGCTGTATTAGAGACTCTAGAAAGCAAGAGCGTGCTTCTTGTTCCAAAGCAGAGTGTGATCCATGGATGAGAACTATGCTTTGTGTTTCCCTTCAGAAATGGAGTTAAATCTCAGGCACTGTGTCTTCATACAAGCAAGAGTTAGTTTCAGGTAAGGGCAGTTACTTTACAGCTCAAATGAACTACATCGTTCACGAAGCTCACACGTTTCTCTTCTTAACTGACAAGCATTGGATATTAGAGGACCTATGGATTGTTTCAGTTTCAGAATCACAGGTGAAATAGATATGGTCCGTATGTGTAAGAAACACTGTTCTTTTCTTTTGAGCACACTCACGTTTCCTGCTGTATTAGAGACTCTAGAAATCAGGACGTGCCTCTTGCTCTAAAGCAGAGTGTGATCCATGGATGAGAACTATGCTGTTTGTTTCCCTTCAGAAATGGAGATAAATCCCAGGCGCTGTGTCTTCCTACAAGCAAGACTTCGTTTCAGGTAAGGGCAGTCACTTTTCAGCTCAAACGAACTACATCGTTCACGAAGCTAACAAGTTTCCTTCTTAACTGACAAGCTTTGGATGTTAGAGGACCAGTGTTTTGTATCAGTTTCAGAAGCAGAGTTGGACTAGATATGGTCCGTATATGTAGGAAACTCCCTTCTTTGTTCTCAGGACACTCACATTTCCTGGTGTCTTAGAGAAAATAGAAAGCAAGAGCGTGCTTCTTGCTCTAAAGCAGAGTGTGATCTATGGATGAGAACTCTGCTATGTGTTTCCCTTCAGAAATGTAGTTAAATTCCATGCTCTGAGTCTTCCTACAAGCAAAACTTCCTTTCAGGTAGGGCAGTCACTTTTCAGCACAAATGAACTATATCGTTCACGAAACTCACCATTTCTCATCTTAATTGACAAGCATTGGATGTTAGAGGACCAGTGCTTTGTATCAGTTTCAGAATCACAGTTGACCTAGATATGGTCCGTATGTGTAAAAAACATCGTTCTTTTCTTCTGAGCACACTCACGTTTCCTGCTGTATTAGAGACTCTAGAAATCAAGAGCGTGCTTCTTGCTCTAAAGCAGAGTGTTATCTATGGATGAGAACTCTGCTGTGTGTTTCATTTCAGAAATGGAGTTAAATCCCAGGCTATGAGTTTCCTACAAGCAAGAATTCGTTTCAAGTAAGGGCAGTTACTTTACAGCTCAAACGAACTACATCCTTTAAGAAGCTCACACGTTTCTCATCTTAACTGACAAGCATCAGATGTTAGAGGACCTGTGCTTTGTATCAGATCAGAAGCAGAGTTGCATTAGATATGGTCTGTATGTGTAGGAAACACTGTTCTTTTGTTCTCAGGACACTCACATTTCTTGCTGTCCTAGAGATAATAGAAAGCAACATTGTGCTTCTTGCTCTAAAGCAGAGTGTGATCTATGGATGAGAACTCTGCTGTGTGTTTCACTTCAGAAATGGAGTTAAATCCCAGCTTCTGAGTCTTTCTACAAGCAAGACTTCGTTTCAGTTAAGGGCAGTCACTTTTCAGCTCAAACGAACTACATAATTCACGAAGCTAACAAGTTTCCCATCTTAACTGACAAGCTTTGGATGTTAGAGGACCACTGTTTTGTATCAGTTTCAGAAGCAGAGTTGGACTAGATATGGTCCGTATGTGTAGGAAACCCCCTTCTTTTGTTCTCAGGACACTCACATTTCCTGGTGTCTTAGAGAAAATAGAAATCAAGAGCGTGCTTCTTGCTCTAAAGCAGAGTGTGATCTATGCATGAGAACTCTGCTGTGTGTTTCCCTTCAGCAATGTAGTTAAATTCCATGCTCTGAGTCTTCCTACAAGCAAAACTTCCTTTCAGGTAGGGCAGTCACTTTTCAGTGCAAACGAACTACATCATTCTCGAAGCTCACCTTTTCTCATCTTAATTGACAAGCATTGGATGTTAGAGGACCAGTGCTTTGTATCAGTTTCAGAAGCAGAGTTGGACTAGATATGGTCCGTATGTGTAGGAAACACCGTTTTTTTGTTCTCAGCACACTCACGTTTCCTGCTGTAGTAGAGACTCTAGAAAGCTAGAGCGTGGTTCTTGCTCTAAAGCAGAGTGTGATCAATGGATGAGAACTCTGTTGTGTGTTTCACTTCAGAAATGGAGTTAAATCCCAGGCACTGTGTCTTCCTACAAGCAAGACTACGTTTCAGGTAAGGGCAGTCACTTTTCAGCTCAAACGAACTACATTGTTCACGAAGCTTACAAGTTTCCCATCTTAACTGACAAGCTTTCGATGTTAGAGGACCAGTGCTTTGTATCAGTTTCAGAAGCAGAGTTGGCCTAGATATGGTCCTTATGTGTAGGAAACACCCTTCTTTTTTCTCAGGACACTCACATAACCTGCTCTCTCAGAGAAAATGGAAAGCAAGAGCGTGCTTCTTGCTCTAAAAAAGAGTGTGATATATGGATGAGAACTCTGCTGTGAGTTTCCATTCAGAAATGGAGTTAAATCCCAGGCTCTGAGTCTTCCTACAAGAAAACTTCGTTTCAGGTAAGGTTAGTTACTTTACAGCTCAAACGAACTAAATCGTTCACAAAGCTCACACGTTTCTCATCTTCACTTACAAGCATTGTTTGTTAGAGGACATGTGGTTTGTTTCAGTTTCATAAGCAGAGTTGGACTATATATGGTCCGTATGTGTAGGAAACTCCATTCCTTTGTTCTCAGCCCACTCAGGTTTCCTGCTGTATTAGAGACTCTGGAAAGCAAGAGCATGCTTCTTGCTCTAAAGCAGAGTGTGATCTACATATGAGAACTCTGCTGTGTGTTTCATTTCAGAAATGGAGTTAAATCACAGGCTCTGAGTCTTCCTACAAGCAAGACTTCGTTTCAAGTAAGGGCAGTTACTTTACAGCTCAAACGAACTACATCATTCACAAAGCTCACACGTTTCTCATCTTAACATACAAGCATTCGATGTTAGAGGATATGTGGATTGTTTCAGTTTCAGAAGTAGAGTTGGACTATATATGGTCCGTATGTGTAGGCAACACCGTTCCTTGTTCTGAGCACACTCACGTTTCCTGCTTTATTAGAGACTCTAGAAAGCAAGAGCATGCTTCTTGCTCTAAAGCAGAGTGTGAACAATGGATGAGAACTCTGCTGTCTGTTTCACTTCAGAAATGGAGTTAAATCCTAGGCTCTGAGTCTTCCTACAATGTAGACTTCGTTTCAAGTAAGGGCAGTTCCTTTACAGCTCAAAGGAACGACATCGTTCAGGAAGCTAACACGGTTCTCTTCTTAACTGACAAGCATTGGATGTTAGAGGACCTGTGGTTTGTTTCAGTTTCAGAAGCACAGTTGAACTAGATATTGTCCGTGTGTGTAGGAAACACCCTTCTTTTGTTCTCAGGACACTCACTTTTCCTGCTGTATTAGAGAAAATAGAAAGCAAGAGCGTGCTTCTTGCTCTAAAGCAGAGTGTGATCTATGGATGAGAACTCTGCTGTGTGTTTCCCTTCAGCAATGTAGTTAAATTCCATGCTCTGAGTCTTCCTACAAGCAAAACTTCCTTTCAGGTAGGGCAGTCACTTTTCAGTGCAAACGAACTACATCATTCTCGAAGCTCACCTTTTCTCATCTTAATTGACAAGCATTGGATGTTAGAGGACCAGTGCTTTGTATCAGTTTCAGAAGCAGAGTTGGACTAGATATGGTCCGTATGTGTAGGAAACACCGTTTTTTTGTTCTCAGCACACTCACGTTTCCTGCTGTAGTAGAGACTCTAGAAAGCTAGAGCGTGGTTCTTGCTCTAAAGCAGAGTGTGATCAATGGATGAGAACTCTGTTGTGTGTTTCACTTCAGAAATGGAGTTAAATCCCAGGCACTGTGTCTTCCTACAAGCAAGACTACGTTTCAGGTAAGGGCAGTCACTTTTCAGCTCAAACGAACTACATTGTTCACGAAGCTTACAAGTTTCCCATCTTAACTGACAAGCTTTCGATGTTAGAGGACCAGTGCTTTGTATCAGTTTCAGAAGCAGAGTTGGCCTAGATATGGTCCTTATGTGTAGGAAACACCCTTCTTTTTTCTCAGGACTCTCACATAACCTGCTCTCTCAGAGAAAATGGAAAGCAAGAGCGTGCTTCTTGCTCTAAAAAAGAGTGTGATATATGGATGAGAACTCTGCTGTGAGTTTCCATTCAGAAATGGAGTTAAATCCCAGGCTCTGAGTCTTCCTACAAGAAAACTTCGTTTCAGGTAAGGTTAGTTACTTTACAGCTCAAACGAACTAAATCGTTCACAAAGCTCACACGTTTCTCATCTTCACTTACAAGCATTGTTTGTTAGAGGACATGTGGTTTGTTTCAGTTTCATAAGCAGAGTTGGACTATATATGGTCCGTATGTGTAGGAAACTCCATTCCTTTGTTCTCAGCCCACTCAGGTTTCCTGCTGTATTAGAGACTCTGGAAAGCAAGAGCATGCTTCTTGCTCTAAAGCAGAGTGTGATCTACATATGAGAACTCTGCTGTGTGTTTCATTTCAGAAATGGAGTTAAATCACAGGCTCTGAGTCTTCCTACAAGCAAGACTTCGTTTCAAGTAAGGGCAGTTACTTTACAGCTCAAACGAACTACATCATTCACAAAGCTCACACGTTTCTCATCTTAACATACAAGCATTCGATGTTAGAGGATATGTGGATTGTTTCAGTTTCAGAAGTAGAGTTGGACTATATATGGTCCGTATGTGTAGGCAACACCGTTCCTTGTTCTGAGCACACTCACGTTTCCTGCTTTATTAGAGACTCTAGAAAGCAAGAGCATGCTTCTTGCTCTAAAGCAGAGTGTGAACAATGGATGAGAACTCTGCTGTCTGTTTCACTTCAGAAATGGAGTTAAATCCTAGGCTCTGAGTCTTCCTACAATGTAGACTTCGTTTCAAGTAAGGGCAGTTCCTTTACAGCTCAAAGGAACGACATCGTTCAGGAAGCTAACACGTTTCTCTTCTTAACTGACAAGCATTGGATGTTAGAGGACCTGTGGTTTGTTTCAGTTTCAGAAGCACAGTTGAACTAGATATTGTCCGTGTGTGTAGGAAACACCCTTCTTTTGTTCTCAGGACACTCATTTTTCCTGCTGTATTAGAGAAAATAGAAAGCAAGAGCGTGCTTCTTGCTCTAAAGCAGAGTGTGATCTATGGATGAGAACTCTGCTGTGTGTTTCACTTCAGAAATGGAGTTAAAGCCCAGGCTCTGAGTCTTCCTTCAAGCAAGTCTTCGTTTCAGGTAAGGGCAGTATCTTTACAGCTCAAATGAACTACATCATTCACGAAGCTCACACATTTCTCATCTTAACTGACAAGCATTGGATGTTAGAGTACCTGTGGTTTCTTTCAGTTTCAGAGGCAGATTTGAAATAGATATCGTCCATATGTGTAGGCAACACCGTTCTTTTCTACTTAGCACAATCAATGTTCCTGCTGTCTTAGAGTCTCTAGAAAGCAAGAGCGTGCTTCTTGCTCTAAAGCAGATTGTGAACAATAGATGAGAACTCCGCTGTGTGTTTCACTTCAGAAATGGAGTTAAAGCCCAGGCTCTGAGTCTTCCTTCAAGCAAGACTTCGTTTCAGGTAAGGGCAGTTACTTTACAGCTCAAATGAACTACATCGTTCACGAAGCTCACACATTTCTCATCTTAACTGACAAGCATTGGATGTTTGAGGACCTGTGGTTTGTTTCAGTTTCAGAAGCAGATTTGACCTAGATATCGTCCATATGTGTAGGAAACACCGTTCTTTTGTTCTGAGCACACTCAAGTTTCCTGCTGTCTTAGAGTCTCTAGAAAGCAAGAGCGTGCTTCTTGCTCTAAAGCAGAGTGTGATCTATATATGAGAACTCTGCTGTTTGTTTCACTTCAGAAATGGAGTTAAATCCCAGGCTCTGAGTCTTCCTACAAGAAAACTTCGTTTCAGGTAAGGGAAGTTACTTTAGAGCTCAAACGAACTACATCGTACAAGAAGCTAACCTTTTATCATCTTAAATGACAAGCATTGGATGTTAGAGGACCTGTGGTTTGTGTCAGTTTCAGAAGCAGAGTTGGACTATATATGGTCCGTATGTGTAGGAAACACCGTTCTTTTGTTCTGAGCACACTCAGGTTTCCTGCTGATTAGAGACTCTAGAAAGCAAGAGTGTGCTTCTTGCTCTAAAGCAGAGTGTGATCAATGGATGAGAACTCTGCTGGGAGTTTCCATTCAGAAATGGAGTTAAAGCCCAGGCTCTGAGTCTTCCTACAAGAAAACTTCGTTTCAGGTAGGGTTAGTTACTTTACAGCTCAAACGAACTACATCATTCACGAAGCTCACACGTTTCTCATCTTAACTTACAAGCATTCGATGTTAGAGGACATGTGGTTTTTTTCAGTTTCAGAAGCAGAGTTGGACTATATATGGTCCGTATGTGTAGACAACACCGTTCATTGTTGTGAGCACACTCACGTTTCCTGCTTTATTAGAGACTCTAGAAAGCAAGAGCATGCTTCTTGCTCTAAAACAGAGTGTGAACAATGGATGAGAACTCTGCTGTCTGTTTCACTTCAGAAATGGAGTTAAATCCCAGGCTCTGAGTCTTCCTACAAGGAAGACTTCGTTTCAAGTAAGGGCAGTTCCTTTATAGCTCAAACGAACAACATCGTTCAGGAAGCTCACACGTTTCTCTTCTTAACTGACAAGCACTGGATGTTAGAGGACCTGTGGTTTGTTTCAATTTCAGAAGCACAGTTGAACTAGATATGGTCCATATGTGTAAGAAACACCGTTCTTTTCTTCTGAGCACACTCACTTTTCCTGCAGTATTAGAGACTCTAGAAAGCAAGAGCGTGCTTCTTCCTCTTAAGCAGAGTGTGATCCATGGAAGAGAACTATGCTATGTGTTTCACTTCAGAAATGGAGTTAAATCCCAGGCTCTGTGTCTTCCTACAAGCAAGAATTCGTTTCAGGTAAGGGCAGTCACTTTTCAGCTCTAACGAACTACATCGTTCACGAAGCTAACAAGTTTCCCTTCTTAACTGACAAGCTTTGGATGTTACAGGACCTGTGGTTTGTTTCAGTTTCAGAAGTAGAGTTGCACTAGATATGGCCCTTATGTGTAGGAAACACTGTTCTTTTGTTCTGAGCACACTCAATTTCCTGCTGTATTAGAGACTCTAGAAAGCAAGAGCGTGCTTGTTGCTCTAAAGCAGAGTGTGATCCATGGATGAGAACTATGCTGTGTGTTTCCCTTCAGAAATGTAGTTAAATTATGTGCTCTGAGTCTTCCTACAAGCAAAACTTCCTTTTAGGAAGGGCAGTCACTTTTCAGCTCAAACAAAATACATCGTTCACGAAACTCACCTTTTCTCATCTTAATTGACAAGCATTGGATGTTAGAGGACCAGTGCTTTGTATCACTTTCAGAAGCAGAGTTGGACTAGATATGGTCCATATGTGTAGGAAACCCGTTTTTTTGTTTTCAGCACACTCATGTTTCCTCCTGTAGTAGAGACTCTAGAAAGCTAGAGCGTGCTTCTTGCTCTAAAGCAGAGTGTGATCAATGGATGAGAACTCTGTTGTGTGTTTCACTTCAGAAATGGAGTTAAATCCCAGGCTCTGAGTCTTTCTACAAGCAAGACTTCATTTCAGGTAAGGGCTGTTACTTTACAGCTCAAACGAACTACATCGTTCACGAAGCTCACACGTTTCTCTTCTTAACTGACAAGCATTGGATGTTAGAGGACCTGTGGTTTGTTTCAGTTTCAGAATCACAGTTGACCTAGATATGGTCCGTATGTGTAAGAAACACCGTTCTTTTCTTCTGAGCACACTCACGTTTCCTGCTGTATTAGAGACTCTAGAAATCAAGAGCGTGCTTCTTGCTCTAAAGCAGAGTGTGATCCATGGAAGAGATCTATGCTGTGTGTTTCCCTTCAGAAATGGAGTTAAATCCCAGGCACTGTGTCTTCCTACAAGCAAGACTATGTTTCAGGTAAGGGCAGTCACTTTTCAGCTCAAACGAACTACATCGTTCACGAAGCTAAGAAGTTTCCCATCTTAACTGACAAGCTTTGGATGTTGGAGGACCAGTGCTTTGTATCAGGTTCATAAGTAGAGTTGGACTAGATATGGTCCTTATGTGTAGGAAACTCCCTTCTTTTGTTCTCAGGACACTCACATATCCTGCTGTCTTAGAGAAAATGGAAAGCAAGAGCGTGCTTCTTGCTCTAAAAAAGAGTGTGATATATGGATGAGAACTCTGCTGTGTGTTTCACTTCAGAAATGGAGTTAAATCCCAGGCGCTGAGTTCCTACAAGCAAACAGCATTTCATCTAAGGTTAGTTACTTTACAGCTCAAACGAACTACATCGTTCACAAAGCTCACAGGTTTCTCATCTTAACTGACAAGCATTGTATGTTAGAGGACCTGTGGTTTGTTTCAGTTTCAGAAGTAGAGTTGCACTAGATATGGCCCTTATGTGTAGGAAACACTGTTCTTTTGTTCTGAGCACACTCAATTTCCTGCTGTATTAGAGACTCTAGAAAGCAAGAGCGTGCTTGTTGCTCTAAAGCAGAGTGTGATCCATGGATGAGAACTATGCTGTGTGTTTCCCTTCAGAAATGTAGTTAAATTATGTGCTCTGAGTCTTCCTACAAGCAAAATTTCCTTTTAGGAAGGGCAGTCACTTTTCAGCTCAAACAAAATAAATCGTTCATGAAACTCACCTTTTCTCATCTTAATTGACAAGCATTGGATGTTAGAGGACCAGTGCTTTGTATCAGTTTCAGAAGCAGAGTTGGACTAGATATGGTCCATATGTGTAGGAAACCCGTTTTTTTTTTCTCAGCACACTCATGTTTCCTCCTGTAGTAGAGACTCTAGAAAGCTAGAGCGTGCTTCTTGCTCTAAAGCAGAGTGTGATCAATGGATGAGAACTCTGTTGTGTGTTTCACTTCAGAAATGGAGTTAAATCCCAGGCTCTGAGTCTTTCTACAAGCAAGACTTCGTTTCAGGTAAGGGCTGTTACTTTACAGCTCAAACGAACTACATCGTTCACGAAGCTCACACATTTCTCTTCTTAACTGACAAGCATTGGATGTTAGAGGACCTGTGGTTTGTTTCAGTTTCAGAATCACAGTTGACCTAGATATGGTCCGTATGTGTAAGAAACACCGTTCTTTTCTTCTGAGCACACTCACGTTTCCTGCTGTATTAGAGACTCTAGAAAGCAATAGCGTGCTTCTTGTTCCAAAGCAGAGTGTGATCCATGGATGAGAACTATGCTGTGTGTTTCCCTTCAGAAATGGAGTTAAATCCCAGGCACTGTGTCTTCCTACAAGCAAGACTATGTTTCAGGTAAGGGCAGTCACTTTTCAGCTCAAACGAACTACATCGTTCACGAAGCTAAGAAGTTTCCCATCTTAACTGACAAGCTTTGGATGTTGGAGGACCAGTGCTTTGTATCAGGTTCATAAGTAGAGTTGGACTAGATATGGTCCTTATGTGTAGGAAACTCCCTTCTTTTGTTCTCAGGACACTCACATATCCTGCTGTCTTAGAGAAAATGGAAAGCAAGAGCGTGCTTCTTGCTCTAAAAAAGAGTGTGATATATGGATGAGAACTCTGCTGTGTGTTTCACTTCAGAAATGGAGTTAAATCCCAGGCGCTGAGTCTTCCTACAAGCAAACAGCATTTCATCTAAGGTTAGTTACTTTACAGCTCAAACGAACTACATCGTTCACAAAGCTCACAGGTTTCTCATCTTAACTGACAAGCATTGTATGTTAGAGGACCTGTGGTTTGTTTCAGTTTCAGAAGTAGAGTTGCACTAGATATGGCCCTTATGTGTAGGAAACACTGTTCTTTTGTTCTGAGCACACTCAATTTCCTGCTGTATTAGAGACTCTAGAAAGCAAGAGCGTGCTTGTTGCTCTAAAGCAGAGTGTGATCCATGGATGAGAACTATGCTGTGTGTTTCCCTTCAGAAATGTAGTTAAATTATGTGCTCTGAGTCTTCCTACAAGCAAAACTTCCTTTTAGGAAGGGCAGTCACTTTTCCAGCTCAAACAAAATACATCGTTCACGAAACTCACCTTTTCTCATCTTAATTGACAAGCATTGGATGTTAGAGGACCAGTGCTTTGTATCAGTTTCAGAAGCAGAGTTGGACTAGATATGGTCCATATGTGTAGGAAACCCGTTTTTTTGTTCTCAGCACACTCATGTTTCCTCCTGTAGTAGAGACTCTAGAAAGCTAGAGCGTGCTTCTTGCTCTAAAGCAGAGTGTGATCAATGGATGAGAACTCTGTTGTGTGTTTCACTTCAGAAATGGAGTTAAATCCCAGGCTCTGAGTCTTTCTACAAGCAAGACTTCGTTTCAGGTAAGGGCTGTTACTTTACAGCTCAAACAAACTACATCGTTCACGAAGCTCACACGTTTCTCTTCTTAACTGACCATCATTGGATGTTAGAGGACCTGTGGTTTGTTTCAGTTTCAGAATCACAGTTGACCTAGATATGGTCCGTATGTGTAAGAAACACCGTTCTTTTCTTCTGAGCACACTCACGTTTCCTGCTGTATTAGAGACTCTAGAAATCAAGAGCGTGCTTCTTGCTCTAAAGCAGAGTGTGATCCATGGATGAGATCTATGCTGTGTGTTTCCCTTCAGAAATGGAGTTAAATCCCAGGCACTGTGTCTTCCTACAAGCAAGACTATGTTTCAGGTAAGGGCAGTCACTTTTCAGCTCAAACGAACTACATCGTTCACGAAGCTAAGAAGTTTCCCATCTTAACTGACAAGCTTTGGATGTTGGAGGACCAGTGCTTTGTATCAGGTTCATAAGTAGAGTTGGACTAGATATGGTCCTTATGTGTAGGAAACTCCCTTCTTTTGTTCTCAGGACACTCACATATCCTGCTGTCTTAGAGAAAATGGAAAGCAAGAGCGTGCTTCTTGCTCTAAAAAAGAGTGTGATATATGGATGAGAACTCTGCTGTGTGTTTCACTTCAGAAATGGAGTTAAATCCCAGGCGCTGAGTCTTCGTAAAGCAAACAGCGTTTCATCTAAGGTTAGTTACTTTACAGCTCAAACGAACTACATCGTTCACAAAGCTCACAGGTTTCTCATCTTAACTGACAAGCATTGTATGTTAGAGGACCTGTGGTTTGTTTCAGTTTCAGAAGTAGAGTTGCACTAGATATGGCCCTTATGTGTAGGAAACACTGTTCTTTTGTTCTGAGCACACTCAATTTCCTGCTGTATTAGAGACTCTAGAAAGCAAGAGCGTGCTTGTTGCTCTAAAGCAGAGTGTGATCCATGAATGAGAACTATGCTGTGTGTTTCCCTTCAGAAATGTAGTTAAATTATGTGCTCTGAGTCTTCCTACAAGCAAAACTTCCTTTTAGGAAGGGCAGTCACTTTTCCAGCTCAAACAAAATACATCGTTCATGAAACTCACCTTTTCTCATCTTAATTGACAAGCATTGGATGTTAGAGGACCAGTGCTTTGTATCAGTTTCAGAAGCAGAGTTGGACTAGATATGGTCCATATGTGTAGGAAACCCGTTTTTTTGTTCTCAGCACACTCATGTTTCCTCCTGTAGTAGAGACTCTAGAAAGCTAGAGCGTGCTTCTTGCTCTAAAGCAGAGTGTGATCAATGGATGAGAACTCTGTTGTGTGTTTCACTTCAGAAATGGAGTTAAATCCCAGGCTCTGAGTCTTTCTACAAGCAAGACTTCGTTTCAGGTAAGGGCTGTTACTTTACAGCTCAAACAAACTACATCGTTCACGAAGCTCACACGTTTCTCTTCTTAACTGACCATCATTGGATGTTAGAGGACCTGTGGTTTGTTTCAGTTTCAGAATCACAGTTGACCTAGATATGGTCCGTATGTGTAAGAAACACCGTTCTTTTCTTCTGAGCACACTCACGTTTCCTGCTGTATTAGAGACTCTAGAAATCAAGAGCGTGCTTCTTGCTCTAAAGCAGAGTGTGATCCATGGATGAGATCTATGCTGTGTGTTTCCCTTCAGAAATGGAGTTAAATCCCAGGCACTGTGTCTTCCTACAAGCAAGACTATGTTTCAGGTAAGGGCAGTCACTTTTCAGCTCAAACGAACTACATCGTTCACGAAGCTAAGAAGTTTCCCATCTTAACTGACAAGCTTTGGATGTTGGAGGACCAGTGCTTTGTATCAGGTTCATAAGTAGAGTTGGACTAGATATGGTCCTTATGTGTAGGAAACTCCCTTCTTTTGTTCTCAGGACACTCACATATCCTGCTGTCTTAGAGAAAATGGAAAGCAAGAGCGTGCTTCTTGCTCTAAAAAAGAGTGTGATATATGGATGAGAACTCTGCTGTGTGTTTCACTTCAGAAATGGAGTTAAATCCCAGGCGCTGAGTCTTCCTACAAGCAAACAGCATTTCATCTAAGGTTAGTTACTTTACAGCTCAAACGAACTACATCGTTCACAAAGCTCACAGGTTTCTCATCTTAACTGACAAGCATTGTATGTTAGAGGACCTGTGGTTTGTTTCAGTTTCAGAAGTAGAGTTGCACTAGATATGGCCCTTATGTGTAGGAAACACTGTTCTTTTGTTCTGAGCACACTCAATTTCCTGCTGTATTAGAGACTCTAGAAAGCAAGAGCGTGCTTGTTGCTCTAAAGCAGAGTGTGATCCATGGATGAGAACTATGCTGTGTGTTTCCCTTCAGAAATGCAGTTAAATTATGTGCTCTGAGTCTTCCTACAAGCAAAACTTCCTTTTAGGAAGGGCAGTCACTTTTCCAGCTCAAACAAAATACATCGTTCACGAAACTCACCTTTTCTCATCTTAATTGACAAGCATTGGATGTTAGAGGACCAGTGCTTTGTATCAGTTTCAGAAGCAGAGTTGGACTAGATATGGTCCATATGTGTAGGAAACCCGTTTTTTTGTTCTCAGCACACTCATGTTTCCTCCTGTAGTAGAGACTCTAGAAAGCTAGAGCGTGCTTCTTGCTCTAAAGCAGAGTGTGATCAATGGATGAGAACTCTGTTGTGTGTTTCACTTCAGAAATGGAGTTAAATCCCAGGCTCTGAGTCTTTCTACAAGCAAGACTTCGTTTCAGGTAAGGGCTGTTACTTTACAGCTCAAACAAACTACATCGTTCACGAAGCTCACACGTTTCTCTTCTTAACTGACCATCATTGGATGTTAGAGGACCTGTGGTTTGTTTCAGTTTCAGAATCACAGTTGACCTAGATATGGTCCGTATGTGTAAGAAACACCGTTCTTTTCTTCTGAGCACACTCACGTTTCCTGCTGTATTAGAGACTCTAGAAATCAAGAGCGTGCTTCTTGCTCTAAAGCAGAGTGTGATCCATGGATGAGATCTATGCTGTGTGTTTCCCTTCAGAAATGGAGTTAAATCCCAGGCACTGTGTCTTCCTACAAGCAAGACTATGTTTCAGGTAAGGGCAGTCACTTTTCAGCTCAAACGAACTACATCGTTCACGAAGCTAAGAAGTTTCCCATCTTAACTGACAAGCTTTGGATGTTGGAGGACCAGTGCTTTGTATCAGGTTCATAAGTAGAGTTGGACTAGATATGGTCCTTATGTGTAGGAAACTCCCTTCTTTTGTTCTCAGGACACTCACATATCCTGCTGTCTTAGAGAAAATGGAAAGCAAGAGCGTGCTTCTTGCTCTAAAAAAGAGTGTGATATATGGATGAGAACTCTGCTGTGTGTTTCACTTCAGAAATGGAGTTAAATCCCAGGCGCTGAGTCTTCGTAAAGCAAACAGCGTTTCATCTAAGGTTAGTTACTTTACAGCTCAAACGAACTACATCGTTCACAAAGCTCACAGGTTTCTCATCTTAACTGACAAGCATTGTATGTTAGAGGACCTGTGGTTTGTTTCAGTTTCAGAAGTAGAGTTGCACTAGATATGGCCCTTATGTGTAGGAAACACTGTTCTTTTGTTCTGAGCACACTCAATTTCCTGCTGTATTAGAGACTCTAGAAAGCAAGAGCGTGCTTGTTGCTCTAAAGCAGAGTGTGATCCATGAATGAGAACTATGCTGTGTGTTTCCCTTCAGAAATGTAGTTAAATTATGTGCTCTGAGTCTTCCTACAAGCAAAACTTCCTTTTAGGAAGGGCAGTCACTTTTCCAGCTCAAACAAAATACATCGTTCATGAAACTCACCTTTTCTCATCTTAATTGACAAGCATTGGATGTTAGAGGACCAGTGCTTTGTATCAGTTTCAGAAGCAGAGTTGGACTAGATATGGTCCATATGTGTAGGAAACCCGTTTTTTTGTTCTCAGCACACTCATGTTTCCTCCTGTAGTAGAGACTCTAGAAAGCTAGAGCGTGCTTCTTGCTCTAAAGCAGAGTGTGATCAATGGATGAGAACTCTGTTGTGTGTTTCACTTCAGAAATGGAGTTAAATCCCAGGCTCTGAGTCTTTCTACAAGCAAGACTTCGTTTCAGGTAAGGGCTGTTACTTTACAGCTCAAACAAACTACATCGTTCACGAAGCTCACACGTTTCTCTTCTTAACTGACCATCATTGGATGTTAGAGGACCTGTGGTTTGTTTCAGTTTCAGAATCACAGTTGACCTAGATATGGTCCGTATGTGTAAGAAACACCGTTCTTTTCTTCTGAGCACACTCACGTTTCCTGCTGTATTAGAGACTCTAGAAATCAAGAGCGTGCTTCTTGCTCTAAAGCAGAGTGTGATCCATGGATGAGATCTATGCTGTGTGTTTCCCTTCAGAAATGGAGTTAAATCCCAGGCACTGTGTCTTCCTACAAGCAAGACTATGTTTCAGGTAAGGGCAGTCACTTTTCAGCTCAAACGAACTACATCGTTCACGAAGCTAAGAAGTTTCCCATCTTAACTGACAAGCTTTGGATGTTGGAGGACCAGTGCTTTGTATCAGGTTCATAAGTAGAGTTGGACTAGATATGGTCCTTATGTGTAGGAAACTCCCTTCTTTTGTTCTCAGGACACTCACATATCCTGCTGTCTTAGAGAAAATGGAAAGCAAGAGCGTGCTTCTTGCTCTAAAAAAGAGTGTGATATATGGATGAGAACTCTGCTGTGTGTTTCACTTCAGAAATGGAGTTAAATCCCAGGCGCTGAGTCTTCGTAAAGCAAACAGCGTTTCATCTAAGGTTAGTTACTTTACAGCTCAAACGAACTACATCGTTCACAAAGCTCACAGGTTTCTCATCTTAACTGACAAGCATTGTATGTTAGAGGACCTGTGGTTTGTTTCAGTTTCAGAAGTAGAGTTGCACTAGATATGGCCCTTATGTGTAGGAAACACTGTTCTTTTGTTCTGAGCACACACAATTTCCTGCTGTATTAGAGACTCTAGAAAGCAAGAGCGTGCTTGTTGCTCTAAAGCAGAGTGTGATCCATGGATGAGAACTATGCTGTGTGTTTCCCTTCAGAAATGTAGTTAAATTATGTGCTCTGAGTCTTCCTACAAGCAAAACTTCCTTTTAGGAAGGGCAGTCACTTTTCCAGCTCAAACAAAATACATCGTTCATGAAACTCACCTTTTCTCATCTTAATTGACAAGCATTGGATGTTAGAGGACCAGTGCTTTGTATCAGTTTCAGAAGCAGAGTTGGACTAGATATGGTCCATATGTGTAGGAAACCCGTTTTTTTTTTCTCAGCACACTCATGTTTCCTCCTGTAGTAGAGACTCTAGAAAGCTAGAGCGTGCTTCTTGCTCTAAAGCAGAGTGTGATCAATGGAGGAGAACTCTGTTGGGTGTTTCACTTCAGAAATTGAGTTAAATTCCAGGCTCTGAGTCTTTCTACAAGCAAGACTTCGTTTCAGGTAAGGGCTGTTACTTTACAGCTCAAACGAACTACATCGTTCACGAAGCTCACACGTTTCTCTTCTTAACTGACCATCATTGGATGTTAGAGGACCTGTGGTTTGTTTCAGTTTCAGAATCACAGTTGACCTAGATATGGTCCGTATGTGTAAGAAACACCGTTCTTTTCTTCTGAGCACACTCACGTTTCCTGCTGTATTAGAGACTCTAGAAATCAAGAGCGTGCTTCTTGCTCTAAAGCAGAGTGTGATCCATGGATGAGATCTATGCTGTGTGTTTCCCTTCAGAAATGGAGTTAAATCCCAGGCACTGTGTCTTCCTACAAGCAAGACTATGTTTCAGGTAAGGGCAGTCACTTTTCAGCTCAAACGAACTACATCGTTCACGAAGCTAAGAAGTTTCCCATCTTAACTGACAAGCTTTGGATGTTGGATGACCAGTGCTTTGTATCAGGTTCATAAGTAGAGTTGGACTAGATATGGTCCTTATGTGTAGGAAACTCCCTTCTTTTGTTCTCAGGACACTCACATATCCTGCTGTCTTAGAGAAAATGGAAAGCAAGAGCGTGCTTCTTGCTCTAAAAAAGAGTGTGATATATGGATGAGAACTCTGCTGTGTGTTTCACTTCAGAAATGGAGTTAAATCCCAGGCGCTGAGTCTTCGTAAAGCAAACAGCGTTTCATCTAAGGTTAGTTACTTTACAGCTCAAACAAACTACATCGTTCACAAAGCTCACAGGTTTCTCATCTTAACTGACAAGCATTGTATGTTAGAGGACCTGTGGTTTGTTTCAGTTTCAGAAGTAGAGTTGCACTAGATATGGCCCTTATGTGTAGGAAACACTGTTCTTTTGTTCTGAGCACACACAATTTCCTGCTGTATTAGAGACTCTAGAAAGCAAGAGCGTGCTTGTTGCTCTAAAGCAGAGTGTGATCCATGGATGAGAACTATGCTGTGTGTTTCCCTTCAGAAATGTAGTTAAATTATGTGCTCTGAGTCTTCCTACAAGCAAAACTTCCTTTTAGGAAGGGCAGTCACTTTTCCAGCTCAAACAAAATACATCGTTCATGAAACTCACCTTTTCTCATCTTAATTGACAAGCATTGGATGTTAGAGGACCAGTGCTTTGTATCAGTTTCAGAAGCAGAGTTGGACTAGATATGGTCCATATGTGTAGGAAACCTGTTTTTTTTTTTCTCAGCACACTCATGTTTCCTCCTGTAGTAGAGACTCTAGAAAGCTAGAGCGTGCTTCTTGCACTAAAGCAGAGTGTGAGCAATGGAGGAGAACTCTGTTGGGTGTTTCACTTCAGAAATTGAGTTAAATTCCAGGCTCTGAGTCTTTCTACAAGCAAGACTTCGTTTCAGGTAAGGGCTGTTACTTTACAGCAAAAAAACGAACTACATCGTTCACGAAGCTCACACGTTTCTCTTCTTAACTGACAATCATTGGATGTTAGAGGACCTGTGGTTTGTTTCAGTTTCAGAATCACAGTTGACCTAGATATGGTCCGTATGTGTAAGAAACACCGTTCTTTTCTTCTGAGCACACTCAAGTTTCCTGCTGTATTAGAGACTCTAGAAAGCAAGAGCGTGCTTCTTGTTCCAAAGCAGAGTGTGATCCATGGATGAGAACTATGCTTTGTGTTTCCCTTCAGAAATGGAGTTAAATCTCAGGCACTGTGTCTTCATACAAGCAAGAGTTAGTTTCAGGTAAGGGCAGTTACTTTACAGCTCAAATGAACTACATCGTTCACGAAGCTCACACGTTTCTCTTCTTAACTGACAAGCATTGGATATTAGAGGACCTATGGATTGTTTCAGTTTCAGAATCACAGGTGAAATAGATATGGTCCGTATGTGTAAGAAACACTGTTCTTTTCTTTTGAGCACACTCACGTTTCCTGCTGTATTAGAGACTCTAGAAATCAGGACGTGCCTCTTGCTCTAAAGCAGAGTGTGATCCATGGATGAGAACTATGCTGTTTGTTTCCCTTCAGAAATGGAGTTAAATCCCAGGCGCTGTGTCTTCCTACAAGCAAGACTTCGTTTTAGGTAAGGGCAGTCACTTTTCAGCTCAAACGAACTACATCGTTCACGAAGCTAACAAGTTTCCCTTCTTAACTGACAAGCTTTGGATGTTAGAGGACCAGTTTTTTGTATCAGTTTCAGAAGCAGAGTTGGACTAGATATGGTCCGTATGTGTAGGAAACTCCCTTCTTTGTTCTCAGGACACTCACATTTCCTGGTGTCTTAGAGAAAATAGAAAGCAAGAGCGTGCTTCTTGCTCTAAAGCAGAGTGTGATCTTGGATGAGAACTCTGCTATGTGTTTCCCTTCAGAAATGTAGTTAAATTCCATGCTCTGAGTCTTCCTACAAGCAAAACTTCCTTTCAGGTAGGGCAGTCACTTTTCAGCACAAACGAACTACATCGTTCACGAAACTCACCTTTTCTCATCTTAATTGACAAGCATTGGATGTTAGAGGACCAGTGCTTTGTATCAGTTTCAGAAGCAGAGTTGGACTAGATATGGTCCATATGTGTAGGAAACCCGTTTTTTTGTTCTCAGCACACTCATGTTTCCTCCTGTAGTAGAGACTCTAGAAAGCTAGAGCGTGCTTCTTGCTCTAAAGCAGAGTGTGATCAATGGATGAGAACTCTGTTGTGTGTTTCACTTCAGAAATGGAGTTAAATCCCAGGCTCTGAGTCTTTCTACAAGCAAGACTTCGTTTCAGGTAAGGGCTGTTACTTTACAGCTCAAACGAACTACATCGTTCACAAAGCTCACACATTTCTCTTCTTAACTGACAAGCATTGGATGTTAGAGGACCTGTGGTTTGTTTCAGTTTCAGAATCACAGTTGACCTAGATATGGTCCGTATGTGTAAGAAACACCGTTCTTTTCTTCTGAGCACACTCACGTTTCCTGCTGTATTAGAGACTCTAGAAAGCAAGAGCGTGCTTCTTGTTCCAAAGCAGAGTGTGATCCATGGATGAGAACTATGCTGTGTGTTTCCCTTCAGAAATGGAGTTAAATCCCAGGCACTGTGTCTTCCTACAAGCAAGACTATGTTTCAGGTAAGGGCAGTCACTTTTCAGCTCAAACGAACTACATCGTTCACGAAGCTAAGAAGTTTCCCATCTTAACTGACAAGCTTTGGATGTTGGAGGACCAGTGCTTTGTATCAGGTTCATAAGTAGAGTTGGACTAGATATGGTCCTTATGTGTAGGAAACTCCCTTCTTTTGTTCTCAGGACACTCACATATCCTGCTGTCTTAGAGAAAATGGAAAGCAAGAGCGTGCTTCTTGCTCTAAAAAAGAGTGTGATATATGGATGAGAACTCTGCTGTGTGTTTCACTTCAGAAATGGAGTTAAATCCCAGGCGCTGAGTCTTCCTACAAGCAAACAGCATTTCATCTAAGGTTAGTTACTTTACAGCTCAAACGAACTACATCGTTCACAAAGCTCACAGGTTTCTCATCTTAACTGACAAGCATTGTATGTTAGAGGACCTGTGGTTTGTTTCAGTTTCAGAAGTAGAGTTGCACTAGATATGGCCCTTATGTGTAGGAAACACTGTTCTTTTGTTCTGAGCACACTCAATTTCCTGCTGTATTAGAGACTCTAGAAAGCAAGAGCGTGCTTGTTGCTCTAAAGCAGAGTGTGATCCATGGATGAGAACTATGCTGTGTGTTTCCCTTCAGAAATGTAGTTAAATTATGTGCTCTGAGTCTTCCTACAAGCAAAACTTCCTTTTAGGAAGGGCAGTCACTTTTCCAGCTCAAACAAAATACATCGTTCATGAAACTCACCTTTTCTCATCTTAATTGACAAGCATTGGATGTTAGAGGACCAGTGCTTTGTATCAGTTTCAGAAGCAGAGTTGGACTAGATATGGTCCATATGTGTAGGAAACCCGTTTTTTTTTTCTCAGCACACTCATGTTTCCTCCTGTAGTAGAGACTCTAGAAAGCTAGAGCGTGCTTCTTGCTCTAAAGCAGAGTGTGATCAATGGATGAGAACTCTGTTGGGTGTTTCACTTCAGAAATGGAGTTAAATTCCAGGCTCTGAGTCTTTCTACAAGCAAGACTTCGTTTCAGGTAAGGGCTGTTACTTTACAGCAAAAAAACGAACTACATCGTTCACGAAGCTCACACGTTTCTCTTCTTAACTGACAATCATTGGATGTTAGAGGACCTGTGGTTTGTTTCAGTTTCAGAATCACAGTTGACCTAGATATGGTCCGTATGTGTAAGAAACACCGTTCTTTTCTTCTGAGCACACTCAAGTTTCCTGCTGTATTAGAGACTCTAGAAAGCAAGAGCGTGCTTCTTGTTCCAAAGCAGAGTGTGATCCATGGATGAGAACTATGCTTTGTGTTTCCCTTCAGAAATGGAGTTAAATCTCAGGCACTGTGTCTTCATACAAGCAAGAGTTAGTTTCAGGTAAGGGCAGTTACTTTACAGCTCAAATGAACTACATCGTTCACGAAGCTCACACGTTTCTCTTCTTAACTGACAAGCATTGGATATTAGAGGACCTATGGATTGTTTCAGTTTCAGAATCACAGGTGAAATAGATATGGTCCGTATGTGTAAGAAACACTGTTCTTTTCTTTTGAGCACACTCACGTTTCCTGCTGTATTAGAGACTCTAGAAATCAGGACGTGCCTCTTGCTCTAAAGCAGAGTGTGATCCATGGATGAGAACTATGCTGTTTGTTTCCCTTCAGAAATGGAGTTAAATCCCAGGCGCTGTGTCTTCCTACAAGCAAGACTTCGTTTTAGGTAAGGGCAGTCACTTTTCAGCTCAAACGAACTACATCGTTCACGAAGCTAACAAGTTTCCCTTCTTAACTGACAAGCTTTGGATGTTAGAGGACCAGTTTTTTGTATCAGTTTCAGAAGCAGAGTTGGACTAGATATGGTCCGTATGTGTAGGAAACTCCCTTCTTTGTTCTCAGGACACTCACATTTCCTGGTGTCTTAGAGAAAATAGAAAGCAAGAGCGTGCTTCTTGCTCTAAAGCAGAGTGTGATCTTGGATGAGAACTCTGCTATGTGTTTCCCTTCAGAAATGTAGTTAAATTCCATGCTCTGAGTCTTCCTACAAGCAAAACTTCCTTTCAGGTAGGGCAGTCACTTTTCAGCACAAACGAACTACATCGTTCACGAAACTCACCTTTTCTCATCTTAATTGACAAGCATTGGATGTTAGAGGACCAGTGCTTTGTATCAGTTTCAGAAGCAGAGTTGGACTAGATATGGTCCATATGTGTAGGAAACCCGTTTTTTTGTTCTCAGCACACTCATGTTTCCTCCTGTAGTAGAGACTCTAGAAAGCTAGAGCGTGCTTCTTGCTCTAAAGCAGAGTGTGATCAATGGATGAGAACTCTGTTGTGTGTTTCACTTCAGAAATGGAGTTAAATCCCAGGCTCTGAGTCTTTCTACAAGCAAGACTTCGTTTCAGGTAAGGGCTGTTACTTTACAGCTCAAACGAACTACATCGTTCACGAAGCTCACACATTTCTCTTCTTAACTGACAAGCATTGGATGTTAGAGGACCTGTGGTTTGTTTCAGTTTCAGAATCACAGTTGACCTAGATATGGTCCGTATGTGTAAGAAACACCGTTCTTTTCTTCTGAGCACACTCACGTTTCCTGCTGTATTAGAGACTCTAGAAAGCAAGAGCGTGCTTCTTGTTCCAAAGCAGAGTGTGATCCATGGATGAGAACTATGCTGTGTGTTTCCCTTCAGAAATGGAGTTAAATCCCAGGCACTGTGTCTTCCTACAAGCAAGACTATGTTTCAGGTAAGGGCAGTCACTTTTCAGCTCAAACGAACTACATCGTTCACGAAGCTAAGAAGTTTCCCATCTTAACTGACAAGCTTTGGATGTTGGAGGACCAGTGCTTTGTATCAGGTTCATAAGTAGAGTTGGACTAGATATGGTCCTTATGTGTAGGAAACTCCCGTCTTTTGTTCTCAGGACACTCACATATCCTGCTGTCTTAGAGAAAATGGAAAGCAAGAGCGTGCTTCTTGCTCTAAAAAAGAGTGTGATATATGGATGAGAACTCTGCTGTGTGTTTCACTTCAGAAATGGAGTTAAATCCCAGGCGCTGAGTCTTCCTACAAGCAAACAGCATTTCATCTAAGGTTAGTTACTTTACAGCTCAAACGAACTACATCGTTCACAAAGCTCACAGGTTTCTCATCTTAACTGACAAGCATTGGATGTTAGAGGACCTGTGGTTTGTTTCAGTTTCAGAATCACAGTTGACCTAGATATGGTCCATATGTGTAAGAAACACCGTTCTTTTCTTCTGAGCACACTCACGTTTCCTGCTGTATTAGAGACTCTAGAAAGCAAGAGCGTGCTTCTTGTTCCAAAGCAGAGTGTGATCCATGGATGAGAACTATGCTGTGTGTTTCCCTTCAGAAATGGAGTTAAATCCCAGGCACTGTGTCTTCCTACAAGCAAGACTATGTTTCAGGTAAGGGCAGTCACTTTTCAGCTCAAACGAACTACATCGTTCACGAAGCTAAGAAGTTTCCCATCTTAACTGACAAGCTTTGGATGTTGGAGGACCAGTGCTTTGTATCAGGTTCATAAGTAGAGTTGGACTAGATATGGTCCTTATGTGTAGGAATCTCCCTTCTTTTGTTCTCAGGACACTCACATATCCTGCTGTCTTAGAGAAAATGGAAAGCAAGAGCGTGCTTCTTGCTCTAAAAAAGAGTGTGATATATGGATGAGAACTCTGCTGTGTGTTTCACTTCAGAAATGGAGTTAAATCCCAGGCGCTGAGTCTTCCTACAAGCAAACAGCATTTCATCTAAGGTTAGTTACTTTACAGCTCAAACGAACTACATCGTTCACAAAGCTCACAGGTTTCTCATCTTAACTGACAAGCATTGTATGTTAGAGGACCTGTGGTTTGTTTCAGTTTCAGAAGTAGAGTTGCACTAGATATGGCCCTTATGTGTAGGAAACACTGTTCTTTTGTTCTGAGCACACTCAATTTCCTGCTGTATTAGAGACTCTAGAAAGCAAGAGCGTGCTTGTTGCTCTAAAGCAGAGTGTGATCCATGGATGAGAACTATGCTGTGTGTTTCCCTTCAGAAATGTAGTTAAATTATGTGCTCTGAGTCTTCCTACAAGCAAAACTTCCTTTTAGGAAGGGCAGTCACTTTTCCAGCTCAAACAAAATACATCGTTCATGAAACTCACCTTTTCTCATCTTAATTGACAAGCATTGGATGTTAGAGGACCAGTGCTTTGTATCAGTTTCAGAAGCAGAGTTGGACTAGATATGGTCCATATGTGTAGGAAACCCGTTTTTTTGTTCTCAGCACACTCATGTTTCCTCCTGTAGTAGAGACTCTAGAAAGCTAGAGCGTGCTTCTTGCTCTAAAGCAGAGTGTGATCAATGGATGAGAACTCTGTTGGGTGTTTCACTTCAGAAATGGAGTTAAATTCCAGGCTCTGAGTCTTTCTACAAGCAAGACTTCGTTTCAGGTAAGGGCTGTTACTTTACAGCAAAAAAACGAACTACATCGTTCACGAAGCTCACACGTTTCTCTTCTTAACTGACAATCATTGGATGTTAGAGGACCTGTGGTTTGTTTCAGTTTCAGAATCACAGTTGACCTAGATATGGTCCGTATGTGTAAGAAACACCGTTCTTTTCTTCTGAGCACACTCACGTTTCCTGCTGTATTAGAGACTCTAGAAAGCAAGAGCGTGCTTCTTGTTCCAAAGCAGAGTGTGATCCATGGATGAGAACTATGCTGTGTGTTTCCCTTCAGAAATGGAGTTAAATCCCAGGCACTGTGTCTTCCTACAAGCAAGACTATGTTTCAGGTAAGGGCAGTCACTTTTCAGCTCAAACGAACTACATCGTTCACGAAGCTAAGAAGTTTCCCATCTTAACTGACAAGCTTTGGATGTTGGAGGACCAGTGCTTTGTATCAGGTTCATAAGTAGAGTTGGACTAGATATGGTCCTTATGTGTAGGAAACTCCCGTCTTTTGTTCTCAGGACACTCACATATCCTGCTGTCTTAGAGAAAATGGAAAGCAAGAGCGTGCTTCTTGCTCTAAAAAAGAGTGTGATATATGGATGAGAACTCTGCTGTGTGTTTCACTTCAGAAATGGAGTTAAATCCCAGGCGCTGAGTCTTCCTACAAGCAAACAGCATTTCATCTAAGGTTAGTTACTTTACAGCTCAAACGAACTACATCGTTCACAAAGCTCACAGGTTTCTCATCTTAACTGACAAGCATTGGATGTTAGAGGACCTGTGGTTTGTTTCAGTTTCAGAATCACAGTTGACCTAGATATGGTCCATATGTGTAAGAAACACCGTTCTTTTCTTCTGAGCACACTCACGTTTCCTGCTGTATTAGAGACTCTAGAAAGCAAGAGCGTGCTTCTTGTTCCAAAGCAGAGTGTGATCCATGGATGAGAACTATGCTGTGTGTTTCCCTTCAGAAATGGAGTTAAATCCCAGGCACTGTGTCTTCCTACAAGCAAGACTATGTTTCAGGTAAGGGCAGTCACTTTTCAGCTCAAACGAACTACATCGTTCACGAAGCTAAGAAGTTTCCCATCTTAACTGACAAGCTTTGGATGTTGGAGGACCAGTGCTTTGTATCAGGTTCATAAGTAGAGTTGGACTAGATATGGTCCTTATGTGTAGGAATCTCCCTTCTTTTGTTCTCAGGACACTCACATATCCTGCTGTCTTAGAGAAAATGGAAAGCAAGAGCGTGCTTCTTGCTCTAAAAAAGAGTGTGATATATGGATGAGAACTCTGCTGTGTGTTTCACTTCAGAAATGGAGTTAAATCCCAGGCGCTGAGTCTTCCTACAAGCAAACAGCATTTCATCTAAGGTTAGTTACTTTACAGCTCAAACGAACTACATCGTTCACAAAGCTCACAGGTTTCTCATCTTAACTGACAAGCATTGTATGTTAGAGGACCTGTGGTTTGTTTCAGTTTCAGAAGTAGAGTTGCACTAGATATGGCCCTTATGTGTAGGAAACACTGTTCTTTTGTTCTGAGCACACTCAATTTCCTGCTGTATTAGAGACTCTAGAAAGCAAGAGCGTGCTTGTTGCTCTAAAGCAGAGTGTGATCCATGGATGAGAACTATGCTGTGTGTTTCCCTTCAGAAATGTAGTTAAATTATGTGCTCTGAGTCTTCCTACAAGCAAAACTTCCTTTTAGGAAGGGCAGTCACTTTTCCAGCTCAAACAAAATACATCGTTCATGAAACTCACCTTTTCTCATCTTAATTGACAAGCATTGGATGTTAGAGGACCAGTGCTTTGTATCAGTTTCAGAAGCAGAGTTGGACTAGATATGGTCCATATGTGTAGGAAACCCGTTTTTTTGTTCTCAGCACACTCATGTTTCCTCCTGTAGTAGAGACTCTAGAAAGCTAGAGCGTGCTTCTTGCTCTAAAGCAGAGTGTGATCAATGGATGAGAACTCTGTTGGGTGTTTCACTTCAGAAATGGAGTTAAATTCCAGGCTCTGAGTCTTTCTACAAGCAAGACTTCGTTTCAGGTAAGGGCTGTTACTTTACAGCAAAAAAACGAACTACATCGTTCACGAAGCTCACACGTTTCTCTTCTTAACTGACAATCATTGGATGTTAGAGGACCTGTGGTTTGTTTCAGTTTCAGAATCACAGTTGACCTAGATATGGTCCGTATGTGTAAGAAACACCGTTCTTTTCTTCTGAGCACACTCAAGTTTCCTGCTGTATTAGAGACTCTAGAAAGCAAGAGCGTGCTTCTTGTTCCAAAGCAGAGTGTGATCCATGGATGAGAACTATGCTTTGTGTTTCCCTTCAGAAATGGAGTTAAATCTCAGGCACTGTGTCTTCATACAAGCAAGAGTTAGTTTCAGGTAAGGGCAGTTACTTTACAGCTCAAATGAACTACATCGTTCACGAAGCTCACACGTTTCTCTTCTTAACTGACAAGCATTGGATATTAGAGGACCTATGGATTGTTTCAGTTTCAGAATCACAGGTGAAATAGATATGGTCCGTATGTGTAAGAAACACTGTTCTTTTCTTTTGAGCACACTCACGTTTCCTGCTGTATTAGAGACTCTAGAAATCAGGACGTGCCTCTTGCTCTAAAGCAGAGTGTGATCCATGGATGAGAACTATGCTGTTTGTTTCCCTTCAGAAATGGAGTTAAATCCCAGGCGCTGTGTCTTCCTACAAGCAAGACTTCGTTTTAGGTAAGGGCAGTCACTTTTCAGCTCAAACGAACTACATCGTTCACGAAGCTAACAAGTTTCCCTTCTTAACTGACAAGCTTTGGATGTTAGAGGACCAGTTTTTTGTATCAGTTTCAGAAGCAGAGTTGGACTAGATATGGTCCGTATGTGTAGGAAACTCCCTTCTTTGTTCTCAGGACACTCACATTTCCTGGTGTCTTAGAGAAAATAGAAAGCAAGAGCGTGCTTCTTGCTCTAAAGCAGAGTGTGATCTTGGATGAGAACTCTGCTATGTGTTTCCCTTCAGAAATGTAGTTAAATTCCATGCTCTGAGTCTTCCTACAAGCAAAACTTCCTTTCAGGTAGGGCAGTCACTTTTCAGCACAAACGAACTACATCGTTCACGAAACTCACCTTTTCTCATCTTAATTGACAAGCATTGGATGTTAGAGGACCAGTGCTTTGTATCAGTTTCAGAAGCAGAGTTGGACTAGATATGGTCCATATGTGTAGGAAACCCGTTTTTTTGTTCTCAGCACACTCATGTTTCCTCCTGTAGTAGAGACTCTAGAAAGCTAGAGCGTGCTTCTTGCTCTAAAGCAGAGTGTGATCAATGGATGAGAACTCTGTTGTGTGTTTCACTTCAGAAATGGAGTTAAATCCCAGGCTCTGAGTCTTTCTACAAGCAAGACTTCGTTTCAGGTAAGGGCTGTTACTTTACAGCTCAAACGAACTACATCGTTCACGAAGCTCACACATTTCTCTTCTTAACTGACAAGCATTGGATGTTAGAGGACCTGTGGTTTGTTTCAGTTTCAGAATCACAGTTGACCTAGATATGGTCCGTATGTGTAAGAAACACCGTTCTTTTCTTCTGAGCACACTCACGTTTCCTGCTGTATTAGAGACTCTAGAAAGCAAGAGCGTGCTTCTTGTTCCAAAGCAGAGTGTGATCCATGGATGAGAACTATGCTGTGTGTTTCCCTTCAGAAATGGAGTTAAATCCCAGGCACTGTGTCTTCCTACAAGCAAGACTATGTTTCAGGTAAGGGCAGTCACTTTTCAGCTCAAACGAACTACATCGTTCACGAAGCTAAGAAGTTTCCCATCTTAACTGACAAGCTTTGGATGTTGGAGGACCAGTGCTTTGTATCAGGTTCATAAGTAGAGTTGGACTAGATATGGTCCTTATGTGTAGGAAACTCCCGTCTTTTGTTCTCAGGACACTCACATATCCTGCTGTCTTAGAGAAAATGGAAAGCAAGAGCGTGCTTCTTGCTCTAAAAAAGAGTGTGATATATGGATGAGAACTCTGCTGTGTGTTTCACTTCAGAAATGGAGTTAAATCCCAGGCGCTGAGTCTTCCTACAAGCAAACAGCATTTCATCTAAGGTTAGTTACTTTACAGCTCAAACGAACTACATCGTTCACAAAGCTCACAGGTTTCTCATCTTAACTGACAAGCATTGTATGTTAGAGGACCTGAGGTTTGTTTCAGTTTCAGAATCACAGTTGACCTAGATATGGTCCATATGTGTAAGAAACACCGTTCTTTTCTTCTGAGCACACTCACGTTTCCTGCTGTATTAGAGACTCTAGAAAGCAAGAGCGTGCTTCTTGTTCCAAAGCAGAGTGTGATCCATGGATGAGAACTATGCTGTGTGTTTCCCTTCAGAAATGGAGTTAAATCCCAGGCACTGTGTCTTCCTACAAGCAAGACTATGTTTCAGGTAAGGGCAGTCACTTTTCAGCTCAAACGAACTACATCGTTCACGAAGCTAAGAAGTTTCCCATCTTAACTGACAAGCTTTGGATGTTGGAGGACCAGTGCTTTGTATCAGGTTCATAAGTAGAGTTGGACTAGATATGGTCCTTATGTGTAGGAAACTCCCTTCTTTTGTTCTCAGGACACTCACATATCCTGCTGTCTTAGAGAAAATGGAAAGCAAGAGCGTGCTTCTTGCTCTAAAAAAGAGTGTGATATATGGATGAGAACTCTGCTGTGTGTTTCACTTCAGAAATGGAGTTAAATCCCAGGCGCTGAGTCTTCCTACAAGCAAACAGCATTTCATCTAAGGTTAGTTACTTTACAGCTCAAACGAACTACATCGTTCACAAAGCTCACAGGTTTCTCATCTTAACTGACAAGCATTGTATGTTAGAGGACCTGTGGTTTGTTTCAGTTTCAGAAGTAGAGTTGCACTAGATATGGCCCTTATGTGTAGGAAACACTATTCTTTTGTTCTGAGCACACTCAATTTCCTGCTGTATTAGAGACTCTAGAAAGCAAGAGCGTGCTTGTTGCTCTAAAGCAGAGTGTGATCCATGGATGAGAACTATGCTGTGTGTTTCCCTTCAGAAATGTAGTTAAATTATGTGCTCTGAGTCTTCCTACAAGCAAAACTTCCTTTTAGGAAGGGCAGTCACTTTTCCAGCTCAAACAAAATACATCGTTCACGAAACTCACCTTTTCTCATCTTAATTGACAAGCATTGGATGTTAGAGGACCAGTGCTTTGTATCAGTTTCAGAAGCAGAGTTGGACTAGATATGGTCCATATGTGTAGGAAACCCGTTTTTTTTTTC
This sequence comes from Onychomys leucogaster, assembly GCA_949786385.1. NCBI lineage: Eukaryota > Metazoa > Chordata > Mammalia > Rodentia > Cricetidae > Onychomys > Onychomys leucogaster. The sequence continues at coordinate 145,742 of CATKUP010000176.1, forward strand.
TCAGCACACTCATGTTTCCTCCTGTAGTAGAGACTCTAGAAAGCTAGAGCGTGCTTCTTGCTCTAAAGCAGAGTGTGATCAATGGATGAGAACTCTGTTGGGTGTTTCACTTCAGAAATGGAGTTAAATTCCAGGCTCTGAGTCTTTCTACAAGCAAGACTTCGTTTCAGGTAAGGGCTGTTACTTTACAGCAAAAAAACGAACTACATCGTTCACGAAGCTCACACGTTTCTCTTCTTAACTGACAATCATTGGATGTTAGAGGACCTGTGGTTTGTTTCAGTTTCAGAATCACAGTTGACCTAGATATGGTCCGTATGTGTAAGAAACACCGTTCTTTTCTTCTGAGCACACTCAAGTTTCCTGCTGTATTAGAGACTCTAGAAAGCAAGAGCGTGCTTCTTGTTCCAAAGCAGAGTGTGATCCATGGATGAGAACTATGCTTTGTGTTTCCCTTCAGAAATGGAGTTAAATCTCAGGCACTGTGTCTTCATACAAGCAAGAGTTAGTTTCAGGTAAGGGCAGTTACTTTACAGCTCAAATGAACTACATCGTTCACGAAGCTCACACGTTTCTCTTCTTAACTGACAAGCATTGGATATTAGAGGACCTATGGATTGTTTCAGTTTCAGAATCACAGGTGAAATAGATATGGTCCGTATGTGTAAGAAACACTGTTCTTTTCTTTTGAGCACACTCACGTTTCCTGCTGTATTAGAGACTCTAGAAATCAGGACATGCCTCTTGCTCTAAAGCAGAGTGTGATCCATGGATGAGAACTATGCTGTTTGTTTCCCTTCAGAAATGGAGTTAAATCCCAGGCGCTGTGTCTTCCTACAAGCAAGACTTCGTTTTAGGTAAGGGCAGTCACTTTTCAGCTCAAACGAACTACATCGTTCACGAAGCTAACAAGTTTCCCTTCTTAACTGACAAGCTTTGGATGTTAGAGGACCAGTTTTTTGTATCAGTTTCAGAAGCAGAGTTGGACTAGATATGGTCCGTATGTGTAGGAAACTCCCTTCTTTGTTCTCAGGACACTCACATTTCCTGGTGTCTTAGAGAAAATAGAAAGCAAGAGCGTGCTTCTTGCTCTAAAGCAGAGTGTGATCTTGGATGAGAACTCTGCTATGTGTTTCCCTTCAGAAATGTAGTTAAATTCCATGCTCTGAGTCTTCCTACAAGCAAAACTTCCTTTCAGGTAGGGCAGTCACTTTTCAGCACAAACGAACTACATCGTTCACGAAACTCACCTTTTCTCATCTTAATTGACAAGCATTGGATGTTAGAGGACCAGTGCTTTGTATCAGTTTCAGAAGCAGAGTTGGACTAGATATGGTCCATATGTGTAGGAAACCCGTTTTTTTGTTCTCAGCACACTCATGTTTCCTCCTGTAGTAGAGACTCTAGAAAGCTAGAGCGTGCTTCTTGCTCTAAAGCAGAGTGTGATCAATGGATGAGAACTCTGTTGTGTGTTTCACTTCAGAAATGGAGTTAAATCCCAGGCTCTGAGTCTTTCTACAAGCAAGACTTCGTTTCAGGTAAGGGCTGTTACTTTACAGCTCAAACGAACTACATCGTTCACGAAGCTCACACATTTCTCTTCTTAACTGACAAGCATTGGATGTTAGAGGACCTGTGGTTTGTTTCAGTTTCAGAATCACAGTTGACCTAGATATGGTCCGTATGTGTAAGAAACACCGTTCTTTTCTTCTGAGCACACTCACGTTTCCTGCTGTATTAGAGACTCTAGAAAGCAAGAGCGTGCTTCTTGTTCCAAAGCAGAGTGTGATCCATGGATGAGAACTATGCTGTGTGTTTCCCTTCAGAAATGGAGTTAAATCCCAGGCACTGTGTCTTCCTACAAGCAAGACTATGTTTCAGGTAAGGGCAGTCACTTTTCAGCTCAAACGAACTACATCGTTCACGAAGCTAAGAAGTTTCCCATCTTAACTGACAAGCTTTGGATGTTGGAGGACCAGTGCTTTGTATCAGGTTCATAAGTAGAGTTGGACTAGATATGGTCCTTATGTGTAGGAAACTCCCTTCTTTTGTTCTCAGGACACTCACATATCCTGCTGTCTTAGAGAAAATGGAAAGCAAGAGCGTGCTTCTTGCTCTAAAAAAGAGTGTGATATATGGATGAGAACTCTGCTGTGTGTTTCACTTCAGAAATGGAGTTAAATCCCAGGCGCTGAGTCTTCCTACAAGCAAACAGCATTTCATCTAAGGTTAGTTACTTTACAGCTCAAACGAACTACATCGTTCACAAAGCTCACAGGTTTCTCATCTTAACTGACAAGCATTGTATGTTAGAGGACCTGTGGTTTGTTTCAGTTTCAGAATCACAGTTGACCTAGATATGGTCCATATGTGTAAGAAACACCGTTCTTTTCTTCTGAGCACACTCACGTTTCCTGCTGTATTAGAGACTCTAGAAATCAAGAGCGTGCTTCTTGTTCCAAAGCAGAGTGTGATCCATGGATGAGAACTATGCTGTGTGTTTCCCTTCAGAAATGGAGTTAAATCCCAGGCACTGTGTCTTCCTACAAGCAAGACTATGTTTCAGGTAAGGGCAGTCACTTTTCAGCTCAAACGAACTACATCGTTCACGAAGCTAAGAAGTTTCCCATCTTAACTGACAAGCTTTGGATGTTGGAGGACCAGTGCTTTGTATCAGGTTCATAAGTAGAGTTGGACTAGATATGGTCCTTATGTGTAGGAAACTCCCTTCTTTTGTTCTCAGGACACTCACATATCCTGCTGTCTTAGAGAAAATGGAAAGCAAGAGCGTGCTTCTTGCTCTAAAAAAGAGTGTGATATATGGATGAGAACTCTGCTGTGTGTTTCACTTCAGAAATGGAGTTAAATCCCAGGCGCTGAGTCTTCCTACAAGCAAACAGCATTTCATCTAAGGTTAGTTACTTTACAGCTCAAATGAACTACATCGTTCACAAAGCTCACAGGTTTCTCATCTTAACTGACAAGCATTGTATGTTAGAGGACCTGTGGTTTGTTTCAGTTTCAGAAGTAGAGTTGCACTAGATATGGCCCTTATGTGTAGGAAACACTATTCTTTTGTTCTGAGCACACTCAATTTCCTGCTGTATTAGAGACTCTAGAAAGCAAGAGCGTGCTTGTTGCTCTAAAGCAGAGTGTGATCCATGGATGAGAACTATGCTGTGTGTTTCCCTTCAGAAATGTAGTTAAATTATGTGCTCTGAGTCTTCCTACAAGCAAAACTTCCTTTTAGGAAGGGCAGTCACTTTTCCAGCTCAAACAAAATACATCGTTCACGAAACTCACCTTTTCTCATCTTAATTGACAAGCATTGGATGTTAGAGGACCAGTGCTTTGTATCAGTTTCAGAAGCAGAGTTGGACTAGATATGGTCCATATGTGTAGGAAACCCGTTTTTTTTTTCTCAGCACACTCATGTTTCCTCCTGTAGTAGAGACTCTAGAAAGCTAGAGCGTGCTTCTTGCTCTAAAGCAGAGTGTGATCAATGGATGAGAACTCTGTTGGGTGTTTCACTTCAGAAATGGAGTTAAATTCCAGGCTCTGAGTCTTTCTACAAGCAAGACTTCGTTTCAGGTAAGGGCTGTTACTTTACAGCAAAAAAACGAACTACATCGTTCACGAAGCTCACACGTTTCTCTTCTTAACTGACAATCATTGGATGTTAGAGGACCTGTGGTTTGTTTCAGTTTCAGAATCACAGTTGACCTAGATATGGTCCGTATGTGTAAGAAACACCGTTCTTTTCTTCTGAGCACACTCAAGTTTCCTGCTGTATTAGAGACTCTAGAAAGCAAGAGCGTGCTTCTTGTTCCAAAGCAGAGTGTGATCCATGGATGAGAACTATGCTTTGTGTTTCCCTTCAGAAATGGAGTTAAATCTCAGGCACTGTGTCTTCATACAAGCAAGAGTTAGTTTCAGGTAAGGGCAGTTACTTTACAGCTCAAATGAACTACATCGTTCACGAAGCTCACACGTTTCTCTTCTTAACTGACAAGCATTGGATATTAGAGGACCTATGGATTGTTTCAGTTTCAGAATCACAGGTGAAATAGATATGGTCCGTATGTGTAAGAAACACTGTTCTTTTCTTTTGAGCACACTCACGTTTCCTGCTGTATTAGAGACTCTAGAAATCAGGACATGCCTCTTGCTCTAAAGCAGAGTGTGATCCATGGATGAGAACTATGCTGTTTGTTTCCCTTCAGAAATGGAGTTAAATCCCAGGCGCTGTGTCTTCCTACAAGCAAGACTTCGTTTTAGGTAAGGGCAGTCACTTTTCAGCTCAAACGAACTACATCGTTCACGAAGCTAACAAGTTTCCCTTCTTAACTGACAAGCTTTGGATGTTAGAGGACCAGTTTTTTGTATCAGTTTCAGAAGCAGAGTTGGACTAGATATGGTCCGTATGTGTAGGAAACTCCCTTCTTTGTTCTCAGGACACTCACATTTCCTGGTGTCTTAGAGAAAATAGAAAGCAAGAGCGTGCTTCTTGCTCTAAAGCAGAGTGTGATCTTGGATGAGAACTCTGCTATGTGTTTCCCTTCAGAAATGTAGTTAAATTCCATGCTCTGAGTCTTCCTACAAGCAAAACTTCCTTTCAGGTAGGGCAGTCACTTTTCAGCACAAACGAACTACATCGTTCACGAAACTCACCTTTTCTCATCTTAATTGACAAGCATTGGATGTTAGAGGACCAGTGCTTTGTATCAGTTTCAGAAGCAGAGTTGGACTAGATATGGTCCATATGTGTAGGAAACCCGTTTTTTTGTTCTCAGCACACTCATGTTTCCTCCTGTAGTAGAGACTCTAGAAAGCTAGAGCGTGCTTCTTGCTCTAAAGCAGAGTGTGATCAATGGATGAGAACTCTGTTGTGTGTTTCACTTCAGAAATGGAGTTAAATCCCAGGCTCTGAGTCTTTCTACAAGCAAGACTTCGTTTCAGGTAAGGGCTGTTACTTTACAGCTCAAACGAACTACATCGTTCACGAAGCTCACACATTTCTCTTCTTAACTGACAAGCATTGGATGTTAGAGGACCTGTGGTTTGTTTCAGTTTCAGAATCACAGTTGACCTAGATATGGTCCGTATGTGTAAGAAACACCGTTCTTTTCTTCTGAGCACACTCACGTTTCCTGCTGTATTAGAGACTCTAGAAAGCAAGAGCGTGCTTCTTGTTCCAAAGCAGAGTGTGATCCATGGATGAGAACTATGCTGTGTGTTTCCCTTCAGAAATGGAGTTAAATCCCAGGCACTGTGTCTTCCTACAAGCAAGACTATGTTTCAGGTAAGGGCAGTCACTTTTCAGCTCAAACGAACTACATCGTTCACGAAGCTAAGAAGTTTCCCATCTTAACTGACAAGCTTTGGATGTTGGAGGACCAGTGCTTTGTATCAGGTTCATAAGTAGAGTTGGACTAGATATGGTCCTTATGTGTAGGAAACTCCCTTCTTTTGTTCTCAGGACACTCACATATCCTGCTGTCTTAGAGAAAATGGAAAGCAAGAGCGTGCTTCTTGCTCTAAAAAAGAGTGTGATATATGGATGAGAACTCTGCTGTGTGTTTCACTTCAGAAATGGAGTTAAATCCCAGGCGCTGAGTCTTCCTACAAGCAAACAGCATTTCATCTAAGGTTAGTTACTTTACAGCTCAAACGAACTACATCGTTCACAAAGCTCACAGGTTTCTCATCTTAACTGACAAGCATTGTATGTTAGAGGACCTGTGGTTTGTTTCAGTTTCAGAATCACAGTTGACCTAGATATGGTCCATATGTGTAAGAAACACCGTTCTTTTCTTCTGAGCACACTCACGTTTCCTGCTGTATTAGAGACTCTAGAAATCAAGAGCGTGCTTCTTGTTCCAAAGCAGAGTGTGATCCATGGATGAGAACTATGCTGTGTGTTTCCCTTCAGAAATGGAGTTAAATCCCAGGCACTGTGTCTTCCTACAAGCAAGACTATGTTTCAGGTAAGGGCAGTCACTTTTCAGCTCAAACGAACTACATCGTTCACGAAGCTAAGAAGTTTCCCATCTTAACTGACAAGCTTTGGATGTTGGAGGACCAGTGCTTTGTATCAGGTTCATAAGTAGAGTTGGACTAGATATGGTCCTTATGTGTAGGAAACTCCCTTCATTTGTTCTCAGGACACTCACATATCCTGCTGTCTTAGAGAAAATGGAAAGCAAGAGCGTGCTTCTTGCTCTAAAAAAGAGTGTGATATATGGATGAGAACTCTGCTGTGTGTTTCACTTCAGAAATGGAGTTAAATCCCAGGCGCTGAGTCTTCCTACAAGCAAACAGCATTTCATCTAAGGTTAGTTACTTTACAGCTCAAACGAACTACATCGTTCACAAACTCACAGGTTTCTCATCTTAACTGACAAGCATTTTATGTTAGAGGACCTGTGGTTTGTTTCAGTTTCAGAAGTAGAGTTGCACTAGATATGGCCCTTATGTGTAGGAAACACTGTTCTTTTGTTCTGAGCACACTCAATTTCCTGCTGTATTAGAGACTCTAGAAAGCAAGAGCGTGCTTGTTGCTCTAAAGCAGAGTGTGATCCATGGATGAGAACTATGCTGTGTGTTTCCCTTCAGAAATGTAGTTAAATTATGTGCTCTGAGTCTTCCTACAAGCAAAACTTCCTTTTAGGAAGGGCAGTCACTTTTCCAGCTCAAACAAAATACATCGTTCACGAAACTCACCTTTTCTCATCTTAATTGACAAGCATTGGATGTTAGAGGACCAGTGCTTTGTATCAGTTTCAGAAGCAGAGTTGGACTAGATATGGTCCATATGTGTAGGAAACCCGTTTTTTTGTTCTCAGCACACTCATGTTTCCTCCTGTAGTAGAGACTCTAGAAAGCTAGAGCGTGCTTCTTGCTCTAAAGCAGAGTGTGATCAATGGATGAGAACTCTGTTGTGTGTTTCACTTCAGAAATGGAGTTAAATCCCAGGCTCTGAGTCTTTCTACAAGCAAGACTTCGTTTCAGGTAAGGGCTGTTACTTTACAGCTCAAACGAACTACATCGTTCACGAAGCTCACACGTTTCTCTTCTTAACTGACCATCATTGGATGTTAGAGGACCTGTGGTTTGTTTCAGTTTCAGAATCACAGTTGACCTAGATATGGTCCGTATGTGTAAGAAACACCGTTCTTTTCTTCTGAGCACACTCACGTTTCCTGCTGTATTAGAGACTCTAGAAATCAAGAGCGTGCTTCTTGCTCTAAAGCAGAGTGTGATCCATGGATGAGATCTATGCTGTGTGTTTCCCTTCAGAAATGGAGTTAAATCCCAGGCACTGTGTCTTCCTACAAGCAAGACTATGTTTCAGGTAAGGGCAGTCACTTTTCAGCTCAAACGAACTACATCGTTCACGAAGCTAAGAAGTTTCCCATCTTAACTGACAAGCTTTGGATGTTGGAGGACCAGTGCTTTGTATCAGGTTCATAAGTAGAGTTGGACTAGATATGGTCCTTATGTGTAGGAAACTCCCTTCTTTTGTTCTCAGGACACTCACATATCCTGCTGTCTTAGAGAAAATGGAAAGCAAGAGCGTGCTTCTTGCTCTAAAAAAGAGTGTGATATATGGATGAGAACTCTGCTGTGTGTTTCACTTCAGAAATGGAGTTAAATCCCAGGCGCTGAGTCTTCGTAAAGCAAACAGCGTTTCATCTAAGGTTAGTTACTTTACAGCTCAAACAAACTACATCATTCACAAAGCTCACAGGTTTCTCATCTTAACTGACAAGCATTGTATGTTAGAGGACCTGTGGTTTGTTTCAGTTTCAGAAGTAGAGTTGCACTAGATATGGCCCTTATGTGTAGGAAACACTGTTCTTTTGTTCTGAGCACACACAATTTCCTGCTGTATTAGAGACTCTAGAAAGCAAGAGCGTGCTTGTTGCTCTAAAGCAGAGTGTGATCCATGGATGAGAACTATGCTGTGTGTTTCCCTTCAGAAATGTAGTTAAATTATGTGCTCTGAGTCTTCCTACAAGCAAAACTTCCTTTTAGGAAGGGCAGTCACTTTTCCAGCTCAAACAAAATACATCGTTCATGAAACTCACCTTTTCTCATCTTAATTGACAAGCATTGGATGTTAGAGGACCAGTGCTTTGTATCAGTTTCAGAAGCAGAGTTGGACTAGATATGGTCCATATGTGTAGGAAACCCGTTTTTTTTTTCTCAGCACACTCATGTTTCCTCCTGTAGTAGAGACTCTAGAAAGCTAGAGCGTGCTTCTTGCTCTAAAGCAGAGTGTGATCAATGGATGAGAACTCTGTTGGGTGTTTCACTTCAGAAATGGAGTTAAATTCCAGGCTCTGAGTCTTTCTACAAGCAAGACTTCGTTTCAGGTAAGGGCTGTTACTTTACAGCAAAAAAACGAACTACATCGTTCACGAAGCTCACACGTTTCTCTTCTTAACTGACAATCATTGGATGTTAGAGGACCTGTGGTTTGTTTCAGTTTCAGAATCACAGTTGACCTAGATATGGTCCGTATGTGTAAGAAACACCGTTCTTTTCTTCTGAGCACACTCAAGTTTCCTGCTGTATTAGAGACTCTAGAAAGCAAGAGCGTGCTTCTTGTTCCAAAGCAGAGTGTGATCCATGGATGAGAACTATGCTTTGTGTTTCCCTTCAGAAATGGAGTTAAATCTCAGGCACTGTGTCTTCATACAAGCAAGAGTTAGTTTCAGGTAAGGGCAGTTACTTTACAGCTCAAATGAACTACATCGTTCACGAAGCTCACACGTTTCTCTTCTTAACTGACAAGCATTGGATATTAGAGGACCTATGGATTGTTTCAGTTTCAGAATCACAGGTGAAATAGATATGGTCCGTATGTGTAAGAAACACTGTTCTTTTCTTTTGAGCACACTCACGTTTCCTGCTGTATTAGAGACTCTAGAAATCAGGACGTGCCTCTTGCTCTAAAGCAGAGTGTGATCCATGGATGAGAACTATGCTGTTTGTTTCCCTTCAGAAATGGAGTTAAATCCCAGGCGCTGTGTCTTCCTACAAGCAAGACTTCGTTTTAGGTAAGGGCAGTCACTTTTCAGCTCAAACGAACTACATCGTTCACGAAGCTAACAAGTTTCCCTTCTTAACTGACAAGCTTTGGATGTTAGAGGACCAGTTTTTTGTATCAGTTTCAGAAGCAGAGTTGGACTAGATATGGTCCGTATGTGTAGGAAACTCCCTTCTTTGTTCTCAGGACACTCACATTTCCTGGTGTCTTAGAGAAAATAGAAAGCAAGAGCGTGCTTCTTGCTCTAAAGCAGAGTGTGATCTTGGATGAGAACTCTGCTATGTGTTTCCCTTCAGAAATGTAGTTAAATTCCATGCTCTGAGTCTTCCTACAAGCAAAACTTCCTTTCAGGTAGGGCAGTCACTTTTCAGCACAAACGAACTACATCGTTCACGAAACTCACCTTTTCTCATCTTAATTGACAAGCATTGGATGTTAGAGGACCAGTGCTTTGTATCAGTTTCAGAAGCAGAGTTGGACTAGATATGGTCCATATGTGTAGGAAACCCGTTTTTTTGTTCTCAGCACACTCATGTTTCCTCCTGTAGTAGAGACTCTAGAAAGCTAGAGCGTGCTTCTTGCTCTAAAGCAGAGTGTGATCAATGGATGAGAACTCTGTTGTGTGTTTCACTTCAGAAATGGAGTTAAATCCCAGGCTCTGAGTCTTTCTACAAGCAAGACTTCGTTTCAGGTAAGGGCTGTTACTTTACAGCTCAAACGAACTACATCGTTCACGAAGCTCACACATTTCTCTTCTTAACTGACAAGCATTGGATGTTAGAGGACCTGTGGTTTGTTTCAGTTTCAGAATCACAGTTGACCTAGATATGGTCCGTATGTGTAAGAAACACCGTTCTTTTCTTCTGAGCACACTCACGTTTCCTGCTGTATTAGAGACTCTAGAAAGCAAGAGCGTGCTTCTTGTTCCAAAGCAGAGTGTGATCCATGGATGAGAACTATGCTGTGTGTTTCCCTTCAGAAATGGAGTTAAATCCCAGGCACTGTGTCTTCCTACAAGCAAGACTATGTTTCAGGTAAGGGCAGTCACTTTTCAGCTCAAACGAACTACATCGTTCACGAAGCTAAGAAGTTTCCCATCTTAACTGACAAGCTTTGGATGTTGGAGGACCAGTGCTTTGTATCAGGTTCATAAGTAGAGTTGGACTAGATATGGTCCTTATGTGTAGGAAACTCCCTTCTTTTGTTCTCAGGACACTCACATATCCTGCTGTCTTAGAGAAAATGGAAAGCAAGAGCGTGCTTCTTGCTCTAAAAAAGAGTGTGATATATGGATGAGAACTCTGCTGTGTGTTTCACTTCAGAAATGGAGTTAAATCCCAGGCGCTGAGTCTTCCTACAAGCAAACAGCATTTCATCTAAGGTTAGTTACTTTACAGCTCAAACGAACTACATCGTTCACAAAGCTCACAGGTTTCTCATCTTAACTGACAAGCATTGTATGTTAGAGGACCTGTGGTTTGTTTCAGTTTCAGAATCACAGTTGACCTAGATATGGTCCATATGTGTAAGAAACACCGTTCTTTTCTTCTGAGCACACTCACGTTTCCTGCTGTATTAGAGACTCTAGAAATCAAGAGCGTGCTTCTTGTTCCAAAGCAGAGTGTGATCCATGGATGAGAACTATGCTGTGTGTTTCCCTTCAGAAATGGAGTTAAATCCCAGGCACTGTGTCTTCCTACAAGCAAGACTATGTTTCAGGTAAGGGCAGTCACTTTTCAGCTCAAACGAACTACATCGTTCACGAAGCTAAGAAGTTTCCCATCTTAACTGACAAGCTTTGGATGTTGGAGGACCAGTGCTTTGTATCAGGTTCATAAGTAGAGTTGGACTAGATATGGTCCTTATGTGTAGGAAACTCCCTTCATTTGTTCTCAGGACACTCACATATCCTGCTGTCTTAGAGAAAATGGAAAGCAAGAGCGTGCTTCTTGCTCTAAAAAAGAGTGTGATATATGGATGAGAACTCTGCTGTGTGTTTCACTTCAGAAATGGAGTTAAATCCCAGGCGCTGAGTCTTCCTACAAGCAAACAGCATTTCATCTAAGGTTAGTTACTTTACAGCTCAAACGAACTACATCGTTCACAAACTCACAGGTTTCTCATCTTAACTGACAAGCATTTTATGTTAGAGGACCTGTGGTTTGTTTCAGTTTCAGAAGTAGAGTTGCACTAGATATGGCCCTTATGTGTAGGAAACACTGTTCTTTTGTTCTGAGCACACTCAATTTCCTGCTGTATTAGAGACTCTAGAAAGCAAGAGCGTGCTTGTTGCTCTAAAGCAGAGTGTGATCCATGGATGAGAACTATGCTGTGTGTTTCCCTTCAGAAATGTAGTTAAATTATGTGCTCTGAGTCTTCCTACAAGCAAAACTTCCTTTTAGGAAGGGCAGTCACTTTTCCAGCTCAAACAAAATACATCGTTCACGAAACTCACCTTTTCTCATCTTAATTGACAAGCATTGGATGTTAGAGGACCAGTGCTTTGTATCAGTTTCAGAAGCAGAGTTGGACTAGATATGGTCCATATGTGTAGGAAACCCGTTTTTTTGTTCTCAGCACACTCATGTTTCCTCCTGTAGTAGAGACTCTAGAAAGCTAGAGCGTGCTTCTTGCTCTAAAGCAGAGTGTGATCAATGGATGAGAACTCTGTTGTGTGTTTCACTTCAGAAATGGAGTTAAATCCCAGGCTCTGAGTCTTTCTACAAGCAAGACTTCGTTTCAGGTAAGGGCTGTTACTTTACAGCTCAAACGAACTACATCGTTCACGAAGCTCACACGTTTCTCTTCTTAACTGACCATCATTGGATGTTAGAGGACCTGTGGTTTGTTTCAGTTTCAGAATCACAGTTGACCTAGATATGGTCCGTATGTGTAAGAAACACCGTTCTTTTCTTCTGAGCACACTCACGTTTCCTGCTGTATTAGAGACTCTAGAAATCAAGAGCGTGCTTCTTGCTCTAAAGCAGAGTGTGATCCATGGATGAGATCTATGCTGTGTGTTTCCCTTCAGAAATGGAGTTAAATCCCAGGCACTGTGTCTTCCTACAAGCAAGACTATGTTTCAGGTAAGGGCAGTCACTTTTCAGCTCAAACGAACTACATCGTTCACGAAGCTAAGAAGTTTCCCATCTTAACTGACAAGCTTTGGATGTTGGAGGACCAGTGCTTTGTATCAGGTTCATAAGTAGAGTTGGACTAGATATGGTCCTTATGTGTAGGAAACTCCCTTCTTTTGTTCTCAGGACACTCACATATCCTGCTGTCTTAGAGAAAATGGAAAGCAAGAGCGTGCTTCTTGCTCTAAAAAAGAGTGTGATATATGGATGAGAACTCTGCTGTGTGTTTCACTTCAGAAATGGAGTTAAATCCCAGGCGCTGAGTCTTCGTAAAGCAAACAGCGTTTCATCTAAGGTTAGTTACTTTACAGCTCAAACAAACTACATCATTCACAAAGCTCACAGGTTTCTCATCTTAACTGACAAGCATTGTATGTTAGAGGACCTGTGGTTTGTTTCAGTTTCAGAAGTAGAGTTGCACTAGATATGGCCCTTATGTGTAGGAAACACTGTTCTTTTGTTCTGAGCACACACAATTTCCTGCTGTATTAGAGACTCTAGAAAGCAAGAGCGTGCTTGTTGCTCTAAAGCAGAGTGTGATCCATGGATGAGAACTATGCTGTGTGTTTCCCTTCAGAAATGTAGTTAAATTATGTGCTCTGAGTCTTCCTACAAGCAAAACTTCCTTTTAGGAAGGGCAGTCACTTTTCCAGCTCAAACAAAATACATCGTTCATGAAACTCACCTTTTCTCATCTTAATTGACAAGCATTGGATGTTAGAGGACCAGTGCTTTGTATCAGTTTCAGAAGCAGAGTTGGACTAGATATGGTCCATATGTGTAGGAAACCCGTTTTTTTTTTCTCAGCACACTCATGTTTCCTCCTGTAGTAGAGACTCTAGAAAGCTAGAGCGTGCTTCTTGCTCTAAAGCAGAGTGTGATCAATGGATGAGAACTCTGTTGGGTGTTTCACTTCAGAAATGGAGTTAAATTCCAGGCTCTGAGTCTTTCTACAAGCAAGACTTCGTTTCAGGTAAGGGCTGTTACTTTACAGCAAAAAAACGAACTACATCGTTCACGAAGCTCACACGTTTCTCTTCTTAACTGACAATCATTGGATGTTAGAGGACCTGTGGTTTGTTTCAGTTTCAGAATCACAGTTGACCTAGATATGGTCCGTATGTGTAAGAAACACCGTTCTTTTCTTCTGAGCACACTCAAGTTTCCTGCTGTATTAGAGACTCTAGAAAGCAAGAGCGTGCTTCTTGTTCCAAAGCAGAGTGTGATCCATGGATGAGAACTATGCTTTGTGTTTCCCTTCAGAAATGGAGTTAAATCTCAGGCACTGTGTCTTCATACAAGCAAGAGTTAGTTTCAGGTAAGGGCAGTTACTTTACAGCTCAAATGAACTACATCGTTCACGAAGCTCACACGTTTCTCTTCTTAACTGACAAGCATTGGATATTAGAGGACCTATGGATTGTTTCAGTTTCAGAATCACAGGTGAAATAGATATGGTCCGTATGTGTAAGAAACACTGTTCTTTTCTTTTGAGCACACTCACGTTTCCTGCTGTATTAGAGACTCTAGAAATCAGGACGTGCCTCTTGCTCTAAAGCAGAGTGTGATCCATGGATGAGAACTATGCTGTTTGTTTCCCTTCAGAAATGGAGTTAAATCCCAGGCGCTGTGTCTTCCTACAAGCAAGACTTCGTTTTAGGTAAGGGCAGTCACTTTTCAGCTCAAACGAACTACATCGTTCACGAAGCTAACAAGTTTCCCTTCTTAACTGACAAGCTTTGGATGTTAGAGGACCAGTTTTTTGTATCAGTTTCAGAAGCAGAGTTGGACTAGATATGGTCCGTATGTGTAGGAAACTCCCTTCTTTGTTCTCAGGACACTCACATTTCCTGGTGTCTTAGAGAAAATAGAAAGCAAGAGCGTGCTTCTTGCTCTAAAGCAGAGTGTGATCTTGGATGAGAACTCTGCTATGTGTTTCCCTTCAGAAATGTAGTTAAATTCCATGCTCTGAGTCTTCCTACAAGCAAAACTTCCTTTCAGGTAGGGCAGTCACTTTTCAGCACAAACGAACTACATCGTTCACGAAACTCACCTTTTCTCATCTTAATTGACAAGCATTGGATGTTAGAGGACCAGTGCTTTGTATCAGTTTCAGAAGCAGAGTTGGACTAGATATGGTCCATATGTGTAGGAAACCCGTTTTTTTGTTCTCAGCACACTCATGTTTCCTCCTGTAGTAGAGACTCTAGAAAGCTAGAGCGTGCTTCTTGCTCTAAAGCAGAGTGTGATCAATGGATGAGAACTCTGTTGTGTGTTTCACTTCAGAAATGGAGTTAAATCCCAGGCTCTGAGTCTTTCTACAAGCAAGACTTCGTTTCAGGTAAGGGCTGTTACTTTACAGCTCAAACGAACTACATCGTTCACGAAGCTCACACATTTCTCTTCTTAACTGACAAGCATTGGATGTTAGAGGACCTGTGGTTTGTTTCAGTTTCAGAATCACAGTTGACCTAGATATGGTCCGTATGTGTAAGAAACACCGTTCTTTTCTTCTGAGCACACTCACGTTTCCTGCTGTATTAGAGACTCTAGAAAGCAAGAGCGTGCTTCTTGTTCCAAAGCAGAGTGTGATCCATGGATGAGAACTATGCTGTGTGTTTCCCTTCAGAAATGGAGTTAAATCCCAGGCACTGTGTCTTCCTACAAGCAAGACTATGTTTCAGGTAAGGGCAGTCACTTTTCAGCTCAAACGAACTACATCGTTCACGAAGCTAAGAAGTTTCCCATCTTAACTGACAAGCTTTGGATGTTGGAGGACCAGTGCTTTGTATCAGGTTCATAAGTAGAGTTGGACTAGATATGGTCCTTATGTGTAGGAAACTCCCGTCTTTTGTTCTCAGGACACTCACATATCCTGCTGTCTTAGAGAAAATGGAAAGCAAGAGCGTGCTTCTTGCTCTAAAAAAGAGTGTGATATATGGATGAGAACTCTGCTGTGTGTTTCACTTCAGAAATGGAGTTAAATCCCAGGCGCTGAGTCTTCCTACAAGCAAACAGCATTTCATCTAAGGTTAGTTACTTTACAGCTCAAACGAACTACATCGTTCACAAAGCTCACAGGTTTCTCATCTTAACTGACAAGCATTGTATGTTAGAGGACCTGTGGTTTGTTTCAGTTTCAGAATCACAGTTGACCTAGATATGGTCCATATGTGTAAGGAACACCGTTCTTTTCTTCTGAGCACACTCACGTTTCCTGCTGTATTAGAGACTCTAGAAAGCAAGAGCGTGCTTCTTGTTCCAAAGCAGAGTGTGATCCATGGATGAGAACTATGCTGTGTGTTTCCCTTCAGAAATGGAGTTAAATCCCAGGCACTGTGTCTTCCTACAAGCAAGACTATGTTTCAGGTAAGGGCAGTTACTTTACAGCTCAAACGAACTACATCCTTTAAGAAGCTCACACGTTTCTCATCTTAACTGACAAGCATCAGATGTTAGAGGACCTGTGCTTTGTATCAGATCAGAAGCAGAGTTGCATTAGATATGGTCTGTATGTGTAGGAAACACTGTTCTTTTGTTCTCAGGACACTCACATTTCTTGCTGTCCTAGAGATAATAGAAAGCAACATTGTGCTTCTTGCTCTAAAGCAGAGTGTGATCTATGGATGAGAACTCTGCTGTGTGTTTCACTTCAGAAATGGAGTTAAATCCCAGCTTCTGAGTCTTTCTACAAGCAAGACTTCGTTTCAGTTAAGGGCAGTCACTTTTCAGCTCAAACGAACTACATAATTCACGAAGCTAACAAGTTTCCCATCTTAACTGACAAGCTTTGGATGTTAGAGGACCACTGTTTTGTATCAGTTTCAGAAGCAGAGTTGGACTAGATATGGTCCGTATGTGTAGGAAACCCCCTTCTTTTGTTCTCAGGACACTCACATTTCCTGGTGTCTTAGAGAAAATAGAAAGCAAGAGCGTGCTTCTTGCTCTAAAGCAGAGTGTGATCTATGCATGAGAACTCTGCTGTGTGTTTCCCTTCAGCAATGTAGTTAAATTCCATGCTCTGAGTCTTCCTACAAGCAAAACTTCCTTTCAGGTAGGGCAGTCACTTTTCAGTGCAAACGAACTACATCATTCTCGAAGCTCACCTTTTCTCATCTTAATTGACAAGCATTGGATGTTAGAGGACCAGTGCTTTGTATCAGTTTCAGAAGCAGAGTTGGACTAGATATGGTCCGTATGTGTAGGAAACACCGTTTTTTTGTTCTCAGCACACTCACGTTTCCTGCTGTAGTAGAGACTCT
Organism: Onychomys leucogaster; assembly: GCA_949786385.1. Lineage (NCBI taxonomy): Eukaryota > Metazoa > Chordata > Mammalia > Rodentia > Cricetidae > Onychomys > Onychomys leucogaster. The sequence continues at coordinate 162,196 of CATKUP010000176.1, forward strand.
AGAAAGCTAGAGCGTGGTTCTTGCTCTAAAGCAGAGTGTGATCAATGGATGAGAACTATGCTGTTTGTTTCCCTTCAGAAATGGAGTTAAATCCCAGGCACTGTGTCTTCCTACAAGCAAGACTACCTTTCAGGTAAGGGCAGTCACTTTTCAGCTCAAAAGAACTACATCGTTCACGAAGCTAACAAGTTTCCCATCTTAACTGACAAGCTTTGGATGTTAGAGGACCAGTGCTTTGTATCAGTTTCAGAAGCAGAGTTGGCCTAGATATGGTCCTTATGTGTAGGAAACACCCTTCTTTTTTCTCAGGACACTCACATAACCTGCTCTCTCAGAGAAAATGGAAAGCAAGAGCGTGCTTCTTGCTCTAAAAAAGAGTGTGATATATGGATGAGAACTCTGCTGTGAGTTTCCATTCAGAAATGGAGTTAAAGCCCAGGGTCTGAGTCTTCCTACAAGAAAAATTCGTTTCAGGTAAGGTTAGTTTCTTTACAGCTCAAACGAACTAAATCGTTCACAAAGCTCACACGTTTCTCATCTTCACTTATAAGCATTGTTTGTTAGAGGACATGTGGTTTGTTTCAGTTTCAGAAGTAGAGTTGGACTATATATGGTCCGTATGTGTAGGCAACACCGTTCCTTGTTCTGAGCACACTCACGTTTCCTGCTTTATTAGAGACTCTAGAAAGCAAGAGCATGCTTCTTGCTCTAAAGCAGAGTGTGAACAATGGATGAGAACTCTGCTGTCTGTTTCACTTCAGAAATGGAGTTAAATCCTAGGCTCTGAGTCTTCCTACAATGTAGACTTCGTTTCAAGTAAAGGCAGTTCCTTTACAGCTCAAAGGAACGACATCGTTCAGGAAGCTAACACGTTTCTCTTCTTAACTGACAAGCATTGGATGTTAGAGGACCTGTGGTTTGTTTCAGTATCAGAAGCAGAGTTGAACTAGATATGGTCCGTATGTGTAGGAAACACCCTTCTTTTGTTCTCAGGACACTCACTTTTCCTGCTGTATTAGAGAAAATAGAAAGCAAGAGCGTGCTACTTGCTCTAAAGCAGAGTGTGATCTATGGATGAGAACTCTGCTGTGTGTTTCACTTCAGAAATGGAGTTAAAGCCCAGGCTCTGAGTCTTCCTTCAAGCAAGACTTCGTTTCAGGTAAGGGCAGTATCTTTACAGCTCAAATGAACTACATCATTCACGAAGCTCACACATTTCTCATCTTAACTGAGAAGCATTGGATGTTAGAGTACCTGTGGTTTCTTTCAGTTTCAGAGGCAGATTTGAAATAGATATGGTCCATATGTGTAGGAAACAACGTTCTTTTCTACTTAGCACACTCAATGTTCCTGCTGTCTTAGAGTCTCTAGAAAGCAAGAGCGTGCTTCTTGCTCTAAAGCAGATTGTGAACAATAGATGTGAACTCCGCTGTGTGTTTCACTTCAGAAATGGAGTTAAAGCCCAGGCTCTGAGTCTTCCTTCAAGCAAGACTTCGTTTAGGTAAGGGCAGTTACTTTACAGCTCAAATGAACTACATCGTTCACGAAGCTCACACATTTCTCATCTTAACTGACAAGCATTGGATGTGCGAGGACCTGGGGTTTGTTTCAGTTTCAGAAGCAGATTTGACCTAGATATCGTCCATATGTGTAGGAAACACCGTTCTTTTGTTCTGAGCACACTCAGGTTTCCTGCTGATTAGAGACTCTAGAAAGCAAGAGTGTGCTTCTTGCTCTAAAGCAGAGTGTGATCAATGGATGAGAACTCTGCTGTGAGTTTCCATTCAGATATGGAGTTAAAGCCCAGGCTCTGAGTCTTCCTACAAGAAAACTTCGTTTCAGGTAAGGTTAGTTACTTTACAGCTCAAACGAACTACATCATTCACGAAGCTCACACGTTTCTCATCTTAACTTACAAGCATTCGATGTTAGAGGACATGTGGTTTTTTTCAGTTTCAGAAGCAGAGTTGGACTATATATGGTCCGTATGTGTAGGCAACACCGTTCCTTGTTCTGAGCACACTCACGTTTCCTGCTTTATTAGAGACTCTAGAAAGCAAGAGCATGCTTCTTGCTCTAAAGCAGAGTGTGAACAATGGATGAGAACTCTGCTGTCTGTTTCACTTCAGAAATGGAGTTAAATCCCAGGCTCTGAGTCTTCCTACAAGGAAGACTTCGTTTCAAGTAAGGGCAGTTCCTTTATAGCTCAAACGAACAACATCGTTCAGGAAGCTCACACGTTTCTCTTCTTAACTGACAAGCACTGGATGTTAGAGGACCTGTGGTTTGTTTCAGTTTCAGAAGCACAGTTGAACTAGATATGGTCCATATGTGTAAGAAACACCGTTCTTTTCTTCTGAGCACACTCACTTTTCCTGCAGTATTAGAGACTCTAGAAAGCAAGAGCGTGCTTCTTCCTCTTAAGCAGAGTGTGATCCATGGAAGAGAACTATGCTATGTGTTTCCCTTCAGAAATGGAGTTAAATCCCATGGGCTGTGTCTTCCTACAAGCAAGACTTCGTTTCAGGTAAGGGCAGTCACTTTTCAGCTCAAATGAACTACATCGTTTACGAAGCTAACAAGTTTCCCTTCTTAACTGAGAAGCATTGGATGTTAGAGGACCAGTGCTTTGTATCAGTTTCAGAAGCAGAGTTGGACTAGATATGGTCCGTGTGTGTAGGAAACACCCTTCTTTTGTTCTCATAACACTCACATATCCTGCTGTCTTAGAGAAAATAGAAAGCAAGAGCGTGCTTCTTGCTCTAAAGCAGAGTGTGATCTATGGATGAGAACTCTGGTGTGTGTTTCACTTCAGAAATGGAGTTAAATCCCAGTCTCTGAGTCTTCCTACAAGCAAGACTTCGTTTCAGGTAAGGGCAGTTACTTTACAGCTCAAATAAACTACATCGTTCACGAAGCTCACACATTTCTCATCTTAACTGACAAGCATTGGATGTTCGAGGACCTGTGGTTTGTTTCAGTTTCAGAAGCAGATTTGAACAAGATATGGTCCATATGTGTAGGAAACACCGTTCTTTTGTTCTGAGCACACTCAAGTTTCCTGCTGTCTTAATGTCTCTAGAAAGCAAGAGCGTGCTTCTTGTTCTAAAGCAGAGTGTGATCTATATATGAGAACTCTGCTGTGTGTTTCACTTCAGAAATGGAGTTAAATCCCAGGCTCTGAGTCTTCCTATAAGAAAACTTCATTTCAGGTAAGGGAAGTTACTTTACAGCTCAAAGGAACTACATCGTACAAGAAGCTAACCTTTTCTCATCTTAACTGACAAGCATTGGATGTTAGAGGACCTGTTGTTTGTGTCAGTTTCAGAAGCAGAGTTGGACTATATATGGTCCGTATGCGTAGGAAACACTGTTCTTTTGTTCTGAGCACACTCAGGTTTCCTGCTGTATTAGAGACTCTAGAAAGCAAGAGTGTGCTTCTTGCTCTAAAGCAGAGTGTGATCAATGGATGAGAACTCTGCTGTGAGTTTCCATTCAGAAATGGAGTTAAAGCCCATGCTCTGAGTCTTCCTACAAGGAATACTTCGTTTTAGGTAAGGGCAGTTTCTTTACAGCTCAAATGAACTACATCTTTCACGAAGCTCACACATTTCTCATCTTAACTGACAAGCATTGGATGTTAGAGTACCTGTGGTTTCTTTCAGTTTCAGAGGCAGATTTGAAATAGATATGGTCCATATGTGTAGGAAACACCGTTCTTTTCTACTTAGCACACTCAATGTTCCTGCTGTCTTAGAGTCTCAAGAAAACAAGAGCGTGCTTCTTGCTCTAGAGCAGATTGTGAACAATAGATGAGAACTCCGCTGTATGTTTCACTTCAGAAATGGAGTTAAAGCCCAGGCTCTGAGTCTTCCTTCAAGCAAGACTTCGTTTCAGGTAAGGGCAGTCACTTTTCAGCTCAAATGTACTACATCGTTCACGAAGCTCACACGTTTCTCTTCTTAACTGACAAGCATTGGACGTTAGAGGACCTGTGGTTTGTTTCAGTTTCAGAAGCACAGTTGAACTAGATATGGTCCATATGTGTAAGAAACACCGTTCTTTTCTTCTGAGCACACTCACTTTTCCTGCTGTATTAGAGACTCTAGAATGCAACAGCGTGCTTCTTCCTCTTAAGCAGAGTGTGATCCATGGAAGAGAACTATGCTGTGTGTTTCACTTCAGAAATGGAATTGAATCCCGAGCTCTGAGTCTTTCTACAAGCAAGACTTGGTTTCAGGTAAGGGCAGTTACTTTACACCTCAAATGAACTACTTTGTCCTCGAAGCTCACACATTTATAATCTTAACTGACAAGCATCGGATGTTAGAGGACGTGTGGTTTGTTTCAGGTTCAGAATCACAGTTGAACTAGATATGGCCCGTATGTGTAGGAAACACTGTTTTTTGTACAGAGCACACTCAAGAGTCCTGCTGTCTTCGTGACTCTAGAAAGCAAGAGCGTGCTTCTTGCTCTCTAGCAGTGTGTGATCAATGGATGAGAACTCTGCTGTGTGTTTCACTTCAGAAATGGAATTGAATCCCAGTATCTGAGTCTTCCTACAAGCAAGACTTCATTTCAGGTAAGGGCAGTTAATTTACAGCTAAAACAAACTACATCGTTCACGAAGCTCACACGTTTCTCATCTTAACTGACAAGCATTGGATGTTAGAGGACCTGTGGTTTGTTTCAGTTTCAGAAGCTGAGTTGGACTAGATATTTTCCATATGTGTAGGAAACACCGTTCTTTTGTTCTCAGCACACTCACGTTTCCTGCTGTATTAGAGACTCTAGAAAGCAAGAGCGTGCTTCTTGCTCTAAAGCAGAGTGTAAACAATGGATGAGAACTCCGCTGTGTGTTTCACTTCAGAAATGGAGTTAAATCCCAGGCTCTGAGTCTTCCTACAAGAATACTTCGTTTCAGGTAAGGGAAGTTACTTTACAGCTCAAAAGAACTACATCGTTCACAAAGCTCACACGTTTCTCATCTTAACTGACAATCATTGTATGTTAGAGGACCTGTGGTTTGTTTCAGTTTCAGAAGTAGAGTTGAACTAGACATGGCCCTTATGTGTAGGAAACACTGTTCTTTTGTTCTGAGCACACTCAAGTTTCTTGCTGTAGTAGAGACTCTAGAAAGCAAGAGCGTGCTTCTTGCTCTAAAGCAGAGTGTGATCCATGGATGAGAACTATGCTGTATGTTACCCTTCATAAATGGAGTTAAATTCCATGCTCTGTGTCTTCCTACAAGCAAAACTTCCTTTATGGTATGGGCAGTCACTTTGCAGCTAAAACGAACTACATCATTCACGAAGCTCACCTTTTCTCATCTTAACTGTCAAGCATTGGTTGTGAGAGGACCAGTGCTTTGTATCAGTTTCAGAAGCAGAGTTGGACTAGGTATGGTCCGTATGTGTAGTAAACACCGTTCTTTTGTTCTCAGCACACTCACATTTCCTGCTTTAATACAGACTCTAGAAAGCAAGAGCGTGCTTCTTGCTCTAAAGCAGAGTGTGATCCATGGAAGAGAACTATGCTGTGTATTTCCCTTCTAAAATGGAGTTAAGTCCCAGGCTCTGAGTCTTCCTAGAAGCAAGAATTCGTTTATGGTAAGGGCAATTACTTTACAGCTCAAATGAACTACATCTTTCACGGAGCTCACACGTTTCTCTTCTTAACTGACAAGCATTGGATCTTAGAGGACCTGTGGTTTGTTTCAGTTTCAGAATCACAGTTGAACTACATATGGTCCGTATGTGTAAGAAACACTGTTCTTTTCTTCTGAGCACACTCAAGTTTCCTGCTGTCTTAGAGTCTCTAGAAAGCAAGAGCGTGCTTCTTGCTCTATCGCAGTGTGTGGTCAATGGATGAGAACTCTGCTGTGTGTTTCACTTCAGCAATAGAATTGAATCCCAGGCTCTGAGTCTTTCTACAAGCAAGACTTCATTTCAGGTAAAGGCAGTTACTTTACAGCTCCAACAAACTAAATCGTTCACGAAGCTCACACGTTTCTCATCTGAACTGACAAGCATTGGATGTTAGAGGACCTGTGGTTTGTTTCAGTTTCAGAAGCAGAGTTGGACTAGATATTTTCCATATGTGTAGGAAACACCGTTCTATTGTTCTCAGCACACTCACGTTTCCTGCTGTATTAGAGACTCTAGAAAGCAAGCGCATGCTTCTTGCTCTAAAGCAGAGTGTAAACAATGGATGAGAACTCCGCTGTCTGTTTCACTTCAGAAATGGAGTTAAATCCCAGGCTCTGAGTCTTCCTACAAGGAAGACTTCGTTTCAAGTAATGGCAGTTACTTTACAGCTCAAACGAACAACATCGTTCACGAAGCTCACACGTTTCTCTTCTTAACTCACAAGCATTGGATGTTAGAGGACCTGTGATTTGTTTCAGTTTCAGAATCACAGTTGAACTAGATATGGTCTGTATGTGTAAGAAACACCGTTCTTTTCTTCTGATCACACTCACATTTCTTGCTGTCCTAGAGATAATAGAAAGCAAGATTGTGCTTCCTGCTCTAAAGCAGAATGTGATCTATGCATGAGAACTCTGCTGTGTGTTTCACTTAAGAAATGGAGTTAAATCCCAGGCTCTGAGTCTTCCTATAAGAAAACTTCGTTTCAGGTAAGGGAAGTTACTTTACAGCTCAAACGAACTACATCGTACAAGAAGCTAACCTTTTCTCATCTTAACTGACAAGCATTGGATGTTAGAGGACCTGTTGTTTGTGTCAGTTTCAGAAGCAGAGTTGGACTATATATGGTCCATATGCGTAGGAAACACTGTTCTTTTGTTCTCAGCACACTCAGGTTTCCTGCTGTATTAGAGACACTAGAAAGCAAGAGTGTGCTTCTTGCTCTAAAGCAGAGTGTGATCAATGGATGAGAACTCTGCTGTGAGTTTCCATTCAGAAATGGAGTTAAAGCCCATGCTCTGAGTCTTCCTACAAGGAATACTTCGTTTTAGGTAAGGGCAGTTTCTTTACAGCTCAAATGAACTACATCATTCACGAAGCTCACACATTTCTCATCTTAACTGACAAGCATTGGATGTTAGAGTACCTGTGGTTTCTTTCAGTTTCAGAGGCAGATTTGAAATAGATATGGTCCATATGTGTAGGAAACACCGTTCTTTTCTACTTAGCACACTCAAAGTTCCTGCTGTCTTAGAGTCTCTAGAAAGCAAGAGCGTGCTTCTTGCTCTAAAGCAGATTGTGAACAATAGATGAGAACTCCGCTGTGTGTTTCACTTCAGAAATGGAGTTAAAGCCCAGGCTCTGAGTCTTCCTTCAAGCAAGACTTCATTTCAGGTAAAGGCAGTTACTTTACAGCTCCAACAAACTAAATCGTTCACGAAGCTCACACGTTTCTCATCTGAACTGACAAGCATTGGATGTTAGAGGACCTGTGGTTTGTTTCAGTTTCAGAAGCAGAGTTGGACTAGATATTTTCCATATGTGTAGGAAACACCGTTCTTTTGTTCTCAGCACACTCACGTTTCCTGCTGTATTAGAGACTCTAGAAAGCAAGGGCATGCTTCTTGCTCTAAAGCAGAGTGTAAACAATGGATGAGAACTCCGCTGTCTGTTTCACTTCAGAAATGGAGTTAAATCCCAGGCTCTGAGTCTTCCTACAAGGAAGACTTCATTTCAAGTAAAGGCAGTTACTTTACAGCTCAAACGAACAACATGGTTCACGAAGCTCACACGTTTCTCTTCTTAACTGACAAGCATTGGATGTTAGAGGACCTGTGATTTGTTTCAGTTTCAGAATCACAGTTGAACTAGATATGGTCTGTATGTGTAAGAAACACCGTTCTTTTCTTCTGATCACACTCACATTTCTTGCTGTCCTAGAGATAATATAAAGCAAGATTGTGCTTCTTGCTCTAAAGCAGAATGTGATCTATGGATAAGAACTCTGCTGTGTGTTTCACTTCAGAAATGGAGTTAAATCCCAGTCTCTGATTCTTCCTACAAGAATACTTCGTTTCAGGTAAGTGAAGTTACTTTACAGCTCAAAAGAACTGCATCGTTCTCAAAGCTCACACGTTTCTCATCTTAACTGACAAGCATTGTATGTTAGAGGACCTGTGGTTTGTTTCAGTTTCAGAAGTAGAGTTGAACTAGATATGGCCCTTATGTGTAGGAAACACTGTTCTTTTGTTCTGAGCACAGTCAAGTTTCTTGCTGTAGTAGAGACTCTAGAAAGCAAGAGCGTGCTTCTTGCTCTAAAGCAGAGTGTGATCCATGGATGAGAACTACGATGTGTGTTACCCTTCAGAAATGGAGTTAAATTCCATGCTCTGTGTCTTCCTACAAGCAAAACTTCCTTTATGGTAAGTTCAGTCACTTTTCAGCTCAAACGAACTACATCGTTCACGAAGCTCACCTTTTCTCATCTTAATTGACAAGCATTGGATGTTAGAGGGCCAGTGCTTTGTATCAGTTTCAGAAGCAGAGATGGACTAGGTATGGTCCGTATGTGTAGGAAACACCGATCTTTTGTTCTCAGGACACTCACATTTCCTGCTGTCCTAGAGATAATAGAAAGCAAGATTGTGCTTTTTGCTCTAAAGCAGAGTGTGATCTATGGATGAGAACTCTGCTGTGTGTTTCACTTCAGAAATGGAGTTAAATCCCAGGTTCTGAGTCTTTCTACAAGCAAGACTTCGTTTCAGGTAAGGGCAGTCACTTTTCAGCGCATATGAACTACATCGTTCTCGAAGCTCACACATTGCTCATCTTAACTGACAAGCATTGGATGTTAGAGGACCTGTGGTTTGTTTCAATTTCAGATGCAGAGTTGAACTAGATATGGCCCGCATGTGTAGGAAACACTGTTATTTTGTACTGAGCACACTCATTTTCCTGCTGTCTTAGAGACTCTAGAAAGCAAGAGCGTGCTTCTTGCTCTAAAGCAGAGTTTAAACAATGGATGAGAACTCCACTGTCTGTTTCACGTCAGAAATGGAGTTAAAGCCCAGGCTCTGAGTCTTCCTACAAGGAAGACTTCGTTTCAAGTAAAGGCAGTTACTTTACAGCTCAAACGAACTACATCGTTCACGAAGCTCACACGTTTCTCTTCTTAAATGACAAGCATTGGATGTTAGAGGACCTGTGATTTGTTTCAGTTTCAGATTCACAGTTGCACTAGATATGGTCTGTATGTGTAAGAAACACCGTTCTTTTCTTCTGATCACACTCACATTTCTTGCTGTCCTAGAGATAATATAAAGCAAGATTGTGCTTCTTGCTCTAAAGCAGAATGTGATCTATGGATAAGAACTCTGCTGTGTGTTTCACTTCAGAAATGGAGTTAAATCCCAGTCTCTGATTCTTCCTACAAGATTACTTCGTTTCAGGTAAGGGAAGTTACTTTACAGCTCAAAAGAACTACATCGTTCACAAAGCTCACACGTTTCTCATCTTAACTGACAAGCATTGGATGTTAGAGGACCTGTGGTTTGTTTCAATTTCAGATGCAGAGTTGAACTAGATATGGCCCGTATGTGTAGGAAACACTGTTATTTTGTACTGAGCACACTCAAGTTTCCTGCTCTCTTAGAGACTCTAGAAAGCAAGAGCGTACTTCTTGCTCTATATCAGAGTGTGATCAATGGATGAGAACTCTGCTGTGTGTTTCACTTCAGAAATGGAATTGAATCCCAGGCTCTGAGTCTTTCAACAAGCAAGACTTCATTTCAGGTAAGGGCAGTTACTTTACAGCTCATACAAACTACATCGTTCACAAAGCTCACACGTTTCTCATCTGAACTGACAAGCATTGGATGTTAGAGGACCTGTGGTTTGTTTCAGTTTCAGAAGCAGAGTTGGACTAGATATTTTCAATATGTGTAGGAAACACCGTTCTTTTGTTCTCAGCACATTCACGTTTCCTGATGTATTAGAGACTCCAGAAAGCAAGAGCATGCTTCTTGCTCTAAAGCAGAGTGTAAACAAGGGATGAGAACTCCGCTGTCTGTTTCACTTCAGAAATGGAGTGAAAGCCCAGGCGCTGTGTCTACTTGAAGCAAGACTTCGTTTCAGGTAAGGGCATTCACTTTTCAGCTCAAACGAACTACATCGTTCACGAAGCTAACAAGTTTCCCATCTTAACTGACAAGCATTGGATGTTAGAGGACCAGTGCTTTTTATCAGTTTCAGAAGCAGAATTGGACTAGATATGGTCCGTGTGTGTAGGAAACACCCTTCTTTTGTTCTCAGGACACTCACATTTCCTGCTGTCATAGAGGAAATAGAAAGCAAGAGCGTGTTTCTTGCTCAAAAGCAGAGTGTGATCTATGGATGAGAACTCTGCTGTGTGTTTCACTTCAGAAATGGAGTTAAATCCCAGGCTCTGAGAATTCCTACAATCAAGACTTCGTTTCAGGTAAGGGCAGTTACTTTACAGCTCAAATGAACTACATCGTTCACGAAGCTCACACATTTCTCATCTTAACTGACAAGCATTGGATGTTAGAGCACCTGTGGTTTGTTTCAGTTTCAGAAGCAGATTTGAACTAGATATGGTCCATATGTGTAGGAAACACCGTTCTTTTGTTCTCAGGACACTCACATTTCCTCTTGTACTAGAGATAATAGAAAGCAAGGTTGTACTTCTTGCTCTAAAGCAGAGTGTGATCTATGGATGAGAACTCTGCTGTGTGTTTCCCTTCAGAAATGGAGTTAAATCCCAGGCGCTGTGTCTTCCTACAAGCAAGACTTCGTTTCAGGTAAGGGCAGTTACTAACAGCTCAAACGAACTACATCGTTCATGAAGCTCACACGTTTCTCATCTTAACTGACAAGCATTGTTTGTTAGAGGACCTGTGGTTTGTTTCAATTTCAGATGCAGAGTTGAACTAGATATGTACCATATGTGTAGGAAACACTGTTATTTTGTACTGAGCACACTCATCTTTCCTGCTGTCTTAGAGACTCTAGAAAGCAAGAGCGTGCTTCTTGCTCTATAGCAGTGTGTGATCAATGGATGAGAACTCTGCTGTGTGTTACCCTTCAGAAATGGAGTTAAATTCCATGCTCTGTGTCTTAATACAAGCAAAAGTTCCTTTATGGTAAAGGCAGTCACTTTTCAGCTCAAATGAACTACATCGTTAACAAAGCTTACCTTTTCTCATCTTGAATGACAAGCATTGGATGTTAGAGGACCAGTGCTTTGTATCAGTTTCAGAAGCAGAGTTGCACTAGATATGGTCCGTGTGTGTAGGAAACACCCTTCTTTTGTTCTCAGGACACACACATTTCCTGCTGTCTTAGAGAAAATTGAAAGCAAGAGCATGCTTCTTGCTCTAAAGCAGAGTGTGATCTATGGATGAGAACTCTGCTGTGTGTGTCACTTCAGAAATGGAGTTAAATCCCAGGTTCTTAGAATTCCTACAAGCAAGACATCGTTTATGTTAAGGGCAATTACTTTACAGCTCAAATGAACTACATCTTTCAGGAAGCCCACACGTTTCGCTTCTTAACTGACAACCGTGGATCTTAGAAGACCTGTGGTTTGTTTCAGTTTCAGAATCACAGTTGAACTAGATATGGACCGTATGTGTAAGAAACACCGTTCTTTTCTTCTGAGCACACTCAAGTTTCCTGCTGTCTTAGAGTCTCTAGAAAGCAAGAGCGTGCTTCTTGCTCTAAAGCAGACTGTGATCTATGGATGAGAACTCTGCTGTGTGTTTCACTTCAGAAATGGAGTTAAATCCCAGGTTCTGAGTCTTTCTACAAGCAAGTCTTCGTTTCAGGTAAGGGCAGTCACTTTTCAGCTCAAACGAACTACATCGTTCACGAAGCTCACACGTTGCTCATCTTAACTGACAAGCATTGGATGTTAGAGGACCTGTGGTTTGTTTCTGTTTCAGAAGCAGAGCTGAACTAGATATGGCCCGTATGTGTAGGAAACACTGTTATTTTGCACTGAGCACACTCAAGTTTCCTGCGGTCTTAGAGACTCTAGAAAGCAAGAGCGTGCCTCTTGCTCTAAAGCAGAGTGTTATCAATGGAGGAGAACTCTGCTGTGTGTTTCACTTCAGAAATGGAGTTAAATCCCAGGCTCTGAGAATTCCCACAAGAAAGACTTCGTTTCAGGTAAGGGCAGATACTTTACAGCTCAAATGAACTACATTGTTCACGAAGCTCACACATTTCTCATCTTAACTGACAAGCATTGGATGTTAGAGCACCTGTGGTTTGTTTCAGTTTCAGAAGCAGATTTGAACTAGATATGGTCCATATGTGTAGGAAACACCGTTCTATTGTTCTCAGGACACTAACATTTCCTGCTGTCTTAGAGAAAATAGAAAGCAAGAGCGTGCTTCTTGCTCTAAAGCAGATTGTGATCTATGGATGAGAACTCTGCTGTGTGTTTCCCTTCAGAAATGGAGTTAAATCCCAGGCGCTGAGTCTTCCTACAAGAAAACTTCGTTTCAGGTAAGGGAAGTTACTTTACATCTCAAACGAACAACATCGTTCACGAAGCTCACACGTTTCACTTCTTAAATGACAAGTATTGGATTTTAGAGGACCTGTGGTTTGTTTCAGGTTCAGAATCACAGTTGAACTAGATATGATCTGTATGTGTAAGAAACACCATTCTTTTCTTCTGAGCACACTCACGTTTCCTGCTGAATTAGAGACTCTAGAAAGCAAGAGCGTGCTTCTTGCTCCAAAGCAGAGTGTGATCCATGGAAGAGAACTATGCTGTGTGTTTCCCTTAGGAAATAGAGTTAAATCCCAGGCGCTGTGTCTTCCTACAAGCAAGACTTTGTTTCAGGTAAGGGCAGTTACTTTACAGCTCAAACAAACTACATCGTTCAAGAAGCTCACACGTTTCTCATCTTAACTGACAAGCATTGTTTGTTAGAGGACCTGTGGTTTGTTTCAATTTCAGATGCAGAGTTGACCTAGATATGGCCCGTATGTGTAGGAAACACTGTTATTTTGTACTGAGCACACTCATCTTTCCTGCTGTCTTAGAGACTCTAGAAAGCAAGAGCGTGCTTCTTGCTCTATAGCAGAGTGTGATCAATGGATGAGAACTCTGCTGTGTGTTTCCCTTCAGAAATGGAGTTAAATCCCAGGCTCTGAGTCTTCCTAAAGGAAGAATTCTTTTCAGGTAAGAACAGTTTCTTTACAGCTCAAACGAACTACATCCTTCACATAGCTCATACGTTTCTCATCTTAACTGACAAGCATTGGGTGTTAGAGGACCTGTGGTTTCTTTCAGTATCAGAAGCAGAGTTGAACTAGAAATGGTCCGTATGTGTAGGAAACACCGTTCTTTTATTCTGAGCACACTCAGATTTCCTGCTGAATTAGTGACGATAGAAAGCAAGAGCGTGCTTGTTGCTCTAAAGCAGAGTGTGATCCATGGATGAGAACTATGCTGTGTGTTTCACTTCAGAAATGGAGTTAAATCCCAGGCTCTGTGTCTTCCTACAAGCAAGACTTTGTTTCAGGTAAGGGCAGTCAATTTTCATCTCAAACGAACTACATCTTTCACGAAGCTCACACGTTTCTCATCTTAAATGACAAGCATTGGATGTTAGAGGACCAGTGCTTTGTATCAGTTTCAGAAGCAGAGTTGGACTACATATGGTCCGTATGTGTAGGAAACATCGTTCTTTTGTTCTCAGCACACTCACGACTCATGCTGTCTTAGAGCCTCTAGAAAGCAAGAGCGTGCTTCTTGCTCTAAAGCAGAGTGTGATCAATGGATGAGAACTCTGCTGTGTGTTTTACTTCAGAAATGGAGTTAAATCCCAGGCTCTGCGTTTTCCTACAAAAAAGACTTCGTTTCAGGTTATTGCAGTTACTTTACATCTCAAACGAACTATGTCGTTCACGAAGCTCACACGATTCTCATCTTAACTGACAATCATTGGATGTTAGAGGACCTGTGGTTTGTTTCAGTTTCAGAAGCAGAGTTGAACTAGATATGGTGCGTATGTGTAGGAAACACCGTTATTTTGTTCTGAGCACAGTCACGTTTCCTTTTTTTATTAGAGACTCTAGAAAGCAAGAGCGTGCTTCTCGTTCTAAAGCAGTGTGTGATCCATGGATGAGAACTATGCTGTGTGTTTCACTTCAGAAATGGAGTTAAATTCCAGGCTCTGTGTCTTCCTACAAGCAAGACTACGTTTCAGGTAACGGCAGTCACTTTTCAGCTCAAAGGAACTACATGGTTCACGAAGCTCACACGTTTCTCATCTTAACTGACAAGAATTGGATGTTAGAGGACCAGTGCTTTGTATCAGTTTCAGAAGCAGAGTTGGACTACATATGGTCCGTATGTGTAGGAAACATCGTTCTTTTGTTCTCTGCACACTCACGTTTCATGCTGTCCTAGAGCCTCTAGAAAGCAAGAGCGTGCTTCTTGCGCTAAAGCAGAGTGTGATCAGTGGATGAGAACTCTGCTGTGTGTTTCACTTCAGAAATGGAGTTAAATCCCAGGCTCTGAGTATTCCTAAAAACAAGACTTCTTTTCAGGTAAGGGCAGTTTCTTTACAACTCAAATGAACTACATCGTTCACGAATATCACAAGTTTCTCATCTTAAATGACGAGCATTGGATGTTAGAGGACCTGTGATTTGTTTCAGTTTCAGAAGCAGTGTTGAACTAGATATGGTCCCTATGTATAGGAAACACCGTTCTTTGTTCTCAGCACACTCACGTTTCCTGCTGACTTAGTGACTCCAGAAAGCAAGAGCGTGCGTCTTGCTCTAAAGCAGAGTGTGATCAGTGGATGAGAACTATGCTGTGTGTTTCACTTCAGAAATGGAGTTAAATCCCAGGATCTGTGTCTTCCTACAAGCAATACTTCCTTTCAGGTAAGGGCAGTCACTTTTCAGCTCAAACGAACTACGTCTTTCACGAAGCTCACACGTTTCTCATCTTAACTGACAAGCATTGGATGTTACAGGACCAGTGCTTTGTATCAGTTTCAGAAGCAGAGTTGGACTAGACATGGTCTGTATGGGTAGGAAACACCGTTCTTTTGTTCTCAGCACACTCAGATATTCTGCTGTATTAGAGACGCTAGAAAGCAAGAGCGTGCTTCTCGCTCTAAAGCAGAGTGTGATCAATGGATGAGAACTCTGCTGTGTGTTTCACTTCAGAAATGGAGTTAAATCCCAGGCTCTGAGTCTTCCTAAAGCAAGAATTCTTTTCAGGTAAGGGCAGTTTCTTTACAGCTCAAACGAACTACATCCTTCACAAAGCTCCCACGTTTCTCATCTTAACTGACCAGCATTGGGTGTTAGAGGACCTGTGGTTTGTTTCAGTATCAGAAGCAGAGTTGAACTAGATATGGTCCGTATGTGTAGGAAACACTGTTCTTTTGTTCTCAGCAAACTCACATATCCTGCTGTCTTAGAGACTCTAGAAAGGAAGAGCATGATTCTTGTTCTAAAGCAGAGTGTGATCAATGGATGAGAACTCTGCTGTGTGTTTCCCTTCAGAAATGGAGTTATATCCCAGGCTCTGAGTCTTTCTAAAGCAAGACTTCTTTTCAGGTAAGGGCAGTTTCTTTACAGCTCAAATGAACTACATCCTTCACGAAGCTCACACGTTTCTCATCTTAAATGACAAGCATTGGTTGTTAGAGGACCAGTGCTCTGTATCAGTTTCAGAAGCAGAGTTGGACTACATATGGTCCGTATGTGTAGGAAACATTGTTCTTTTGTTCTCTGCACACTCACATTTCATGCTGTCTTACAGCCTCTAGAAAGCAAGAGCGTGCTTCTTGCTCTAAAGCAGAGTGTGATCAATGGATGAGAACTCTGCTGTGTGTTTTACTTCAGCAATGGAGTTAAATCCCAGGCTCTGTGTCTCCAACAAGCAAGACTTCGTTTCAGGTAAGGGCAGTCACTTCTCAGCTCAAAGGAACTACATCGTTAACGAAGCTCACACGTTTCTCATCTTAAATGACAAGCATTGGATGTTAGAGGACCAGTGCTTTATATCAGTTTCAGAAGAAGAGTTGGACTACATATGGTCCGTATGTGTAGGAAACATCGTTCTTTTGTTCTCTGCACACTCACATTTCATGCTGTTTTAGAGCCTCTAGAAAGCAAGAGCGTGCTTCTTGCTATAAAACAGAGTGTGATCAATGGATGAGAACTCTGCTGTGTGTTTTACTTCAGAAATGGAGTTAAATCCCAGGCTCTGAGTCTTCCTACAAAAAAGACTTCGTTTCAGGTTAGGGCAGTTACTTTACATCTCAAACGAACTATGTCGTTCACGAAGCTCACACGATTCTCATCTTAATTGACAAGCGTTGGATGTTAGAGGACCTGTGGTTTGTTTCAGTTTCAGAAGCAGAGTTGGACTAGATATTTTCAATATGTGTAGGAAACACCGTTCTTTTGTTCTCAGCACACTCACGTTTCCTGATGTATTAGAGACTCTAGAAAGCAAGAGCATGCTTCTTGCTCTAAAGCAGATTTTAAACAAGGGATGAGAACTCCGCTGTCTGTTTCACTTCAGAAATGGAGTTAAAGCCCAGGCGCTGTGTCTACTTGAAGAAGACTTTGTTTCAGGTAAGGGCAGTCACTTTTCAGCTCAAACGAACTACATCGTTCACGAAGCTAACAAGTTTCCCATCTTAACTGACAACCATTGGATGTTAGAGGACCAGTGCTTTTTATCAGTTTCATAAGCAGAGTTGGACTACATATGGTCCGTGTGTGTAGGAAACACCCTTCTTTTGTTCTCAGGACACTCACATTTCCTGATGTCATAGAGGAAATAGAAAGCAAGAGCGTGTTTCTTGCTTGAAAGCAGAGTGTGATCAGTGGATGAGAACTCTGCTGTGTGTTTCACTTCAGAAACGGAGTTAAATCCCAGGCTCTGAGAATTCCTACAATCAAGACTTCGTTTCAGGTAAGGGCAGTTACTTTACAGCTCAAATGAACTACATCGTTCACGAAGCTCACACATTTCTCATCTTAACTGACAAGCATTGCTTGTTAGAGGACCTGTGGTTTGTTTCAATTTCAGATGCAGAGTTGAAATAGATATGGCCTGTATGTGTAGGAAACACTGTTATTTTGTACTGAGCACACTCATCTTTCCTGCTGTCTTAGAGAATCTAGAAAGCAAGAGCGTGCTTCTTGCTCTATAGCAGAGTGTGATCAATGGATGAGAACTCTGCTGTGTGTTTCCCTTCAGAAATGGAGTTAAATCCCAGGCTCTGAGTCTTCCTAAAGGAAGAATTCTTTTCAGGTAAGGACAGTTTCTTTACAGCTCAAACGAACTACATCCTTCACATAGCTCATACGTTTCTCATCTTAACTGACAAGCATTGGGTGTTAGAGGACCTGTGGTTTCTTTCAGTATCAGAAGCAGAGTTGAACTAGATATGGTCCGTATGTGTAGGAAACACCGTTCTTTTATTCTGAGCACACTCAGATTTCCTGCTGTATTAGTGACGCTAGAAAGCAAGAGCGTGCTTCTCGCTCTAAAGCAGAGTGTGATCCATGGATGAGAACTATGCTGTGTGTTTCACTTCAGAAATGGAGTTAAATCCCAGGCTCTGTGTCTTCCTACAAGCAAGACTTTGTTTCAGGTAAGGGCAGTCAATTTTCATCTCAAACGAACTACATCTTTCACGAAGCTCACACGTTTCTCATCTTAAATGACAAGCATTGGATGTTAGAGGACCAGTGCTTTGTATCAGTTTCAGAAGCAGAGTTGGACTACATATGGTCCGTATGTGTAGGAAACATCGTTCTTTTGTTCTCAGCACTCTCACGATTCATGCTGTCTTAGAGCCTCTAGAAAGCAAGAGCGTGCTTCTTGCTCTAAAGCAGAGTGTGATCAATGGATGAGAACTCTGCTGTGTGTTTTACTTCAGAAATGGAGTTAAATCCCAGGCTCTGCGTCTTCCTACAAAAAAGACTTCGTTTCAGGTTATTGCAGTTACTTTACATCTCAAACGAACTATGTCGTTCACGAAGCTCACACGATTCTCATCTTAACTGACAATCATTGGATGTTAGAGGTCCTGTGGTTTGATTCAGTTTCAGAAGCAGAGTTGAACTAGATATGGTGCGTATGTGTAGGAAACACCGTTATTTTGTTATGAGCACAGTCACGTTTCCTTTTGTATTAGAGACTCTAGAAAGGAAGAGCGTGCTTCTCGTTCTAAAGCAGTGTGTGATCCATGGATGAGAACTATGCTGTGTGTTTCACTTCAGAAATGGAGTTAAATTCCAGGCTCTGTGTCTTCCTACAAGCAAGAATACGTTTCAGGTAACGGCAGTCACTTTTCAGCTCAAAGGAACTACATCGTTCACGAAGCTCACACGTTTCTCATCTTAACTGACAAGAATTGGATGTTAGAGGACCAGTGCTTTGTATCAGTTTCAGAATCAGAGTTGGACTACATATGGTCCGTATGTGTAGGAAACATCGTTCTTTTGTTCTCTGCACACTCACGTTTCATGCTGTCCTAGAGCCTCTAGAAAGCAAGAGCGTGATTCTTGCGCTAAAGCAGAGTGTGATCAGTGGATGAGAACTCTGCTGTGTGTTTCACTTCAGAAATGGAGTTAAATCCCAGGCTCTGAGTCTTCCTAAAAACAAGACTTCTTTTCAGGTAAGGGCAGTTTCTTTACAACTCAAATGAACTACATCGTTCACGAATCTCACAAGTTTCTCATCTTAAATGACGAGCATTGGATGTTAGAGGACCTGTGATTTGTTTCAGTTTCAGAAGCAGTGTTGAACTAGATATGGTCCGTATGTGTAGGAAACACCGTTCTTTGTTCTCAGCACACTCACGTTTCCTGCTGACTTAGTGACTCCAGAAAGCAAGAGCGTGCGTCTTGCTCTAAAGCAGAGTGTGATCAGTGGATGAGAACTATGCTGTGTGTTTCACTTCAGAAATGGAGTTAAATCCCAGGCTCTGTGTCTTCCTACAAGCAATACTTCCTTTCAGGTAAGGGCAGTCACTTTTCAGCTCAAACGAACTACGTCTTTCACGAAGCTCACACGTTTCTCATCTTAACTGACAAGCATTGGATGTTACAGGACCAGTGCTTTGTATCAGTTTCAGAAGCAGAGTTGGACTAGACATGGTCTGTATGTGTAGGAAACACCGTTCTTTTGTTCTCAGCACACTCAGATATTCTGCTGTATTAGAGACGCTAGAAAGCAAGAGCGTGCTTCTCGCTCTAAAGCAGAGTGTGATCCATGGATGAGAACTATGCTGTGTGTTTCACTTCAGAAATGGAGTTAAATCCCAGGCTCTGTGTCTTCCTACAAGCAAGACTTCTTTTTGGAAAAGGGCAGTTACTTTTCAGCTCAAGCGAACTACAACTTTCACGAAGCTCACTCGTTTCTCATCTTAACTGACAAGCATTGGATGTTACAGGACCAGTGCTTTGTATCAGTTTTGAAAGCAGAGTTGGACAACATATGGTCCTTATGTGTAGGAAACACCGTTCTTTTGTTCTCAGCACACTCACGTTTCCTGCTGTCTTAGAGACCCTAGAAAGCAAGAGCATGATTCTTGTTCTAAAGCAGAGTGTGATCAATGGATGAGAACTCTGCTGTGTGTTTCCCTTCAGAAATGGAGTTAAATCCCAGGCTCTGAGTTTTCCTAAAGCAAGAATTCTTTTCAGGTAAGGGCAGTTTCTTTACAGCTCAAACGAACTACATCCTTCACGACGCTCATTCGTTTCTCATCTTAACTGACAAGCATTGGATGTTAGAGGACCTGTGGTTTGTTTCAGTTTCAGAAGCAGAGTTGAATCAGATATGGTCTGTATGTGTAGGAAACACCGTTCTCTTGTTCTGTGCACACTCAGATTTCCTGCTGTATTAGAGAAGCTAGAAAGCAAGAGCGTGTTCTCGCTCTAAAGCAGAGTGTGATCCATGGATGAGAACTATGCTGTTTGTTTCCCTTCAGAAATGGAGTTAAATCCCAGGCTCTGTGTCTTCCTACAAGCAAGATTTCGTTTCAGGTAAGGGCAGTCACTTCTTCTCTCAAAGGAACTACATCGTTCACGAAGCTCACACGTTTCTCATCTTAAATGACAAGCATTGGATGTTACAGGACCAGTGCTTTGTATCAGTTTCGAAAGCAGAGTTGGACTACATATGGTCCTTATGTGTAGGAAACACCGTTCTTTTGACAAGCATTGGATGTTAGAGGACCAGTGCTTTTTTTCAGTTTCAGAAGCAGAATTTGACAAGACATGGTCCGTATGTGTAGGAAACTCCGTTCTTTTGTTCTCAGCACACTCACCTTCCCTGCTGTCTTAGAGACTCTAGAAAGCAAGAGCATGATTCTTGTTCCAAAGCAGAGTGTGATCAATGGATGAGAACTCTGCTGTGTGTTTCCCTTCAGAAATGGAGTTAAATCCCAGGCTCTGAGTCTTCCTAAAACAAGAATTCTTTTCAGGTAAGGGCAGTTTCTTTACAGCTCAAATGAACTACATCCTTCACGAAGCTCACACGTTTCTCATCTTAACTGACAAGCATTGGATGTTAGAGGACCAGTGCTCTGTGTCAGTTTCAGAAGCAGAGTTGGACTACATATGGTCTGTATGTGTAGGAAACATTGTTCTTTTGTTCTCTGCACACTCACATTTCATGCTGTCTTAGAGCCTCTAGAAAGCAAGAGCGTGCTTCTTGCTCTAAAGCAGAGTGTGATCAATGGATGAGAACTCTGCTGTGTGTTTTACTTCAGAAATGGAGTTAAATCCCAGGCTCTGTGTCTCCTACAAGCAAGACTTCGTTACAGGTAAGGGCAGTCACTTCTCAGCTCAAAGGAACTACATCGTTAACGAAGCTCACACGTTTCTCATCTTAAATGACAAGCATTGGATGTTACAGGACCAGTGCTTTGTATCAGTTTCGAAAGCAGAGTTGGACTACATATGGTCCTTATGTGTAGGAAACACCGTTCTTTTGTTCTCAGCACACTCACGTTTCCTGCTGTCTTAGAGACCCTAGAAAGCAAAAGCATGATTCTTGTTCTAAAGCAGAGTGTGATCAATGGATGAGAACTCTGCTGTGTGTTTCCCTTCAGAAATGGAGTTAAATCCCAGCCTCTGAGTTTTCCTAAAGCAAGAATTCTTTTCAGGTAAGGGAAGTTTCTTTACAGCTCAAACGAACTACATCCTTCACGACGCTCATAAGTTTCTCATCTTAACTGATAAGAATTGGATGTTAGAGGACCTGTGGTTTGTTTCAGTTTCAGAAGCAGAGTTGAACTAGATATGGTCTGTATGTGTAGGAAACACCGTTCTCTTGTTCTGCGCACACTCAGATTTCCTGCTGTATTTGAGAAGCTAGAAAGCAAGAGCGTGTTCTCGCTCTAAAGCAGAGTGTGATCCATGGATGAGAACTATGCTGTTTGTTTCCCTTCAGAAATGGAGTTAAATCCCAGGCTGTGTGTCTTCCTACAAGCAAGACTTCGTTTCAGGTAAGGGCAGTAAGTTCTTCTCTCAAAGGAACTACATCGTTCACAAAGCTCACACGTTTCTCATCTTAAATGACAAGCATTGGATGTTAGAGGACCAGTGCTTTGTTTCAGTTTCAGAAGCAGAATTTGACAAGACATGGTCCGTATGTGTAGGAAACATCATTCTTTTGTTCTCAGCACACTCACATTTCATGCTGTCTTAGAGCCTCTAGAAAGCAAGAGCGTGCTTCTTGCTCTAAAGCAGAGTGTGATCAATGGATGAGAAATCTGCTGTGTGTTTCACTTCAGAAATGGAGTTAAATCCCAAGCTCTGAGTCTTCCTACAAGGAAGACTTCGTTTCCGGAAAGTGCAGTTACTTTACATCTCAAACGAAATACGTCGTTCACGAAGCTCACACGATTCTCATCTAAACTGACAAGCATTGGATGTTAGAGGACCAGTGCTTTGTATCAGTTTCAGAAGCAGAGTTGGACTACATATGGTCCGTATGTGTAGGAAACACCGTTCTTTTGTTCTCAGCACACTCACATTCCCTGCTGTCTTAGAGATTTTAGAAAGCAAGAGCATGCTTCTCGCTCTAAAGCAGAGTGTGATCAATGGATGAGAACTCTGCTGTGTGTTTCCCTTCAGAAATGGAGTTAAATCCCAGGCTCTGAGTCTTCTTAAAGCAAGAATTCTTTTCAGGTAAGGGCAGTTTCTTTACACCTCAAACGATCTACATCCTTCACAAAGCTCACACGTTTCTCATCTTAACTGACAAGCATTGGGTGTTAGAGGACATGTGGTTTGTTTCTGTTTCAGAAGCAGAGTTGAACTAGATATGGTCCGTATGTGTAGGAAACACAGTTCTCTTGTTCTGAGCACACACAGATTTCCTGCTGTATTAGAGAAGCTAGAAAGCAAGAGCGTGTTCTCTCTCTAAAGCAGAGTGTGATCCATGGATGAGAACTATGCTGTTTGTTTCCCTTCAGAAATGGAGTTAAATCCCAGGCTGTGTGTCTTCCTACAAGCAAGACTTCGTTTCAGGTAATGGCAGTCACTTCTCAGCTCAAAGGAACTACATCGTTAACGAAGCTCACACGTTTCTCATCTTAAATGACAAGCATTGGATGTTAGAGGACCAGTGCTCTGTATCAGTTTCAGAAGCAGAGTTGGACTACATATGGTCCGTATGTGTAGGAAACATTGTTCTTTTGTTCTCTGCACACTCACATTTCATGCTGTCTTAGAGCCTCTAGAAAGCAAGAGCGTGCTTCTTGCTCTAAAGCAGAGTGTGATCAATGGATGAGAACTCTGCTGTGTGTTTTACTTCAGCAATGGAGTTAAATCCCAGGCTCTGTGTCTCCAACAAGCAAGACTTCGTTTCAGGTAAGGGCAGTCACTTCTCAGCTCAAAGGAACTACATCGTTAACGAAGCTCACACGTTTCTCATCTTAAATGACAAGCATTGGATGTTAGAGGACCAGTGCTTTATATCAGTTTCAGAAGAAGAGTTGGACTACATATGGTCCGTATTCGTAGGAAACATCGTTCTTTTGTTCTCTGCACACTCACATTTCATGCAGTTTTAGAGCCTCTAGAAAGCAAGAGCGTGCTTCTTGCTATAAAGCAGAGTGTGATCAATGGATGAGAACTCTGCTGTGTGTTTTACTTCAGAAATGGAGTTAAATCCCAGGCTCTGAGTCTTCCTACAAAAAAGACTTCGTTTCAGGTTAGGGCAGTTACTTTACATCTGAAACGAACTATGTCGTTCACGAAGCTCACACGATTCTCATCTTAATTGACAAGCATTGAATGTTAGAGGACCTGTGGTTTGTTTCAGTTTCAGAAGCAGAGTTGAACTAGATATGGTTCGTATGTGTAGGAAACACCGTTCTTTTGTTCTGAGCACAGTCACGTTTCCTTTTGTATTAGAGACTCTAGAAAGCAAGAGCATGCTTCTCGTTCTAAAGCAGTGTGTGATCCATGGATGAGAACTCTGCTGTGTGTTTCACTTCAGAAATGGAGTTAAATCCCAGGCTCTGAGTCGTCCTAAAAACAAGACTTCTTTTCAGGTAAGGGCAGTTTCTTTACAACTCAAATGAACTACATCGTTCACGAAGCTCACACGTTTCTCATCTTAAATGACGAGCATTGTACGTTAGAGGACCTGTGATTTGTTTCAGTTTCAGAAGCAGTGTTGAACTAGATATGGTGCGTATGTGTAGGAAACACTGTTCTTTGTTCTCAGCACACTCATGTTTCCTGCTCACTTAGTGACTCCAGAAAGCAAGAGCGTGCGTCTTGCTCTAAAGCAGAGTGTGATCAGTGGATGAGAACTATGCTGTGTGTTTCACTACAGAAATGGAGTTAAATTCCAGGCTCTGTGTCTTCCTACAAGCAATACTTCCTTTCAGGTAAGGGCAGTCACTTTTCAGCTCAAACGAACTACGTCTTTCACGAAGCTCACACGTTTCTCATCTTAACTGACAAGCATTGGATGTTACAGGACCAGTGCTTTGTATCAGTTTCAGAAGCAGAGTTGGACTAGACATGGTCTGTATGTGTAGGAAACACCGTTCTTTTGTTCTCAGCACACTCATATATCCTGCTGTATTAGAGACGCTAGAAAGCAAGAGTGTGCTTCTCGCTCTAAAGCAGAGTGTGATTCATGGATGAGAACTATGCTGTGTGTTTCACTTCAGAAATGAAGTTAAATTCCAGGCTCTGTGTCTTCCTACAAAAAAGACTTCGTTTCAGGTTAGGGCAGTTACTTTACATCTCAAACGAACTATGTCATTCACCAAGCTCACACGATTCTCATCTTAACTGACAAGCATTGGATGTTAGAGGACCTGTGGTTTGTTTCAGTTTCAGAAGCAGAGTTGAACTAGATATGGTTTGTATGTGAAGGAAACACCGTTCTTTTGTTCTGAGCACAGTCACGTTTCCTTTTGTATTAGAGACTCTAGAAAGCAAGAGCGTGCTTCTCGTTCTAAAGCAGTGTGTGATCCATGGATGAGAACTATGCTGTGTGTTTCACTTCAGAAATGGAGTTAAATACCAGGCTCTATGTCTTCCTACAAGCAATACTACGTTTCAGGTAACGGCAGTCACTTTTCAGCTCAAAGGAACTACATCGTTCACGAAGCTCACACGTTTCTCATCTTAAATGACAAGAATTGGATGTTAGAGGACCAGTGCTTTGTATCAGTTTCAGAAGCAGAGTTGGACTACATATGGTCCGTATGTGTTGGAAACATCGTTCTTTTGTTCTCTGCACACTCACGTTTCATGCTGTCCTAGAGCCTCTAGAAAGCAAGAGCGTGCTTCTTGCACTAAAGCAGAGTGTGATCAGTGGATGAGAACTCTGCTGTGTGTTTCACTTCAGAAATGGAGTTAAATCCCAGGCTCTGAGTCTTCCTAAAAACAAGACTTCTTTTCAGGTAAGGGCAGTTTCTTTACAACTCAAATGAACTACATCGTTCACGAAGCTCACAAGTTTCTCATCTTAAATGACGAGCATTGGATGTTAGAGGACCTGTGATTTGTTTCAGTTTCAGAAGCAGTGTTGAACTAGATATGGTCCGTATGTGTAGGAAACACCGTTCTTTGTTCTCAGCACACTCACGTTTCCTGCTGACTTAGTGACTCCAGAAAGCAAGAGCGTGCATCTTGCTCTAAAGCAGAATGTGATCAGTGGATGAGAACTATGCTGTGTGTTTCACTTCAGAAATGGAGTTAAATCCCAGGCTCTGTGTCTTCCTACAAGCAATACTTCCTTTCAGGTAAGGGCAGTCACTTTTCAGCTCAAAGGAACTACGTCTTTCACGAAGCTCACACGTTTCTCATCTTAACTGACAAGCATTGGATGTTACAGGACCAGTGCTTTGTATCAGTTTCAGAAGCAGAGTTGGACTAGACATGGTCTGTATGTGTAGGAAACACCGTTCTTTTGTTCTCAGCACACTCAGATATCCTGCTGTATTAGAGACGCTAGAAAGCAAGAGTGTGCTTCTCGCTCTAAAGCAGAGTGTGATCCATGAATGTGAACTATGCTGTGTGTTTCACTTCAGAAATGGAGTTAAATCCCAGGCTCTGTGTCTTCCTACAAGCAAGACTTCTTTTCGGGAAAGGGCATTTACTTTTCAGCTCAAGCGAACTACATCTTTCACGAAGCTCACACGTTTCTCATCTTAACTGACAAGCATTGGATGTTACAGGACCAGTGCTTTGTATCAGTTTCGAAAGCAGAGTTTGACTACATATGGTCCTTATGTGTAGGAAACACCGTTCTTTTGTTATCAGCACACTCACGTTTCCTGCTGTCTTAGAGACCCTAGAAAGCAAGAGCATGATTCTTGTTCTAAAGCAGAGTGTGATCAATGGATGAGAACTCTGCTGTGTGTTTCCCTTCAGAAATGGAGTTAAATCCCAGGCTCTGAGTCTTCCTAAAGCAAGAATTCTTTTCAGGTAAGGGCAGTTTCTTTACAGCTCAAACGAACTACATCCTTCACGACGCTCATACGTTTCTCATCTTAACTGACAAGCATTGGATGTTAGAGGACCAGTGCTTTGTTTCAGTTTCAGAAGCAGAATTTGACAAGACATGGTCCGTATGTGTAGGAAACATCGTTCTTTTTTTCTCAGCACACTCACGTTTCATGCTGTCTTAGAGCCTCTAGAAAGCAAGAGCGTGCTTCTTGCTCTAAAGCAGAGTGTGATCAATGGATGAGAAATCTGCTGTGTGTTTCACTTCAGAAATGGAGTTAAATCCCAAGCTCTGAGTCTTCCTACAAGGAAGACTTCGTTTCCGGAAAGGGCAGTTACTTTACATTTCAAACGAAATACGTCGTTCATGAAGCTCACACGATTCTCATCTAAACTGACAAGCATTGGATGTTAGAGGACCAGTGCTTTGTATCAGTTTCAGAAGCAGAGTTGGACTAGATATGGTCCGTATGTGTAGGAAACACCGTTCTTTTGTTCTCAGCACACTCACCTTCCCTGCTGTCTTAGAGATTTTAGAAAGCAAGAGCATGCTTCTCGCTCTAAAGCAGAGTGTGATCAATGGATGAGAACTCTGCTGTGTGTTTCCCTTCAGAAATGGAGTTAAATCCCAGGCTCTGAGTCTTCCTATAAGAAAACTTCGTTTCAGGTAAGGGAAGTTACTTTACAGCTCAAACGAACTACATCGTACAAGAAGCTAACCTTTTCTCATCTTAACTGACAAGCATTGGATGTTAGAGGACCTGTTGTTTGTGTCAGTTTCAGAAGCAGAGTTGGACTATATATGGTCCATATGCGTAGGAAACACTGTTCTTTTGTTCTCAGCACACTCAGGTTTCCTGCTGTATTAGAGACACTAGAAAGCAAGAGTGTGCTTCTTGCTCTAAAGCAGAGTGTGATCAATGGATGAGAACTCTGCTGTGAGTTTCCATTCAGAAATGGAGTTAAAGCCCATGCTCTGAGTCTTCCTACAAGGAATACTTCGTTTTAGGTAAGGGCAGTTTCTTTACAGCTCAAATGAACTACATCATTCACGAAGCTCACACATTTCTCATCTTAACTGACAAGCATTGGATGTTAGAGTACCTGTGGTTTCTTTCAGTTTCAGAGGCAGATTTGAAATAGATATGGTCCATATGTGTAGGAAACACCGTTCTTTTCTACTTAGCACACTCAAAGTTCCTGCTGTCTTAGAGTCTCTAGAAAGCAAGAGCGTGCTTCTTGCTCTAAAGCAGATTGTGAACAATAGATGAGAACTCCGCTGTGTGTTTCACTTCAGAAATGGAGTTAAAGCCCAGGCTCTGAGTCTTCCTTCAAGCAAGACTTCATTTCAGGTAAAGGCAGTTACTTTACAGCTCCAACAAACTAAATCGTTCACGAAGCTCACACGTTTCTCATCTGAACTGACAAGCATTGGATGTTAGAGGACCTGTGGTTTGTTTCAGTTTCAGAAGCAGAGTTGGACTAGATATTTTCCATATGTGTAGGAAACACCGTTCTTTTGTTCTCAGCACACTCACGTTTCCTGCTGTATTAGAGACTCTAGAAAGCAAGGGCATGCTTCTTGCTCTAAAGCAGAGTGTAAACAATGGATGAGAACTCCGCTGTCTGTTTCACTTCAGAAATGGAGTTAAATCCCAGGCTCTGAGTCTTCCTACAAGGAAGACTTCATTTCAAGTAAAGGCAGTTACTTTACAGCTCAAACGAACAACATGGTTCACGAAGCTCACACGTTTCTCTTCTTAACTGACAAGCATTGGATGTTAGAGGACCTGTGATTTGTTTCAGTTTCAGAATCACAGTTGAACTAGATATGGTCTGTATGTGTAAGAAACACCGTTCTTTTCTTCTGATCACACTCACATTTCTTGCTGTCCTAGAGATAATATAAAGCAAGATTGTGCTTCTTGCTCTAAAGCAGAATGTGATCTATGGATAAGAACTCTGCTGTGTGTTTCACTTCAGAAATGGAGTTAAATCCCAGTCTCTGATTCTTCCTACAAGAATACTTCGTTTCAGGTAAGTGAAGTTACTTTACAGCTCAAAAGAACTGCATCGTTCTCAAAGCTCACACGTTTCTCATCTTAACTGACAAGCATTGTATGTTAGAGGACCTGTGGTTTGTTTCAGTTTCAGAAGTAGAGTTGAACTAGATATGGCCCTTATGTGTAGGAAACACTGTTCTTTTGTTCTGAGCACAGTCAAGTTTCTTGCTGTAGTAGAGACTCTAGAAAGCAAGAGCGTGCTTCTTGCTCTAAAGCAGAGTGTGATCCATGGATGAGAACTACGATGTGTGTTACCCTTCAGAAATGGAGTTAAATTCCATGCTCTGTGTCTTCCTACAAGCAAAACTTCCTTTATGGTAAGTTCAGTCACTTTTCAGCTCAAACGAACTACATCGTTCACGAAGCTCACCTTTTCTCATCTTAATTGACAAGCATTGGATGTTAGAGGGCCAGTGCTTTGTATCAGTTTCAGAAGCAGAGATGGACTAGGTATGGTCCGTATGTGTAGGAAACACCGATCTTTTGTTCTCAGGACACTCACATTTCCTGCTGTCCTAGAGATAATAGAAAGCAAGATTGTGCTTTTTGCTCTAAAGCAGAGTGTGATCTATGGATGAGAACTCTGCTGTGTGTTTCACTTCAGAAATGGAGTTAAATCCCAGGTTCTGAGTCTTTCTACAAGCAAGACTTCGTTTCAGGTAAGGGCAGTCACTTTTCAGCGCATATGAACTACATCGTTCTCGAAGCTCACACATTGCTCATCTTAACTGACAAGCATTGGATGTTAGAGGACCTGTGGTTTGTTTCAATTTCAGATGCAGAGTTGAACTAGATATGGCCCGCATGTGTAGGAAACACTGTTATTTTGTACTGAGCACACTCATTTTCCTGCTGTCTTAGAGACTCTAGAAAGCAAGAGCGTGCTTCTTGCTCTAAAGCAGAGTTTAAACAATGGATGAGAACTCCACTGTCTGTTTCACGTCAGAAATGGAGTTAAAGCCCAGGCTCTGAGTCTTCCTACAAGGAAGACTTCGTTTCAAGTAAAGGCAGTTACTTTACAGCTCAAACGAACTACATCGTTCACGAAGCTCACACGTTTCTCTTCTTAAATGACAAGCATTGGATGTTAGAGGACCTGTGATTTGTTTCAGTTTCAGATTCACAGTTGCACTAGATATGGTCTGTATGTGTAAGAAACACCGTTCTTTTCTTCTGATCACACTCACATTTCTTGCTGTCCTAGAGATAATATAAAGCAAGATTGTGCTTCTTGCTCTAAAGCAGAATGTGATCTATGGATAAGAACTCTGCTGTGTGTTTCACTTCAGAAATGGAGTTAAATCCCAGTCTCTGATTCTTCCTACAAGATTACTTCGTTTCAGGTAAGGGAAGTTACTTTACAGCTCAAAAGAACTACATCGTTCACAAAGCTCACACGTTTCTCATCTTAACTGACAAGCATTGGATGTTAGAGGACCTGTGGTTTGTTTCAATTTCAGATGCAGAGTTGAACTAGATATGGCCCGTATGTGTAGGAAACACTGTTATTTTGTACTGAGCACACTCAAGTTTCCTGCTCTCTTAGAGACTCTAGAAAGCAAGAGCGTACTTCTTGCTCTATATCAGAGTGTGATCAATGGATGAGAACTCTGCTGTGTGTTTCACTTCAGAAATGGAATTGAATCCCAGGCTCTGAGTCTTTCAACAAGCAAGACTTCATTTCAGGTAAGGGCAGTTACTTTACAGCTCATACAAACTACATCGTTCACAAAGCTCACACGTTTCTCATCTGAACTGACAAGCATTGGATGTTAGAGGACCTGTGGTTTGTTTCAGTTTCAGAAGCAGAGTTGGACTAGATATTTTCAATATGTGTAGGAAACACCGTTCTTTTGTTCTCAGCACATTCACGTTTCCTGATGTATTAGAGACTCCAGAAAGCAAGAGCATGCTTCTTGCTCTAAAGCAGAGTGTAAACAAGGGATGAGAACTCCGCTGTCTGTTTCACTTCAGAAATGGAGTGAAAGCCCAGGCGCTGTGTCTACTTGAAGCAAGACTTCGTTTCAGGTAAGGGCATTCACTTTTCAGCTCAAACGAACTACATCGTTCACGAAGCTAACAAGTTTCCCATCTTAACTGACAAGCATTGGATGTTAGAGGACCAGTGCTTTTTATCAGTTTCAGAAGCAGAATTGGACTAGATATGGTCCGTGTGTGTAGGAAACACCCTTCTTTTGTTCTCAGGACACTCACATTTCCTGCTGTCATAGAGGAAATAGAAAGCAAGAGCGTGTTTCTTGCTCAAAAGCAGAGTGTGATCTATGGATGAGAACTCTGCTGTGTGTTTCACTTCAGAAATGGAGTTAAATCCCAGGCTCTGAGAATTCCTACAATCAAGACTTCGTTTCAGGTAAGGGCAGTTACTTTACAGCTCAAATGAACTACATCGTTCACGAAGCTCACACATTTCTCATCTTAACTGACAAGCATTGGATGTTAGAGCACCTGTGGTTTGTTTCAGTTTCAGAAGCAGATTTGAACTAGATATGGTCCATATGTGTAGGAAACACCGTTCTTTTGTTCTCAGGACACTCACATTTCCTCTTGTACTAGAGATAATAGAAAGCAAGGTTGTACTTCTTGCTCTAAAGCAGAGTGTGATCTATGGATGAGAACTCTGCTGTGTGTTTCCCTTCAGAAATGGAGTTAAATCCCAGGCGCTGTGTCTTCCTACAAGCAAGACTTCGTTTCAGGTAAGGGCAGTTACTAACAGCTCAAACGAACTACATCGTTCATGAAGCTCACACGTTTCTCATCTTAACTGACAAGCATTGTTTGTTAGAGGACCTGTGGTTTGTTTCAATTTCAGATGCAGAGTTGAACTAGATATGTACCATATGTGTAGGAAACACTGTTATTTTGTACTGAGCACACTCATCTTTCCTGCTGTCTTAGAGACTCTAGAAAGCAAGAGCGTGCTTCTTGCTCTATAGCAGTGTGTGATCAATGGATGAGAACTCTGCTGTGTGTTACCCTTCAGAAATGGAGTTAAATTCCATGCTCTGTGTCTTAATACAAGCAAAAGTTCCTTTATGGTAAAGGCAGTCACTTTTCAGCTCAAATGAACTACATCGTTAACAAAGCTTACCTTTTCTCATCTTGAATGACAAGCATTGGATGTTAGAGGACCAGTGCTTTGTATCAGTTTCAGAAGCAGAGTTGCACTAGATATGGTCCGTGTGTGTAGGAAACACCCTTCTTTTGTTCTCAGGACACACACATTTCCTGCTGTCTTAGAGAAAATTGAAAGCAAGAGCATGCTTCTTGCTCTAAAGCAGAGTGTGATCTATGGATGAGAACTCTGCTGTGTGTGTCACTTCAGAAATGGAGTTAAATCCCAGGTTCTTAGAATTCCTACAAGCAAGACATCGTTTATGTTAAGGGCAATTACTTTACAGCTCAAATGAACTACATCTTTCAGGAAGCCCACACGTTTCGCTTCTTAACTGACAACCGTGGATCTTAGAAGACCTGTGGTTTGTTTCAGTTTCAGAATCACAGTTGAACTAGATATGGACCGTATGTGTAAGAAACACCGTTCTTTTCTTCTGAGCACACTCAAGTTTCCTGCTGTCTTAGAGTCTCTAGAAAGCAAGAGCGTGCTTCTTGCTCTAAAGCAGACTGTGATCTATGGATGAGAACTCTGCTGTGTGTTTCACTTCAGAAATGGAGTTAAATCCCAGGTTCTGAGTCTTTCTACAAGCAAGTCTTCGTTTCAGGTAAGGGCAGTCACTTTTCAGCTCAAACGAACTACATCGTTCACGAAGCTCACACGTTGCTCATCTTAACTGACAAGCATTGGATGTTAGAGGACCTGTGGTTTGTTTCTGTTTCAGAAGCAGAGCTGAACTAGATATGGCCCGTATGTGTAGGAAACACTGTTATTTTGCACTGAGCACACTCAAGTTTCCTGCGGTCTTAGAGACTCTAGAAAGCAAGAGCGTGCCTCTTGCTCTAAAGCAGAGTGTTATCAATGGAGGAGAACTCTGCTGTGTGTTTCACTTCAGAAATGGAGTTAAATCCCAGGCTCTGAGAATTCCCACAAGAAAGACTTCGTTTCAGGTAAGGGCAGATACTTTACAGCTCAAATGAACTACATTGTTCACGAAGCTCACACATTTCTCATCTTAACTGACAAGCATTGGATGTTAGAGCACCTGTGGTTTGTTTCAGTTTCAGAAGCAGATTTGAACTAGATATGGTCCATATGTGTAGGAAACACCGTTCTATTGTTCTCAGGACACTAAGATTTCCTGCTGTCTTAGAGAAAATAGAAAGCAAGAGCGTGCTTCTTGCTCTAAAGCAGATTGTGATCTATGGATGAGAACTCTGCTGTGTGTTTCCCTTCAGAAATGGAGTTAAATCCCAGGCGCTGAGTCTTCCTACAAGAAAACTTCGTTTCAGGTAAGGGAAGTTACTTTACATCTCAAACGAACAACATCGTTCACGAAGCTCACACGTTTCACTTCTTAAATGACAAGTATTGGATTTTAGAGGACCTGTGGTTTGTTTCAGGTTCAGAATCACAGTTGAACTAGATATGATCTGTATGTGTAAGAAACACCATTCTTTTCTTCTGAGCACACTCACGTTTCCTGCTGAATTAGAGACTCTAGAAAGCAAGAGCGTGCTTCTTGCTCCAAAGCAGAGTGTGATCCATGGAAGAGAACTATGCTGTGTGTTTCCCTTAGGAAATAGAGTTAAATCCCAGGCGCTGTGTCTTCC
This sequence comes from Onychomys leucogaster, assembly GCA_949786385.1. NCBI lineage: Eukaryota > Metazoa > Chordata > Mammalia > Rodentia > Cricetidae > Onychomys > Onychomys leucogaster. Next base: position 194,936 of record CATKUP010000176.1, read on the forward strand.
TACAAGCAAGACTTTGTTTCAGGTAAGGGCAGTTACTTTACAGCTCAAACAAACTACATCGTTCAAGAAGCTCACACGTTTCTCATCTTAACTGACAAGCATTGTTTGTTAGAGGACCTGTGGTTTGTTTCAATTTCAGATGCAGAGTTGACCTAGATATGGCCCGTATGTGTAGGAAACACTGTTATTTTGTACTGAGCACACTCATCTTTCCTGCTGTCTTAGAGACTCTAGAAAGCAAGAGCGTGCTTCTTGCTCTATAGCAGAGTGTGATCAATGGATGAGAACTCTGCTGTGTGTTTCCCTTCAGAAATGGAGTTAAATCCCAGGCTCTGAGTCTTCCTAAAGGAAGAATTCTTTTCAGGTAAGAACAGTTTCTTTACAGCTCAAACGAACTACATCCTTCACATAGCTCATACGTTTCTCATCTTAACTGACAAGCATTGGGTGTTAGAGGACCTGTGGTTTCTTTCAGTATCAGAAGCAGAGTTGAACTAGAAATGGTCCGTATGTGTAGGAAACACCGTTCTTTTATTCTGAGCACACTCAGATTTCCTGCTGAATTAGTGACGATAGAAAGCAAGAGCGTGCTTGTTGCTCTAAAGCAGAGTGTGATCCATGGATGAGAACTATGCTGTGTGTTTCACTTCAGAAATGGAGTTAAATCCCAGGCTCTGTGTCTTCCTACAAGCAAGACTTTGTTTCAGGTAAGGGCAGTCAATTTTCATCTCAAACGAACTACATCTTTCACGAAGCTCACACGTTTCTCATCTTAAATGACAAGCATTGGATGTTAGAGGACCAGTGCTTTGTATCAGTTTCAGAAGCAGAGTTGGACTACATATGGTCCGTATGTGTAGGAAACATCGTTCTTTTGTTCTCAGCACACTCACGACTCATGCTGTCTTAGAGCCTCTAGAAAGCAAGAGCGTGCTTCTTGCTCTAAAGCAGAGTGTGATCAATGGATGAGAACTCTGCTGTGTGTTTTACTTCAGAAATGGAGTTAAATCCCAGGCTCTGCGTTTTCCTACAAAAAAGACTTCGTTTCAGGTTATTGCAGTTACTTTACATCTCAAACGAACTATGTCGTTCACGAAGCTCACACGATTCTCATCTTAACTGACAATCATTGGATGTTAGAGGACCTGTGGTTTGTTTCAGTTTCAGAAGCAGAGTTGAACTAGATATGGTGCGTATGTGTAGGAAACACCGTTATTTTGTTCTGAGCACAGTCACGTTTCCTTTTTTTATTAGAGACTCTAGAAAGCAAGAGCGTGCTTCTCGTTCTAAAGCAGTGTGTGATCCATGGATGAGAACTATGCTGTGTGTTTCACTTCAGAAATGGAGTTAAATTCCAGGCTCTGTGTCTTCCTACAAGCAAGACTACGTTTCAGGTAACGGCAGTCACTTTTCAGCTCAAAGGAACTACATGGTTCACGAAGCTCACACGTTTCTCATCTTAACTGACAAGAATTGGATGTTAGAGGACCAGTGCTTTGTATCAGTTTCAGAAGCAGAGTTGGACTACATATGGTCCGTATGTGTAGGAAACATCGTTCTTTTGTTCTCTGCACACTCACGTTTCATGCTGTCCTAGAGCCTCTAGAAAGCAAGAGCGTGCTTCTTGCGCTAAAGCAGAGTGTGATCAGTGGATGAGAACTCTGCTGTGTGTTTCACTTCAGAAATGGAGTTAAATCCCAGGCTCTGAGTATTCCTAAAAACAAGACTTCTTTTCAGGTAAGGGCAGTTTCTTTACAACTCAAATGAACTACATCGTTCACGAATATCACAAGTTTCTCATCTTAAATGACGAGCATTGGATGTTAGAGGACCTGTGATTTGTTTCAGTTTCAGAAGCAGTGTTGAACTAGATATGGTCCCTATGTATAGGAAACACCGTTCTTTGTTCTCAGCACACTCACGTTTCCTGCTGACTTAGTGACTCCAGAAAGCAAGAGCGTGCGTCTTGCTCTAAAGCAGAGTGTGATCAGTGGATGAGAACTATGCTGTGTGTTTCACTTCAGAAATGGAGTTAAATCCCAGGATCTGTGTCTTCCTACAAGCAATACTTCCTTTCAGGTAAGGGCAGTCACTTTTCAGCTCAAACGAACTACGTCTTTCACGAAGCTCACACGTTTCTCATCTTAACTGACAAGCATTGGATGTTACAGGACCAGTGCTTTGTATCAGTTTCAGAAGCAGAGTTGGACTAGACATGGTCTGTATGGGTAGGAAACACCGTTCTTTTGTTCTCAGCACACTCAGATATTCTGCTGTATTAGAGACGCTAGAAAGCAAGAGCGTGCTTCTCGCTCTAAAGCAGAGTGTGATCAATGGATGAGAACTCTGCTGTGTGTTTCACTTCAGAAATGGAGTTAAATCCCAGGCTCTGAGTCTTCCTAAAGCAAGAATTCTTTTCAGGTAAGGGCAGTTTCTTTACAGCTCAAACGAACTACATCCTTCACAAAGCTCCCACGTTTCTCATCTTAACTGACCAGCATTGGGTGTTAGAGGACCTGTGGTTTGTTTCAGTATCAGAAGCAGAGTTGAACTAGATATGGTCCGTATGTGTAGGAAACACTGTTCTTTTGTTCTCAGCAAACTCACATATCCTGCTGTCTTAGAGACTCTAGAAAGGAAGAGCATGATTCTTGTTCTAAAGCAGAGTGTGATCAATGGATGAGAACTCTGCTGTGTGTTTCCCTTCAGAAATGGAGTTATATCCCAGGCTCTGAGTCTTTCTAAAGCAAGACTTCTTTTCAGGTAAGGGCAGTTTCTTTACAGCTCAAATGAACTACATCCTTCACGAAGCTCACACGTTTCTCATCTTAAATGACAAGCATTGGTTGTTAGAGGACCAGTGCTCTGTATCAGTTTCAGAAGCAGAGTTGGACTACATATGGTCCGTATGTGTAGGAAACATTGTTCTTTTGTTCTCTGCACACTCACATTTCATGCTGTCTTACAGCCTCTAGAAAGCAAGAGCGTGCTTCTTGCTCTAAAGCAGAGTGTGATCAATGGATGAGAACTCTGCTGTGTGTTTTACTTCAGCAATGGAGTTAAATCCCAGGCTCTGTGTCTCCAACAAGCAAGACTTCGTTTCAGGTAAGGGCAGTCACTTCTCAGCTCAAAGGAACTACATCGTTAACGAAGCTCACACGTTTCTCATCTTAAATGACAAGCATTGGATGTTAGAGGACCAGTGCTTTATATCAGTTTCAGAAGAAGAGTTGGACTACATATGGTCCGTATGTGTAGGAAACATCGTTCTTTTGTTCTCTGCACACTCACATTTCATGCTGTTTTAGAGCCTCTAGAAAGCAAGAGCGTGCTTCTTGCTATAAAACAGAGTGTGATCAATGGATGAGAACTCTGCTGTGTGTTTTACTTCAGAAATGGAGTTAAATCCCAGGCTCTGAGTCTTCCTACAAAAAAGACTTCGTTTCAGGTTAGGGCAGTTACTTTACATCTCAAACGAACTATGTCGTTCACGAAGCTCACACGATTCTCATCTTAATTGACAAGCGTTGGATGTTAGAGGACCTGTGGTTTGTTTCAGTTTCAGAAGCAGAGTTGGACTAGATATTTTCAATATGTGTAGGAAACACCGTTCTTTTGTTCTCAGCACACTCACGTTTCCTGATGTATTAGAGACTCTAGAAAGCAAGAGCATGCTTCTTGCTCTAAAGCAGATTTTAAACAAGGGATGAGAACTCCGCTGTCTGTTTCACTTCAGAAATGGAGTTAAAGCCCAGGCGCTGTGTCTACTTGAAGAAGACTTTGTTTCAGGTAAGGGCAGTCACTTTTCAGCTCAAACGAACTACATCGTTCACGAAGCTAACAAGTTTCCCATCTTAACTGACAACCATTGGATGTTAGAGGACCAGTGCTTTTTATCAGTTTCATAAGCAGAGTTGGACTACATATGGTCCGTGTGTGTAGGAAACACCCTTCTTTTGTTCTCAGGACACTCACATTTCCTGATGTCATAGAGGAAATAGAAAGCAAGAGCGTGTTTCTTGCTCGAAAGCAGAGTGTGATCAGTGGATGAGAACTCTGCTGTGTGTTTCACTTCAGAAATGGAGTTAAATCCCAGGCTCTGAGAATTCCTACAATCAAGACTTCGTTTCAGGTAAGGGCAGTTACTTTACAGCTCAAATGAACTACATCGTTCACGAAGCTCACACATTTCTCATCTTAACTGACAAGCATTGCTTGTTAGAGGACCTGTGGTTTGTTTCAATTTCAGATGCAGAGTTGAAATAGATATGGCCTGTATGTGTAGGAAACACTGTTATTTTGTACTGAGCACACTCATCTTTCCTGCTGTCTTAGAGAATCTAGAAAGCAAGAGCGTGCTTCTTGCTCTATAGCAGAGTGTGATCAATGGATGAGAACTCTGCTGTGTGTTTCCCTTCAGAAATGGAGTTAAATCCCAGGCTCTGAGTCTTCCTAAAGGAAGAATTCTTTTCAGGTAAGGACAGTTTCTTTACAGCTCAAACGAACTACATCCTTCACATAGCTCATACGTTTCTCATCTTAACTGACAAGCATTGGGTGTTAGAGGACCTGTGGTTTCTTTCAGTATCAGAAGCAGAGTTGAACTAGATATGGTCCGTATGTGTAGGAAACACCGTTCTTTTATTCTGAGCACACTCAGATTTCCTGCTGTATTAGTGACGCTAGAAAGCAAGAGCGTGCTTCTCGCTCTAAAGCAGAGTGTGATCCATGGATGAGAACTATGCTGTGTGTTTCACTTCAGAAATGGAGTTAAATCCCAGGCTCTGTGTCTTCCTACAAGCAAGACTTTGTTTCAGGTAAGGGCAGTCAATTTTCATCTCAAACGAACTACATCTTTCACGAAGCTCACACGTTTCTCATCTTAAATGACAAGCATTGGATGTTAGAGGACCAGTGCTTTGTATCAGTTTCAGAAGCAGAGTTGGACTACATATGGTCCGTATGTGTAGGAAACATCGTTCTTTTGTTCTCAGCACTCTCACGATTCATGCTGTCTTAGAGCCTCTAGAAAGCAAGAGCGTGCTTCTTGCTCTAAAGCAGAGTGTGATCAATGGATGAGAACTCTGCTGTGTGTTTTACTTCAGAAATGGAGTTAAATCCCAGGCTCTGCGTCTTCCTACAAAAAAGACTTCGTTTCAGGTTATTGCAGTTACTTTACATCTCAAACGAACTATGTCGTTCACGAAGCTCACACGATTCTCATCTTAACTGACAATCATTGGATGTTAGAGGTCCTGTGGTTTGATTCAGTTTCAGAAGCAGAGTTGAACTAGATATGGTGCGTATGTGTAGGAAACACCGTTATTTTGTTATGAGCACAGTCACGTTTCCTTTTGTATTAGAGACTCTAGAAAGGAAGAGCGTGCTTCTCGTTCTAAAGCAGTGTGTGATCCATGGATGAGAACTATGCTGTGTGTTTCACTTCAGAAATGGAGTTAAATTCCAGGCTCTGTGTCTTCCTACAAGCAAGAATACGTTTCAGGTAACGGCAGTCACTTTTCAGCTCAAAGGAACTACATCGTTCACGAAGCTCACACGTTTCTCATCTTAACTGACAAGAATTGGATGTTAGAGGACCAGTGCTTTGTATCAGTTTCAGAATCAGAGTTGGACTACATATGGTCCGTATGTGTAGGAAACATCGTTCTTTTGTTCTCTGCACACTCACGTTTCATGCTGTCCTAGAGCCTCTAGAAAGCAAGAGCGTGATTCTTGCGCTAAAGCAGAGTGTGATCAGTGGATGAGAACTCTGCTGTGTGTTTCACTTCAGAAATGGAGTTAAATCCCAGGCTCTGAGTCTTCCTAAAAACAAGACTTCTTTTCAGGTAAGGGCAGTTTCTTTACAACTCAAATGAACTACATCGTTCACGAATCTCACAAGTTTCTCATCTTAAATGACGAGCATTGGATGTTAGAGGACCTGTGATTTGTTTCAGTTTCAGAAGCAGTGTTGAACTAGATATGGTCCGTATGTGTAGGAAACACCGTTCTTTGTTCTCAGCACACTCACGTTTCCTGCTGACTTAGTGACTCCAGAAAGCAAGAGCGTGCGTCTTGCTCTAAAGCAGAGTGTGATCAGTGGATGAGAACTATGCTGTGTGTTTCACTTCAGAAATGGAGTTAAATCCCAGGCTCTGTGTCTTCCTACAAGCAATACTTCCTTTCAGGTAAGGGCAGTCACTTTTCAGCTCAAACGAACTACGTCTTTCACGAAGCTCACACGTTTCTCATCTTAACTGACAAGCATTGGATGTTACAGGACCAGTGCTTTGTATCAGTTTCAGAAGCAGAGTTGGACTAGACATGGTCTGTATGTGTAGGAAACACCGTTCTTTTGTTCTCAGCACACTCAGATATTCTGCTGTATTAGAGACGCTAGAAAGCAAGAGCGTGCTTCTCGCTCTAAAGCAGAGTGTGATCCATGGATGAGAACTATGCTGTGTGTTTCACTTCAGAAATGGAGTTAAATCCCAGGCTCTGTGTCTTCCTACAAGCAAGACTTCTTTTTGGAAAAGGGCAGTTACTTTTCAGCTCAAGCGAACTACAACTTTCACGAAGCTCACTCGTTTCTCATCTTAACTGACAAGCATTGGATGTTACAGGACCAGTGCTTTGTATCAGTTTTGAAAGCAGAGTTGGACAACATATGGTCCTTATGTGTAGGAAACACCGTTCTTTTGTTCTCAGCACACTCACGTTTCCTGCTGTCTTAGAGACCCTAGAAAGCAAGAGCATGATTCTTGTTCTAAAGCAGAGTGTGATCAATGGATGAGAACTCTGCTGTGTGTTTCCCTTCAGAAATGGAGTTAAATCCCAGGCTCTGAGTTTTCCTAAAGCAAGAATTCTTTTCAGGTAAGGGCAGTTTCTTTACAGCTCAAACGAACTACATCCTTCACGACGCTCATTCGTTTCTCATCTTAACTGACAAGCATTGGATGTTAGAGGACCTGTGGTTTGTTTCAGTTTCAGAAGCAGAGTTGAATCAGATATGGTCTGTATGTGTAGGAAACACCGTTCTCTTGTTCTGTGCACACTCAGATTTCCTGCTGTATTAGAGAAGCTAGAAAGCAAGAGCGTGTTCTCGCTCTAAAGCAGAGTGTGATCCATGGATGAGAACTATGCTGTTTGTTTCCCTTCAGAAATGGAGTTAAATCCCAGGCTCTGTGTCTTCCTACAAGCAAGATTTCGTTTCAGGTAAGGGCAGTCACTTCTTCTCTCAAAGGAACTACATCGTTCACGAAGCTCACACGTTTCTCATCTTAAATGACAAGCATTGGATGTTACAGGACCAGTGCTTTGTATCAGTTTCGAAAGCAGAGTTGGACTACATATGGTCCTTATGTGTAGGAAACACCGTTCTTTTGACAAGCATTGGATGTTAGAGGACCAGTGCTTTTTTTCAGTTTCAGAAGCAGAATTTGACAAGACATGGTCCGTATGTGTAGGAAACTCCGTTCTTTTGTTCTCAGCACACTCACCTTCCCTGCTGTCTTAGAGACTCTAGAAAGCAAGAGCATGATTCTTGTTCCAAAGCAGAGTGTGATCAATGGATGAGAACTCTGCTGTGTGTTTCCCTTCAGAAATGGAGTTAAATCCCAGGCTCTGAGTCTTCCTAAAACAAGAATTCTTTTCAGGTAAGGGCAGTTTCTTTACAGCTCAAATGAACTACATCCTTCACGAAGCTCACACGTTTCTCATCTTAACTGACAAGCATTGGATGTTAGAGGACCAGTGCTCTGTGTCAGTTTCAGAAGCAGAGTTGGACTACATATGGTCTGTATGTGTAGGAAACATTGTTCTTTTGTTCTCTGCACACTCACATTTCATGCTGTCTTAGAGCCTCTAGAAAGCAAGAGCGTGCTTCTTGCTCTAAAGCAGAGTGTGATCAATGGATGAGAACTCTGCTGTGTGTTTTACTTCAGAAATGGAGTTAAATCCCAGGCTCTGTGTCTCCTACAAGCAAGACTTCGTTACAGGTAAGGGCAGTCACTTCTCAGCTCAAAGGAACTACATCGTTAACGAAGCTCACACGTTTCTCATCTTAAATGACAAGCATTGGATGTTACAGGACCAGTGCTTTGTATCAGTTTCGAAAGCAGAGTTGGACTACATATGGTCCTTATGTGTAGGAAACACCGTTCTTTTGTTCTCAGCACACTCACGTTTCCTGCTGTCTTAGAGACCCTAGAAAGCAAAAGCATGATTCTTGTTCTAAAGCAGAGTGTGATCAATGGATGAGAACTCTGCTGTGTGTTTCCCTTCAGAAATGGAGTTAAATCCCAGGCTCTGAGTTTTCCTAAAGCAAGAATTCTTTTCAGGTAAGGGAAGTTTCTTTACAGCTCAAACGAACTACATCCTTCACGACGCTCATAAGTTTCTCATCTTAACTGATAAGAATTGGATGTTAGAGGACCTGTGGTTTGTTTCAGTTTCAGAAGCAGAGTTGAACTAGATATGGTCTGTATGTGTAGGAAACACCGTTCTCTTGTTCTGCGCACACTCAGATTTCCTGCTGTATTTGAGAAGCTAGAAAGCAAGAGCGTGTTCTCGCTCTAAAGCAGAGTGTGATCCATGGATGAGAACTATGCTGTTTGTTTCCCTTCAGAAATGGAGTTAAATCCCAGGCTGTGTGTCTTCCTACAAGCAAGACTTCGTTTCAGGTAAGGGCAGTAAGTTCTTCTCTCAAAGGAACTACATCGTTCACAAAGCTCACACGTTTCTCATCTTAAATGACAAGCATTGGATGTTAGAGGACCAGTGCTTTGTTTCAGTTTCAGAAGCAGAATTTGACAAGACATGGTCCGTATGTGTAGGAAACATCATTCTTTTGTTCTCAGCACACTCACATTTCATGCTGTCTTAGAGCCTCTAGAAAGCAAGAGCGTGCTTCTTGCTCTAAAGCAGAGTGTGATCAATGGATGAGAAATCTGCTGTGTGTTTCACTTCAGAAATGGAGTTAAATCCCAAGCTCTGAGTCTTCCTACAAGGAAGACTTCGTTTCCGGAAAGTGCAGTTACTTTACATCTCAAACGAAATACGTCGTTCACGAAGCTCACACGATTCTCATCTAAACTGACAAGCATTGGATGTTAGAGGACCAGTGCTTTGTATCAGTTTCAGAAGCAGAGTTGGACTACATATGGTCCGTATGTGTAGGAAACACCGTTCTTTTGTTCTCAGCACACTCACATTCCCTGCTGTCTTAGAGATTTTAGAAAGCAAGAGCATGCTTCTCGCTCTAAAGCAGAGTGTGATCAATGGATGAGAACTCTGCTGTGTGTTTCCCTTCAGAAATGGAGTTAAATCCCAGGCTCTGAGTCTTCTTAAAGCAAGAATTCTTTTCAGGTAAGGGCAGTTTCTTTACACCTCAAACGATCTACATCCTTCACAAAGCTCACACGTTTCTCATCTTAACTGACAAGCATTGGGTGTTAGAGGACATGTGGTTTGTTTCTGTTTCAGAAGCAGAGTTGAACTAGATATGGTCCGTATGTGTAGGAAACACAGTTCTCTTGTTCTGAGCACACACAGATTTCCTGCTGTATTAGAGAAGCTAGAAAGCAAGAGCGTGTTCTCTCTCTAAAGCAGAGTGTGATCCATGGATGAGAACTATGCTGTTTGTTTCCCTTCAGAAATGGAGTTAAATCCCAGGCTGTGTGTCTTCCTACAAGCAAGACTTCGTTTCAGGTAATGGCAGTCACTTCTCAGCTCAAAGGAACTACATCGTTAACGAAGCTCACACGTTTCTCATCTTAAATGACAAGCATTGGATGTTAGAGGACCAGTGCTCTGTATCAGTTTCAGAAGCAGAGTTGGACTACATATGGTCCGTATGTGTAGGAAACATTGTTCTTTTGTTCTCTGCACACTCACATTTCATGCTGTCTTAGAGCCTCTAGAAAGCAAGAGCGTGCTTCTTGCTCTAAAGCAGAGTGTGATCAATGGATGAGAACTCTGCTGTGTGTTTTACTTCAGCAATGGAGTTAAATCCCAGGCTCTGTGTCTCCAACAAGCAAGACTTCGTTTCAGGTAAGGGCAGTCACTTCTCAGCTCAAAGGAACTACATCGTTAACGAAGCTCACACGTTTCTCATCTTAAATGACAAGCATTGGATGTTAGAGGACCAGTGCTTTATATCAGTTTCAGAAGAAGAGTTGGACTACATATGGTCCGTATTCGTAGGAAACATCGTTCTTTTGTTCTCTGCACACTCACATTTCATGCAGTTTTAGAGCCTCTAGAAAGCAAGAGCGTGCTTCTTGCTATAAAGCAGAGTGTGATCAATGGATGAGAACTCTGCTGTGTGTTTCACTTCAGAAATGGAGTTAAATCCCAGGCTCTGAGTCTTCCTACAAAAAAGACTTCGTTTCAGGTTAGGGCAGTTACTTTACATCTGAAACGAACTATGTCGTTCACGAAGCTCACACGATTCTCATCTTAATTGACAAGCATTGAATGTTAGAGGACCTGTGGTTTGTTTCAGTTTCAGAAGCAGAGTTGAACTAGATATGGTTCGTATGTGTAGGAAACACCGTTCTTTTGTTCTGAGCACAGTCACGTTTCCTTTTGTATTAGAGACTCTAGAAAGCAAGAGCATGCTTCTCGTTCTAAAGCAGTGTGTGATCCATGGATGAGAACTCTGCTGTGTGTTTCACTTCAGAAATGGAGTTAAATCCCAGGCTCTGAGTCGTCCTAAAAACAAGACTTCTTTTCAGGTAAGGGCAGTTTCTTTACAACTCAAATGAACTACATCGTTCACGAAGCTCACACGTTTCTCATCTTAAATGACGAGCATTGTACGTTAGAGGACCTGTGATTTGTTTCAGTTTCAGAAGCAGTGTTGAACTAGATATGGTGCGTATGTGTAGGAAACACTGTTCTTTGTTCTCAGCACACTCATGTTTCCTGCTCACTTAGTGACTCCAGAAAGCAAGAGCGTGCGTCTTGCTCTAAAGCAGAGTGTGATCAGTGGATGAGAACTATGCTGTGTGTTTCACTACAGAAATGGAGTTAAATTCCAGGCTCTGTGTCTTCCTACAAGCAATACTTCCTTTCAGGTAAGGGCAGTCACTTTTCAGCTCAAACGAACTACGTCTTTCACGAAGCTCACACGTTTCTCATCTTAACTGACAAGCATTGGATGTTACAGGACCAGTGCTTTGTATCAGTTTCAGAAGCAGAGTTGGACTAGACATGGTCTGTATGTGTAGGAAACACCGTTCTTTTGTTCTCAGCACACTCATATATCCTGCTGTATTAGAGACGCTAGAAAGCAAGAGTGTGCTTCTCGCTCTAAAGCAGAGTGTGATTCATGGATGAGAACTATGCTGTGTGTTTCACTTCAGAAATGAAGTTAAATTCCAGGCTCTGTGTCTTCCTACAAAAAAGACTTCGTTTCAGGTTAGGGCAGTTACTTTACATCTCAAACGAACTATGTCATTCACCAAGCTCACACGATTCTCATCTTAACTGACAAGCATTGGATGTTAGAGGACCTGTGGTTTGTTTCAGTTTCAGAAGCAGAGTTGAACTAGATATGGTTTGTATGTGAAGGAAACACCGTTCTTTTGTTCTGAGCACAGTCACGTTTCCTTTTGTATTAGAGACTCTAGAAAGCAAGAGCGTGCTTCTCGTTCTAAAGCAGTGTGTGATCCATGGATGAGAACTATGCTGTGTGTTTCACTTCAGAAATGGAGTTAAATACCAGGCTCTATGTCTTCCTACAAGCAATACTACGTTTCAGGTAACGGCAGTCACTTTTCAGCTCAAAGGAACTACATCGTTCACGAAGCTCACACGTTTCTCATCTTAAATGACAAGAATTGGATGTTAGAGGACCAGTGCTTTGTATCAGTTTCAGAAGCAGAGTTGGACTACATATGGTCCGTATGTGTTGGAAACATCGTTCTTTTGTTCTCTGCACACTCACGTTTCATGCTGTCCTAGAGCCTCTAGAAAGCAAGAGCGTGCTTCTTGCACTAAAGCAGAGTGTGATCAGTGGATGAGAACTCTGCTGTGTGTTTCACTTCAGAAATGGAGTTAAATCCCAGGCTCTGAGTCTTCCTAAAAACAAGACTTCTTTTCAGGTAAGGGCAGTTTCTTTACAACTCAAATGAACTACATCGTTCACGAAGCTCACAAGTTTCTCATCTTAAATGACGAGCATTGGATGTTAGAGGACCTGTGATTTGTTTCAGTTTCAGAAGCAGTGTTGAACTAGATATGGTCCGTATGTGTAGGAAACACCGTTCTTTGTTCTCAGCACACTCACGTTTCCTGCTGACTTAGTGACTCCAGAAAGCAAGAGCGTGCATCTTGCTCTAAAGCAGAATGTGATCAGTGGATGAGAACTATGCTGTGTGTTTCACTTCAGAAATGGAGTTAAATCCCAGGCTCTGTGTCTTCCTACAAGCAATACTTCCTTTCAGGTAAGGGCAGTCACTTTTCAGCTCAAAGGAACTACGTCTTTCACGAAGCTCACACGTTTCTCATCTTAACTGACAAGCATTGGATGTTACAGGACCAGTGCTTTGTATCAGTTTCAGAAGCAGAGTTGGACTAGACATGGTCTGTATGTGTAGGAAACACCGTTCTTTTGTTCTCAGCACACTCAGATATCCTGCTGTATTAGAGACGCTAGAAAGCAAGAGTGTGCTTCTCGCTCTAAAGCAGAGTGTGATCCATGAATGTGAACTATGCTGTGTGTTTCACTTCAGAAATGGAGTTAAATCCCAGGCTCTGTGTCTTCCTACAAGCAAGACTTCTTTTCGGGAAAGGGCATTTACTTTTCAGCTCAAGCGAACTACATCTTTCACGAAGCTCACACGTTTCTCATCTTAACTGACAAGCATTGGATGTTACAGGACCAGTGCTTTGTATCAGTTTCGAAAGCAGAGTTTGACTACATATGGTCCTTATGTGTAGGAAACACCGTTCTTTTGTTATCAGCACACTCACGTTTCCTGCTGTCTTAGAGACCCTAGAAAGCAAGAGCATGATTCTTGTTCTAAAGCAGAGTGTGATCAATGGATGAGAACTCTGCTGTGTGTTTCCCTTCAGAAATGGAGTTAAATCCCAGGCTCTGAGTCTTCCTAAAGCAAGAATTCTTTTCAGGTAAGGGCAGTTTCTTTACAGCTCAAACGAACTACATCCTTCACGACGCTCATACGTTTCTCATCTTAACTGACAAGCATTGGATGTTAGAGGACCAGTGCTTTGTTTCAGTTTCAGAAGCAGAATTTGACAAGACATGGTCCGTATGTGTAGGAAACATCGTTCTTTTTTTCTCAGCACACTCACGTTTCATGCTGTCTTAGAGCCTCTAGAAAGCAAGAGCGTGCTTCTTGCTCTAAAGCAGAGTGTGATCAATGGATGAGAAATCTGCTGTGTGTTTCACTTCAGAAATGGAGTTAAATCCCAAGCTCTGAGTCTTCCTACAAGGAAGACTTCGTTTCCGGAAAGGGCAGTTACTTTACATTTCAAACGAAATACGTCGTTCATGAAGCTCACACGATTCTCATCTAAACTGACAAGCATTGGATGTTAGAGGACCAGTGCTTTGTATCAGTTTCAGAAGCAGAGTTGGACTAGATATGGTCCGTATGTGTAGGAAACACCGTTCTTTTGTTCTCAGCACACTCACCTTCCCTGCTGTCTTAGAGATTTTAGAAAGCAAGAGCATGCTTCTCGCTCTAAAGCAGAGTGTGATCAATGGATGAGAACTCTGCTGTGTGTTTCCCTTCAGAAATGGAGTTAAATCCCAGGCTCTGAGTCTTCCTAAAGCAAGAATTCTTTTCAGGTAAGGGCATTTTCTTTACAGCTCAAACGAACTACATCTTTCACAAAGCTCACACGTTTCTCATCTTAACTGACAAGCATTGGGTGTTAGAGGACCTGTGGTTTGTTTCAGTATCAGAAGCAGAGTTGAACTAGATATGGTCCATATGTGTAGGAAACACCGTTCTTTTGTTCTCAGCAAACTCACGTATCCTGCTCTCTTAGAGACTCTAGAAAGCAAGAGCATGATTCTTGTTCTAAAGCAGAGTGTGATCAATGGATGAGAACTCTGCTGTGTGTTTCCCTTCAGAAATGGAGTTAAATCCCAGGCTCTGAGTCTTCCTAAAGCAAGAATTATTTTCAGGTAAGGGCAGTTTCTTTACAGCTCAAATGAACTACATCCTTCACGAAGCTCACACGTTTCTCATCTTAACTGACAAGCATTGCGTGTTAGAGGACCTCTGGTTTGTTTCTGTTTCCGAAGCAGAGTTGAACTAGATATGGTCCGTATGTGTAGGAAACACAGTTCTCTTGTTCTGAGCACACTCAGATTTCCTGCTGTATTAGAGAAGCTAGAAAGCAATAGCGTGTTCTCGCTCTAAAGCAGAGTGTGATCCATGGATGAGAACTATGCTGTTTGTTTCCCTTCAGAAATGGAGTTAAATCCCAGGCTCTGTGTCTCCAACAAGCAAGACTTCGTTTCAGGTAAGGGCAGTCACTTCTCTGCTCAAAGGAACTACATCGTTAACGAAGCTCACACGTTTCTCATCTTAAATGACCAGCATTGGATGTTAGAGGACCAGTGCTTTGTTTCAGTTTCAGAAGCAGAATTTGACAAGACATGGTCCGTATGTGTAGGAAACATCGTTCTTTTGTTCTCTGCACACTCACATTTCATGCTGTCTTAGAGCCTCTAGAAAGCAAGAGCGTGCTTCTTGCTCTAAAGCAGAGTGTGATCAATGGATGAGAACTCTGCTGTGTGTTTTACTTCAGAAATGGAGTTAAATCCCAGGCTCTGTGTCTCCAACAACCAAGACTTCGTTTCAGGTAAGGGCAGTCACTTCTCAGCTCAAAGGAACTACATCGTTAACGAAGCTCACACGTTTCTCATCTTAAATGACAAGCATTGGATGTTAGAGGACCAGTGCTTTATATCAGTTTCAGAAGAAGAGTTGGACTACATATGGTCCGTATGTGTAGGAAACATCGTTCTTTTGTTCTCTGCACACTCACATTTCATGCTGTCTTAGAGCCTCTAGAAAGCAAGAGCGTGCTTCTTGCTCTAAAGCAGAGTGTGATCAATGGATGAGAACTCTGCTGTGTGTTTTACTTCAGAAATGGAGTTAAATCCCAGGCTCTGAGTCTTCCTACAAAAAAGACTTCGTTTCAGGTTAGGGCAGTTACTTTACATCTCAAACGAACTATGTCGTTCACGAAGCTCACACGATTCTCATCTTAATTGACAAGCACTGGATGTTTCAGGACCAGTGCTTTGTATCAGTTTCGAAAGCAGAGTTGGACTACATATGGTCCTTATGTGTAGGAAACACCGTTCTTTTGTTCTCAGCACACTCACGTTTCCTGCTGTCTTAGAGACCCTAGAAAGCAAGAGCATGATTCTTGTTCTAAAGCAGAGTGTGATCAATGGATGAGAACTCTGCTGTGTGTTTCTCTTCAGAAATGGAGTTAAATCCCAGGCTCTGAGTCTTCCTAAAGCAAGAATTCTTTTCAGGTAAGGGCAGTTTCTTTACAGCTCAAACGAACTACATCCTTCACGATGCTCACAAGTTTCTCATCTTAAATGACGAGCATTGGATGTTAGAGGACCTGTGATTTGTTTCAGTTTCAGAAGCAGTGTTGAACTAGATATGGTGCGTATGTGTAGGAAACACCGTTCTTTGTTCTCAGCACACTCACGTTTCCTGCTGACTTAGTGACTCCAGAAAGCAAGAGCGTGCGTCTTGCTCTAAAGCAGAGTGTGATCAGTGGATGAGAACTATGCTGTGTGTTTCCCTTCAGAAATGGAGTTAAATACCAGGCTCTGAGTTTTCCTAAAGCAAGAATTCTTTTCAGGTAAGGGCAGTTTCTTTACAGCTCAAACGAACTACATCCTTCACGACGCTCATACGTTTCTCATCTTAATTGACAAGCATTGGATGTTAGAGGACCTGTGGTTTGTTTCAGTTTCAGAAGCAGAGTTGAACTAGATATGGTCTGTATGTGTAGGAAACACCGTTCTCTTGTTCTGTGCACACTCAGATTTCCTGCTGTATTAGAGAAGCTAGAAAGCAAGAGCGTGTTCTCGCTCTAAAGCAGAGTGTGATCCATGGATGAGAACTATGCTGTTTGTTTCCCTTCAGAAATGGAGTTAAATCCCAGGCTCTGTGTCTTCCTACAAGCAAGACTTCGTTTCAGGTAAGGGCAGTCACTTCTTCTCTCAAAGGAACTACATCGTTCATGAAGTTCACACGTTTCTCATCTTAAATGACAAGCATTGGATGTTAGAGGACCATTGCTTTGTTTCAGTTTCAGAAGCAGTATTTGACAAGACATCGTTTTTTTGTTCTCAGCACACTCACGTTTCATGCTGTCTTAGAGCCTCTAGAAAGCAAGAGCGTGCTTCTTGCTCTAAAGCAGAGTGTGATCAATGGATGAGAAATCTGCTGTGTGTTTCACTTCAGAAATGGAGTAAAATCCCAAGCTCTGAGTCTTCCTACAAGGAAGACTTCGTTTCCGGAAAGGGCAGTTACTATACATCTCAAAAGAAATACGTCGTTCACGAAGCTCACACGATTCTCATCTAAACTGACAAGCATTGGATGTTAGAGGACCAGTGCTTTGTATCAGTTTCAGAAGCAGAGTTGGACTAGATATGGTCCGTATGTGTAGGAAACACCGTTCTTTTGTTCTCAGCACACTCACCTTCCCTGCTGTCTTAGAGATTTTAGAAAGCAAGAGCATGCTTCTTGCTCTAAAGCAGAGTGTGATCAATGGATGAGAACTCTGCTGTGTGTTTTCCTTCAGAAATGGAGTTAAATCCCAGGCTCTGAGTCTTCCTAAATCAAGAATTCTTTTCAGGTAAGGGCAGTTTCTTTACAGCTCAAACGAACTACATCCTTCACAAAGCTCACACGTTTCTCATCTTAACTGACAAGCATTGGGTGTTAGAGGACCTGTGGTTTGTTTCAGTATCAGAAGCAGAGTTGAACTAGATATGGTCCGTATGTGTAGGAAACACCGTTCTTTTGTTCTCAGCAAACTCACGTATCCTGCTCTCTTAGAGACTCTAGAAAGCAAGTGCATGATTCTTGTTCTAAAGCAGAGTGTGATCAATGGATGAGAACTCTGCTGTGTGTTTCCCTTCAGAAATGGAGTTAAATCCCAGGCTCTGAGTCTTCCTAAAGCAAGAATTCTTTTCAGGTAAGGGCAGTTTCTTTACAGCTCAAATGAACTACATCCTTCACGAAGCTCACACGTTTCTCATCTTAACTGACAAGCATTGGGTGTTAGAGGACCTGAGGTTTGTTTCTGTTTCAGAAGCAGAGTTGAACTAGATATGGTCCGTATGTGTAGGAAACACAGTTCTCTTGTTCTGAGCACACTCAGATTTCCTGCTGTATTAGAGAAGCTAGAAAGCAAGAGCGTGTTCTCGCTCTAAAGCAGAGTGTGATCCATGGATGAGAACTCTGCTGTGTGTTTTACTTCAGAAATGGAGTTAAATCCCAGGCTCTGTGTCTCCTACAAGCAAGACTTCGTTACAGGTAAGGGCAGTCACTTCTCAGCTCAAAGGAACTACATCGTTAACGAAGCTCACACGTTTCTCATCTTAAATGACAAGCATTGGATGTTACAGGACCAGTGCTTTGTATCAGTTTCGAAAGCAGAGTTGGACTACATATGGTCCTTATGTGTAGGAAACACCGTTCTTTTGTTCTCAGCACACTCACGTTTCCTGCTGTCTTAGAGACCCTAGAAAGCAAAAGCATGATTCTTGTTCTAAAGCAGAGTGTGATCAATGGATGAGAACTCTGCTGTGTGTTTCCCTTCAGAAATGGAGTTAAATCCCAGGCTCTGAGTTTTCCTAAAGCAAGAATTCTTTTCAGGTAAGGGAAGTTTCTTTACAGCTCAAACGAACTACATCCTTCACGACGCTCATACGTTTCTCATCTTAACTGATAAGAATTGGATGTTAGAGGACCTGTGGTTTGTTTCAGTTTCAGAAGCAGAGTTGAACTAGATATGGTCTGTATGTGTAGGAAACACCGTTCTCTTGTTCTGCGCACACTCAGATTTCCTGCTGTATTTGAGAAGCTAGAAAGCAAGAGCGTGTTCTCGCTCTAAAGCAGAGTGTGATCCATGGATGAGAACTATGCTGTTTGTTTCCCTTCAGAAATGGAGTTAAATCCCAGGCTGTGTGTCTTCCTACAAGCAAGACTTCGTTTCAGGTAAGGGCAGTAAGTTCTTCTCTCAAAGGAACTACATCGTTCACAAAGCTCACACGTTTCTCATCTTAAATGACAAGCATTGGATGTTAGAGGACCAGTGCTTTGTTTCAGTTTCAGAAGCAGAATTTGACAAGACATGGTCCGTATGTGTAGGAAACATCATTCTTTTGTTCTCAGCACACTCACATTTCATGCTGTCTTAGAGCCTCTAGAAAGCAAGAGCGTGCTTCTTGCTCTAAAGCAGAGTGTGATCAATGGATGAGAAATCTGCTGTGTGTTTCACTTCAGAAATGGAGTTAAATCCCAAGCTCTGAGTCTTCCTACAAGGAAGACTTCGTTTCCGGAAAGTGCAGTTACTTTACATCTCAAACGAAATACGTCGTTCACGAAGCTCACACGATTCTCATCTAAACTGACAAGCATTGGATGTTAGAGGACCAGTGCTTTGTATCAGTTTCAGAAGCAGAGTTGGACTACATATGGTCCGTATGTGTAGGAAACACCGTTCTTTTGTTCTCAGCACACTCACATTCCCTGCTGTCTTAGAGATTTTAGAAAGCAAGAGCATGCTTCTCGCTCTAAAGCAGAGTGTGATCAATGGATGAGAACTCTGCTGTGTGTTTCCCTTCAGAAATGGAGTTAAATCCCAGGCTCTGAGTCTTCTTAAAGCAAGAATTCTTTTCAGGTAAGGGCAGTTTCTTTACACCTCAAACGATCTACATCCTTCACAAAGCTCACACGTTTCTCATCTTAACTGACAAGCATTGGGTGTTAGAGGACATGTGGTTTGTTTCTGTTTCAGAAGCAGAGTTGAACTAGATATGGTCCGTATGTGTAGGAAACACAGTTCTCTTGTTCTGAGCACACACAGATTTCCTGCTGTATTAGAGAAGCTAGAAAGCAAGAGCGTGTTCTCTCTCTAAAGCAGAGTGTGATCCATGGATGAGAACTATGCTGTTTGTTTCCCTTCAGAAATGGAGTTAAATCCCAGGCTGTGTGTCTTCCTACAAGCAAGACTTCGTTTCAGGTAATGGCAGTCACTTCTCAGCTCAAAGGAACTACATCGTTAACGAAGCTCACACGTTTCTCATCTTAAATGACAAGCATTGGATGTTAGAGGACCAGTGCTCTGTATCAGTTTCAGAAGCAGAGTTGGACTACATATGGTCCGTATGTGTAGGAAACATTGTTCTTTTGTTCTCTGCACACTCACATTTCATGCTGTCTTAGAGCCTCTAGAAAGCAAGAGCGTGCTTCTTGCTCTAAAGCAGAGTGTGATCAATGGATGAGAACTCTGCTGTGTGTTTTACTTCAGCAATGGAGTTAAATCCCAGGCTCTGTGTCTCCAACAAGCAAGACTTCGTTTCAGGTAAGGGCAGTCACTTCTCAGCTCAAAGGAACTACATCGTTAACGAAGCTCACACGTTTCTCATCTTAAATGACAAGCATTGGATGTTAGAGGACCAGTGCTTTATATCAGTTTCAGAAGAAGAGTTGGACTACATATGGTCCGTATTCGTAGGAAACATCGTTCTTTTGTTCTCTGCACACTCACATTTCATGCTGTTTTAGAGCCTCTAGAAAGCAAGAGCGTGCTTCTTGCTATAAAGCAGAGTGTGATCAATGGATGAGAACTCTGCTGTGTGTTTTACTTCAGAAATGGAGTTAAATCCCAGGCTCTGAGTCTTCCTACAAAAAAGACTTCGTTTCAGGTTAGGGCAGTTACTTTACATCTGAAACGAACTATGTCGTTCACGAAGCTCACACGATTCTCATCTTAATTGACAAGCATTGAATGTTAGAGGACCTGTGGTTTGTTTCAGTTTCAGAAGCAGAGTTGAACTAGATATGGTTCGTATGTGTAGGAAACACCGTTCTTTTGTTCTGAGCACAGTCACGTTTCCTTTTGTATTAGAGACTCTAGAAAGCAAGAGCATGCTTCTCGTTCTAAAGCAGTGTGTGATCCATGGATGAGAACTCTGCTGTGTGTTTCACTTCAGAAATGGAGTTAAATCCCAGGCTCTGAGTCGTCCTAAAAACAAGACTTCTTTTCAGGTAAGGGCAGTTTCTTTACAACTCAAATGAACTACATCGTTCACGAAGCTCACACGTTTCTCATCTTAAATGACGAGCATTGTACGTTAGAGGACCTGTGATTTGTTTCAGTTTCAGAAGCAGTGTTGAACTAGATATGGTGCGTATGTGTAGGAAACACTGTTCTTTGTTCTCAGCACACTCATGTTTCCTGCTCACTTAGTGACTCCAGAAAGCAAGAGCGTGCGTCTTGCTCTAAAGCAGAGTGTGATCAGTGGATGAGAACTATGCTGTGTGTTTCACTACAGAAATGGAGTTAAATTCCAGGCTCTGTGTCTTCCTACAAGCAATACTTCCTTTCAGGTAAGGGCAGTCACTTTTCAGCTCAAACGAACTACGTCTTTCACGAAGCTCACACGTTTCTCATCTTAACTGACAAGCATTGGATGTTACAGGACCAGTGCTTTGTATCAGTTTCAGAAGCAGAGTTGGACTAGACATGGTCTGTATGTGTAGGAAACACCGTTCTTTTGTTCTCAGCACACTCATATATCCTGCTGTATTAGAGACGCTAGAAAGCAAGAGTGTGCTTCTCGCTCTAAAGCAGAGTGTGATTCATGGATGAGAACTATGCTGTGTGTTTCACTTCAGAAATGAAGTTAAATTCCAGGCTCTGTGTCTTCCTACAAAAAAGACTTCGTTTCAGGTTAGGGCAGTTACTTTACATCTCAAACGAACTATGTCATTCACCAAGCTCACACGATTCTCATCTTAACTGACAAGCATTGGATGTTAGAGGACCTGTGGTTTGTTTCAGTTTCAGAAGCAGAGTTGAACTAGATATGGTTTGTATGTGAAGGAAACACCGTTCTTTTGTTCTGAGCACAGTCACGTTTCCTTTTGTATTAGAGACTCTAGAAAGCAAGAGCGTGCTTCTCGTTCTAAAGCAGTGTGTGATCCATGGATGAGAACTATGCTGTGTGTTTCACTTCAGAAATGGAGTTAAATACCAGGCTCTATGTCTTCCTACAAGCAATACTACGTTTCAGGTAACTGCAGTCACTTTTCAGCTCAAAGGAACTACATCGTTCACGAAGCTCACACGTTTCTCATCTTAAATGACAAGAATTGGATGTTAGAGGACCAGTGCTTTGTATCAGTTTCAGAAGCAGAGTTGGACTACATATGGTCCGTATGTGTTGGAAACATCGTTCTTTTGTTCTCTGCACACTCACGTTTCATGCTGTCCTAGAGCCTCTAGAAAGCAAGAGCGTGCTTCTTGCACTAAAGCAGAGTGTGATCAGTGGATGAGAACTCTGCTGTGTGTTTCACTTCAGAAATGGAGTTAAATCCCAGGCTCTGAGTCTTCCTAAAAACAAGACTTCTTTTCAGGTAAGGGCAGTTTCTTTACAACTCAAATGAACTACATCGTTCACGAAGCTCACAAGTTTCTCATCTTAAATGACGAGCATTGGATGTTAGAGGACCTGTGATTTGTTTCAGTTTCAGAAGCAGTGTTGAACTAGATATGGTCCGTATGTGTAGGAAACACCGTTCTTTGTTCTCAGCACACTCACGTTTCCTGCTGACTTAGTGACTCCAGAAAGCAAGAGCGTGCATCTTGCTCTAAAGCAGAATGTGATCAGTGGATGAGAACTATGCTGTGTGTTTCACTTCAGAAATGGAGTTAAATCCCAGGCTCTATGTCTTCCTACAAGCAATACTTCCTTTCAGGTAAGGGCAGTCACTTTTCAGCTCAAAGGAACTACGTCTTTCACGAAGCTCACACGTTTCTCATCTTAACTGACAAGCATTGGATGTTACAGGACCAGTGCTTTGTATCAGTTTCAGAAGCAGAGTTGTACTAGACATGGTCTGTATGTGTAGGAAACACCGTTCTTTTGTTCTCAGCACACTCAGATATCCTGCTGTATTAGAGACGCTAGAAAGCAAGAGTGTGCTTCTCGCTCTAAAGCAGAGTGTGATCCATGAATGTGAACTATGCTGTGTGTTTCACTTCAGAAATGGAGTTAAATCCCAGGCTCTGTGTCTTCCTACAAGCAAGACTTCTTTTCGGGAAAGGGCATTTACTTTTCAGCTCAAGCGAACTACATCTTTCACGAAGCTCACACGTTTCTCATCTTAACTGACAAGCATTGGATGTTACAGGACCAGTGCTTTGTATCAGTTTCGAAAGCAGAGTTTGACTACATATGGTCCTTATGTGTAGGAAACACCGTTCTTTTGTTATCAGCACACTCACGTTTCCTGCTGTCTTAGAGACCCTAGAAAGCAAGAGCATGATTCTTGTTCTAAAGCAGAGTGTGATCAATGGATGAGAACTCTGCTGTGTGTTTCCCTTCAGAAATGGAGTTAAATCCCAGGCTCTGAGTCTTCCTAAAGCAAGAATTCTTTTCAGGTAAGGGCAGTTTCTTTACAGCTCAAACGAACTACATCCTTCACGACGCTCATACGTTTCTCATCTTAACTGACAAGCATTGGATGTTAGAGGACCAGTGCTTTGTTTCAGTTTCAGAAGCAGAATTTGACAAGACATGGTCCGTATGTGTAGGAAACATCGTTCTTTTTTTCTCAGCACACTCACGTTTCATGCTGTCTTAGAGCCTCTAGAAAGCAAGAGCGTGCTTCTTGCTCTAAAGCAGAGTGTGATCAATGGATGAGAAATCTGCTGTGTGTTTCACTTCAGAAATGGAGTTAAATCCCAAGCTCTGAGTCTTCCTACAAGGAAGACTTCGTTTCCGGAAAGGGCAGTTACTTTACATTTCAAACGAAATACGTCGTTCATGAAGCTCACACGATTCTCATCTAAACTGACAAGCATTGGATGTTAGAGGACCAGTGCTTTGTATCAGTTTCAGAAGCAGAGTTGGACTAGATATGGTCCGTATGTGTAGGAAACACCGTTCTTTTGTTCTCAGCACACTCACCTTCCCTGCTGTCTTAGAGATTTTAGAAAGCAAGAGCATGCTTCTCGCTCTAAAGCAGAGTGTGATCAATGGATGAGAACTCTGCTGTGTGTTTCCCTTCAGAAATGGAGTTAAATCCCAGGCTCTGAGTCTTCCTAAAGCAAGAATTCTTTTCAGGTAAGGGCATTTTCTTTACAGCTCAAACGAACTACATCTTTCACAAAGCTCACACGTTTCTCATCTTAACTGACAAGCATTGGGTGTTAGAGGACCTGTGGTTTGTTTCAGTATCAGAAGCAGAGTTGAACTAGATATGGTCCATATGTGTAGGAAACACCGTTCTTTTGTTCTCAGCAAACTCACGTATCCTGCTCTCTTAGAGACTCTAGAAAGCAAGAGCATGATTCTTGTTCTAAAGCAGAGTGTGATCAATGGATGAGAACTCTGCTGTGTGTTTCCCTTCAGAAATGGAGTTAAATCCCAGGCTCTGAGTCTTCCTAAAGCAAGAATTATTTTCAGGTAAGGGCAGTTTCTTTACAGCTCAAATGAACTACATCCTTCACGAAGCTCACACGTTTCTCATCTTAACTGACAAGCATTGCGTGTTAGAGGACCTCTGGTTTGTTTCTGTTTCCGAAGCAGAGTTGAACTAGATATGGTCCGTATGTGTAGGAAACACAGTTCTCTTGTTCTGAGCACACTCAGATTTCCTGCTGTATTAGAGAAGCTAGAAAGCAATAGCGTGTTCTCGCTCTAAAGCAGAGTGTGATCCATGGATGAGAACTATGCTGTTTGTTTCCCTTCAGAAATGGAGTTAAATCCCAGGCTCTGTGTCTCCAACAAGCAAGACTTCGTTTCAGGTAAGGGCAGTCACTTCTCCGCTCAAAGGAACTACATCGTTAACGAAGCTCACACGTTTCTCATCTTAAATGACCAGCATTGGATGTTAGAGGACCAGTGCTTTGTTTCAGTTTCAGAAGCAGAATTTGACAAGACATGGTCCGTATGTGTAGGAAACATCGTTCTTTTGTTCTCTGCACACTCACATTTCATGCTGTCTTAGAGCCTCTAGAAAGCAAGAGCGTGCTTCTTGCTCTAAAGCAGAGTGTGATCAATGGATGAGAACTCTGCTGTGTGTTTTACTTCAGAAATGGAGTTAAATCCCAGGCTCTGTGTCTCCAACAACCAAGACTTCGTTTCAGGTAAGGGCAGTCACTTCTCAGCTCAAAGGAACTACATCGTTAACGAAGCTCACACGTTTCTCATCTTAAATGACAAGCATTGGATGTTAGAGGACCAGTGCTTTATATCAGTTTCAGAAGAAGAGTTGGACTACATATGGTCCGTATGTGTAGGAAACATCGTTCTTTTGTTCTCTGCACACTCACATTTCATGCTGTCTTAGAGCCTCTAGAAAGCAAGAGCGTGCTTCTTGCTCTAAAGCAGAGTGTGATCAATGGATGAGAACTCTGCTGTGTGTTTTACTTCAGAAATGGAGTTAAATCCCAGGCTCTGAGTCTTCCTACAAAAAAGACTTCGTTTCAGGTTAGGGCAGTTACTTTACATCTCAAACGAACTATGTCGTTCACGAAGCTCACACGATTCTCATCTTAATTGACAAGCACTGGATGTTTCAGGACCAGTGCTTTGTATCAGTTTCGAAAGCAGAGTTGGACTACATATGGTCCTTATGTGTAGGAAACACCGTTCTTTTGTTCTCAGCACACTCACGTTTCCTGCTGTCTTAGAGACCCTAGAAAGCAAGAGCATGATTCTTGTTCTAAAGCAGAGTGTGATCAATGGATGAGAACTCTGCTGTGTGTTTCTCTTCAGAAATGGAGTTAAATCCCAGGCTCTGAGTCTTCCTAAAGCAAGAATTCTTTTCAGGTAAGGGCAGTTTCTTTACAGCTCAAACGAACTACATCCTTCACGATGCTCACATGTTTCTCATCTTAAATGACGAGCATTGGATGTTAGAGGACCTGTGATTTGTTTCAGTTTCAGAAGCAGTGTTGAACTAGATATGGTGCGTATGTGTAGGAAACACCGTTCTTTGTTCTCAGCACACTCACGTTTCCTGCTGACTTAGTGACTCCAGAAAGCAAGAGCGTGCGTCTTGCTCTAAAGCAGAGTGTGATCAGTGGATGAGAACTATGCTGTGTGTTTCCCTTCAGAAATTGAGTTAAATACCAGGCTCTGAGTTTTCCTAAAGCAAGAATTCTTTTCAGGTAAGGGCAGTTTCTTTACAGCTCAAACGAACTACATCCTTCACGACGCTCATACGTTTCTCATCTTAATTGACAAGCATTGGATGTTAGAGGACCTGTGGTTTGTTTCAGTTTCAGAAGCAGAGTTGAACTAGATATGGTCTGTATGTGTAGGAAACACCGTTCTCTTGTTCTGTGCACACTCAGATTTCCTGCTGTATTAGAGAAGCTAGAAAGCAAGAGCGTGTTCTCGCTCTAAAGCAGAGTGTGATCCATGGATGAGAACTATGCTGTTTGTTTCCCTTCAGAAATGGAGTTAAATCCCAGGCTCTGTGTCTTCCTACAAGCAAGACTTCGTTTCAGGTAAGGGCAGTCACTTCTTCTCTCAAAGGAACTACATCGTTCATGAAGTTCACACGTTTCTCATCTTAAATGACAAGCATTGGATGTTAGAGGACCATTGCTTTGTTTCAGTTTCAGAAGCAGTATTTGACAAGACATCGTTTTTTTGTTCTCAGCACACTCACGTTTCATGCTGTCTTAGAGCCTCTAGAAAGCAAGAGCGTGCTTCTTGCTCTAAAGCAGAGTGTGATCAATGGATGAGAAATCTGCTGTGTGTTTCACTTCAGAAATGGAGTAAAATCCCAAGCTCTGAGTCTTCCTACAAGGAAGACTTCGTTTCCGGAAAGGGCAGTTACTATACATCTCAAAAGAAATACGTCGTTCACGAAGCTCACACGATTCTCATCTAAACTGACAAGCATTGGATGTTAGAGGACCAGTGCTTTGTATCAGTTTCAGAAGCAGAGTTGGACTAGATATGGTCCGTATGTGTAGGAAACACCGTTCTTTTGTTCTCAGCACACTCACCTTCCCTGCTGTCTTAGAGATTTTAGAAAGCAAGAGCATGCTTCTTGCTCTAAAGCAGAGTGTGATCAATGGATGAGAACTCTGCTGTGTGTTTTCCTTCAGAAATGGAGTTAAATCCCAGGCTCTGAGTCTTCCTAAATCAAGAATTCTTTTCAGGTAAGGGCAGTTTCTTTACAGCTCAAACGAACTACATCCTTCACAAAGCTCACACGTTTCTCATCTTAACTGACAAGCATTGGGTGTTAGAGGACCTGTGGTTTGTTTCAGTATCAGAAGCAGAGTTGAACTAGATATGGTCCGTATGTGTAGGAAACACCGTTCTTTTGTTCTCAGCAAACTCACGTATCCTGCTCTCTTAGAGACTCTAGAAAGCAAGTGCATGATTCTTGTTCTAAAGCAGAGTGTGATCAATGGATGAGAACTCTGCTGTGTGTTTCCCTTCAGAAATGGAGTTAAATCCCAGGCTCTGAGTCTTCCTAAAGCAAGAATTCTTTTCAGGTAAGGGCAGTTTCTTTACAGCTCAAATGAACTACATCCTTCACGAAGCTCACACGTTTCTCATCTTAACTGACAAGCATTGGGTGTTAGAGGACCTGAGGTTTGTTTCTGTTTCAGAAGCAGAGTTGAACTAGATATGGTCCGTATGTGTAGGAAACACAGTTCTCTTGTTCTGAGCACACTCAGATTTCCTGCTGTATTAGAGAAGCTAGAAAGCAAGAGCGTGTTCTCGCTCTAAAGCAGAGTGTGATCCATGGATGAGAACTATGCTGTTTGTTTAACTTCAGAAATGGAGTTAAATCCCAGGCTGTGTGTCTTCCTACAAGCAAGACTTCGTTTCAGGTAATGGCAGTCACTTCTCAGCTCAAAGGAACTACATCTTTAACGAAGCTCACACGTTTCTCATCTTAAATGACAAGCATTGGATGTTAGAGGAACAGTGCTCTGTATCAGTTTCAAAAGCAGAGTTGGACTACATATGGTCCGTATGTGTAGGAAACATTGTTCTTTTGTTCTCTGCACACTCACATTTCATGCTGTCTTAGAGCCTCTAGAAAGCAAGAGCGTGCTTCTTGCTCTAAAGCAGAGTGTGATCAATGGATGAGAACTCTGCTGTGTGTTTTACTTCAGAAATGGAGTTAAATCCCAGGCTCTGAGTCTCCCTACAAAAAAGACTTCGTTTCAGGTTAGGGCACTTACTTTACATCTCAAACGAACTATGTCGTTCACGAAGCTCACACGATTCTCATCTTAATTGACAAGCATTGGATGTTAGAGGACCTGTGGTTTATTTCAGTTTCAGAAGCAGAGTTGAACTAGATATGGTGCGTATGTGTAGGAAACACCGTTCTTTTGTTCTGAGCACAGTCACGTTTCCTTTTGCATTAGAGACTCTAGAAAGCAAGAGCGTGCTTCTCGTTCTAAAGCAGTGTGTGATCCATGGATGAGAACTCTGCTGTGTGTTTCACTTCAGAAATGGAGTTAAATCCCATGCTCTGAGTCGTCCTAAAAACAAGACTTCTTTTCAGGTAAGGGCAGTTTCTTTACAACTCAAATGAACTACATCGTTCACGAAGCTCACACGTTTCTCATCTTAAATGACGAGCATTGGATGTTAGAGGACCTGTGATTTGTTTCAGTTTCAGAAGCAGTTTTGAACTAGATATGGTGCGTATGTGTAGGAAACACCGTTCTTTGTTCACAGCACACTCACCTTTCCTGCTGACTTAGTGACTCCAGAAAGCAAGAGCGCGCGTCTTGCTCTAAAGCAGAGTGTGATCAGTGGATGAGAACTATGCTGTGTGTTTCACTACAGAAATGGAGTTAAATCCCAGGCTCTGTATCTTCCTACAAGCAATATTTCCTTTCAGGTAAGGGCAGTCACTTTTCAGCTCAAACGAACTACGTCTTTCACGAAGCTCACACGTTTCTCATCTTAACTGACAAGCATTGGATGTTACAGGACCAGTGCTTTGTATCAGTTTCAGAAGCAGAGTTGGACTAGACATGGTGTGTATGTGTAGCAAACACCGTTCTTTTGTTCTCAGCACACTCATATATCCTGCTGTATTAGAGACGCTAGAAAGCAAGAGCGTGCTTCTCGCTCTAAAGCAGAGTGTGATCCATGGATGAGAACTATGCTGTGTGTTTCACTTCAGAAATGGAGTTAAATCCCAGGCTCTGTGTCTTCCTACAAGCAAGACTTCTTTTCAGGAAAGGGCAGTTACTTTTCAGCTCATGCGAACTACATCTTTCATGAAGCTCACACGTTTCTCATCTTAATTGACAAGCATTGGATGTTACAGGACCAGTGCTTTGTATCACTTTCGAAAGCAGAGTTGGACTACATATGGTCCTTATGTGTAGGAAACACCGTTCTTTTGTTCTCAGCACACTCATGCTTCCTGCTGTCTTAGAGACCCTAGAAAGCAAGAGCATGATTCTTGTTCTAAAGCAGAGTGTGATCAATGGATGAGAACTCTGCTGTGTGTTTCTCTTCAGAAATGGAGTTAAATCCCAGGCTCTGAGTCTTCCTAAAGCAAGAATTCTTTTCAGGTAAGGGCAGTTTCTTTACAGCTCAAATGAACTACATCCTTCACAATGCTCATACGTTTCTCATCTTAATTGACAAGCATTGGATGTTAGAGGACCTGTGGTTTGTTTCAGTTTCAGACGCAGAGTTGAACTAGATATGGTCTGTATGTGTAGGAAACACCGTTCTCTTGTTCTGTGCACACTCAGATTTCCTGCTGTATTAGAGAAGCTAGAAAGCAAGAGCGTGTTCTCGCTCTAAAGCAGAGTGTGATCCATGGATGAGAACTATGCTGTTTGTTTCCCTTCAGAAATGGAGTTAAATCCCAGGCTCTGTGTCTTCCTACAAGCAAGACTTCGTTTCAGGTAAGGGCAGTCACTTCTTCTCTCAAAGGAACTACATCGTTCACGAAGCTCACACGTTTCTCATCTTAAATGACAAGCATTGGATGTTAGAGGACCAGTGCTTTGTTTCAGTTTCAGAAGCAGAATTTGACAAGACATGGTCCGTATGTGTAGGAAACATCGTTCTTTTTTTCTCAGCACACACACGTTTCATGCTGTCTTAGAGCCTCTAGAAAGCAAGAGCGTGCTTCTTGCTCTAAAGCAGAGAGTGATCAATGGATGAGAAATCTGCTGTGTGTTTCACTTCAGAAATGGAGTTAAATCCCAATCTCTGAGTCTTCCTACAAGGAAGACTTCGTTTCCGGAAAGGACAGTTACTTTATATCTCAAACGAAATACGTCGTTCATGAAGCTAACACGATTCTCATGTAAACTGACAAGCATTGGATGTTAGAGGACCAGTGCTTTGTATCAGTTTCAGAAGCAGAGTTGGACTAGATATGGTCCGTATGTGTAGGAAACACCGTTCTTTTGTTCTCAGCACACTCACCTTTCCTGCTGTCTTAGAGATTTTAGAAAGCAAGAGCATGCTTCTCGCTCTAAAGCAGAGTGTGATCAATGGATGAGAACTCTGCTGTGTGTTT
The DNA here is from genome assembly GCA_949786385.1 of Onychomys leucogaster. Classification (NCBI taxonomy): domain Eukaryota; kingdom Metazoa; phylum Chordata; class Mammalia; order Rodentia; family Cricetidae; genus Onychomys; species Onychomys leucogaster. Next base: position 224,734 of record CATKUP010000176.1, read on the forward strand.
CCCTTCAGAAATGGAGTTAAATCCCAGGCTCTGAGTCTTCCTAAATCAAGAATTCTTTTCAGGTAAGGGCAGTTACTTTACATCTCAAACGAACTATGTCGTTCACGAAGCTCACACGATTCTCATCTTAACTGACAAGCATTGGATGTTAGAAGACCTGTGGTTTGTTTCAGTTTCAGAAGCAGAGTTGAACTAGATATGGTTCGTATGTGTAGGAAACACCGTTCTATTGTTCTGAGCACAGTCGCGTTACCTTTTGTATTAGAGACTCTAGAAAGCAAGAGCGTGCTTCTCGTTCTAAAGCAGTGTGTGATCCATGGATGAGAACTATGCTGTGTGTTTCACTTCAGAAATGGAGTTAAATCCCAGGCTCTGAGTCTTCCTAAAGCAAGAATTCTTTTCAGGTAAGGGCAGTTTCTTTACAGCTCAAACGAACTACATCCTTCACGACGCTCATACGTTTCTCATCTTAACTGACAAGCATTGGATGTTAGAGGACCTGTGGTTTGTTTCAGTTTCAGAAGCAGAATTGAACTAAATATGGTCTGTATGTGTAGGAAACACCGTTCTCTTGTTCTGTGCACACTCAGATTTCCTGCTGTATTAGAGAAGCTAGAAAGCAAGAGCGTGTTCTTGCTCTAAAGCAGAGTGTGATCAATGGATGAGAACTATGCTGTTGGCTTCCCTTCACAAATGGAGTTAAATCCCAGGCTCTGTGTCTTCCTACAAGCAAGACTTCGTTTCAGGTAAGGGCAGTCACTTCTACTCTCAAAGGAACTACATCGTTCACAAAGTTCACACGTTTCTCATCTTAAATGACAAGCATTGGATGTTAGAGGACCAGTGCTTTGTTTCAGTTTCAGAAGCAGAATTTGACAAGACATGGTCCGTATGTGTAGGAAACATCGTTCTTTTGTTCTCTGCACACTCACATTTCATGCTGTCTTAGAGCCTCTAGAAAGCAAGAGCGTGCTTCTTGCTCTAAAGCAGAGTGTGATCAATGGATGAGAACTCTGCTGTGTGTTTTACTTCAGAAATGGAGTTAAATCCCAGGCTCTGTGTCTCCAACAACCAAGACTTCGTTTCAGGTAAGGGCAGTCACTTCTCAGCTCAAAGCAACTACATTGTTAACGAAGCTCACACGTTTCTCATCTTAAATGACAAGCATTGGATGTTAGAGGACCAGTGCTTTATATCAGTTTCAGAAGAAGAGTTGGACTACATATGGTCCGTATGTGTAGGAAACATCGTTCTTTTGTTCTCTGCACACTCACATTTCATGCAGTCTTAGAGCCTCTAGAAAGCAAGAGCGTGCTTCTTGCTCTAAAGCAGAGTGTGATCCTTGGATGAGAACTCTGCTGTGTGTTTTACTTCAGAAATGGAGTTAAATCCCAGGCTCTGAGTCTTCCTACAAAAAAGACTTCGTTTCAAGTTAGGGCAGTTACTTTACATCTCAAACGAACTATGTCGTTCACGAAGCTCACACAATTCTCATCTTAATTGACAAGCATTGGATGTTTCAGGACCAGTGCTTTGTATCAGTTTCGAAAGCAGAGTTGGACTACATATGGTCCTTATGTGTAGGAAACACCGTTCTTTTGTTCTCAGCACACTCACGTTTCCTGCTGTCTTAGAGACCCTAGAAAGCAAGAGCATGATTCTTGTTCTAAAGCAGAGTGTGATCAATGGATGAGAACTCTGCTGTGTGTTTCTCTTCAGAAATGGAGTTAAATCCCAGGCTCTGTGTCTTCCTACAAGCAAGATTTCGTTTCAGGTAAGGGCAGTCACTTCTTCTCTCAAAGGAACTACATCGTTCATGAAGTTCACACGTTTCTCATCTTAAATGACAAGCATTGGATGTTAGAGGACCATTGCTTTGTTTCAGTTTCAGAAGCAGTATTTGACAAGACATGGTCCGTATGTGTAGGAAACACGTTTTTTTGTTCTCAGCACACTCACGTTTCATGCTGTCTTAGAGCCTCTAGAAAGCAAGAGCGTGCTTCTTGCTCTAAAGCAGAGTGTGATCAATGGATGAGAAATCTGCTGTGTGTTTCACTTCAGAAATGGAGTAAAATCCCAAGCTCTGAGTCTTCCTACAAGGAAGACTTCGTTTCCGGAAAGGGCAGTTACTATACATCTCAAAAGAAATACGTCGTTCACGAAGCTCACACGATTCTCATCTAAACTGACAAGCATTGGATGTTAGAGGACCAGTGCTTTGTATCAGTTTCAGAAGCAGAGTTGGACTAGATATGGTCCGTATGTGTAGGAAACACCGTTCTTTTGTTCTCAGCACACTCACCTTCCCTGCTGTCTTAGAGATTTTAGAAAGCAAGAGCATGCTTCTCGCTCTAAAGCAGAGTGTGATCAATGGATGAGAACTCTGCTGTGTGTTTTCCTTCAGAAATGGAGTTAAATCCCAGGCTCTGAGTCTTCCTAAAGCAAGAATTCTTTTCAGGTAAGGGCAGTTTCTTTACAGCTCAAACGAACTACATCCTTCACAAAGCTCACACGTTTCTCATCTTAACTGACAAGCATTGGGTGTTAGAGGACCTGTGGTTTGTTTCAGTATCAGAAGCAGAGTTGAACTAGATATGGTCCGTATGTGTAGGAAACACCGTTCTTTTGTTCTCAGCAAACTCACGTATCCTGCTCTCTTAGAGACTCTAGAAAGCAAGTGCATGATTCTTGTTCTAAAGCAGAGTGTGATCAATGGATGAGAACTCTGCTGTGTGTTTCCCTTCAGAAATGGAGTTAAATCCCAGGCTCTGAGTCTTCCTAAAGCAAGAATTCTTTTCAGGTAAGGGCAGTTACTTTACATCTCAAACGAACTATGTCGTTCACGAAGCTCACACGATTCTCATCTTAACTGACAAGCATTGGATGTTAGAGGACCTGTGGTTTGTTTCAGTTTCAGAAGCAGAGTTGAACTAGATATGGTTCGTATGTGTAGGAAACACCGTTCTATTGTTCTGAGCACAGTCGCGTTACCTTTTGTATTAGAGACTCTAGAAAGCAAGAGCGTGCTTCTCGTTCTAAAGCAGTGTGTGATCCATGGATGAGAACTATGCTGTGTGTTTCACTTCAGAAATGGAGTTAAATTCCAGGCTCTGTGTCTTCCTACAAGCAAGACTACGTTTCAGGTAACGGCAGTCACTTTTCAGGTCAAACGAACTACATCGTTCACGAAGCTCACACGTTTCTCATCTTAACTGACTAGAATTGGATGTTAGAGGACCAGTGCTTTGTATCAGTTTCAGAAGCAGAGTTGGACTACATATGGTCCGTATGTGTAGGAAACATCGTTCTTTTGTTCTCAGCACACTCACGTTTCATGCTGTCCTAGAGACTCAAGAAAGCAAGAGCGTGCTTCTTGCGCTAAAGCAGAGTGTGATCAGTGGATGAGAACTCTGCTGTGTGTTTCACTTCAGAAATAGAGTTAAATCCCAGGCTCTGAGTCTTCCTAAAAACAAGACTTCTTTTCAGGAAAGGGCAGTTTCTTTAAAACTCAAATGAACTACATCATTCACGAAGCTCACACGTTTCTCATCTAAAATGACAAGCATTGGATGTTAGAGGACCATTGCTTTGTGTCAGTTTCAGAAGCAGAATTTGACAAGACATGGTCCATATGTGTAGGAAACATCGTTCTTTTGTTCTCAGCACACTGACGTTTCATGCTGTCTTAGAGCCTCTAGAAATCAAGAGTGTGCTTCTTGCTCTAAAGCAGAGTGTGATCAATGGATGAGAAATCTGCTGTGTGTTTCACTTCAGAAATGGAGTTAAATCCCAGGCTCTGAGTCTTCCTACAAAAAAGACTTCGTTTCAGGTTAGGGCACTTACTTTACATCTCAAACGAACTATGTCGTTCACGAAGCTCACACGATTCTCATCTTAATTGACAAGCATTGGATGTTAGAGGACCTGTGGTTTGTTTCAGTTTCAGAAGCAGAGTTGAACTAGATATGGTGCGTATGTGTAGGAAACACCGTTCTTTTGTTCTGAGCACAGTCACGTTTCCTTTCGCATAAGAGACTCTAGAAAGCAAGAGCGTGCTTCTCGTTCTAAAGCAGTGGGTGATCCATGGATGAGAACTCTGCTGTGTGTTTCACTTCAGAAATGGAGTTAAATCCCAGGCTCTGAGTCGTCCTAAAAACAAGACTTCTTTTCAGGTAAGGGCAGTTTCTTTACAACTCAAATGAACTACATCGTTCACGAAGCTCACACGTTTCTCATGTTAAATGACGAGCATTGTACGTTAGAGGACCTGTGATTTGTTTCAGTTTCAGAAGCAGTGTTGAACTAGATATGGTGCGTATGTGTAGGAAACATCGTTCTTTTGTTCTCTGCACACTCACATTTCATGCTGTCTTAGAGCCTCTAGAAAGCAAGAGCGTGCTTCTTGCTCTAAAGCAGAGTGTGATCAGTGGATGAGAACTATGCTGTGTGTTTCACTACAGAAATGGAGTTAAATCCCAGGCTCTGTGTCTTCCTACAAGCAATATTTCCTTTCAGGTAAGGGCAGTCACTTTTCAGCTCAAACGAACTACGTCTTTCACGAAGCTCACACGTTTCTCATCTTAACTGACAAGCATTGGATGTTACAGGACCAGTGCTTTGTATCAGTTTCAGAAGCAGAGTTGGACTAGACATGGTCTGTATGTGTAGGAAACACCGTTCTTTTGTTCTCAGCACACTCATATATCCTGCTGTATTAGAGACCATAGAAAGCAAGAGCGTGCTTCTCGCTCTAAAGCAGAGTGTGATCCATGGATGAGAACTATGCTGTGTGTTTCACTTCAGAAATGGAGTTAAATCCAAGTCTCTGTGTCTTCCTACAAGCAAGACTTCTTTTCGGGAAAGGGCAGTTACTTTTCAGCTCAAGCGAACTACATCTTTCATGAAGCTCACACGTTTCTCATCTTAACTGACAAGCATTGGATGTTACAGGACCAGTGCTTTGTATCAGTTTCGAAAGCAGAGTTGGACTACATATGGTCCTTATGTGTAGGAAACACCGTTCTTTTGTTCTCAGCACACTCACCTTTCCTGCTGTCTTAGAGATTTTAGAAAGCAAGAGCATGCTTCTCGCTCTAAAGCAGAGTGTGATCAATGGATGAGAACTCTGCTGTGTGTTTCCCTTCAGAAATGGAGTTAAATCCCAGGCTCTGAGTCTTCCTAAAGCAAGACTTCGTTTCAGGTAAGGGCAGTCACTTCTTCTCTCAAAGGAACTACATCGTTCACGAAGCTCACACGTTTCTCATCTTAAATGACAAGCATTGGATGTTAGAGGACCAGTGCTTTGTTTCAGTTTCAGAAGCAGAATTTGACAAGACATGGTCCGTATGTGTAGGAAACATCGTTCTTTTGTTCTCAGCACACTCACGTTTCATGCTGTCTAGAGCCTCTAGAAAGTAAGAGCGTGCTTCTTGCTCTAAAGCAGAGAGTGATCAATGGATGAGAACTCTGCTGTGTGTTTTCCTTGAGAAATGGAGTTAAATCCCAGGCTCTGAGTCTTCCTAAAGCAAGAATTCTTTTCAGGTAAGGGCAGTTACTTTACATCTCAAACGAACTATGTCGTTCACGATGCTCACACGATTCTCATCTTAACTGACAAGCATTGGATGTTAGAGGACCTGTGGTTTGTTTCAGTTTCAGAAGCAGAGTTGAACTAGATATGGTTCGTATGTGTAGGAAACACCGTTCTATTGTTTTGAGCACAGTCACGTTACCTTTTGTATTAGAGACTCTAGAAAGCAAGAGCGTGCTTCTCGTTCTAAAGCAGTGTGTGATCCATGGATGAGAACTATGCTGTGTGTTTCACTTCAGAAATGGAGTTAAATTCCAGGCGCTGTGTCTTCCTACAAGCAAGACTACGTTTCAGGTAACGGCAGTCACTTTTCAGCTCAAACGAACTACATCGTTCACGAAGCTCACACGTTTCTCATCTTAACTGACAAGAATTGGATGTTAGAGGACCAGTGCTTTGTATCAGTTTCAGAAGCAGAGTTGGACTACATATGGTCCGTATGTGTAGGAAACATCGTTCTTTTGTTCTCAGCACACTCACGTTTCATGCTGTCCTAGAGCCTCTAGAAAGCAAGAGTGTGCTTCTTGCGCTAAAGCAGAGTGTGATCAGTGGATGAGAACTCTGCTGTGTTTTTCACTTCAGAAATAGAGTTAAATCCCAGGCTCTGAGTCTTCCTAAAAACAAGACTTCTTTTCAGGAAAGGGCAGTTTCTTTGCAACTCAAATGAACTACATCGTTCACGAAGCTCACACGTTTCTCATCTAAAATGACAAGCATTGGATGTTAGAGGACCATTGCTTTGTGTCAGTTTCAGAAGCAGAATTTGACAAGACAGGGTCCGTATGTGTAGGAAACATCGTTCTTTTGTTCTCAGCACACTCACGATTCATGCTCTCTTAGAGCCTCTAGAAATCAAGAGTGTGCTTCTTGCTGTAAAGCAGAGTGTGATCAATGGATGAGAAATCTGCTGTGTGTTTCCCTTCAGAAATGGAGTTAAATTCCAGGCTCTGAGTCTTCCTACAAGGAAGACTTCGTTTCCTGAAAGGGCAGTTACTTTACATCTCAAACGAAATACGTCATTCACGAAGCTCACACGATTCTCATCTAAACTGACAAGCTTTGGATGTTAGAGGACCAGTGCTTTGTATCAGTTTCAGAAGCAGAGTTGGACTAGATATGGTCCGTATGTGTAGGAAACACCGTTCTTTTGTTCTCAGCACACTCACCTTCCCTGCTGTCTTAGAGATTTTAGAAAGCAAGAGCATGCTTCTCGCTCTAAAGCAGAGTGTGATCAATGGATGAGAACTCTGCTGTGTGTTTCCCTTCAGAAATGGAGTTAAATCCCAGGCTCTGAGTCTTCCTAAAGCAAGAATTCTTTTCAGGTAAGGGCAGTTTCTTTACAGCTCAAACGAACTACATCCTTCACAAAGCTCACACGTTTCTCATCTTAACTGACAAGCATTGGGTGTTAGAGGACCTGTGGTTTGTTTCAGTATCAGAAGCAGAGTTGAACTAGATATGGTCCGTATGTGTAGGAAACACCGTTCTTTTGTTCTCAGCAAACTCACGTTTCCTGCTCTCTTAGAGACTCTAGAAAGCAAGAGCATGATTCTTGTTCTAAAGCAGAGTGTGATCAATGGATGAGAACTCTGCTGTGTGTTTCCCTTCAGAAATGGAGTTAAATCCCAGGCTCTGAGTCTTCCTAAAGCAAGAATTCTTTTCAGGTAAGGGCAGTTTCTTTACAGCTCAAATGAACTACATCCTTCACGAAGCTCACACGTTTCTCATCTTAACTGACAAGCATTGGGTGTTAGAGGACCTGTGGTTTGTTTCTGTTTCAGAAGCAGAGTTGAACTAGATATGGTCCGTATGTGTAGGAAACACAGTTCTCTTGTTCTGAGCACACTCAGATTTCCTGCTGTATTAGAGAAGCTAGAATGCAAGAGCGTGTTCTCGCTCTAAAGCAGAGTGTGATCCATGGATGAGAACTATGCTGTTTGTTTAACTTCAGAAATGGAGTTAAATCCCAGGCTCTGTGTCTCCAACAAGCAAGACTTCGTTTCAGGTAAGGGCAGTCACTTCTCAGCTCAAAGGAACTACATCGTTAACGAAGCTCACACGTTTCTCATCTTAAATGACAAGCATTGGATGTTAGAGGACCAGTGCTTTATATCAGTTTCAGAAGAAGAGTTGGACTACATATGGTCCATATGTGTAGGAAACATCGTTCTTTTGTTCTCTGCACACTCACATTTCATGCTGTCTTAGAGCCTCTAGAAAGCAAGAGCGTGCTTCTTGCTCTAAAGCAGAGTGTGATCAATGGATGAGAACTCTGCTGTGTGTTTTACTTCAGAAATGGAGTTAAATCCCAGGCTCTGAGTCTTCCTACAAAAAAGACTTCGTTTCAGGTTAGGGCAGTTACTTTACATCTCAAACGAACTATGTCGTTCACGAAGCTCACACGATTCTCATCTTAATTGACAAGCATTGGATGTTAGAGGACCTGTGGTTTGTTTCAGTTTCAGAAGCAGAGTTGAACTAGATATGGTGTGTATGTGTAGGAAACACCGTTCTTTTGTTCTGAGCACAGTCACGTTTCATTTTGCATTAGAGACTCTAGAAAGCAAGAGCGTGCTTCTCGTTCTAAAGCAGTGTGTGATCCATGGATGAGAACTCTGCTGTGTGTTTCACTTCAGAAATGGAGTTAAATCCCAGGCTCTGAGTCGTCCTAAAAACAAGACTTCTTTTCAGGTAAGGGCAGTTTCTTTACAACTCAAATGAACTACATCGTTCACGAAGCTCACACGTTTCTCATCTTAAATGACGAGCATTGGATGTTAGAAGAACTGTGATTTGTTTCAGTTTCAGAAGCAGTGTTGAACTAGATATGGTGCGAATGTGTAGGAAACACCATTCTTTGTTCTCAGCACACTCACGTTTCCTGCTGACTTAGTGACTCCAGAAAGCAAGAGCGTGCTTCTTGCTCTAAAGCAGAGTGTGATCAATGGATGAGAACTCTGCTGTGTGTTTTACTTCAGAAATGGAGTTAAATCCCAGGCTCTGTGTCTTCCTACAAGCAATATTTCCTTTCAGGTAAGGGCAGTCACTTTTCAGCTCAAACGAACTATGTCTTTCACGAAGCTCAACGTTTCTCATCTTAACTGACAAGCATTGGATGTTACAGGACCAGTGCTTTGTATCAGTTTCAGAAGCAGAGTTGGACTAGACATGGTCTGTATGTGTAGGAAACACCGTTCTCTTGTTCTGTGCACACTCAGATTTCCTGCTGTATTAGAGAAGCTAGAAAGCAAGAGCGTGTTCTCGCTCTAAAGCAGAGTGTGATCCATGGATGAGAACTATGCTGTTTGTTTCCCTTCAGAAATGGAGTTAAATCCCAGGCTCTGTGTCTTCCTACAAGCAAGAATTCGTTTCAGGTAAGGGCAGTCACTTCTTCTCTCAAAGGAACTACATCGTTCACGAAGCTCACACGTTTCTCATCTTAAATGACAAGCATTGGATGTTAGAGGACCAGTGCTTTGTTTCAGTTTCAGAAGCAGAATTTGACAAGACATGGTCCGTATGTGTAGGAAACATCGTTCTTTTTTTCTCAGCACACTCACGTTTCATGCTGTCTTAGAGCCTCTAGAAAGCAAGAGCGTGCTTCTTGCTCTAAAGCAAAGAGTGATCAATGGATGAGAAATCTGCTGTGTGTTTCACTTCAGAAATGGAGTTAAATCCTAAGCTCTGAGTCTTCCTACAAGGAAGACTTCGTTTCCGGAAAGGACAGTTACTTTATGTCTCAAACGAAATACGTCGTTCATGAAGCTAACACGATTCTCATGTAAACTGACAAGCATTGGATGTTAGAGGACCAGTGCTTTGTATCAGTTTCAGAAGCAGAGTTGGACTAGATATGGTCCGTATGTGTAGGAAACACCGTTCTTTTGTTCTCAGCACACTCACCTTTCCTTCTGTCTTAGAGATTTTAGAAAGCAAGAGCATGCTTCTCGCTCTAAAGCAGAGTGTGATCAATAGATGAGAACTCTGCTGTGTGTTTCCCTTCAGAAATGGAGTTAAATCCCAGGCTCTGAGTCTTCCTAAAGCAAGAATTCTTTTCAGGTAAGGGCAGTTACTTTACATCTCAAACCAACTATGTCGTTCACGAAGCTCACACGATTCTCATCTTAACTGACAAGCATTGGATGTTAGAGGACCTGTGGTTTGTTTCAGTTTCAGAACCAGAGTTGAACTAGATATGGTTCGTATGTGTAGGAAACACCGTTCTATTGTTCTGAGCACAGTCACGTTACCTTTTGTATTAGAGACTCTAGAAAGCAAGAGCGTGCTTCTCGTTCTAAAGCAGTGTGTGATCCATGGATGAGAACTATGCTGTGTGTTTCACTTCAGAAATGGAGTTAAATTCCAGGCTCTGTGTCTTCCTACAAGCAAGACTACGTTTCAGGTAACGGCAGTCACTTTTCAGCTCAAACGAACTACATCGTTCACGAAGCTCACACGTTTCTCATCTTAACTGACAAGAATTGGACGTTAGAGGACCAGTGCTTTGTATCAGTTTCAGAAGCAGAGTTGGACTACATATGGTCCGTATGTGTAGGAAACATCGTTCTTTTGTTCTCAGCACACTCACGTTTCATGCTGTCCTAGAGCCTCTAGAAAGCAAGAGCGTGCTTCTTGCGCTAAAGCAGAGTGTGATCAGTGGATGAGAACTCTGCTGTGTGTTTCACTTCAGAAATAGAGTTAAATCCCAGGCTCTGAGTCTTCCTAAAAACAAGACTTCTTTTCAGGAAAGGGCAGTTTCTTTACAACTCAAATGAACTACATCGTTCACGAAGCTCACACGATTCTCATCTAAACTGACAAGCATTGGATGTTAGAGGACCAGTGCTTTGTATCAGTTTCAGAAGCAGAGTTGGACTAGATATGGTCCGTATGTGTAGGAAACACCACTCTTTTGTTCTCAGCACACTCACCTTTCCTGCTGTCTTAGAGATTTTAGAAAGCAAGAGCATGCTTCTCGCTCTAAAGCAGAGTGTGATCAATGGATGAGAACTCTGCTGTGTGTTTCCCTTCAGAAATGGAGTTAAATCCCAGGCTCTGAGTCTTCCTAAAGCAAGAATTCTTTTCAGGTAAGGGCAGTTTCTTTACAGCTCAAACGAACTACATCCTTCACAAAGCTCACACGTTTCTCATCTTAACTGACAAGCATTGGGTATTAGAGGACCTGTGGTTTGTTTCAGTATCAGAAGCAGAGTTGAACTAGATATGGTCCGTATGTGTAGGAAACACCGTTCTTTTGTTCTCAGCAATCTCACGTATCCTGCTCTCTTAGAGACTCTAGAAAGCAAGAGCATGATTCTTGTTCTAAAGCAGAGTGTGATCAATGGATGAGAACTCTGCTGTGTGTTTCCCTTCAGAAATGGAGTTAAATCCCAGGCTCTGAGTCTTCCTAAAGCAAGAATTCTTTTCAGGTAAGGGCAGTTTCTTTACAGCTCAAATGAACTACATCCTTCACGAAGCTCACACGTTTCTCATCTTAACTGGCAAGCATTGGGTGTTAGAGGACCTGTGGATTGTTTCTGTTTCAGAAGCAGAGTTGAACTAGATATGGTCCGTATGTGTAGGAAACACAGTTCTCTTGTTCTGAGCACACTCAGATTTCCTGCTGTATTAGAGAAGCTAGAAAGCAAGAGCATGTTCTCGCTCTAAAGCAGAGTGTGATCCATGGATGAGAACTATGCTGTTTGTTTAACTTCAGAAATGGAGTTAAATCCCAGGCTGTGTGTCTTCCTACATGCAAGACTTCGTTTCTGGTAATGGCAGACACTTCTCAGCTCAAAGGAACTACATCGTTAACGAAGCTCACACGTTTCTCATCTTAAATGACGAGCATTGTATGTTAGAGGACCTGTGATTTGTTTCAGTTTCAGAAGCAGTGTTGAACTAGATATGGTGCGTATGTGTAGGAAACACCGTTCTTTGTTCTCAGCACACTCACTTTTCCTGCTGACTTAGTGACTCCAGAAAGCAAGAGCGTGCGTCTTGCTCTAAAGCAGAGTGTGATCAGTGGATGAGAACTCTGCTGTGTGTTTCACTTCAGAAATGGAGTTAAATCCCAGGCTCTGTGTCTTCCTACAAGCAATACTTCCTTTCAGGTAAGGGCAGTCCCTTTTCAGCTCAAACGAACTACGTCTTTCACGAAGCTCACACGTTTCTCATCTTAACTGACAAGCATTGGATGTTACAGGACCAGTGCTTTTTATCAGTTTCAGAAGCAGAGTTGGACTAGACATGGTCTGTATGTGTAGGAAACACCGTTCTTTTGTTCTCAGCACACTCATATATCCTGCTGTATTAGAGAGCTAGAAAGCAAGAGCGTGCTTCTCGCTCTAAAGCAGAGTGTGATCCATGGATGAGAACTATGCTGTGTGTTTCACTTCAGAAATGGAGTTAAATCCCAGGCTCTGTGTCTTCCTACAAGCAAGACTTCTTTTCGGGAAAGGGCAGTTACTTTTCAGCACAAGCGAACTACATCTTTCATGAAGCTCACACGTTTCTCATCTTAACTGACAAGCATTGGATGTTACAGGACCAGTGCTTTGTATCAGTTTCGAAAGCAGAGTTGGACTACATATGGTCCTTATGTGTAGGAAACACCGTTCTTTTGTTCTCAGCACACTCACGTTTCCTGCTGTCTTAGAGACCCTAGAAAGCAAGAGCATGATTCTTGTTCTAAAGCAGAGTGTGATCAATGGATGAGAACTCTGCTGTGTGTTTCCCTTCAGAAATGGAGTTAAATACCAGGCTCTGAGTTTTCCTAAAGCAAGAATTCTTTTCAGGTAAGGGCAGTTTCTTTACAGCGCAAACGAACTACATCCTTCACGACGCTCATACGTTTCTCATCTTAATTGGCAAGCATTGGATGTTAGAGGACCTGTGGTTTGTTTCAGTTTCAGAAGCAGAATTTGACAAGACATGGTCCGTATGTGTAGGAAGCATCGTTTTTTTGTTCTCAGCACACTCACGTTTCATGCTGTCTTAGAGCCTCTAGAAAGCAAGAGCGTGATTCTTGCTCTAAAGCAGAGAGTGATCAATGGATGAGAAATCTGCTGTGTGTTTCACTTCAGAAATGGAGTTAAATCCCAAGCTCTGAGTCTTCCTACAAGGAAGACTTCGTTTCTGGAAAGGGCAGTTACTTTATATCTCAAACGAAATACATCGTTCAAAAGCTCACACGATTCTCATCTAAACTGACAAGCATTGGATGTTAGAGGACCAGTGCTTTGTATCAGTTTCAGAAGCAGAGTTGGACTAGATATGGTCCGTATGTGTAGGAAACACCGTTCTTTTGTTCTCAGCACACTCACCTTCCCTGCTGTCTTAGAGATTTTAGAAAGCAAGAGCATGCTTCTCGCTCTAAAGCAGAGTGTGATCAATGGATGAGAACTATGCTGTGTGTTTCACTTCAGAAATGGAGTTAAATTCCAGGCTCTGTGTCTTCCTACAAGCAAGACTACGTTTCAGGTAACGGCAGTCACTTTTCAGCTCAAACGAACTACATCGTTCACGAAGCTCACACGTTTCTCATCTTAAATGACAAGAATTGGATGTTAGAGGACCAGTGCTTTGTATCAGTATCAGAAGCAGAGTTGGACTACATATGGTCCTTATGTGTAGGAAACATCGTTCTTTTGTTCTCAGCACACTCACGTTTCATGCTGTCCTAGAGCCTCTAGAAAGCAAGAGCGTGCTTCTTGCGCTAAAGCAGAGTGTGATCAGTGGATGAGAACTCTGCTGTGTGTTTCACTTCAGAAATAGTGTTAAATCCCAGGCTCTGAGTCTTCCTAAAAACAAGACTTCTTTTCAGGAAAGGGCAGTTTCTTTACAACTCAAATGAACTACATCGTTCACGAAGCTCACACGATTCTCATCTAAACTGACAAGCATTGGATGTTAGAGTACCAGTGCTTTGTATCAGTTTCAGAAGCAGAGTTGGACTAGATATGGTCCATATGTGTAGGAAACACCGTTCTTTTGTTCTCAGCACACTCACCTTTCCTGCTGTCTTAGAGATTTTAGAAAGCAAGAGCATGCTTCTCGCTCTAAAGCAGAGTGTGATCAATGGATGAGAACTCTGCTGTGTGTTTCCCTTCAGAAATGGAGTTAAATCCCAGGCTCTGAGTCTTCCTAAAGCAAGAATTCTTTTCAGGTAAGGGCAGTTTATTTACAGCTCAAACGAACTACATCCTTCACAAAGCTCACACGTTTCTCATCTTAACTGACAAGCATTGGGTGTTAGAGGACCTGTGGTTTGTTTCAGTATCAGAAGCGGAGTTGAACTAGATATGGTCTGTATGTGTAGGAAACACCGTTCATTTGTTCTCAGCAAACTCACGTATCCTGCTCTCTTAGAGACTCTAGAAAGCAAGAGCATGATTCTTGTTCTAAAGCAGAGTGTGATCAATGGATGAGAACTCTGCTGTGTGTTTCCCTTCAGAAATGGAGTTAAATCCCAGGCTCTGATTCTTCCTAAAGCAAGAATTCTTTTCAGGTAAGGGCAGTTTCTTTACAGCTCAAATGAACTACATCCTTCACGAAGCTCACACGTTTCTCATCTTAACTGACAAGCATTGGGTGTTAGAGGACCTGTGGTTTGTTTCTGTTTCAGAAGCAGAGTTGAACTAGATATGGTCCGTATGTGTAGGAAACACAGTTCTCTTGTTCTGAGCACACTCAGATTTCCTGCTGTATTAGAGAAGCTAGAAAGCAAGAGCATGTTCTCGCTCTAAAGCAGAGTGTGATCCATGGATGAGAACTATGCTCTTTGTTTAACTTCAGAAATGGAGTTAAATACCAGGCTGTGTGTCTTCCTACATGAAAGACTTCGTTTCAGGTAATGGCAGTCACTTCTCAGCTCAAAGGAACTACATCGTTAACGAAGCTCACATGTTTCTCATCTTAAATGACGAGCATTGTATGTTAGAGGACCTGTGATTTGTTTCAGTTTCAGAAGCAGTGTTGAACTAGATATGGTGCGTATGTGTAGGAAACACCGTTCTTTGTTCTCAGCACACTCACGTTTCCTGCTGACTTAGTGACTCCAGAAAGCAAGAGCGTGCGTCTTGCTCTAAAGCAGAGTGTGATCAGTGGATGAGAACTATGCTGTGTGTTTCACTTCAGAAATGGAGTTAAATCCCAGGCTCTGTGTCTTCCTACAAGCAATACTTCCTTTCAGGTAAGGGCAGTCCCTTTTCAGCTCAAACGAACTACGTCTTTCACGAGCTCACACGTTTCTCATCTTAACTGACAAGCATTGGATGTTACAGGACCAGTGCTTTGTATCAGTTTCAGAAGCAGAGTTGGACTAGACATGGTCTGTATGTGTAGGAAACACTGTTCTTTTGTTCTCAGCACACTCATATATCCTGCTGTATTAGAGACGCTAGAAAGCAAGAGCGTGCTTCTCGCTCTAAAGCAGAGTGTGATCCATGGATGAGAACTATGCTGTGTGTTTCACTTCAGAAATGGAGTTAAATCCCAGGCTCTGTGTCTTCCTACAAGCAAGACTTCTTTTCGGGAAAGGGCAGTTACTTTTCAGCACAAGCGAACTACATCTTTCATGAAGCTCACACGTTTCTCATCTTAACTGACAAGCATTGGATGTTACAGGACCAGTGCTTTGTATCAGTTTCGAAAGCAGAGTTGGACTACATATGGTCCTTATGTGTAGGAAACACCGTTCTTTTGTTCTCAGCACACTCACGTTTCCTGCTGTCTTAGAGACCCTAGAAAGCAAGAGCATGATTCTTGTTCTAAAGCAGAGTGTGATCAATGGATGAGAACTCTGCTGTGTGTTTCCCTTCAGAAATGGAGTTAAATCCCAGGCTCTGAGTTTTCCTAAAGCAAGAATTCTTTTCAGGTAAGGGCAGTTTCTTTACAGCGCAAACGAACTACATCCTTCACGACGCTCATACGTTTCTCATCTTAATTGGCAAGCATTGGATGTTAGAGGACCTGTGGTTTGTTTCAGTTTCAGAAGCAGAATTTGACAAGACATGGTCCGTATGTGTAGGAAGCATCGTTTTTTTGTTCTCAGCACACTCACGTTTCATGCTGTCTTAGAGCCTCTAGAAAGCAAGAGCGTGATTCTTGCTCTAAAGCAGAGAGTGATCAATGGATGAGAAATCTGCTGTGTGTTTCACTTCAGAAATGGAGTTAAATCCCAAGCTCTGAGTCTTCCTACAAGGAAGACTTCGTTTCTGGAAAGGGCAGTTACTTTATATCTCAAACGAAATACATCGTTCACAAAGCTCACACGATTCTCATCTAAACTGACAAGCATTGGATGTTAGAGGACCAGTGCTTTGTATCAGTTTCAGAAGCAGAGTTGGACTAGATATGGTCCGTATGTGTAGGAAACACCGTTCTTTTGTTCTCAGCACACACACCTTCCCTGCTGTCTTAGAGATTTTAGAAAGCAAGAGCATGCTTCTCGCTCTAAAGCAGAGTGTGATCAATGGATGAGAACTATGCTGTGTGTTTCACTTCAGAAATGGAGTTAAATTCCAGGCTCTGTGTCTTCCTACAAGCAAGACTACGTTTCAGGTAACGGCAGTCACTTTTCAGCTCAAACGAACTACATCGTTCACGAAGCTCACACGTTTCTCATCTTAACTGACAAGAATTGGATGTTAGAGGACCAGTGCTTTGTATCAGTATCAGAAGCAGAGTTGGACTACATATGGTCCGTATGTGTAGGAAACATCGTTCTTTTGTTCTCAGCACACTCACGTTTCATGCTGTCCTAGAGCCTCTAGAAAGCAAGAGCGTGCTTCTTGCGCTAAAGCAGAGTGTGATCAGTGGATGAGAACTCTGCTGTGTGTTTCACTTCAGAAATAGTGTTAAATCCCAGGCTCTGAGTCTTCCTAAAAACAAGACTTCTTTTCAGGAAAGGGCAGTTTCTTTACAACTCAAATGAACTACATCGTTCACGAAGCTCACACGATTCTCATCTAAACTGACAAGCATTGGATGTTAGAGTACCAGTGCTTTGTATCAGTTTCAGAAGCAGAGTTGGACTAGATATGGTCCATATGTGTAGGAAACACCGTTCTTTTGTTCTCAGCACACTCACCTTTCCTGCTGTCTTAGAGATTTTAGAAAGCAAGAGCATGCTTCTCGCTCTAAAGCAGAGTGTGATCAATGGATGAGAACTCTGCTGTGTGTTTCCCTTCAGAAATGGAGTTAAATCCCAGGCTCTGAGTCTTCCTAAAGCAAGAATTCTTTTCAGGTAAGGGCAGTTTCTTTACAGCTCAAACGAACTACATCCTTCACAAAGCTCACACGTTTCTCATCTTAACTGACAAGCATTGGGTGTTAGAGGACCTGTGGTTTGTTTCAGTATCAGAAGCGGAGTTGAACTAGATATGGTCTGTATGTGTAGGAAACACCGTTCTTTTGTTCTCAGCAAACTCACGTATCCTGCTCTCTTAGAGAATCTAGAAAGCAAGAGCATGATTCTTGTTCTAAAGCAGAGTGTGATCAATGGATGAGAACTCTGCTGTGTGTTTCCCTTCAGAAATGGAGTTAAATCACAGGCTCTGATTCTTCCTAAAGCAAGAATTCTTTTCAGGTAAGGGTAGTTTCTTTACAGCTCAAATGAACTACATCATTCACGAAGCTCACACGTTTCTCATCTTAACTGACAAGCATTGGGTGTTAGAGGACCTGTGGTTTGTTTCTGTTTCAGAAGCAGAGTTGAACTAGATATGGTCCGTATGTGTAGGAAACACAGTTCTCTTGTTCTGAGCACACTCAGATTTCCTGCTGTATTAGAGAAGATAGAAAGCAAGAGCATGTTCTCGCTCTAAAGCAGAGTGTGATCCATGGATGAGAACTATGCTGTTTGTTTAACTTCAGAAATGGAGTTAAATACCAGGCTGTGTGTCTTCCTACATGAAAGACTTCGTTTCAGGTAATGGCAGTCACTTCTCAGCTCAAAGGAACTACATCGTTAACGAAGCTCACATGTTTCTCATCTTAAATGACGAGCATTGTATGTTAGAGGACCTGTGATTTGTTTCAGTTTCAGAAGCAGTGTTGAACTAGATATGGTGCGTATGTGTAGGAAACACCGTTCTTTGTTCTCAGCACACTCACGTTTCCTGCTGACTTAGTGACTCCAGAAAGCAAGAGCGTGCGTCTTGCTCTAAAGCAGATTGTGATCAGTGGATGAGAACTATGCTGTGTGTTTCACTTCAGAAATGGAGTTAAATCCCAGGCTCTGTGTCTTCCTACAAGCAATACTTCCTTTCAGGTAAGGGCAGTCCCTTTTCAGCTCAAACGAACTACGTCATTCACGAGCTCACACGTTTCTCATCTTAACTGACAAGCATTGGATGTTACAGGACCAGTGCTTTGTATCAGTTTCAAAAGCAGAGTTGGACTAGACATGGTCTGTATGTGTAGGAAACACCGTTCTTTTGTTCTCAGCACACTCATATATCCTGCTGTATTAGAGACGCTAGAAAGCAAGAGCGTGCTTCTCGCTCTAAAGCAGAGTGTGATCCATGGATGAGAACTATGCTGTGTGTTTCACTTCAGAAATGGAGTTAAATCCCAGGCTCTGTGTCTTCCTACAAGCAAGACTTCTTTTCGGGAAAGGGCAGTTACTTTTCAGCTCAAGCGAACTACATCTTTCATGAAGCTCACACGTTTCTCATCTTAACTGACAAGCATTGGATGTTACAGGACCAGTGCTTTGTATCAGTTTTGAAAGCAGAGTTGGACTACATATGGTCCTTATGTGTAGGAAACACCGTTCTTTTGTTCTCAGCACACTCACGTTTCCTGCTGTCTTAGAGACCCTAGAAAGCAAGAGCATGATTCTTGTTCTAAAGCAGAGTGTGATCAATGGATGAGAACTCTGCTGTGTGTTTCCCTTCAGAAATGGAGTTAAATCCCAGACTCTGAGTCTTCCTAAAGCAAGAATTCTTTTCAGGTAAGGGCAGTTTCTTTACAGCTCAAATGAACTACATCCTTCACGAAGCTCACACGTTTCTCATCTTAACTGACAAGCATTGGGTGTTAGAGGACCAGTGCTTTGTTTCAGTTTCAGAAGCAGAATTTGACAAGACATGGTCTGTATGTGTAGGAAACATCGTTCTTTTGTTCTCAGCACACTCACGTTTCATGCTCTCTTAGAGCCTCTAGAAATCAAGAGTGTGCTTCTTGCTCTAAAGCAGAGTGTGATCAATGGATGAGAAATCTGCTGTGTGTTTCACTTCAGAAATGGAGTTAAATCCCAAGCTCTGAGTCTTCCTACAAGGAAGACTTCGTTTCCGGAAAGGACAGTTACTTTATATTTCAAACGAAATACGTCGTTCATGAAGCTAACACGATTCTCATGTAAACTGACAAGCATTGGATGTTAGAGGACCAGTGCTTTGTATCAGTTTCAGAAGCAGAGTTGGAAGAGATATGGTCCGTATGTGTAGGAAACACCGTTCTTTTGTTCTCAGCACACTCACCTTTCCTGCTGTGTTAGAGATTTTAGAAAGCAAGAGCATGCTTCTCGCTCTAAAGCAGAGTGTGATCAATGGATGAGAACTCTGCTGTGTGTTTCCCTTCAGAAATGGAGTTAAATCCCAGGCTCTGAGTCTTCCTAAATCAAGAATTCATTTCAGGTAAGGGCAGTTACTTTACATCTCAAACGAACTATGTCATTCACGAAGCTCACACGATTCTCATCTTAACTGACAAGCATTGGATGTTAGAGGACCTGTGGTTTGTTTCAGTTTCAGAAGCAGAGTTGAACTAGATATGGTTCGTATGTGTAGGAAACACCGTTCTATTGTTCTGAGCACAGTCACTTTACCTTTTGTATTAGAGACTCTAGAAAGCAAGAGCGTGCTTCTCGTTCTAAAGCAGTGTGTGATCCATGGATGAGAACTATGCTGTGTGTTTCACTTCAGAAATGGAGTTAAATCCCAGGCTCTGTGTCTTCCTACAAGAAAGACTACGTTTCAGGTAATGGCAGTCACTTTTCAGCTCAAACGAACTACATCGTTCACGAAGCTCACACGTTTCTCATCTTAACTGACAAGAATTGGATGTTTGAGGACCAGTGCTTTGTATCAGTTTCGAAAGCAGAGTTGGACTACATATGGTCCTTATGTGTAGGAAACACCGTTCTTTTGTTCTCAGCACACTCACGTTTCCTGCTGTCTTAGAGACCCTAGACAGCAAGAGCATGATTCTTGTTCTAAAGCAGAGTGTGATCAATGGATGAGAACTCTGCTGTGTGTTTCCCTTCAGAAATGGAGTTAAATCCCAGGCTCTGAGTTTTCCTAAAGCAAGAATTCTTTTCAGGTAAGGGCAGTTTCTTTACAGCTCAAATGAACTATATCCTTCACGACGCTCATACATTTCTCATCTTAATTGACAAGCATTGGATGTTAGAGGACCTGTGGTTTTTTTCAGTTTCAGAAGCAGAGTTGAACTAGATATGGTCTGTATGTGTAGGAAACACCGTTCTCTTGTTCTGTGCACACTCAGATTTCCTGCTGTATTAGAGAAGCTAGAAAGCAAGAGCGTGTTCTCGCTCTAAAGCAGAGTGTGATCCATGGATGAGAACTATGCTGTTTTTTTCCCTTCAGAAATGGAGTTAAATCCCAGGCTCTGTGTCTTCCTACAAGCAAGACTTCGTTTCATGTAAGGGCAGTCACTTCTTCTCTCAAAGGAACTACATCGTTCATGAAGTTCACACGTTTCTCATCTTAAATGACAAGCATTGGATGTTAGAGGACCAGTGCTTTGTTTCAGTTTCAGAAGCAGAATTTGACAAGACATGGTCCGTATGTGTAGGAAACATCGTTCTTTTGTTCTCAGCACACTCACGTTTCATGCTCTCTTAGAGCCTCTAGAAATCAAGAGTGTGCTTCTTGTTCTAAAGCAGAGTGTGATCAATGGATGAGAACTCTGCTGTGTGTTTTCCTTCAGAAATGGAGTTAAATCCCAGGCTCTGAATCTTCCTAAAGCAAGAATTCTTTTCAGGTAAGGGCAGTTTCTTTACAGCTCAAACGAACTACATCCTTCACAAAGCTCACACGTTTCTCATCTTAACTGACAAGCATTGGGTGTTAGAGGACCTGTGGTTTGTTTC
Organism: Onychomys leucogaster; assembly: GCA_949786385.1. Taxonomy (NCBI): domain Eukaryota; kingdom Metazoa; phylum Chordata; class Mammalia; order Rodentia; family Cricetidae; genus Onychomys; species Onychomys leucogaster. The sequence continues at coordinate 245,445 of CATKUP010000176.1, forward strand.
AGTATCAGAAGCAGAGTTGAACTAGATATGGTCCGTATGTGTAGGAAACACCGTTCTTTTGTTCTCAGCAAACTCACGTATCCTGCTCTCTTAGAGACTCTAGAAAGCAAGAGCATGATTCTTGTTCTAAAGCAGAGTGTGATCAATGGATGAGAACTCTGCTGTGTGTTTCCCTTCAGAAATGGAGTTAAATCCCAGGCTCTGAGTCTTCCTAAAGCAAGAATTCTTTTCAGGTAAGGGCAGTTTCTTTACAGGTCAAATGAACTACATCCTTCACGAAGCTCACACGTTTCTCATCTTAACTGACAAGCATTGGGTGTTAGAGGACCTGTGGTTTGTTTCTGTTTCAGAAGCAGAGTTGAACTAGATATGGTCCGTATGTGTAGGAAACACAGTTCTCTTGTTCTGAGCACACTCAGATTTCCTGCTGTATTAGAGAAGCTAGAAAGCAAGAGCGTGTTCTCGCTCTAAAGCAGAGTGTGATCCATGGATGAGAACTATGCTGTTTGTTTAACTTCAGAAATGGAGTTAAATCCCAGGCTGTGTGTCTTCCTACAAGCAAGACTTCGTTTCAGGTAATGGCAGTCACTTCTCAGCTCAAAGGAACTACATCGTTAACGAAGCTCACACGTTTCTCATCTTAAATGACAAGCATTGGATGTTAGAGGAACAGTGCTCTGTATCAGTTTCCGAAGCAGAGTTGGGCTACATATGGTCCGTATGTGTAGGAAACACTGTTCTTTTGTTCTGAGCACAGTCACGTTTCCTTTTGCATTAGAGACTCTAGAAAGCAAGAGCCTGCTTCTTGTTCTAAAGCAGTGTGTGATCCATGGATGAGAACTCTGCTGTGTGTTTCACTTCAGAAATGGAGTTAAATCCCAGGCTCTGTGTCTTCCTACAAGCAATATTTCCTTTCAGGTAAGGGCAGTCACTTTTCAGCTCAAACGAACTACGTCTTTCACGAAGCTCACACGTTTCTCATCTTAACTGACAAGCATTGGATGTTACAGGACCAGTGCTTTGTATCAGTTTCAGAAGCAGAGTTGGACTAGACATGGTCTGTATGTGTAGGAAACACCGTTCTTTTGTTCTCAGCACACTCATATATCCTGCTGTATTAGAGACGCTAGAAAGCAAGAGCGTGCTTCTCGCTCTAAAGCAGAGTGTGATCCATGGATGAGAACTATGCTGTGTGTTTCACTTCAGAAATGGAGTTAAAACCCAGGCTCTGTGTCTTCCTACAAGCAAGACTTCTTTTCGGGAAAGGGCAGTTACTTTTCAGCTCAAGCGAACTACATCCTTCACGATGCTCATACGTTTCTCATCTTAATTGACAAGCATTGGATGTTAGAGGACCTGTGGTTTGTATCAGTTTCAGAAGCAGAGTTGAACTAGATATGGTCTGTATGTGTAGGAAACACCGTTCTCTTGTTCTGTGCACACTCAGATTTCCTGCTGTATTAGAGAAGCTAGAAAGCAAGAGCGTGTTCTCGCTCTAAAGCAGAGTGTGATCCATGGATGAGAACTATGCTGTTTGTTTCCCTTCAGAAATGGAGTTAAATCCCAGGCTCTGTGTCTTCCTACAAGCAAGACTTCGTTTCAGGTAAGGGCAGTCACTTCTTCTCTCAAAGGAGCTACATCGTTCACGAAGCTCACACGTTTCTCATCTTAAATGACAAGCATTGGATGTTAGAGGACCAGTGCTTTGTTTCAGTTTCAGAAGCAGAATTTGACAAGACATGGTCCGTATGTGTAGGAAACATCGTTCTTTTTTTCTCAGCACACTCACGTTTCATGCTGTCTTAGAGCCTCTAGAAAGCAAGAGGGTGCTTCTTGCTCTAAAGCAGAGAGTGATCAATGGATGAGAAATCTGCTGTGTGTTTCACTTCAGAAATGGAGTTAAATCCCAAGCTCTGAATCTTCCTACAAGGAAGACTTCGTTTCCGGAAAGGACAGTTACTTTATATCTCAAACGAAATACGTCGTTCATGAAGCTAACACAATTCTCATGTAAACTGACAAGCATTGGATGTTAGAGGACCAGTGCTTTGTATCAGTTTCAGAAGCAGAGTTGGACTAGATATGGTCCGTATGTGTAGGAAACACCGTTCTTTTGTTCTCAGCACACTCACCTTTCCTGCTGTGTTAGAGATTTTAGAAAGCAAGAGCATGCTTCTCGCTCTAAAGCAGAGTGTGATCAATGGATGAGAACTCTGCTGTGTGTTTCCCTTCAGAAATGGAGTTAAATCCCAGGCTCTGAGTCTTCCTAAAGCAAGAATTCTTTTCAGGTAAGGGCAGTTACTTTACATCTCAAACGAACTATGTCGTTCACGAAGCTCACACGATTCTCATCTTAACTGACAAGCATTGGATGTTAGAGGACCTGTGGTTTGTTTCAGTTTCAGAAGCAGAGTTGAACTAGATATGGTTCGTATGTGTAGGAAACACCGTTCTATTGTTCTGAGCACAGTCACTTTACCTTTTGTATTAGAGACTCTAGAAAGCAAGAGCGTGCTTCTCGTTCTAAAGCAGTGTGTGATCCATGGATGAGAACTATGCTGTGTGTTTCACTTCAGAAATGGAGTTAAATACCAGGCTCTGTGTCTTCCTACAAGAAAGACTACGTTTCAGGTAACGGCAGTCACTTTTCAGCTCAAACGAACTACATCGTTCACGAAGCTCACACGTTTCTCATCTTAACTGACAAGAATTGGATGTTTGAGGACCAGTGCTTTGTATCAGTTTCGAAAGCAGAGTTGGACTACATATGGTCCTTATGTGTAGGAAACACCGTTCTTTTGTTATCAGCACACTCAGGTTTCCTGCTGTCTTAGAGACCCTAGAAAGCAAGAGCATGATTCTTGTTCTAAAGCAGAGTGTGATCAATGGATGAGAACTCTGCTGTGTGTTTCCCTTCAGAAATGGAGTTAAATCCCAGGCTCTGAGTTTTCCTAAAGCAAGAATTCTTTTCAGGTAAGGGCAGTTTCTTTACAGCTCAAACGAACTATATCCTTCACGACGCTCATACGTTTCTCATCTTAATTGACAAGCATTGGATGTTAGAGGACCTGTGGTTTTTTTCATTTTCAGAAGCAGAGTTGAACTAGATATGGTCTGTATGTGTAGGAAACACCGTTCTCTTGTTCTGTGCACACTCAGATTTCCTGCTGTATTAGAGAAGCTAGAAAGCAAGAGCGTGTTCTCGCTCTAAAGCAGAGTGTGATCCATGGATGAGAACTATGCTGTTTTTTTCCCTTCAGAAATGGAGTTAAATCCCAGGCTCTGTGTCTTCCTACAAGCAAGACTTCGTTTCAGGTAAGGGCAGTCACTTCTTCTCTCAAAGGAACTACATCGTTCATGAAGTTCACACGTTTCTCATCTTAAATGACAAGCATTGGATGTTAGAGGACCAGTGCTTTGTTTCAGTTTCAGAAGCAGAATTTGACAAGACATGGTCCGTATGTGTAGGAAACATCGTTCTTTTGTTCTCAGCACACTCACGTTTCATGCTCTCTTAGAGCCTCTAGAAATCAAGAGTGTGCTTCTTGCTCTAAAGCAGAGTGTGATCAATGGATGAGAACTCTGCTGTGTGTTTTCCTTCAGAAATGGAGTTAAATCCCAGGCTCTGAGTCTTCCTAAAGCAAGAATTCTTTTCAGGTAAGGGCAGTTTCTTTACAGCTCAAACGAACTACATCCTTCACAAAGCTCACACGTTTCTCATCTTAACTGACAAGCATTGGGTGTTAGAGGACCTGTGGTTTGTTTCAGTATCAGAAGCAGAGTTGAACTAGATATGGTCCGTATGTGTAGGAAACACCGTTCTTTTGTTCTCAGCAAACTCACGTATCCTGCTCTCTTAGAGACTCTAGAAAGCAAGAGCATGATTCTTGTTCTAAAGCAGAGTGTGATCAATGGATGAGAACTCTGCTGTGTGTTTCCCTTCAGAAATGGAGTTAAATCCCAGGCTCTGAGTCTTCCTAAAGCAAGAATTCTTTTCAGGTAAGGGCAGTTTCTTTACAGCTCAAATGAACTACATCCTTCACGAAGCTCACACGTTTCTCATCTTAACTGACAAGCATTGGGTGTTAGAGGACCTGTGGTTTGTTTCTGTTTCAGAAGCAGAGTTGAACTAGATATGGTCCGTATGTGTAGGAAACACAGTTCTCTTGTTCTGAGTACACTCAGATTTCCTGCTGTATTAGAGAAGCTAGAAAGCAAGAGCGTGTTCTCGCTCTAAAGCAGAGTGTGATCCATGGATGAGAACTATGCTGTTTGTTTAACTTCAGAAATGGAGTTAAATCCCAGGCTGTGTGTCTTCCTACAAGCAAGACTTCGTTTCAGGTAATGGCAGTCACTTCTTCTCTCAAAGGAGCTACATCGTTCACGAAGCTCACACGTTTCTCATCTTAAATGACAAGCATTGGATGTTAGAGGACCAGTGCTTTGTTTCAGTTTCAGAAGCAGAATTTGACAAGACATGGTCCGTATGTGTAGGAAACATCGTTCTTTTTTTCTCAGCACACTCACGTTTCATGCTGTCTAAGAGCCTCTAGAAAGCAAGAGCGTGCTTCTTGCTCTAAAGCAGAGATTGATCAATGGATGAGAAATCGGCTGTGTGTTTCACTTCAGAAATGGAGTTAAATCCCAAGCTCTGAATCTTCCTACAAGGAAGACTTCGTTTCCGGAAAGGACAGTTACTTTATATCTCAAACGAAATACGTCGTTCATGAAGCTAACACAATTCTCATGTAAACTGACAAGCATTGGATGTTAGAGGACCAGTGCTTTGTATCAGTTTCAGAAGCAGAGTTGGACTAGATATGGTCCGTATGTGTAGGAAACACCGTTCTTTTGTTCTCAGCACACTCACCTTTCCTGCTGTGTTAGAGATTTTAGAAAGCAAGAGCATGCTTCTCGCTCTAAAGCAGAGTGTGATCAATGGATGAGAACTCTGCTGTGTGTTTCCCTTCAGAAATGGAGTTAAATCCCAGGCTCTGAGTCTTCCTAAAGCAAGAATTCTTTTCAGGTAAGGGCAGTTACTTTACATCTCAAACGAACTATGTCGTTCACGAAGCTCACACGATTCTCATCTTAACTGACAAGCATTGGATGTTAGAGGACCTGTGGTTTGTTTCAGTTTCAGAAGCAGAGTTGAACTAGATATGGTTCGTATGTGTAGGAAACACCGTTCTATTGTTCTGAGCACAGTCACTTTACCTTTTGTATTAGAGACTCTAGAAAGCAAGAGCGTGCTTCTCGTTCTAAAGCAGTGTGTGATCCATGGATGAGAACTATGCTGTGTGTTTCACTTCAGAAATGGAGTTAAATCCCAGGCTCTGTGTCTTCCTACAAGAAAGACTACGTTTCAGGTAACGGCAGTCACTTTTCAGCTCAAACGAACTACATCGTTCACGAAGCTCACACGTTTCTCATCTTAACTGACAAGAATTGGATGTTTGAGGACCAGTGCTTTGTATCAGTTTCGAAAGCAGAGTTGGACTACATATGGTCCTTATGTGTAGGAAACACCGTTCTTTTGTTATCAGCACACTCAGGTTTCCTGCTGTCTTAGAGACCCTAGAAAGCAAGAGCATGATTCTTGTTCTAAAGCAGAGTGTGATCAATGGATGAGAACTCTGCTGTGTGTTTCCCTTCAGAAATGGAGTTAAATCCCAGGCTCTGAGTTTTCCTAAAGCAAGAATTCTTTTCAGGTAAGGGCAGTTTCTTTACAGCTCAAACGAACTATATCCTTCACGACGCTCATACGTTTCTCATCTTAATTGACAAGCATTAGATGTTAGAGGACTTGTGGTTTTTTTCATTTTCAGAAGCAGAGTTGAACTAGATATGGTCTGTATATGTAGGAAACACCGTTCTCTTGTTCTGTGCACACTCAGATTTCCTGCTGTATTAGAGAAGCTAGAAAGCAAGAGCGTGTTCTCGCTCTAAAGCAGAGTGTTATCCATGGATGAGAACTATGCTGTTTTTTTCCCTTCAGAAATGGAGTTAAATCCCAGGCTCTGTGTCTTCCTACAAGCAAGACTTCGTTTCATGTAAGGGCAGTCACTTCTTCTCTCAAAGGAACTACATCGTTCATGAAGTTCACACGTTTCTCATCTTAAATGACAAGCATTGGATGTTAGAGGACCAGTGCTTTGTTTCAGTTTCAGAAGCAGAATTTGACAAGACATGGTCCGTATGTGTAGGAAACATCGTTCTTTTGTTCTCAGCACACTCACGTTTCATGCTCTCTTAGAGCCTCTAGAAATCAAGAGTGTGCTTCTTGCTCTAAAGCAGAGTGTGATCAATGGATGAGAACTCTGCTGTGTGTTTTCCTTCAGAAATGGAGTTAAATCCCAGGCTCTGAGTCTTCCTAAAGCAAGAATTCTTTTCAGGTAAGGGCAGTTTCTTTACAGCTCAAACGAACTACATCCTTCACAAAGCTCACACGTTTCTCATCTTAACTGACAAGCATTGGGTGTTAGAGGACCTGTGGTTTGTTTCAGTATCAGAAGCAGAGTTGAACTAGATATGGTCCGTATGTGTAGGAAACACCGTTCTTTTGTTCTCAGCAAACTCACGTATCCTGCTCTCTTAGAGACTCTAGAAAGCAAGAGCATGATTCTTGTTCTAAAGCAGAGTGTGATCAATGGATGAGAACTCTGCTGTGTGTTTCCCTTCAGAAATGGAGTTAAATCCCAGGCTCTGAGTCTTCCTAAAGCAAGAATTCTTTTCAGGTAAGGGCAGTTTCTTTACAGCTCAAATGAACTACATCCTTCACGAAGCTCACACGTTTCTCATCTTAACTGACAAGCATTGGGTGTTAGAGGACCTGTGGTTTGTTTCTGTTTCAGAAGCAGAGTTGAACTAGATATGGTCCGTATGTGTAGGAAACACAGTTCTCTTGTTCTGAGCACACTCAGATTTCCTGCTGTATTAGAGAAGCTAGAAAGCAAGAGCGTGTTCTCGCTCTAAAGCAGAGTGTGATCCATGGATGAGAACTATGCTTTTTGTTTAACTTCAGAAATGGAGTTAAATCCCAGGCTGTGTGTCTTCCTACAAGCAAGACTTCGTTTCAGGTAATGGCAGTCACTTCTCAGCTCAAAGGAACTACATCGTTAACGAAGCTCACACGTTTCTCATCTTAAATGACAAGCATTGGATGTTAGAGGAACAGTGCTCTGTATCAGTTTCCGAAGCAGAGTTGGGCTACATATGGTCCGTATGTGTAGGAAACATTGTTCTTTTGTTCTCTGCACACTCACATTTCATGCTGTCTTAGAGCCTCTAGAAATCAAGAGTGTGCTTCTTGCTCTAAAGCAGAGTGTGATCAATGGATGAGAACTCTGCTGTGTGTTTTACTTCAGAAATGGAGTTAAATCCCAGGCTCTGAGTCTTCCTACAAAAAAGACTTCGTTTCAGGTTAGGGCAGTTACTTTACATCTCAAACGAACTATGTCGTTCACGAAGCTCACACGATTCTCATCTTAATTGACAAGCATTGGATGTTAGAGGACCTGTGGTTTGTTTCAATTTCAGAAGCAGAGTTGAACTAGATATGGTGCGTATGTGTAGGAAACACTGTTCTTTTGTTCTGAGCACAGTCACGTTTCCTTTTGCATTAGAGACTCTAGAAAGCAAGAGCCTGCTTCTTGTTCTAAAGCAGTGTGTGATCCATGGATGAGAACTCTGCTGTGTGTTTCACTTCAGAAATGGAGTTAAATCCCAGGCTCTGTGTCTTCCTACAAGCAATATTTCCTTTCAGGTAAGGGCAGTCACTTTTCAGCTCAAACGAACTACGTCTTTCACGAAGCTCACATGTTTCTCATCTTAACTGACAAGCATTGGATGTTACAGGACCAGTGCTTTGTATCAGTTTCAGAAGCAGAGTTGGACTAGACATGGTCTGTATGTGTAGGAAACACCGTTCTTTTGTTCTCAGCACACTCATATATCCTGCTGTATTAGAGACGCTAGAAAGCAAGAGCGTGCTTCTCGCTCTAAAGCAGAGTGTGATCCATGGATGAGAACTATGCTGTGTGTTTCACTTCAGAAATGGAGTTAAAACCCAGGCTCTGAGTCTTCCTACAAAAAAGACTTCGTTTCAGGTTAGGGCAGTTACTTTACATCTCAAACGAACTATGTCGTTCACGAAGCTCACACGATTCTCATCTTAATTGACAAGCATTGGATGTTAGAGGACCTGTGGTTTGTTTCAGTTTCAGAAGCAGAGTTGAACTAGATATGGTCTGTATGTGTAGGAAACACCGTTCTCTTGTTCTGTGCACACTCAGATTTCCTGCTGTATTAGAGAAGCTAGAAAGCAAGAGCGTGTTCTCGCTCTAAAGCAGAGTGTGATCCATGGATGAGAACTATGCTGTTTTTTTTCCCTTCAGAAATGGAGTTAAATCCCAGGCTCTGTGTCTTCCTACAAGCAAGACTTCGTTTCATGTAAGGGCAGTCACTTCTTCTCTCAAAGGAACTACATCGTTCATGAAGTTCACACGTTTCTCATCTTAAATGACAAGCATTGGATGTTAGAGGACCAGTGCTTTGTTTCAGTTTCAGAAGCAGAATTTGACAAGACATGGTCTGTATGTGTAGGAAACATCGTTCTTTTGTTCTCAGCACACTCACGTTTCATGCTCTCTTAGAGCCTCTAGAAATCAAGAGTGTGCTTCTTGCTCTAAAGCAGAGTGTGATCAATGGATGAGAAATCTGCTGTGTGTTTCACTTCAGAAATGGAGTTAAATCCCAAGCTCTGAGTCTTCCTACAAGGAAGACTTCGTTTCCGGAAAGGACAGTTACTTTATATTTCAAACGAAATACGTCGTTCATGAAGCTAACACGATTCTCATGTAAACTGACAAGCATTGGATGTTAGAGGACCAGTGCTTTGTATCAGTTTCAGAAGCAGAGTTGGAAGAGATATGGTCCGTATGTGTAGGAAACACCGTTCTTTTGTTCTCAGCACACTCACCTTTCCTGCTGTGTTAGAGATTTTAGAAAGCAAGAGCATGCTTCTCGCTCTAAAGCAGAGTGTGATCAATGGATGAGAACTCTGCTGTGTGTTTCCCTTCAGAAATGGAGTTAAATCCCAGGCTCTGAGTCTTCCTAAATCAAGAATTCATTTCAGGTAAGGGCAGTTACTTTACATCTCAAACGAACTATGTCATTCACGAAGCTCACACGATTCTCATCTTAACTGACAAGCATTGGATGTTAGAGGACCTGTGGTTTGTTTCAGTTTCAGAAGCAGAGTTGAACTAGATATGGTTCGTATGTGTAGGAAACACCGTTCTATTGTTCTGAGCACAGTCACTTTACCTTTTGTATTAGAGACTCTAGAAAGCAAGAGCGTGCTTCTCGTTCTAAAGCAGTGTGTGATCCATGGATGAGAACTATGCTGTGTGTTTCACTTCAGAAATGGAGTTAAATCCCAGGCTCTGTGTCTTCCTACAAGAAAGACTACGTTTCAGGTAATGGCAGTCACTTTTCAGCTCAAACGAACTACATCGTTCACGAAGCTCACACGTTTCTCATCTTAACTGACAAGAATTGGATGTTTGAGGACCAGTGCTTTGTATCAGTTTCGAAAGCAGAGTTGGACTACATATGGTCCTTATGTGTAGGAAACACCGTTCTTTTGTTCTCAGCACACTCACGTTTCCTGCTGTCTTAGAGACCCTAGACAGCAAGAGCATGATTCTTGTTCTAAAGCAGAGTGTGATCAATGGATGAGAACTCTGCTGTGTGTTTCCCTTCAGAAATGGAGTTAAATCCCAGGCTCTGAGTTTTCCTAAAGCAAGAATTCTTTTCAGGTAAGGGCAGTTTCTTTACAGCTCAAATGAACTATATCCTTCACGACGCTCATACATTTCTCATCTTAATTGACAAGCATTGGATGTTAGAGGACCTGTGGTTTTTTTCAGTTTCAGAAGCAGAGTTGAACTAGATATGGTCTGTATGTGTAGGAAACACCGTTCTCTTGTTCTGTGCACACTCAGATTTCCTGCTGTATTAGAGAAGCTAGAAAGCAAGAGCGTGTTCTCGCTCTAAAGCAGAGTGTGATCCATGGATGAGAACTATGCTGTTTTTTTCCCTTCAGAAATGGAGTTAAATCCCAGGCTCTGTGTCTTCCTACAAGCAAGACTTCGTTTCATGTAAGGGCAGTCACTTCTTCTCTCAAAGGAACTACATCGTTCATGAAGTTCACACGTTTCTCATCTTAAATGACAAGCATTGGATGTTAGAGGACCAGTGCTTTGTTTCAGTTTCAGAAGCAGAATTTGACAAGACATGGTCCGTATGTGTAGGAAACATCGTTCTTTTGTTCTCAGCACACTCACGTTTCATGCTCTCTTAGAGCCTCTAGAAATCAAGAGTGTGCTTCTTGTTCTAAAGCAGAGTGTGATCAATGGATGAGAACTCTGCTGTGTGTTTTCCTTCAGAAATGGAGTTAAATCCCAGGCTCTGAATCTTCCTAAAGCAAGAATTCTTTTCAGGTAAGGGCAGTTTCTTTACAGCTCAAACGAACTACATCCTTCACAAAGCTCACACGTTTCTCATCTTAACTGACAAGCATTGGGTGTTAGAGGACCTGTGGTTTGTTTCAGTATCAGAAGCAGAGTTGAACTAGATATGGTCCGTATGTGTAGGAAACACCGTTCTTTTGTTCTCAGCAAACTCACGTATCCTGCTCTCTTAGAGACTCTAGAAAGCAAGAGCATGATTCTTGTTCTAAAGCAGAGTGTGATCAATGGATGAGAACTCTGCTGTGTGTTTCCCTTCAGAAATGGAGTTAAATCCCAGGCTCTGAGTCTTCCTAAAGCAAGAATTCTTTTCAGGTAAGGGCAGTTTCTTTACAGGTCAAATGAACTACATCCTTCACGAAGCTCACACGTTTCTCATCTTAACTGACAAGCATTGGGTGTTAGAGGACCTGTGGTTTGTTTCTGTTTCAGAAGCAGAGTTGAACTAGATATGGTCCGTATGTGTAGGAAACACAGTTCTCTTGTTCTGAGCACACTCAGATTTCCTGCTGTATTAGAGAAGCTAGAAAGCAAGAGCGTGTTCTCGCTCTAAAGCAGAGTGTGATCCATGGATGAGAACTATGCTGTTTGTTTAACTTCAGAAATGGAGTTAAATCCCAGGCTGTGTGTCTTCCTACAAGCAAGACTTCGTTTCAGGTAATGGCAGTCACTTCTCAGCTCAAAGGAACTACATCGTTAACGAAGCTCACACGTTTCTCATCTTAAATGACAAGCATTGGATGTTAGAGGAACAGTGCTCTGTATCAGTTTCCGAAGCAGAGTTGGGCTACATATGGTCCGTATGTGTAGGAAACACTGTTCTTTTGTTCTGAGCACAGTCACGTTTCCTTTTGCATTAGAGACTCTAGAAAGCAAGAGCCTGCTTCTTGTTCTAAAGCAGTGTGTGATCCATGGATGAGAACTCTGCTGTGTGTTTCACTTCAGAAATGGAGTTAAATCCCAGGCTCTGTGTCTTCCTACAAGCAATATTTCCTTTCAGGTAAGGGCAGTCACTTTTCAGCTCAAACGAACTACGTCTTTCACGAAGCTCACACGTTTCTCATCTTAACTGACAAGCATTGGATGTTACAGGACCAGTGCTTTGTATCAGTTTCAGAAGCAGAGTTGGACTAGACATGGTCTGTATGTGTAGGAAACACCGTTCTTTTGTTCTCAGCACACTCATATATCCTGCTGTATTAGAGACGCTAGAAAGCAAGAGCGTGCTTCTCGCTCTAAAGCAGAGTGTGATCCATGGATGAGAACTATGCTGTGTGTTTCACTTCAGAAATGGAGTTAAAACCCAGGCTCTGTGTCTTCCTACAAGCAAGACTTCTTTTCGGGAAAGGGCAGTTACTTTTCAGCTCAAGCGAACTACATCCTTCACGATGCTCATACGTTTCTCATCTTAATTGACAAGCATTGGATGTTAGAGGACCTGTGGTTTGTATCAGTTTCAGAAGCAGAGTTGAACTAGATATGGTCTGTATGTGTAGGAAACACCGTTCTCTTGTTCTGTGCACACTCAGATTTCCTGCTGTATTAGAGAAGCTAGAAAGCAAGAGCGTGTTCTCGCTCTAAAGCAGAGTGTGATCCATGGATGAGAACTATGCTGTTTGTTTCCCTTCAGAAATGGAGTTAAATCCCAGGCTCTGTGTCTTCCTACAAGCAAGACTTCGTTTCAGGTAAGGGCAGTCACTTCTTCTCTCAAAGGAGCTACATCGTTCACGAAGCTCACACGTTTCTCATCTTAAATGACAAGCATTGGATGTTAGAGGACCAGTGCTTTGTTTCAGTTTCAGAAGCAGAATTTGACAAGACATGGTCCGTATGTGTAGGAAACATCGTTCTTTTTTTCTCAGCACACTCACGTTTCATGCTGTCTTAGAGCCTCTAGAAAGCAAGAGGGTGCTTCTTGCTCTAAAGCAGAGAGTGATCAATGGATGAGAAATCTGCTGTGTGTTTCACTTCAGAAATGGAGTTAAATCCCAAGCTCTGAATCTTCCTACAAGGAAGACTTCGTTTCCGGAAAGGACAGTTACTTTATATCTCAAACGAAATACGTCGTTCATGAAGCTAACACAATTCTCATGTAAACTGACAAGCATTGGATGTTAGAGGACCAGTGCTTTGTATCAGTTTCAGAAGCAGAGTTGGACTAGATATGGTCCGTATGTGTAGGAAACACCGTTCTTTTGTTCTCAGCACACTCACCTTTCCTGCTGTGTTAGAGATTTTAGAAAGCAAGAGCATGCTTCTCGCTCTAAAGCAGAGTGTGATCAATGGATGAGAACTCTGCTGTGTGTTTCCCTTCAGAAATGGAGTTAAATCCCAGGCTCTGAGTCTTCCTAAAGCAAGAATTCTTTTCAGGTAAGGGCAGTTACTTTACATCTCAAACGAACTATGTCGTTCACGAAGCTCACACGATTCTCATCTTAACTGACAAGCATTGGATGTTAGAGGACCTGTGGTTTGTTTCAGTTTCAGAAGCAGAGTTGAACTAGATATGGTTCGTATGTGTAGGAAACACCGTTCTATTGTTCTGAGCACAGTCACTTTACCTTTTGTATTAGAGACTCTAGAAAGCAAGAGCGTGCTTCTCGTTCTAAAGCAGTGTGTGATCCATGGATGAGAACTATGCTGTGTGTTTCACTTCAGAAATGGAGTTAAATCCCAGGCTCTGTGTCTTCCTACAAGAAAGACTACGTTTCAGGTAACGGCAGTCACTTTTCAGCTCAAACGAACTACATCGTTCACGAAGCTCACACGTTTCTCATCTTAACTGACAAGAATTGGATGTTTGAGGACCAGTGCTTTGTATCAGTTTCGAAAGCAGAGTTGGACTACATATGGTCCTTATGTGTAGGAAACACCGTTCTTTTGTTATCAGCACACTCAGGTTTCCTGCTGTCTTAGAGACCCTAGAAAGCAAGAGCATGATTCTTGTTCTAAAGCAGAGTGTGATCAATGGATGAGAACTCTGCTGTGTGTTTCCCTTCAGAAATGGAGTTAAATCCCAGGCTCTGAGTTTTCCTAAAGCAAGAATTCTTTTCAGGTAAGGGCAGTTTCTTTACAGCTCAAACGAACTATATCCTTCACGACGCTCATACGTTTCTCATCTTAATTGACAAGCATTGGATGTTAGAGGACCTGTGGTTTTTTTCATTTTCAGAAGCAGAGTTGAACTAGATATGGTCTGTATGTGTAGGAAACACCGTTCTCTTGTTCTGTGCACACTCAGATTTCCTGCTGTATTAGAGAAGCTAGAAAGCAAGAGCGTGTTCTCGCTCTAAAGCAGAGTGTGATCCATGGATGAGAACTATGCTGTTTTTTTCCCTTCAGAAATGGAGTTAAATCCCAGGCTCTGTGTCTTCCTACAAGCAAGACTTCGTTTCAGGTAAGGGCAGTCACTTCTTCTCTCAAAGGAACTACATCGTTCATGAAGTTCACACGTTTCTCATCTTAAATGACAAGCATTGGATGTTAGAGGACCAGTGCTTTGTTTCAGTTTCAGAAGCAGAATTTTACAAGACATGGTCCGTATGTGTAGGAAACATCGTTCTTTTGTTCTCAGCACACTCACGTTTCATGCTCTCTTAGAGCCTCTAGAAATCAAGAGTGTGCTTCTTGCTCTAAAGCAGAGTGTGATCAATGGATGAGAACTCTGCTGTGTGTTTTCCTTCAGAAATGGAGTTAAATCCCAGGCTCTGAGTCTTCCTAAAGCAAGAATTCTTTTCAGGTAAGGGCAGTTTCTTTACAGCTCAAACGAACTACATCCTTCACAAAGCTCACACGTTTCTCATCTTAACTGACAAGCATTGGGTGTTAGAGGACCTGTGGTTTGTTTCAGTATCAGAAGCAGAGTTGAACTAGATATGGTCCGTATGTGTAGGAAACACCGTTCTTTTGTTCTCAGCAAACTCACGTATCCTGCTCTCTTAGAGACTCTAGAAAGCAAGAGCATGATTCTTGTTCTAAAGCAGAGTGTGATCAATGGATGAGAACTCTGCTGTGTGTTTCCCTTCAGAAATGGAGTTAAATCCCAGGCTCTGAGTCTTCCTAAAGCAAGAATTCTTTTCAGGTAAGGGCAGTTTCTTTACAGCTCAAATGAACTACATCCTTCACGAAGCTCACACGTTTCTCATCTTAACTGACAAGCATTGGGTGTTAGAGGACCTGTGGTTTGTTTCTGTTTCAGAAGCAGAGTTGAACTAGATATGGTCCGTATGTGTAGGAAACACAGTTCTCTTGTTCTGAGCACACTCAGATTTCCTGCTGTATTAGAGAAGCTAGAAAGCAAGAGCGTGTTCTCGCTCTAAAGCAGAGTGTGATCCATGGATGAGAACTATGCTGTTTGTTTAACTTCAGAAATGGAGTTAAATCCCAGGCTGTGTGTCTTCCTACAAGCAAGACTTCGTTTCAGGTAATGGCAGTCACTTCTTCTCTCAAAGGAGCTACATCGTTCACGAAGCTCACACGTTTCTCATCTTAAATGACAAGCATTGGATGTTAGAGGGACCAGTGCTTTGTTTCAGTTTCTGAAGCAGAATTTGACAAGACATGGTCCGTATGTGTAGGAAAACATCGTTCTTTTTTTCTCAGCACACTCACGTTTCATGCTGTCTAAGAGCCTCTAGAAAGCAAGAGCGTGCTTCTTGCTCTAAAGCAGAGATTGATCAATGGATGAGAAATCGGCTGTGTGTTTCACTTCAGAAATGGAGTTAAATCCCAAGCTCTGAATCTTCCTACAAGGAAGACTTCGTTTCCGGAAAGGACAGTTACTTTATATCTCAAACGAAATACGTCGTTCATGAAGCTAACACAATTCTCATGTAAACTGACAAGCATTGGATGTTAGAGGACCAGTGCTTTGTATCAGTTTCAGAAGCAGAGTTGGACTAGATATGGTCCGTATGTGTAGGAAACACCGTTCTTTTGTTCTCAGCACACCTCACCTTTCCTGCTGTGTTAGAGATTTTAGAAAGCAAGAGCATGCTTCTCGCTCTAAAGCAGAGTGTGATCAATGGATGAGAACTCTGCTGTGTGTTTCCCTTCAGAAATGGAGTTAAATCCAGGCTCTGAGTCTTCCTAAAGCAAGAATTCTTTTCAGGTAAGGGCAGTTACTTTACATCTCAAACGAACTATGTCGTTCACGAAGCTCACACGATTCTCATCTTAACTGACAAGCATTGGATGTTAGAGGAACCTGTGGTTTGTTTCAGTTTCAGAAGCAGAGTTGAACTAGATATGGTTCGTATGTGTAGGAAACCACCGTTCTATTGTTCTGAGCACAGTCACTTTACCTTTTGTATTAGAGGACTCTAGAAAGCAAGAGCGTGCTTCTCGTTCTAAAGCAGTGTGTGATCCATGGATGAGAACTATGCCTGTGTGTTTCACTTCAGAAATGGAGTTAAATCCCAGGCTCTGTGTCTTCCTACAAGAAAGACTACGTTTCAGGTAAACGGCAGTCACTTTTCAGCTCAAAACGAACTACATCGTTCACGAAGCTCACACGTTTCTCATCTTAACTGACAAGAATTGGATGTTTGAGGACCAGTGCTTTGTATCAGTTTTCGAAAGCAGAGTTGGACTACATATGGTCCTTATGTGTAGGAAACACCGTTCTTTTGTTATCAGCACACTCAGGTTTCCTGCTGTCTTAGAGACCCTAGAAAGCAAGAGCATGATTCTTGTTCTAAAGCAGAGTGTGATCAATGGATGAGAACTCTGCCTGTGTGTTTCCCTTCAGAAATGGAGTTAAATCCCAGGCTCTGAGGTTTTCCTAAAGCAAGAATTCTTTTCAGGTAAGGGGCAGTTTCTTTACAGCTCAAACGAACTATATCATTCACGACGCTCATACGTTTCTCATCTTAATTGACAAGCATTAGATGTTAGAGGACTTGTGGTTTTTTTCATTTTCAGAAGCAGAGTTGAACTAGATATGGTCTGTATATGTAGGAAACACCGTTCTCTTGTTCTGTGCACACTCAGATTTCCTGCTGTATTAGAGAAGCTAGAAAGCAAGAGCGTGTTCTCGCTCTAAAGCAGAGTGTTATCCATGGATGAGAACTATGCTGTTTTTTTTCCCTTCAGAAAATGGTTAAATCCCAAGCTCTGTGTCTTCCTACAAGCAAGACTTCGTTTCATGTAAGGGCAGTCACTTCTTCTCTCAAAGGAACTACATCGTTCATGAAGTTCACACGTTTCTCATCTTAAATGACAAGCATTGGATGTTAGAGGACCAGTGCTTTGTTTCAGTTTCAGAAGCAGAATTTGACAAGACATGGTCCGTATGTGTAGGAAACATCGTTCTTTTGTTCTCAGCACACTCACGTTTCATGCTCTCTTAGAGCCTCTAGAAATCAAGAGTGTGCTTCTTGCTCTAAAGCAGAGTGTGATCAATGGATGAGAACTCTGCTGTGTGTTTTCCTTCAGAAATGGAGTTAAATCCCAGGCTCTGAGTCTTCCTAAAGCAAGAATTCTTTTCAGGTAAGGGCAGTTTCTTTACAGCTCAAACGAACTACATCCTTCACAAAGCTCACACGTTTCTCATCTTAACTGACAAGCATTGGGTGTTAGAGGACCTGTGGTTTGTTTCAGTATCAGAAGCAGAGTTGAACTAAATATGGTCCGTATGTGTAGGAAACACCGTTCTTTTGTTCTCAGCAAACTCACGTATCCTGCTCTCTTAGAGACTCTAGAAAGCAAGAGCATGATTCTTGTTCTAAAGCAGAGTGTGATCAATGGATGAGAACTCTGCTGTGTGTTTCCCTTCAGAAATGGAGTTAAATCCCAGGCTCTGAGTCTTCCTAAAGCAAGAATTCTTTTCAGGTAAGGGCAGTTTCTTTACAGCTCAAATGAACTACATCCTTCACGAAGCTCACACGTTTCTCATCTTAACTGACAAGCATTGGGTGTTAGAGGACCTGTGGTTTGTTTCTGTTTCAGAAGCAGAGTTGAACTAGATATGGTCCGTATGTGTAGGAAACACAGTTCTCTTGTTCTGAGCACACTCAGATTTCCTGCTGTATTAGAGAAGCTAGAAAGCAAGAGCGTGTTCTCGCTCTAAAGCAGAGTGTGATCCATGGATGAGAACTATGCTTTTTGTTTAACTTCAGAAATGGAGTTAAATCCCAGGCTGTGTGTCTTCCTACAAGCAAGACTTCGTTTCAGGTAATGGCAGTCACTTCTCAGCTCAAAGGAACTACATCGTTAACGAAGCTCACACGTTTCTCATCTTAAATGACAAGCATTGGATGTTAGAGGAACAGTGCTCTGTATCAGTTTCCGAAGCAGAGTTGGGCTACATATGGTCCGTATGTGTAGGAAACATTGTTCTTTTGTTCTCTGCACACTCACATTTCATGCTGTCTTAGAGCCTCTAGAAATCAAGAGTGTGCTTCTTGCTCTAAAGCAGAGTGTGATCAATGGATGAGAACTCTGCTGTGTGTTTTACTTCAGAAATGGAGTTAAATCCCAGGCTCTGAGTCTTCCTACAAAAAAGACTTCGTTTCAGGTTAGGGCAGTTACTTTACATCTCAAACGAACTATGTCGTTCACGAAGCTCACACGATTCTCATCTTAATTGACAAGCATTGGATGTTAGAGGACCTGTGGTTTGTTTCAATTTCAGAAGCAGAGTTGAACTAGATATGGTGCGTATGTGTAGGAAACACTGTTCTTTTGTTCTGAGCACAGTCACGTTTCCTTTTGCATTAGAGACTCTAGAAAGCAAGAGCCTGCTTCTTGTTCTAAAGCAGTGTGTGATCCATGGATGAGAACTCTGCTGTGTGTTTCACTTCAGAAATGGAGTTAAATCCCAGGCTCTGTGTCTTCCTACAAGCAATATTTCCTTTCAGGTAAGGGCAGTCACTTTTCAGCTCAAACGAACTACGTCTTTCACGAAGCTCACATGTTTCTCATCTTAACTGACAAGCATTGGATGTTACAGGACCAGTGCTTTGTATCAGTTTCAGAAGCAGAGTTGGACTAGACATGGTCTGTATGTGTAGGAAACACCGTTCTTTTGTTCTCAGCACACTCATATATCCTGCTGTATTAGAGACGCTAGAAAGCAAGAGCGTGCTTCTCGCTCTAAAGCAGAGTGTGATCCATGGATGAGAACTATGCTGTGTGTTTCACTTCAGAAATGGAGTTAAAACCCAGGCTCTGTGTCTTCCTACAAGCAAGACTTCTTTTCGGGAAAGGGCAGTTACTTTTCAGCTCAAGCGAACTACATCCTTCACGATGCTCATACGTTTCTCATCTTAATTGACAAGCATTGGATGTTAGAGGACCTGTGGTTTGTATCAGTTTCAGAAGCAGAGTTGAACTAGATATGGTCTGTATGTGTAGGAAACACCGTTCTCTTGTTCTGTGCACACTCAGATTTCCTGCTGTATTAGAGAAGCTAGAAAGCAAGAGCGTGTTCTCGCTCTAAAGCAGAGTGTGATCCATGGATGAGAACTATGCTGTTTGTTTCCCTTCAGAAATGGAGTTAAATCCCAAGCTCTGTGTCTTCCTACAAGCAAGACTTCGTTTCAGGTAAGGGCAGTCACTTCTTCTCTCAAAGGAGCTACATCGTTCACGAAGCTCACACGTTTCTCATCTTAAATGACAAGCATTGGATGTTAGAGGACCAGTGCTTTGTTTCAGTTTCAGAAGCAGAATTTGACAAGACATGGTCCGTATGTGTAGGAAACATCGTTCTTTTTTTCTCAGCACACTCACGTTTCATGCTGTCTTAGAGCCTCTAGAAAGCAAGAGCTTGCTTCTTGCTCTAAAGCAGAGAGTGATCAATGGATGAGAAATCTGCTGTGTGTTTCACTTCAGAAATGGAGTTAAATCCCAAGCTCTGAGTCTTCCTACAAGGAAGACTTCGTTTCCGGAAAGGACAGTTACTTTATATCTCAAACGAAATACGTCGTTCATGAAGCTAACACAATTCTCATGTAAACTGACAAGCATTGGATGTTAGAGGACCAGTGCTTTGTATCAGTTTCAGAAGCAGAGTTGGACTAGATATGGTCCGTATGTGTAGGAAACACCGTTCTTTTGTTCTCAGCACACTCACCTTTCCTGCTGTGTTAGAGATTTTAGAAAGCAAGAGCATTCTTCTCGCTCTAAAGCAGAGTGTGATCAATGGATGAGAACTCTGCTGTGTGTTTCCCTTCAGAAATGGAGTTAAATCCCAGGCTCTGAGTCTTCCTAAATCAAGAATTCTTTTCAGGTAAGGGCAGTTTCTTTACAGCTCAAACGAACTACATCCTTCACAAAGCTCACACGTTTCTCATCTTAACTGACAAGCATTGGGTGTTAGAGGACCTGTGGTTTGTTTCAGTATCAGAAGCAGAGTTGAACTAGATATGGTCCGTATGTGTAGGAAACACCGTTCTTTTGTTCTCAGCAAACTCACGTATCCTGCTCTCTTAGAGACTCTAGAAAGCAAGAGCATGATTCTTGTTCTAAAGCAGAGTGTGATCAATGGATGAGAACTCTGCTGCGTATTTCCCTTCAGAAATGGAGTTAAATCCCAGGCTCTGAGTCTTCCTAAAGCAAGAATTCTTTTCAGGTAAGGGCAGTTTCTTTACAGCTCAAATGAACTACATCCTTCACGAAGCTCACACGTTTCTCATCTTAACTGACAAGCATTGGGTGTTAGAGGACCTGTGGTTTGTTTCTGTTTCAGAAGCAGAGTTGAACTAGATATGGTCCGTATGTGTAGGAAACACAGTTCTCTTGTTCTGAGCACACTCAGATTTCCTGCTGTATTAGAGAAGCTAGAAAGCAAGAGCGTGTTCTCGCTCTAAAGCAGAGTGTGATCCATGGATGAGAACTATGCTGTTTGTTTAACTTCAGAAATGGAGTTAAATCCCAGGCTGTGTGTCTTCCTACAAGCAAGACTTCGTTGCAGGTAATGGCAGTCACTTCTCAGCTCAAAGGAACTACATCGTTAACGAAGCTCACACGTTTCTCATCTTAAATGACAAGCATTGGATGTTAGAGGAACAGTGCTCTGTATCAGTTTCCGAAGCAGAGTTGGGCTACATATGGTCCGTATGTGTAGGAAACATTGTTCTTTTGTTCTCTGCACACTCACATTTCATGCTGTCTTAGAGCCTCTAGAAAGCAAGAGCGTGCTTCTTGCTCTAAAGCAGAGTGTGATCAATGGATGAGAACTCTGCTGTGTGTTTTACTTCAGAAATGGAGTTAAATCCCATGCTCTGAGTCTTCCTACAAAAAAGACTTCGTTTCAGGTTAGGGCAGTTACTTTACATCTCAAACGAACTATGTCGTTCACGAAGCTCACACGATTCTCATCTTAATTGACAAGCATTGGATGTTAGAGGACCTGTGGTTTGTTTCAATTTCAGAAGCAGAGTTGAACTAGATATGGTGCGTATGTGTAGGAAACCCTGTTCTTTTGTTCTGAGCACAGTCACGTTTCCTTTTGCATTAGAGACTCTAGAAAGCAAGAGCGTGCTTCTTGTTCTAAAGCAGTGTGTGATCCATGGATGAGAACTCTGCTGTGTGTTTCACTTCAGAAATGGAGTTAAATCCCAGGCTCTGTGTCTTCCTACAAGCAATATTTCCTTTCAGGTAAGGGCAGTCACTTTTCAGCTCAAACGAACTACGTCTTTCACGAAGCTCACACGTTTCTCATCTTAACTGACAAGCATTGGATGTTACAGGACCAGTGCTTTGTATCAGTTTCAGAAGCAGAGTTGGACTAGACATGGTCTGTATGTGTAGGAAACACCGTTCTTTTGTTCTCAGCACACTCATATATCCTGCTGTATTAGAGACGCTAGAAAGCAAGAGCGTGCTTCTCGCTCTAAAGCAGAGTGTGATCCATGGATGAGAACTCTGCTGTGTGTTTCCCTTCAGAAATGGAGTTAAATCCCAGGCTCTGAGTCTTCCTAAAGCAAGAATTCTTTTCAGGTAAGGGCAGTTTCTTTACAGCTCAAACGAACTATGTCGTTCACAAAGCTCACACGTTTCTCATCTTAACTGACAAGCATTGGGTGTTAGAGGACCTGTGGTTTGTTTCAGTATCAGAAGCAGAGTTGAACTAGATATGGTCCGTATGTGTAGGAAACACCGTTCTTTTGTTCTCAGCAAACTCACGTATCCTGCTCTCTTAGAGACTCTAGAAAGCAAGAGCATGATTCTTGTTCTAAAGCAGAGTGTGATGAATGGATGAGAACTCTGCTGTGTGTTTCCCTTCAGAAATGGAGTTAAATCCCAGGCTCTGAGTCTTCCTAAAGCAAGAATTCTTTTCAGGTAAGGGCAGTTTCTTTACAGCTCAAATGAACTACATCCTTCACGAAGCTCACACGTTTCTCATCTTAACTGACAAGCATTGGGTGTTAGAGGACCTGTGGTTTGTTTCTGTTTCAGAAGCAGAGTTGAACTAGATATGGTCCGTATGTGTAGGAAACACAGTTCTCTTGTTCTGAGCACACTCAGATTTCCTGCTGTATTAGAGAAGCTAGAAAGCAAGAGCGTGTTCTCGCTCTAAAGCAGAGTGTGATCCATGGATGAGAACTATGCTGTTTGTTTAACTTCAGAAATGGAGTTAAATCCCAGGCTGTGTGTCTTCCTACAAGCAAGACTTCGTTTCAGGTAATAGCAGTCACTTCTCAGCTCAAAGGAACTACATCGTTAACGAAGCTCACACATTTCTCATCTTAAATGACAAGCATTGGATGTTAGAGGAACAGTGCTCTGTATCAGTTTCAGAAGCAGAGTTGGACTATATATGGTCCGTATGTGTAGGAAACATTGTTCTTTTGTTCTCTGCACACTCACATTTCATGCTGTCTTAGAGCCTCTAGAAAGCAAGAGCTTGCTTCTTGCTCTAAAGCAGAGTGTGATCAATGGATGAGAACTCTGCTGTGTGTTTTACTTCAGAAATGGAGTTAAATCCCAGGCTCTGTGTCTCCAACAAGCAAGACTTCGTTTCAGGTAATGGCAGTCACTTCTCAGCTCAAAGGAACTACATCGTTAACGAAGCTCACACGTTTCTCATCTTAAATGACAAGCATTGGATGTTAGAGGACCAGTGCTTTATATCAGTTTCAGAAGAAGAGTTGGACTACATATGGTCCGTATGTGTAGGAAACATCGCTCTTTTTTTCTCTGCACACTCACATTTCATGCTGTCTTAGAGCCTCTAGAAAGCAAGAGCGTGCTTCTTGCTCTAATGCAGAGTGTGATCAATGGATGAGAACTCTGCTGTGTGTTTTACTTCAGAAATGGAGTTAAATCCCAGGCTCTGAGTCTTCCTACAAAAAAGACTTCGTTTCATGTTAGGGCAGTTACTTTACATCTCAAATGAACTATGTCGTTCACAAAGCTCACACGATTCTCATCTTAATTGACAAGCATTGGATGTTAGAGGACCTGTGGTTTGTTTCAGTTTCAGAAGCAGAGTTGAACTAGATATGGTGTGTATATGTAGGAAACACCGTTCTTTTGTTCTGAGCACACTCACGTTTCCTTTTGCATTAGAGACTCTAGAAAGCAAGAGCGTGCTTCTCGTTCTAAAGCAGTGTGTGATCCATGGATGAGAACTCTGCTGTGTGTTTCACTTCAGAAATGGAGTTAAATCCCAGGCTCTGTGTCTTCCTACAAGCAATATTTCCTTTCAGGTAAGGGCAGTCACTTTTCAGCTCAAACGAACTATGTCTTTCACGAAGCTCACACGTTTCTCATCTTAACTGACAAGCATTGGATGTTACAGGACCAGTGCTTTGTATCAGTTTCAGAAGCAGAGTTGGACTAGACATGGTCTGTATGTGTAGGAAACACCGTTCTTTTGTTCTCAGCACACTCACGTTTCCTGCTGTCTTAGAGACCCTAGAAAGCAAGAGCATGATTCTTGTTCTAAAGCAGAGTGTGATCAATGAATGAGAACTCTGCTGTGTGTTTCTCTTCAGAAATGGAGTTAAATCCCAGGCTCTGAGTCTTCCTAAAGCAAGAATTCTTTTCAGGTAAGGGCAGTTTCTTACAGCTCAAACGAACTACATCCTTCACGATGCTCATACGTTTCTCATCTTAATTGACAAGCATTGGATGTTAGAGGACCTGTGGTTTGTTTCAGTTTCAGAAGCAGAGTTGAACTAGATATGGTCTGTATGTGTAGGAAACAACGTTCTCTTGTTCTGTGCACACTCAGATTTCCTGCTGTATTAGAGAAGCTAGAAAGCAAGAGCGTGTTCTCGCTCTAAAGCAGAGTGTTATCCATGGATGAGAACTATGCTGTTTGTTTCCCTTCAGAAATGGAGTTAAATCCCAGGCTCTGTGTCTTCCTACAAGCAAGACTTCGTTTCAGGTAAGGGCAGTCACTTCTTCTCTCAAAGGAACTATATCGTTCACGAAGCTCACACGTTTCTCATCTTAAATGACAAGCATTGGATGTTAGAGGACCAGTGCTTTGTTTCAGTTTCAGAAGCAGAATTTGACAAGACATGGTCCGTATGTGTAGGAAACATCGTTCTTTTGTTCTCAGCACACTCACGTTTCATGCTGTCTTAGAGCCTCTAGAAAGCAAGAGCGTGCTTCTTGCTCTAAAGCAGAGTGTGATCAATGGATGAGAAATCTGCTGTGTGTTTCACTTCAGAAATGGAGTTAAATCCCAAGCTCTGAGTCTTCCTACAAGGAAGACTTCGTTTCCGGAAAGGACAGTTACTTTATATCTCAAACGAAATACGTCGTTCATGAAGCTAACACGATTATCATGTAAACTGACAAGCATTGGATGTTAGAGGACCAGTGCTTTGTATAAGTTTCAGAAGCAGAGTTCGAATAGATATGGTCCGCAGGTGTAGGAAACACCGTTCTTTTGTTCTCAGCACACTCACCTTTCCTGCTGTCTTAGAGATTTTAGAAAGCAAGAGCATGATTCTTGTTCTAAAGCAGAGTGTGATCAATGGATGAGAACTCTGCTGTGTGTTTCCCTTCAGAAATGGAGTTAAATCCCAGGCTCTGAGTCTTCCTAAATCAAGAATTCTTTTCAGGTAAGGGCAGTTACTTTACATCTCAAACGAACTATGTCGTTCACGAAGCTCACACGATTCTCATCTTAACTGACAAGCATTGGATGTTAGAGGACCTGTGGTTTGTTTCAGTTTCAGAACCAGAGTTGAACTAGATATGGTTCGTATGTGTAGGAAACACCGTTCTATTGTTCTGAGCACAGTCACGTTACCTTTTGTATTAGAGACTCTAGAAAGCAAGAGCGTGCTTCTCGTTCTAAAGCAGTGTGTGATCCATGGATGAGAACTATGCTGTGTGTTTCACTTCAGAAATGGAGTTAAATTCCAGGCTCTGTGGCTTCCTACAAGCAAGACTACGTTTCAGGTAACGGCAGTCACTTTTCAGCTCAAACGAACTACATCGCTCACGAAGCTCACACGTTTCTCATCTTAACTGACAAGAATTGGATGTTAGAGGACCAGTGCTTTGTATCAGTTTCAGAAGCAGAGTTGGACTACATATGGTCCGTATGTGTAGGAAACATCGTTCTTTTGTTCTAAGCACACTCACGTTTCATGCTGTCCTAGAGCCTCTAGAAAGCAAGAGCGTGCTTCTTGCGCTAAAGCAGAGTGTGATCAGTGGATGAGAACTCTGCTGTGTGTTTCACTTCAGAAATAGAGTTAAATCCCAGGCTCTGAGTCTTCCTAAAAACAAGACTTCTTTTCAGGAAAGGGCAGTTTCTTTACAACTCTAATGAACTACATCGTTCACGAAGCTCACACGTTTCTCATCTAAAATGACAAGCATTGGATGTTAGAGGACCATTGCTTTGTGTCAGTTTCAGAAGCAGAATTTGACAAGACATGGTCCGTATGTGTAGGAAACATCGTTCTTTTGTTCTCAGCACACTCACGTTTCATGCTCTCTTAGAGCCTCTAGAAATCAAGAGTGTGCTTCTTGCTCTAAAGCAGAGTGTGGTCAATGGATGAGAAATCTGCTGTGTGTTTCACTTCAGAAATGGAGTTAAATTCCAGGCTCTGAGTCTTCCTACAAGGAAGACTTCGTTTCCGGAAAGGGCAGTTACTTTACATCTCAAACGAAATACGTCGTTTACGAAGCTCACACGATTCTCATCTAAACTGACAAGCATTGGATGTTAGAGGACCAGTGCTTTGTATCAGTTTCAGAAGCAGAGTTGGACTAGATATGGTCCGTATGTGTAGGAAACACCGTTCTTTTGTTCTCAGCACACTCACCTTTCCTGCTGTCTTAGAGATTTTAGAAAGCAAGAGCATGCTTCTCGCTCTAAAGCAGAGTGTGATCAATGGATGAGAACTCTGCTGTGTGTTTCCCTTCAGAAATGGAGTTAAATCCCAGGCTCTGAGTCTTCCTAAAGCAAGAATTCTTTTCAGGTAAGGGCAGTTTCTTTACAGCTCAAACGAACTACATCCTTCACAAAGCTCACACGTTTCTCATCTTAACTGACAAGCATTGGGTGTTAGAGGACCTGTGGTTTGTTTCAGTATCAGAAGCAGAGTTGAACTAGATATGGTCCGTATGTGTAGGAAACACCGTTCTTTTGTTCTCAGCCAACTCACGTATCCTGCTCTCTTAGAGACTCTAGAAAGCAAGAGCATGATTCTTGTTCTAAAGCAGAGTGTGATCAATGGATGAGAACTCTGCTGTGTGTTTCTCTTCAGAAATGGAGTTAAATCCCAGGCTCTGAGTCTTCCTAAAGCAAGAATTCTTTTCAGGTAAGGGCAGTTTCTTTACAGCTCAAATGAACTACATCCTTCACGAAGCTCACACGTTTCTCATCTTAACTGACAAGCATTGGGTGTTAGAGGACCTGTGGTTTGTTTCTGTTTCAGAAGCAGAGTTGAACTAGATATGGTCCGTATGTGTAGGAAACACAGTTCTCTTGTTCTGAGCACACTCAGATTTCCTGCTGTATTAGAGAAGCTAGAAAGTAAGAGCGTGTTCTCGCTCTAAAGCAGAGTGTGATCCATGGATGAGAACTATGCTGTTTGTTTAACTTCAGAAATGGAGTTAAATCCCAGGCTGTGTGTCTTCCTACAAGCAAGACTTCGTTTCAGGTAATGGCACTCACTTCTCAGCTCAAAGGAACTACATCGTTAACGAGGTCACACATTTCTCATCTTGAATGACAAGCATTGGATGTTAGAGGAACAGTGCTCTGTATCAGTTTCAGAAGCAGAGTTGGACTACATATGGTCCGTATGTGTAGGAAACATTGTTCTTTTGTTCTCTGCACACTCACATTTCATGCTGTCTTAGAGCCTCTAGAAAGCAAGAGCTTGCTTCTTGCTCTAAAGCAGAGTGTGATCAATGGATGAGAACTCTGCTGTGTGTTTTACTTCAGAAATGGAGTTAAATCCCAGGCTCTGTGTCTCCAACAAGCAAGACTTCGTTTCAGGTAATGGCAGTCACTTCTCAGCTCAAAGGAACTACATCGTTAACGAAGCTCACACGTTTCTCATCTTAAATGACAAGCATTGGATGTTAGAGGACCAGTGGTTTATATCAGTTTCAGAAGAAGAGTTGGACTACATATGGTCCGTATGTGTAGGAAACATCGTTCTTTTGTTCTCTGCACACTCACATTTCATGCTGTCTTAGAGCCTCTAGAAAGCAAGAGCGTGCTTCTTGCTCTAAAGCAGAGAGTGATCAATGGATGAGAACTCTGCTGTGTGTTTTACTTCAGAAATGGAGTTAAATCCCAGGCTCTGAGTCTTCCTACAAAAAAGACTTCGTTTCAGGTTAGGGCAGTTACTTTACATCTCAAACGAACTATGTCGTTCACGAAGCTCACACGATTCTCATCTTAATTGACAAGCATTGGATGTTAGAGGACCTGTGGTTTGTTTCAGTTTCAGTAGCAGAGTTGAACTAGATATGGTGCGTATGTGTAGGAAACACCGTTCTTTTGTTCTGAGCACAGTCACGTTTCCTTTTGCATTAGAGACTCTAGAAAGCAAGAGCGTGCTTCTCGTTCTAAAGCAGTGTGTGATCCATGGATGAGAACTCTGCTGTGTGTTTCACTTCAGAAATGGAGTTATATCCCAGGCTCTGAGTCGTCCTAAAAACAAGACTTCTTTTCAGGTAAGGGCAGTTTCTTTACAACTCAAATGAACTACATCGTTCACGAAGCTCACACGTTTCTCATCTTAAATGACGAGCATTGGATGTTAGAGGACCTGTGATTTGTTTCAGTTTCAGAAGCAGTGTTGAACTAGATATGGTGCGTATGTGTAGGAAACACCGTTCTTTGTTCTCAGCACACTCACGTTTCCTGCTGACTTAGTGACTCCAGAAAGCAAGAGCGTGCGTCTTGCTCTAAAGCAGAGTGTGATCAGTGGATGAGAACTATGCTGTGTGTTTCACTTCAGAAATGGAGTTAAATCCCAGGCTCTGTGTCTTCCTACAAGCAAGACTTCTTTTCGGGAAAGGGCAGTTACTTTTCAGCTCAAGCGAACTACATCTTTCATGAAGCTCACACGTTTCTCATCTTAACTGACAAGCATTGGATGTTACAGGACCAGTGCTTTGTATCAGTTTTGAAAGCAGAGTTGGACTACATATGGTCCTTATGTGTAGGAAACACCGTTCTTTTGTTTTCAGCACACTCACATTTCCTGCTGTCTTAGAGACCCTAGAAAGCAAGAGCATGATTCTTGTTCTAAAGCAGAGTGTGATCAATGGATGAGAACTCTGCTGTGTGTTTCTCTTCAGAAATGGAGTTAAATCCCAGGCTCTGAGTCTTCCTAAAGCAGGAATTCTTTTCAGGTAAGGGCAGTTTCTTTACAGCTCAAACGAACTACATCCTTCACGATGCTCATACGTTTCTCATCTTAATTGACAAGCATTGGATGTTAGAGGACCTGTGGTTTGTTTCAGTTTCAGAAGCAGAGTTGAACTAGATATGGTCTGTATGTGTAGGAAACACCGTTCTCTTGTTCTGTGCACACTCAGATTTCCTGCTGTATTAGAGAAGCTAGAAAGCAAGAGCGTGTTCTCGCTCTAAAGCAGAGTGTGATCCATGGATGAGAACTATGCTGTTTGTTTCCCTTCAGAAATGGAGTTAAATCCCAGGCTCTGTGTCTTCCTACAAGCAAGACTTCGTTTCAGGTAAGGGCAGTCACTTCTTCTCTCAAAGGAACTACATGGTTCACGAAGCTCACACGTTTCTCATCTTAAATGACAAGCATTTGATGTTAGAGGACCAGTGCTTTGTTTCAGTTTCAGAAGCAGAATTTGACAAGACATGGTCCGTATGTGTAGGAAACATTGTTCTTTTGTTCTCTGCACACTCACATTTCATGCTGTCTTAGAGCCTCTAGAAAGCAAGAGCGTGCTTCTTGCTCTAAAGCAGAGTGTGATCAATGGATGAGAACTCTGCTGTGTGTTTTACTTCAGAAATGGAGTTAAATCCCAGGCTCTGTGTCTCCAACAAGCAAGACTTCGTTTTAGGTAATGGCAGTCACTTCACAGCTCAAAGGAACTACATCGTTAACGAAGCTCACACGTTTCTCATCTTAAATGACAAGCATTGGATGTTAGAAGACCAGTGCTTTATATCAGTTTCAGAAGAAGAGTTGGACTACATATGGTCCGTATGTGTAGGAATCATCGTTCTTTTGTTCTCTGCACACTCACATTTCATGCTGTCTTAGAGCCTCTAGAAAGCAAGAGCGTGCTTCTTGCTCTAAAGCAGAGTGTGATCAATGGATGAGAACTCTGCTGTGTGTTTTACTTCAGAAATGGATTTAAATCCCAGGCTCTGAGTCTTCCTACAAAAAAGACTTCGTTTCAGGTTAGGGCAGTTACTTTACATCACAAACGAACTATGTCGTTCACGAAGCTCACACAATTCTCATCTTAATTGACAAGCATTGGATGTTAGAGGACCTGTGGTTTGTTTCAGTTTCAGAAGCAGAGTTGAACTAGATATGGTGCGTATGTGTAGGAAACACCGTTCTTTTCTTCTGAGCACAGTCACGTTTCCTTTTGCATTAGAGACTCTAGAAAGCAAGAGCGTGCTTCTCGTTCTAAAGCAGTGTGTGATCCATGGATGAGAACTCTGCTGTGTGTTTCACTTCAGAAATGGAGTTAAATCCCAGGCTCTGAGTCGTCCTAAAAACAAGACTTCTGTTCAGGTAAGGGCAGTTTCTTTACAACTCAAATGAACTACATCGTTCACGAAACTCACACGTTTCTCATCTTAAATGACGAGCATTGGATGTTAGAGGACCTGTGATTTGTTTCAGTTTCAGAAGCAGTGTTGAACTAGATATGGTGCGTATGTGTAGGAAACACCGTTCTTTGTTCTCAGCACACTCACGTTTCCTGCTGACTTAGTGACTCCAGAAAGCAAGAGCGTGCGTCTTGCTCTAAAGCAGAGTGTGATCAGTGGATGAGAACTATGCTGTGTGTTTCACTACAGAAATGGAGTTAAATCCCAGGCTCTGTGTCTTCCTACAAGCAATATTTCCTTTCAGGTAAGGGCAGTCACTTTTCAGCTCAAACGAACTACATCTTTCACAAAGCTCACACGTTTCTCATCTTAACTGACAAGCATTGGATGTTAGAGGACCAGTGCTTTGTATCAGTTTCAGAAGCAGAGTTGGACTAGACATGGTCTGTATGTGTAGGAAACACCGTTCTTTTGTTCTCAGCACACTCATACATCCTGCTGTATTAGAGACGCTAGAAAGCAAGAGCGTGCGTCTCGCTCTAAAGCAGAGTGTGATCCATGGATGAGAACTATGCTGTGTGTTTCCCTTCAGAAATGGAGTTAAATCCCAGGCTCTGAGTCTTCCTAAAGCAAGAATTCTTTTCAGGTAAGGGCAGTTTCTTTACAGCTCAAACGAACTACATCCTTCACAAAGCTCACACGTTTCTCATCTTAACTGACAAGCATTGGGTGTTAGAGGACCTGTGGTTTGTTTCAGTATCAGAAGCAGAGTTGAACTAGATATGGTCCGTATGTGTAGGAAACACCATTCTTTTGTTCTCAGCAAACTCACGTATCCTGCTCTCTTAGAGACTCTAGAAAGCAAGAGTATGATTCTTGTTCTAAAGCAGAGTGTGATCAATGGATGAGAACTCTGCTGTGTGTTTCCCTTCAGAAATGGAGTTAAATCCAAGGCTCTGAGTCTTCCTAAAGCAAGAATTCTTTTCAGGTAAGGGCAGTTTCTTTACAGCTCAAATGAACTACATCCTTCACGAAGCTCACACGATTCTCATCTTAACTGACAAGCATTGGGTGTTAGAGGACCTGTGGTTTGTTTCTGTTTCAGAAGCAGAGTTGAACTGGATATGGTGCGTATGTGTAGGAAACACCGTTCTTTTCTTCTGAGCACAGTCACGTTTCCTTTTGCATTAGAGACTCTAGAAAGCAAGAGCGTGCTTCTCGTTCTAAAGCAGTGTGTGATCCATGGATGAGAACTCTGCTGTGTGTTTCATTTCAGAAATGGAGTTAAATCCCAGGCTCTGAGTCGTCCTAAAAACAAGACTTCTATTCAGGTAAGGACAGTTTCTTTACAACTCAAATGAACTACATCGTTCACGAAGCTCACACGTTTCTCATCTTAAATGACGAGCATTGGATGTTAGAGGACCTGTGATTTGTTTCAGTTTCAGAAGCAGTGTTGAACTAGATATGGTGCGTATGTGTAGGAAACACCGTTCTTTGTTCTCAGCACACTCACGTTTCCTGCTGACTTAGTGACTCCAGAAAGCAAGAGCGTGCGTCTTGCTCTAAAGCAGAGTGTGATCAGTGGATGAGAACTATGCTGTGTGTTTCACTACAGAAATGGAGTTAAATCCCAGGCTCTGTGTCTTCCTACAAGCAATATTTCCTTTCAGGTAAGGGCAGTCACTTTTCAGCTCAAACGAACTACGTCTTTCACGAAGCTCACACGTTTCTCATCTTAACTGACAAGCATTGGATGTTACAGGACCAGTGCTTTGTATCAGTTTCAGAAGCAGAGTTGGACTAGACATGGTCTGTTTGTGTAGGAAACACCGTTCTTTTGTTCTCAGCACACTCATATATCCTGCTGTATTAGAGACGCTAGAAAGCAAGAGCGTGTGTCTTGCTCTAAAGCAGAGTGGGATCAGTGGATGAGAACTATGCTGTGTGTTTCCCTTCAAAAATGGAGTTAAATCCCAGGCTCTGAGTCGTCCTAAAAACAAGACTTCTTTTCAGGTAAGGGCAGTTTCTTTACAACTCAAATGAACTACATCGTTCACGAAACTCACACGTTTCTCATCTTAAATGACGAGCATTGGATGTTAGAGGACCTGTGATTTGTTTCAGTTTCAGAAGCAGTGTTGAACTAGATATGGTGCGTATGTGTAGGAAACACCGTTCTTTGTTCTCAGCACACTCACGTTTCCTGCTGACTTAGTGACTCCAGAAAGCAAGAGTGTGCGTCTTGCTCTAAAGCAGAGTGTGATCAGTGGATGAGAACTATGCTGTGTGTTTCACTTCAGAAATGGAGTTAAATCCCAGGCTCTGTGTCTTCCTACAAGCAAGACTTCTTTTCGGGAAAGGGCAGTTACTTTTCAGCTCAAGCGAACTACATCTTTCATGAAGCTCACACGTTTCTCATCTTAACTGACAAGCATTGGATGTTACAGGACCAGTGCTTTGTATCAGTTTTGAAAGCAGAGTTGGACTACATATGGTCCTTATGTGTAGGAAACACCGTTCTTTTGTTTTCAGCACACTCACGTTTCCTGCTGTCTTAGAGACCCTAGAAAGCAAGAGCATGATTCTTGTTCTAAAGCAGAGTGTGATCAATGGATGAGAACTCTGCTGTGTGTTTCTCTTCAGAAATGGAGTTAAATCCCAGGCTCTGAGTCTTCCTAAAGCAAGAATTCTTTTCAGGTAAGGGCAGTTTCTTTACAGCTCAAACGAACTACATCCTTCACGATGCTCATACGTTTCTCATCTTAATTGACAAGCATTGGATGTTAGAGGACCTGTGGTTTGTTTCAGTTTCAGAAGCAGAGTTGAACTAGATATGGTCTGTATGTGTAGGAAACACCGTTCTCTTGTTCTGTGCACACTCAGATTTCCTGCTGTATTAGAGAAGCTAGAAAGCAAGAGCGTGTTCTCGCTCTAAAGCAGAGTGTGATCCATGGATGAGAACTATGCTGTGTGTTTCACTACAGAAATGGAGTTAAATCCCAGGCTCTGTGTCTTCCTACAAGCAATATTTCCTTTCAGGTAAGGGCAGTCACTTTTCAGCTCAAACGAACTACGTCTTTCACGAAGCTCACACGTTTCTCATCTTAACTGACAAGCATTGGATGTTACAGGACCAGTGCTTTGTATCAGTTTCAGAAGCAGAGTTGGACTACACATGGTCTGTATGTGTAGGAAACACCGTTCTTTTGTTCTCAGCACACTCATATATCCTGCTGTATTAGAGAAGCTAGAAAGCAAGAGCGTGCGTCTTGCTCTAAAGCAGAGTGGGATCAGTGGATGAGAACTATGCTGTGTGTTTCCCTTCAAAAATGGAGTTAAATCCCAGGCTCTGTGTCTTCCTACAAGCAAGACTTCTTTTCGGGAAAGGGCAGTTACTTTTCAGCTCAAGCGAACTACATCTTTCATGAAGCTCACACGTTTCTCATCTTAACTGACAAGCATTGGATGTTACAGGACCAGTGCTTTGTATCAGTTTTGAAAGCAGAGTTGGACTACATATGGTCCTTATGTGTAGGAAACACCGTTCTTTTGTTCTCAGCACACTCACGTTTCCTGCTTTCTTAGAGACCCTCTAAAGCAAGAGCATGATTCTTGTTCTAAAGCAGAGTGTGATCAATGGATGAGAACTCTGCTGTGTGTTTCTCTTCAGAAATGGAGTTAAATCCCAGGCTCTGAGTCTTCCTAAAGCAAGAATTCTTTTCAGGTAAGGGCAGTTTCTTTACAGCTCAAACGAACTACATCCTTCACGACGCTCATACCTTTCTCATCTTAATTGACAAGCATTGGATGTTAGAGGACCTGTGGTTTGTTTCAGTTTCAGAAGCAGAGTTGAACTAGATATGGTCTGTATGTGTAGGAAACACCGTTCTCTTGTTCTGTGCACACTCAGATTTCCTGCTGTATTAGAGAAGCTAGAAAGCAAGAGCGTGTTCTCGCTCTAAAGCAGAGTGTGATCCATGGATGAGAACTATGCTGTTTGTTTCCCTTCAGAAATGGAGTTAAATCCCAGGCTCTGTGTCTTCCTACAAGCAAGACTTCGTTTCAGGTAAGGGCAGTCACTTCTTCTCTCAAAGGAACTACATCGTTCACGAAGCTCACACGTTTCTCATCTTAAATGACAAGCATTGGATGTTAGAGGACCAGTGCTTTGTTTCAGTTTCAGAAGCAGAATTTGACAAGACATGGTCCGTATGTGTAGGAAACATCGTTCTTTTTTTCTCAGCACACTCACGTTTCATGCTGTCTTAGAGCCTCTAGAAAGCAAGAGCGTGCTTATTGCTCTAAAGCAGAGAGTGATCAATGGATGAGAAATCTGCTGTGTGTTTCACTTCAGAAATGGAGTTAAATCCTAAGCTCTGAGTCTTCCTACAAGGAAGACTTCGTTTCCGGAAAGGACGGTTACTTTATATTTCAAACGAAATACGTCGTTCATGAAGCTAACACAATTCTCATGTAAACTGACAAGCATTGGATGTTAGAGGACCAGTGCTTTGTATCAGTTTCAGAAGCAGAGTTGGACTAGATATGGTCCGTATGTGTAGGAAACACCGTTCTTTTGTTCTCAGCACACTCACCTTTGCCTCTAGAAAGCAAGAGCGTGCTTCTTGCGCTAAAGCAGAGTGTGATCAGTGGATGAGAACTCTGCTGTGTGTTTCACTTCAGAAATAGAGTTAAATCCCAGGCTCTGAGTCTTCCTAAAAACAAGACTTCTTTTCAGGAAAGGGCAGTTTCTTTACAACTCAAATGAACTACATCGTTCACGAAGCTCACACGTTTCTCATCTAAAATGACAAGCATTGGATGTTAGAGGACCATTGCTTTGTGTCAGTTTCAGAAGCAGAATTTGACAAGACATGGTCCGTATGTGTAGGAAACATCGTTCTTTTGTTCTCAGCACACTCACGTTTCATGCTCTCTTAGAGCCTCTAGAAATCAAGAGTGTGCTTCTTGCTCTAAAGCAGAGTGTGGTCAATGGATGAGAAATCTGCTGTGTGTTTCACTTCAGAAATGGAGTTAAATTCCAGGCTCTGAGTCTTCCTACAAGGAAGACTTCGTTTCCGGAAAGGGCAGTTACTTTACATCTCAAACGAAATACGTCGTTTACGAAGCTCACACGATTCTCATCTAAACTGACAAGCATTGGATGTTAGAGGACCAGTGCTTTGTATCAGTTTCAGAAGCAGAGTTGGACTAGATATGGTCCGTATGTGTAGGAAACACCGTTCTTTTGTTCTCAGCACACTCACCTTTCCTGCTGTCTTAGAGATTTTAGAAAGCAAGAGCATGCTTCTCGCTCTAAAGCAGAGTGTGATCAATGGATGAGAACTCTGCTGTGTGTTTCCCTTCAGAAATGGAGTTAAATCCCAGGCTCTGAGTCTTCCTAAAGCAAGAATTCTTTTCAGGTAAGGGCAGTTTCTTTACAGCTCAAACGAACTACATCCTTCACAAAGCTCACACGTTTCTCATCTTAACTGACAAGCATTGGGTGTTAGAGGACCTGTGGTTTGTTTCAGTATCAGAAGCAGAGTTGAACTAGATATGGTCCGTATGTGTAGGAAACACCGTTCTTTTGTTCTCAGCCAACTCACGTATCCTGCTCTCTTAGAGACTCTAGAAAGCAAGAGCATGATTCTTGTTCTAAAGCAGAGTGTGATCAATGGATGAGAACTCTGCCGTGTGTTTCTCTTCAGAAATGGAGTTAAATCCCAGGCTCTGAGTCTTCCTAAAGCAAGAATTCTTTTCAGGTAAGGGCAGTTTCTTTACAGCTCAAATGAACTACATCCTTCATGAAGCTCACACGATTCTCATCTTAACTGACAAGCATTGGGTGTTAGAGGACCTGTGGTTTGTTTCTGTTTCAGAAGCACAGTTGAACTAGATATGGTCCATATGTGTAGGAAACACAGTTCTCTTGTTCTGAGCACACTCAGATTTCCTGCTGTATTAGAGAAGCTAGAAAGCAAGAGCGTGTTCTCGCTCTAAAGCAGAGTGTGATCCATGGATGAGAACTATGCTGTTTGTTTAACTTCAGAAATGGAGTTAAATCCCAGGCTCTGTGTCTTCCTACAAGCAAGACTTCGTTTCAGGTAATGGCACTCACTTCTCAGCTCAAAGGAACTACATCGTTAACGAGGTCACACATTTCTCATCTTGAATGACAAGCATTGGATGTTAGAGGAACAGTGCTCTGTATCAGTTTCAGAAGAAGAGTTGGACTACATATGGTCCGTATGTGTAGGAAACATCGTTCTTTTGTTCTCTGCACACTCACATTTCATGCTGTCTTAGAGCCTCTAGAAAGCAAGAGCGTGCTTCTTGCTCTAAAGCAGAGTGTGATCAATGGATGAGAACTCTGCTGTGTGTTTTACTTCAGAAATGGAGTTAAATCCCAGGCTCTGAGTCTTCCTACAAAAAAGACTTCGTTTCAGGTTAGGGCAGTTACTTTACATCTCAAACGAACTATGTCGTTCACGAAGCTCACACGATTCTCATCTTAATTGACAAGCATTGGATGTTAGAGGACCTGTGGTTTGTTTCAGTTTCAGTAGCAGAGTTGAACTAGATATGGTGCGTATGTGTAGGAAACACCGTTCTTTTGTTCTGAGCACAGTCACGTTTCCTTTTGCATTAGAGACTCTAGAAAGCAAGAGCGTGCTTCTCGTTCTAAAGCAGTGTGTGATCCATGGATGAGAACTCTGGTGTGTGTTTCACTTCAGAAATGGAGTTAAATCCCAGGCTCTGAGTCGTCCTAAAAACAAGACTTCTTTTCAGGTAAGGGCAGTTTCTTTACAACTCAAATGAACTACATCGTTCACGAAGCTCACACGTTTCTCATCTTAAATGACGAGCATTGGATGTTAGAGGACCTGTGATTTGTTTCAGTTTCAGAAGCAGTGTTGAACTAGATATGGTGCGTATGTGTAGGAAACACCGTTCTTTGTTCTCAGCACACTCACGTTTCCTGCTGACTTAGTGACTCCAGAAAGCAAGAGCGTGCGTCTTGCTCTAAAGCAGAGTGTGATCAGTGGATGAGAACTATGCTGTGTGTTTCACTTCAGAAATGGAGTTAAATCCCAGGCTCTGTGTCTTCCTACAAGCAAGACTTCTTTTCGGGAAAGGGCAGTTACTTTTCAGCTCAAGCGAACTACATCTTTCATGAAGCTCACACGTTTCTCATCTTAACTGACAAGCATTGGATGTTACAGGACCAGTGCTTTGTATCAGTTTTGAAAGCAGAGTTGGACTACATATGGTCCTTATGTGTAGGAAACACCGTTCTTTTGTTTTCAGCACACTCACGTTTCCTGCTGTCTTAGAGACCCTAGAAAGCAAGAGCATGATTCTTGTTCTAAAGCAGAGTGTGATCAATGGATGAGAACTCTGCTGTGTGTTTCTCTTCAGAAATGGAGTTAAATCCCAGGCTCTGAGTCTTCCTAAAGCAAGAATTCTTTTCAGGTAAGGGCAGTTTCTTTACAGCTCAAACGAACTACATCCTTCACGATGCTCATACGTTTCTCATCTTAATTGACAAGCATTGGATGTTAGAGGACCTGTGGTTTGTTTCAGTTTCAGAAGCAGAGTTGAACTAGATATGGTCTGTATGTGTAGGAAACACCATTCTCTTGTTCTGTGCACACTCAGATTTCCTGCTGTATTAGAGAAGCTAGAAAGCAAGAGCGTGTTCTCGCTCTAAAGCAGAGTGTGATCCATGGATGAGAACTATGCTGTTTGTTTCCCTTCAGAAATGGAGTTAAATCCCAGGCTCTGTGTCTTCCTACAAGCAAGACTTCGTTTCAGGTAAGGGCAGTCACTTCTTCTCTCAAAGGAACTACATCGTTCACGAAGCTCACACGTTTCTCATCTTAAATGACAAGCATTGGATGTTAGAGGACCAGTGCTTTGTTTCAGTTTCAGAAGCAGAATTTGACAAGACATGGTCAGTATGTGTAGGAAACATTGTTCTTTTGTTCTCTGCACACTCACATTTCATGCTGTCTTAGAGCCTCTAGAAAGCAAGAGCGTGCTTCTTGCTCTAAAGCAGAGTGTGATCAATGGATGAGAACTCTGCTGTGTGTTTTACTTCAGAAATGGAGTTAAATCCCAGGCTCTGTGTCTCCAACAAGCAAGACTTCGTTTTAGGTAATGGCAGTCACTTCTCAGCTCAAAGGAACTACATCGTTAACGAAGCTCACACGTTTCTCATCTTAAATGACAAGCATTGGATGTTAGAAGACCAGTGCTTTATATCAGTTTCAGAAGAAGAGTTGGACTACATATGGTCCGTATGTGTAGGAATCATCGTTCTTTTGTTCTCTGCACACTCACATTTCATGCTGTCTTAGAGCCTCTAGAAAGCAAGAGCGTGCTTCATGCTCTAAAGCAGAGTGTGATCAATGGATGAGAACTCTGCTGAGTGTTTTACTTCAGAAATGGAGTTAAATCCCAGGCTCTGAGTCTTCCTACAAAAAAGACTTCGTTTCAGGTTAGGGCAGTTACTTTACATCTCAAACGAACTATGTCGTTCACGAAGCTCACACAATTCTCATCTTAATTGACAAGCATTGGATGTTAGAGGACCTGTGGTTTGTTTCAGTTTCAGAAGCAGAGTTGAACTAGATATGGTGCGTATGTGTAGGAAACACCGTTCTTTTGTTCTGAGCACAGTCACGTTTCCTTTTGCATTAGAGACTCTAGAAAGCAAGAGCGTGCTTCTCGTTCTAAAGCAGTGTGTGATCCATGGATGAGAACTCTGCTGTGTGTTTCACTTCAGAAATGGAGTTAAATCCCAGGCTCTGAGTCGTCCTAAAAACAAGACTTCTTTTCAGGTAAGGGCAGTTTCTTTACAACTCAAATGAACTACATCGTTCACGAAACTCACACGTTTCTCATCTTAAATGACGAGCATTGGATGTTAGAGGACCTGTGATTTGTTTCAGTTTCAGAAGCAGTGTTGAACTAGATATGGTGCGTATGTGTAGGAAACACCGTTCTTTGTTCTCAGCACACTCACGTTTCCTGCTGACTTAGTGACTCCAGAAAGCAAGAGCGTGCGTCTTGCTCTAAAGCAGAGTGTGATCAGTGGATGAGAACTATGCTGTGTGTTTCACTACAGAAATGGAGTTAAATCCCAGGCTCTGTGTCTTCCTACAAGCAATATTTCCTTTCAGGTAAGGGCAGTCACTTTTCAGCTCAAACGAACTACGTCTTTCACGAAGCTCACACGTTTCTCATCTTAACTGACAAGCATTGGATGTTACAGGACCAGTGCTTTCTATCAGTTTCAGAAGCAGAGTTGGACTAGACATGGTCTGTATGTGTAGGAAACACCGTTCTTTTGTTCTCAGCACACTCATATATCCTGCTGTATTAGAGACGCTAGAAAGCAAGAGCGTGCGTCTCGCTCTAAAGCAGAGTGTGATCCATGGATGAGAACTATGCTGTGTGTTTCACTTCAGAAATGGAGTTAAATCCCAGGCTCTGTGTCTTCCTACAAGCAAGACTTCTTTTCGGGAAAGGGCAGTTACTTTTCACTCAAGCGAACTACATCTTTCATGAAGCTCACACGTTTCTCATCTTAACTGACAAGCATTGGATGTTACAGGACCAGTGCTTTGTATCAGTTTTGAAAGCAGAGTTGGACTACATATGGTCCTTATGTGTAGGAAACACCGTTCTTTTGTTATCAGCACACTCACGTTTCCTGCTGTCTTAGAGACCCTAGAAAGCAAGAGCATGATTCTTGTTCTAAAGCAGAGTGTGATCAATGGATGAGAACTCTGCTGTGTGTTTCCCTTCAGAAATGGAGTTAAATCCCAGGCTCTGAGTCTTCCTAAAGCAAGAATTCTTTTCAGGTAAGGGCAGTTTCTTTACAGCTCAAACGAACTACATCCTTCACAAAGCTCACACGTTTCTCATCTTAACTGACAAGCATTGGGTGTTAGAGGACCTGTGGTTTGTTTCAGTATCAGAAGCAGAGTTGAACTAGATATGGTCCGTATGTGTAGGAAACACCGTTCTTTTGTTCTCAGCAAACTCACGTATCCTGCTCTCTTATAGACTATAGAAAGCAAGAGCATGATTCTTGTTCTAAAGCAGAGTGTGATCAATGGATGAGAACTCTGCTGTGTGTTTCCCTTCAGAAATGGAGTTAAATCCCAGTCTCTGAGTCTTCCTAAAGCAAGAATTCTTTTCAGGTAAGGGCAGTTTCTTTACAGCTCAAATGAACTACATCCTTCACAAAGCTCACACGTTTCTCATCTTAATTGACAAGCATTGGATGTTAGAGGACCTGTGGTTTGTATCAGTTTCAGAAGAAGAGTTGAACTAGATATGGTCTGTATGTGTAGGAAACACCGTTCTCTTGTTCTGTGCACACTCAGATTTCCTGCTGTATCAGAGAAGCCAGAAAGCAAGAGCGTGTTCTCGCTCTAAAGCAGAGAGTGATCAATGGATGAGAAATCTGCTGTGTGTTTCACTTCAGAAATGGAGTTAAATCCTAAGCTCTGAGTCTTCCTACAAGGAAGACTTCGTTTCCGGAAAGGACGGTTACTTTATATCTCAAAGGAAATACGTCGTTCATGAAGCTAACACGATTCTCATGTAAACTGACAAGCATTGGATGTTAGAGGACCAGTGCTTTGTATCAGTTTCAGAAGCAGAGTTGGACTAGATATGGTCCGTATGTGTAGGAAACACCGTTCTTTTGTTCTCAGCACACTCACCTTTCCTGCTCTATTAGAGATTTTAGAAAGCAAGAGCATGCTTCTCGCTCTAAAGCAGAGTGTGATCAATGGATGAGAACTCTGCTGTGTGTTTCCCTTCAGAAATGGAGTTAAATCCCAGGCTCTGAGTCTTCCTAAATCAAGAATTCTTTTCAGGTAAGGGCAGTTACTTTACATCTCAAACGAACTATGTCGTTCACGAAGCTCACACGATTCTCATCTTAACTGACAAGCATTGGATGTTAGAGGACCTGTGGTTTCTTTCAGTTTCAGAAGCAGAGTTGAACTAGATATGGTTCGTATGTGTAGGAAACACCATTCTATTGTTCTGAGCACAGTCACGTTACCTTTTGTATTAGAGACTCTAGAAAGCAAGAGCGTGCTTCTCGTTCTAAAGCAGTATGTGATCCATGGATGAGAACTATGCTGTGTGTTTCACTTCAGAAATGGAGTTAAATTCCAGGCTCTGTGTCTTCCTACAAGCAAGACTACGTTTCAGGTAACGGCAGTCACTTTTCAGCTCAAACGAACTACATCGTTCACGAAGCTCACACGTTTCTCATCTTAACTGACAAGAATTGGATGTTAGAGGACCAGTGCTTTGTATCAGTTTCAGAAGCAGAGTTGGACTACATATGGTCCGTATGTGTAGGGAAACATCGTTCTTTTGTTCTCAGCACACTCACGTTTCATGCTGTCCTAGAGCCTCTAGAAAGCAAGAGCGTGCTTCTTGCGCTAAAGCAGAGTGTGATCAATGGATGAGAACTCTGCTGTGTGTTTCTCTTCAGAAATGGAGTTAAATCCCAGGCTCTGAGTCTTCCTAAAGCAAGAATTCTTTTCAGGTAAGGGCAGTTTCTTTACAGCTCAAACGAACTACATCCTTCACGATGCTCATACGTTTCTCATCTTAATTGACAAGCATTGGATGTTAGAGGACCTGTGGTTTGTTTCAGTTTCAGAAGCAGAGTTGAACTAGATATGGTCTG
This sequence comes from Onychomys leucogaster, assembly GCA_949786385.1. NCBI lineage: Eukaryota > Metazoa > Chordata > Mammalia > Rodentia > Cricetidae > Onychomys > Onychomys leucogaster. Next base: position 286,903 of record CATKUP010000176.1, read on the forward strand.
TATGTGTAGGAAACACCGTTCTCTTGTTCTGTGCACACTCAGATTTCCTGCTGTATTAGAGAAGCTAGAAAGCAAGAGCGTGTTCTCGCTCTAAAGCAGAGTGTGATCCATGGATGAGAACTATGCTGTTTGTTTCCCTTCAGAAATGGAGTTAAATCCCAGGCTCTGTGTCTTCCTACAAGCAAGACTTCGTTTCAGGTAAGGGCAGTCACTTCTTCTCTCAAAGGAACTACATCGTTCACGAAGCTCACACGTTTCTCATCTTAAATGACAAGCATTGGATGTTAGAGGACCATTGCTTTGTGTCAGTTTCAGAAGCAGAATTTGACAAGACATGGTCCATATGTGTAGGAAACATCGTTCTTTTGTTCTCAGCACACTCACGTTTCATGCTCTCTTAGAGCCTCTAGAAATCAAGAGTGTGCTTCTTGCTCTAAAGCAGAGTGTGATCAATGGATGAGAAATCTGCTGTGTGTTTCACTTCAGAAATGGAGTTAAATTCCAGGCTCTGAGTCTTCCTACAAGGAAGACTTCGTTTCCGGAAAGGGCAGTTACTTTACATCTCAAACGAAATACGTCGTTTACGAAGCTCACACGATTCTCATCTAAACTGACATGCATTGGATGTTAGAGGACCAGTGCTTTGTATCAGTTTCAGAAGCAGAGTTGGACTATATATGGTCCGTATGTGTAGGAAACACCGTTCTTTTGTTCTCAGCACACTCACCTTTCCTGCTGTCTTAGAGATTTTAGAAAGCAAGAGCATGCTTCTCGCTCTAAAGCAGAGTGTTTTCAATGGATGAGAACTCTGCTGTGTGTTTCCCTTCAGAAATGGAGTTAAATCCCAGGCTCTGAGTCTTCCTAAAGCAAGAATTCTTTTCAAGTAAGGGCAGTTTCTTTACAGCTCAAACGAACTACATCCTTCACAAAGCTCACACGTTTCTCATCTTAACTGACAAGCATTGGGTGTTAGAGGACCTGTGGTTTGTTTCAGTATCAGAAGCAGACTTGAACTAGATATGGTCCGTATGTGTAGGAAACACCGTTCTTTTGTTCTCAGCAAACTCACGTATCCTGCTCTCTTAGAGACTCTAGAAAGCAAGAGCATGATTCTTGTTCTAAAGCAGAGTGTGATCAATGGATGAGAACTCTGCTGTGTGTTTCCCTTCAGAAATGGAGTTAAATCCCAGGCTCTGAGTCTTCCTAAAGCAAGAATTCTTTTCAGGTAAGGGCAGTTTCTTTACAGCTCAAATGAACTACATCCTTCACGAAGCTCACACGTTTCTCATCTTAACTGACAAGCATTGGGTGTTAGAGGACCTGTGGTTTGTTTCTGTTTCAGAAGCAGAGTTGGACTAGATATGGTCCGTATGTGTAGGAAACACAGTTCTCTTGTTCTGAGCACACTCAGATTTCCTGCTGTATTAGAGAAGATAGAAAGCAAGAGCGTGTTCTCGCTCTAAAGCAGAGTGTGATCCATGGATGAGAACTATGCTGTTTGTTTAACATCAGAAATGGAGTTAAATCCCAGGCTGTGTGTCTTCCTACAAGCAAGACTTCGTTTCAGGTAATGGCAGTCACTTCTCAGCTCAAAGGAACTACATCGTTAACGAAGCTCACACGTTTCTCATCTTAAATGACAAGCATTGGATGTTAGAGGAACAGTGCTCTGTATCAGTTTCAGAAGCAGAGTTGGACTACATATGGTCCGTATGTGTAGGAAACATTGTTCTTTTGTTCTCTGCACACTCACATTTCATGCTGTCTTAGAGCCTCTAGAAAGCAAGAGCGTGCTTCTTACTCTAAAGCAGAGTGTGATCAATGGATGAGAACTCTGCTGTGTGTTTTACTTCAGAAATGGAGTTAAATCCCAGGCTCTGTGTCGCCAACAAGCAAGACTTCGTTTCAGGTAAGGGCAGTCACTTCTCAGCTCAAAGGAACTACATCGTTAACGAAGCTCACACGTTTCTCATCTTAAATGACAAGCATTGGATGTTAGAGGAACAGTGCTCTGTATCAGTTTCAGAAGCAGAGTTGGACTACATATGGTCCGTATGTGTAGGAAACATTGTTCTTTTTTTCTCTGCACACTCACTTTTCATGCTGTCTTAGAGCCTCTTGAAAGCAAGAGCGTGCTTCTTGCTCTAAAGCAGAGTGTGATCAATGGATGAGAACTCTGCTGTGTGTTTTACTTCAGAAATGGAGTTAAATCCCAGGCTCTGTGTCTCCAACAAGCAAGACTTCGTTTCAGGTAATGGCAGTCACTTCTCAGCTCAAAGGAACTACATCGTTAACGAAGCTCACACGTTTCTCATCTTAAATGACAAGCATTGGATGTTAGAAGACCAGTGCTTTATATCAGTTTCAGAAGAAGAGTTGGACTATATATGGTCCGTATGTGTAGGAAACATCGTTCTTTTGTTCTCTGCACACTCACATTTCATGCTGTCTTAGAGCCTCTAGAAAGCAAGAGCGTGCTTCTTGCTCTAAAGCAGAGTGTGATCAATGGATGAGAACTCTGCTGTGTGTTTTACTTCAGAAATGGAGTTAAATCCCAGGCTCTGAGTCTTCCTACAAAAAAGACTTCGTTTCAGGTTAGGGCAGTTACTTTACATCTCAAACGAACTATGTCGTTCACGAAGCTCACACGATTCTCATCTTAATTGACAAGCATTGGATGTTAGAGGACCCGTGGTTTGTTTCAGTTTCAGAAGCAGAGTTGAACTAGATATGGTGCGTATGTGTAGGAAACACCGTTCTTTTCTTCTGAGCACAGTCACGTTTCCTTTTGCATTAGAGACTCTAGAAAGCAAGAGCGTGCTTCTCGTTCTAAAGCAGTGTGTGATCCATGGATGAGAACTCTGCTGTGTGTTTCACTTCAGAAATGGAGTTAAATCCCAGGCTCTGAGTCGTCCTAAAAACAAGACTTCTTTTCAGGTAAGGGCAGTTTCTTTACAACTCAAATGAACTACATCGTTCACGAAGCTCACACGTTTCTCATCTTAAATGACGAGCATTGGATGTTAGAGGACCTGTGATTTGTTTCAGTTTCAGAAGCAGTGTTGAACTAGATATGGTGCGTATGTGTAGGAAACACCGTTCTTTGTTCTCAGCACACTCACGTTTCCTGCTGACTTAGTGACTCCAGAAAGCAAGAGCGTGCGTCTTGCTCTAAAGCAGAGTGTGATCAGTGGATGAGAACTATGCTGTGTGTTTCACTACAGAAATGGAGTTAAATCCCAGGCTCTGTGTCTTCCTACAAGCAATATTTCCTTTCAGGTAAGGGCAGTCACTTTTCAGCTCAAACGAACTACGTCTTTCACGAAGCTCACATGTTTCTCATCTTAACTGACAAGCATTGGATGTTACAGCACCAGTGCTTTGTATCAGTTTCAGAAGCAGAGTTGGACTAGACATGGTCTGTATGTGTAGGAAACACCGTTCTCTTGTTCTGTGCACACTCAGATTTCCTGCTGTATTAGAGAAGCTAGAAAGCAAGAGCGTGTTCTCGCTCTAAAGCAGAGTGTGATCCATGGATGAGAACTATGCTGTTTGTTTCCCTTCAGAAATGGAGTTAAATCCCAGGCTCTGTGTCTTCCTACAAGCAAGACTTCGTTTCAGGTAAGGGTAGTCACTTCTTCTCTCAAAGGAACTACATCGTTCACGAAGCTCACACGTTTCTCATCTTAAATGACAAGCATTGGATGTTAGAGGACCAGTGCTTTGTTTCAGTTTCAGAAGCAGAATTTGACAAGACATGGTCCGTATGTGTAGGAAACATCGTTCTTTTTTTCTCAGCACACTCACGTTTCATGCTGTCTTAGAGCCTCTAGAAAGCAAGAGCGTGCTTCTTGCTCTAAAGCAGAGAGTGATCAATGGATGAGAAATCTGCTGTGTGTTTCACTTCAGAAATGGAGTTAAATCCTAAGCTCTGAGTCTTCCTACAAGGAAGACTTCGTTTCCGGAAAGGACGGTTACTTTATATCTCAAACGAAATACGTCGTTCATGAAGCTAACACGATTCTCATGTAAACTGACAAGCATTGGATGTTAGAGGACCAGTGCTTTGTATCAGTTTCAGAAGCAGAGTTGGACTAGATATGGTCCGTATGTGTAGGAAACATCGTTCTTTTGTTCTCTGCACACTCACATTTCATGCTGTCTTAGAGCCTCTAGAAAGCAAGAGCGTGCTTCTTGCTCTAAAGCAGAGTGTGATCAATGGATGAGAACTCTGCTGTGTGTTTCCCTTCAGAAATGGAGTTAAATCCCAGGCTCTGAGTCTTCCTAAAGCAAGAATTCTTTTCAGGTAAGGGCAGTTACTTTACATCTCAAACGAACTATGTCGTTCACGAAGCTCACACGATTCTCATCTTAACTGACAAGCATTGGGTGTTAGAGGACCTGTGGTTTGTTTCTGTTTCAGAAGCAGAGTTGAACTGGATATGGTGCGTATGTGTAGGAAACACCGTTCTTTTGTTCTGAGCACAGTCACGTTTCCTTTTGCATTAGAGACTCTAGAAAGCAAGAGCGTGCTTTTAGTTCTAAAGCATTGTGTGATCCATGGATGAGAACTCTGCTGTGTGTTTCACTTCAGAAATGGAGTTAAATCCCAGGCTCTGAGTCGTCCTAAAAACAAGACTTCTTTTCAGGTAAGGACAGTTTCTTTACAACTCAAATGAACTACATCGTTCACGAAGCTCACACGTTTCTCATCTTAAATGACGAGCATTGGATGTTAGAGGACCTGTGATTTGTTTCAGTTTCAGAAGCAGTGTTGAACTAGATATGGTGCGTATGTGCAGGAAACACCGTTCTTTGTTCTCAGCACACTCACGTTTCCTGCTGACTTAGTGACTCCAGAAAGCAAGAGCGTGCGTCTTGCTCTAAAGCAGAGTGTGATCAGTGGATGAGAACTATGCTGTGTGTTTCACTACAGAAATGGAGTTAAATCCCAGGCTCTGTGTCTTCCTACAAGCAATATTTCCTTTCAGGTAAGGGCAGTCACTTTTCAGCTCAAACGAACTACGTCTTTCACGAAGCTCACACGTTTCTCATCTTAATTGACAAGCATTGGATGTTACAGGACCAGTGCTTTGTATCAGTTTCAGAAGCAGAGTTGGACTAGACATGGTCTGTATGTGTAGGAAACACCGTTCTTTTGTTCTCAGCACACTCATATATCCTGCTGTATTAGAGACGCTAGAAAGCAAGAGCTTGCGTCTTGCTCTAAAGCAGAGTGGGATCAGTGGATGAGAACTATGCTGTGTGTTTCCCTTCAAAAATGGAGTTAAATCCCAGGCTCTGTGTCTTCCTACAAGCAAGACTTCATTTCGGGAAAGGGCAGTTACTTTTCAGCTCAAGCGAACTACATCTTTCATGAAGCTCACACGTTTCTCATCTTAACTGACAAGCATTGGATGTTACAGGACCAGTGCTTTGTATCAGTTTTGAAAGCAGAGTTGGACTACATATGGTCCTTATGTGTAGGAAACACCGTTCTTTTGTTTTCAGCACACTCAGGTTTCCTGCTGTCTTAGAGACCCTAGAAAGCAAGAGCATGATTCTTGTTCTAAAGCAGAGTGTGATCAATGGATGAGAACTCTGCTGTGTGTTTCTCTTCAGAAATGGAGTTAAATCCCAGGCTCTGAGTCTTCCTAAAGCAAGAATTCTTTTCAGGTAAGGGCAGTTTCTTTACAGCTCAAACGAACTACATCCTTCACGATGCTCATACCTTTCTCATCTTAATTGACAAGCATTGGATGTTAGAGGACCTGTGGTTTGTTTCAGTTTCAGAAGCAGAGTTGAACTAGATATGGTTCGTATGTGTAGGAAACACCATTCTATTGTTCTGAGCACAGTCACGTTACCTTTTGTATTAGAGACTCTAGAAAGCAAGAGCGTGCTTCTCGTTCTAAAGCAGTGTGTGATCCATGGATGAGAACTATGCTGTGTGTTTCACTTCAGAAATGGAGTTAAATTCCAGGCTCTGTGTCTTCCTACAAGCAAGAATACGTTTCAGGTAACGGCAGTCACTTTTCAGCTCAAACGAACTACATCGTTCACGAAGCTCACACGTTTCTCATCTTAACTGACAAGAATTGGATGTTAGAGGACCAGTGCTTTGTATCAGTTTCAGAAGCAGAGTTGGACTACATATGGTCCGTATGTGTAGGAAACATCGTTCTTTTGTTCTAAGCACACTCACGTTTCATGCTGTCCTAGAGCCTCTAGAAAGCAAGAGCGTGCTTCTTGCGCTAAAGCAGAGTATGATCAGTGGATGAGAACTCTGCTGTGTGTTTCACTTCAGAAATAGAGTTAAATCCCAGGCTCTGAGTCTTCCTAAAAACAAGACTTCTTTTCAGGAAAGGGCAGTTTCTTTACAACTCAAATGAACTACATCGTTCACGAAGCTCACACGTTTCTCATCTAAAATGACAAGCATTGGATGTTAGAGGACCATTGCTTTGTGTCAGTTTCAGAAGCAGAATTTGACAAGACATGGTCCATATGTGTAGGAAACATCGTTCTTTTGTTCTCAGCACACTCACGTTTCATGCTCTCTTAGAGCCTCTAGAAATCAAGAGTGTGCTTCTTGCTCTAAAGCAGAGTGTGGTCAATGGATGAGAAATCTGTTGTGTGTTTCACTTCAGAAATGGAGTTAAATTCCAGGCTCTGAGTCTTCCTACAAGGAAGACTTCGTTTCCGGAAAGGGCAGTTACTTTACATCTCAAACGAAATACGTCGTTTACGAAGCTCACACGATTCTCATCTAAACTGACAAGCATTGGATGTTAGAGGACCAGTGCTTTGTATCAGTTTCAGAAGCAGAGTTGGACTAGATATGGTCCGTATGTGTAGGAAACACCGTTCTTTTGTTCTCAGCACACTCACCTTTCTTGCTCTCTTAGAGATTTTAGAAAGCAAGAGCATGCGTCTCGCTCTAAAGCAGAGTGTGATCAATGGATGAGAACTCTGCTGTGTGTTTCCCTTCAGAAATGGAGTTAAATCCCAGGCTCTGAGTCTTCCTAAAGCAAGAATTCTTTTCAGGTAAGGGCAGTTTCTTTACAGCTCAAACGAACTACATCCTTCACAAAGCTCACACGTTTCTCATCTTAACTGACAAGCATTGGGTCTTAGAGGACCTGTGGTTTGTTTCAGTATCAGAAGCAGAGTTGAACTAGATATGGTCCGTATGTGTAGGAAACACCGTTCTTTTGTTCTCAGCCAACTCACGTATCCTGCTCTCTTAGAGACTCTAGAAAGCAAGAGCATGATTCTTGTTCTAAAGCAGAGTGTGATCAATGGATGAGAACTCTGCTGTGTGTTTCTCTTCAGAAATGGAGTTAAATCCCAGGCTCTGAGTCTTCCTAAAGCAAGAATTCTTTTCAGGTAAGGGCAGTTTCTTTACAGCTCAAATGAACTACATCCTTCACGAAGCTCACACGTTTCTCATCTTAACTGACAAGCATTGGGTGTTAGAGGACCTGTGGTTTGTTTCTGTTTCAGAAGCAGAGTTGAACTAGATATGGTCCGTATGTGTAGGAAACACAGTTCTCTTGTTCTGAGCACACTCAGATTTCCTGCTGTATTAGAGAAGCTAGAAAGCAAGAGCGTGTTCTCGCTCTAAAGCAGAGTGTGATCCATGGATGAGAACTATGCTGTTTGTTTAACTTCAGAAATGGAGTTAAATCCCAGGCTGTGTGTCTTCCTACAAGCAAGACTTCGTTTCAGGTAATGGCAGTCACTTCTCAGCTCAAAGGAACTACATCGTTAACGAGGTCACACATTTCTCATCTTGAATGACAAGCATTGGATGTTAGAGGAACAGTGCTCTGTATCAGTTTCAGAAGCAGAGTTGGATTACATATGGTCCGTATGTGTAGGAAACATTGTTCTTTTGTTCTCTGCACACTCACATTTCATGCTGTCTTAGAGCCTCTAGAAAGCAAGAGCTTGCTTCTTGCTCTAAAGCAGAGTGTGATCAATGGATGAGAACTCTGCTGTGTGTTTTACTTCAGAAATGGAGTTAAATCCCAGGCTCTGTGTCTCCAACAAGCAAGACTTCGTTTCAGGTAATGGCAGTCACTTCTCAGCTCAAAGGAACTACATCGTTAACGAAGCTCACACGTTTCTCATCTTAAATGACAAGCATTGGATGTTAGAGGACCAGTGCTTTATATCAGTTTCAGAAGAAGAGTTGGACTACATATGGTCCGTATGTGTAGGAAACATCGTTCTTTTGTTCTCTGCACACTCACTTTTCATGCTGTCTTAGAGCCTCTTGAAAGCAAGAGCGTGCTTCTTGCTCTAAAGCAGAGTGTGATCAATGGATGAGAACTCTGCTGTGTGTTTTACTTCAGAAATGGAGTTAAATCCCAGGCTCTGTGTCTCCAACAAGCAAGACTTCGTTTCAGGTAATGGCAGTCACTTCTCAGCTCAAAGGAACTACATCGTTAACGAAGCTCACACGTTTCTCATCTTAAATGACAAGCATTGGATGTTAGAAGACCAGTGCTTTATATCAGTTTCAGAAGAAGAGTTGGACTATATATGGTCCGTATGTGTAGGAAACATCGTTCTTTTGTTCTCTGCACACTCACATTTCATGCTGTCTTAGAGCCTCTAGAAAGCAAGAGCGTGCTTCTTGCTCTAAAGCAGAGTGTGATCAATGGATGAGAACTCTGCTGTGTGTTTTACTTCAGAAATGGAGTTAAATCCCAGGCTCTGAGTCTTCCTACAAAAAAGACTTCGTTTCAGGTTAGGGCAGTTACTTTACATCTCAAACGAACTATGTCGTTCACGAAGCTCACACGATTCTCATCTTAATTGACAAGCATTGGATGTTAGAGGACCCGTGGTTTGTTTCAGTTTCAGAAGCAGAGTTGAACTAGATATGGTGCGTATGTGTAGGAAACACCGTTCTTTTCTTCTGAGCACAGTCACGTTTCCTTTTGCATTAGAGACTCTAGAAAGCAAGAGCGTGCTTCTCGTTCTAAAGCAGTGTGTGATCCATGGATGAGAACTCTGCTGTGTGTTTCACTTCAGAAATGGAGTTAAATCCCAGGCTCTGAGTCGTCCTAAAAACAAGACTTCTTTTCAGGTAAGGGCAGTTTCTTTACAACTCAAATGAACTACATCGTTCACGAAGCTCACACGTTTCTCATCTTAAATGACGAGCATTGGATGTTAGAGGACCTGTGATTTGTTTCAGTTTCAGAAGCAGTGTTGAACTAGATATGGTGCGTATGTGTAGGAAACACCGTTCTTTGTTCTCAGCACACTCACGTTTCCTGCTGACTTAGTGACTCCAGAAAGCAAGAGCGTGCGTCTTGCTCTAAAGCAGAGTGTGATCAGTGGATGAGAACTATGCTGTGTGTTTCACTACAGAAATGGAGTTAAATCCCAGGCTCTGTGTCTTCCTACAAGCAATATTTCCTTTCAGGTAAGGGCAGTCACTTTTCAGCTCAAACGAACTACGTCTTTCACGAAGCTCACATGTTTCTCATCTTAACTGACAAGCATTGGATGTTACAGCACCAGTGCTTTGTATCAGTTTCAGAAGCAGAGTTGGACTAGACATGGTCTGTATGTGTAGGAAACACCGTTCTTTTGTTCTCAGCACACTCATATATCCTGCTGTATTAGAGACGCTAGAAAGCAAGAGCGTGCTTCTCGCTCTAAAGCAGAGTGTGATCCATGGATGAGAACTATGCTGTGTGTTTCACTTCAGAAATGGAGTTAAATCCCAGGCTCTGTGTCTTCCTACAAGCAAGACTTCTATTCGGGAAAGGGCAGTTACTTTTCAGCTCAAGCGAACTACATCTTTCATGAAGCTCACACGTTTCTCATCTTAACTGACAAGCATTGGATGTTACAGGACCAGTGCTTTGTATCAGTTTTGAAAGCAGAGTTGGACTACATATGGTCCTTATGTGTAGGAAACACCGTTCTTTTGTTCTCAGCACACTCACGTTTCCTGCTGTCTTAGAGACCCTAGAAAGCAAGAGCATGATTCTTGTTCTAAAGCAGAGTGTGATCAATGGATGAGAACTCTGCTGTGTGTTTCTCTTCAGAAATGGAGTTAAATCCCAGGCTCTGAGTCTTCCTAAAGCAAGAATTCTTTTCAGGTAAGGGCAGTTTCTTTACAGCTCAAACGAACTACATCCTTCACGATGCTCATACGTTTCTCATCTTAATTGACAAGCATTGGATGTTAGAGGACCTGTGGTTTGTTTCAGTTTCAGAAGCAGAGTTGAACTAGATATGGTCTGTATGTGTAGGAAACACCGTTCTCTTGTTCTGTGCACACTCAGATTTCCTGCTGTATTAGAGAAGCTAGAAAGCAAGAGCGTGTTCTCGCTCTAAAGCAGAGTGTGATCCATGGATGAGAACTATGCTGTTTGTTTCCCTTCAGAAATGGAGTTAAATCCCAGGCTCTGTGTCTTCCTACAAGCAAGACTTCGTTTCAGGTAAGGGTAGTCACTTCTTCTCTCAAAGGAACTACATCGTTCACGAAGCTCACACGTTTCTCATCTTAAATGACAAGCATTGGATGTTAGAGGACCAGTGCTTTGTTTCAGTTTCAGAAGCAGAATTTGACAAGACATGGTCCGTATGTGTAGGAAACATCGTTCTTTTTTTCTCAGCACACTCACGTTTCATGCTGTCTTAGAGCCTCTAGAAAGCAAGAGCGTGCTTCTTGCTCTAAAGCAGAGAGTGATCAATGGATGAGAAATCTGCTGTGTGTTTCACTTCAGAAATGGAGTTAAATCCTAAGCTCTGAGTCTTCCTACAAGGAAGACTTCGTTTCCGGAAAGGACGGTTACTTTATATCTCAAACGAAATACGTCGTTCATGAAGCTAACACGATTCTCATGTAAACTGAGAAGCATTGGATGTTAGAGGACCAGTGCTTTGTATCAGTTTCAGAAGCAGAGTTGGACTAGATATGGTCCGTATGTGTAGGAAACATCGTTCTTTTGTTCTCTGCACACTCACATTTCATGCTGTCTTAGAGCCTCTAGAAAGCAAGAGCGTGCTTCTTGCTCTAAAGCAGAGTGTGATCAATGGATGAGAACTCTGCTGTGTGTTTCCCTTCAGAAATGGAGTTAAATCCCAGGCTCTGAGTCTTCCTAAAGCAAGAATTCTTTTCAGGTAAGGGCAGTTACTTTACATCTCAAACGAACTATGTCGTTCACGAAGCTCACACGATTCTCATCTTAACTGACAAGCATTGGGTGTTAGAGGACCTGTGGTTTGTTTCTGTTTCAGAAGCAGAGTTGAACTGGATATGGTGCGTATGTGTAGGAAACACCGTTCTTTTGTTCTGAGCACAGTCACGTTTCCTTTTGCATTAGAGACTCTAGAAAGCAAGAGCGTGCTTTTAGTTCTAAAGCATTGTGTGATCCATGGATGAGAACTCTGCTGTGTGTTTCACTTCAGAAATGGAGTTAAATCCCAGGCTCTGAGTCGTCCTAAAAACAAGACTTCTTTTCAGGTAAGGACAGTTTCTTTACAACTCAAATGAACTACATCGTTCACGAAGCTCACACGTTTCTCATCTTAAATGACGAGCATTGGATGTTAGAGGACCTGTGATTTGTTTCAGTTTCAGAAGCAGTGTTGAACTAGATATGGTGCGTATGTGCAGGAAACACCGTTCTTTGTTCTCAGCACACTCACGTTTCCTGCTGACTTAGTGACTCCAGAAAGCAAGAGCGTGCGTCTTGCTCTAAAGCAGAGTGTGATCAGTGGATGAGAACTATGCTGTGTGTTTCACTACAGAAATGGAGTTAAATCCCAGGCTCTGTGTCTTCCTACAAGCAATATTTCCTTTCAGGTAAGGGCAGTCACTTTTCAGCTCAAACGAACTACGTCTTTCACGAAGCTCACACGTTTCTCATCTTAATTGACAAGCATTGGATGTTACAGGACCAGTGCTTTGTATCAGTTTCAGAAGCAGAGTTGGACTAGACATGGTCTGTATGTGTAGGAAACACCGTTCTTTTGTTCTCAGCACACTCATATATCCTGCTGTATTAGAGACGCTAGAAAGCACGAGCGTGCGTCTTGCTCTAAAGCAGAGTGGGATCAGTGGATGAGAACTATGCTGTGTGTTTCCCTTCAAAAATGGAGTTAAATCCCAGGCTCTGTGTCTTCCTACAAGCAAGACTTCATTTCGGGAAAGGGCAGTTACTTTTCAGCTCAAGCGAACTACATCTTTCATGAAGCTCACACGTTTCTCATCTTAACTGACAAGCATTGGATGTTACAGGACCAGTGCTTTGTATCAGTTTTGAAAGCAGAGTTGGACTACATATGGTCCTTATGTGTAGGAAACACCGTTCTTTTGTTTTCAGCACACTCAGGTTTCCTGCTGTCTTAGAGACCCTAGAAAGCAAGAGCATGATTCTTGTTCTAAAGCAGAGTGTGATCAATGGATGAGAACTCTGCTGTGTGTTTCTCTTCAGAAATGGAGTTAAATCCCAGGCTCTGAGTCTTCCTAAAGCAAGAATTCTTTTCAGGTAAGGGCAGTTTCTTTACAGCTCAAATGAACTACATCCTTCACGAAGCTCACACGTTTCTCATCTTAACTGACAAGCATTGGGTGTTAGAGGACCTGTGGTTTGTTTCTGTTTCAGAAGCAGAGTTGAACTAGATATGGTCCGTATGTGTAGGAAACACAGTTCTCTTGTTCTGAGCACACTCAGATTTCCTGCTGTATTAGAGAAGCTAGAAAGCAAGAGCGTGTTCTCGCTCTAAAGCAGAGTGTGATCCATGGATGAGAACTATGCTGTTTGTTTAACTTCAGAAATGGAGTTAAATCCCAGGCTGTGTGTCTTCCTACAAGCAAGACTTCGTTTCAGGTAATGGCAGTCACTTCTCAGCTCAAAGGAACTACATCGTTAACGAGGTCACACATTTCTCATCTTGAATGACAAGCATTGGATGTTAGAGGAACAGTGCTCTGTATCAGTTTCAGAAGCAGAGTTGGATTACATATGGTCCGTATGTGTAGGAAACATTGTTCTTTTGTTCTCTGCACACTCACATTTCATGCTGTCTTAGAGCCTCTAGAAAGCAAGAGCTTGCTTCTTGCTCTAAAGCAGAGTGTGATCAATGGATGAGAACTCTGCTGTGTGTTTTACTTCAGAAATGGAGTTAAATCCCAGGCTCTGTGTCTCCAACAAGCAAGACTTCGTTTCAGGTAATGGCAGTCACTTCTCAGCTCAAAGGAACTACATCGTTAACGAAGCTCACACGTTTCTCATCTTAAATGACAAGCATTGGATGTTAGAGGACCAGTGCTTTATATCAGTTTCAGAAGAAGAGTTGGACTACATATGGTCCGTATGTGTAGGAAACATTGTTCTTTTGTTCTCTGCACACTCACTTTTCATGCTGTCTTAGAGCCTCTTGAAAGCAAGAGCGTGCTTCTTGCTCTAAAGCAGAGTGTGATCAATGGATGAGAACTCTGCTGTGTGTTTTACTTCAGAAATGGAGTTAAATCCCAGGCTCTGTGTCTCCAACAAGCAAGACTTCGTTTCAGGTAATGGCAGTCACTTCTCAGCTCAAAGGAACTACATCGTTAACGAAGCTCACACGTTTCTCATCTTAAATGACAAGCATTGGATGTTAGAAGACCAGTGCTTTATATCAGTTTCAGAAAAAGAGTTGGACTATATATGGTCCGTATGTGTAGGAAACATCGTTCTTTTGTTCTCTGCACACTCACATTTCATGCTGTCTTAGAGCCTCTAGAAAGCAAGAGCGTGCTTCTTGCTCTAAAGCAGAGTGTGATCAATGGATGAGAACTCTGCTGTGTGTTTTACTTCAGAAATGGAGTTAAATCCCAGGCTCTGAGTCTTCCTACAAAAAAGACTTCGTTTCAGGTTAGGGCAGTTACTTTACATCTCAAACGAACTATGTCGTTCACGAAGCTCACACGATTCTCATCTTAATTGACAAGCATTGGATGTTAGAGGACCCGTGGTTTGTTTCAGTTTCAGAAGCAGAGTTGAACTAGATATGGTGCGTATGTGTAGGAAACACCGTTCTTTTCTTCTGAGCACAGTCACGTTTCCTTTTGCATTAGAGACTCTAGAAAGCAAGAGCGTGCTTCTCGTTCTAAAGCAGTGTGTGATCCATGGATGAGAACTCTGCTGTGTGTTTCACTTCAGAAATGGAGTTAAATCCCAGGCTCTGAGTCGTCCTAAAAACAAGACTTCTTTTCAGGTAAGGGCAGTTTCTTTACAACTCAAATGAACTACATCGTTCACGAAGCTCACACGTTTCTCATCTTAAATGACGAGCATTGGATGTTAGAGGACCTGTGATTTGTTTCAGTTTCAGAAGCAGTGTTGAACTAGATATGGTGCGTATGTGTAGGAAACACCGTTCTTTGTTCTCAGCACACTCACGTTTCCTGCTGACTTAGTGACTCCAGAAAGCAAGAGCGTGCGTCTTGCTCTAAAGCAGAGTGTGATCAGTGGATGAGAACTATGCTGTGTGTTTCACTACAGAAATGGAGTTAAATCCCAGGCTCTGTGTCTTCCTACAAGCAATATTTCCTTTCAGGTAAGGGCAGTCACTTTTCAGCTCAAACGAACTACGTCTTTCACGAAGCTCACATGTTTCTCATCTTAACTGACAAGCATTGGATGTTACAGCACCAGTGCTTTGTATCAGTTTCAGAAGCAGAGTTGGACTAGACATGGTCTGTATGTGTAGGAAACACCGTTCTTTTGTTCTCAGCACACTCATATATCCTGCTGTATTAGAGACGCTAGAAAGCAAGAGCGTGCTTCTCGCTCTAAAGCAGAGTGTGATCCATGGATGAGAACTATGCTGTGTGTTTCACTTCAGAAATGGAGTTAAATCCCAGGCTCTGTGTCTTCCTACAAGCAAGACTTCTATTCGGGAAAGGGCAGTTACTTTTCAGCTCAAGCGAACTACATCTTTCATGAAGCTCACACGTTTCTCATCTTAACTGACAAGCATTGGATGTTACAGGACCAGTGCTTTGTATCAGTTTTGAAAGCAGAGTTGGACTACATATGGTCCTTATGTGTAGGAAACACCGTTCTTTTGTTCTCAGCACACTCACGTTTCCTGCTGTCTTAGAGACCCTAGAAAGCAAGAGCATGATTCTTGTTCTAAAGCAGAGTGTGATCAATGGATGAGAACTCTGCTGTGTGTTTCTCTTCAGAAATGGAGTTAAATCCCAGGCTCTGAGTCTTCCTAAAGCAAGAATTCTTTTCAGGTAAGGGCAGTTTCTTTACAGCTCAAACGAACTACATCCTTCACGATGCTCATACGTTTCTCATCTTAATTGACAAGCATTGGATGTTAGAGGACCTGTGGTTTGTTTCAGTTTCAGAAGCAGAGTTGAACTAGATATGGTCTGTATGTGTAGGAAACACCGTTCTCTTGTTCTGTGCACACTCAGATTTCCTGCTGTATTAGAGAAGCTAGAAAGCAAGAGCGTGTTCTCGCTCTAAAGCAGAGTGTGATCCATGGATGAGAACTATGCTGTTTGTTTCCCTTCAGAAATGGAGTTAAATCCCAGGCTCTGTGTCTTCCTACAAGCAAGACTTCGTTTCAGGTAAGGGTAGTCACTTCTTCTCTCAAAGGAACTACATCGTTCACGAAGCTCACACGTTTCTCATCTTAAATGACAAGCATTGGATGTTAGAGGACCAGTGCTTTGTTTCAGTTTCAGAAGCAGAATTTGACAAGACATGGTCCGTATGTGTAGGAAACATCGTTCTTTTTTTCTCAGCACACTCACGTTTCATGCTGTCTTAGAGCCTCTAGAAAGCAAGAGCGTGCTTCTTGCTCTAAAGCAGAGAGTGATCAATGGATGAGAAATCTGCTGTGTGTTTCACTTCAGAAATGGAGTTAAATCCTAAGCTCTGAGTCTTCCTACAAGGAAGACTTCGTTTCCGGAAAGGACGGTTACTTTATATCTCAAACGAAATACGTCGTTCATGAAGCTAACACGATTCTCATGTAAACTGACAAGCATTGGATGTTAGAGGACCAGTGCTTTGTATCAGTTTCAGAAGCAGAGTTGGACTAGATATGGTCCGTATGTGTAGGAAACATCGTTCTTTTGTTCTCTGCACACTCACATTTCATGCTGTCTTAGAGCCTCTAGAAAGCAAGAGCGTGCTTCTTGCTCTAAAGCAGAGTGTGATCAATGGATGAGAACTCTGCTGTGTGTTTCCCTTCAGAAATGGAGTTAAATCCCAGGCTCTGAGTCTTCCTAAAGCAAGAATTCTTTTCAGGTAAGGGCAGTTACTTTACATCTCAAACGAACTATGTCGTTCACGAAGCTCACACGATTCTCATCTTAACTGACAAGCATTGGGTGTTAGAGGACCTGTGGTTTGTTTCTGTTTCAGAAGCAGAGTTGAACTGGATATGGTGCGTATGTGTAGGAAACACCGTTCTTTTGTTCTGAGCACAGTCACGTTTCCTTTTGCATTAGAGACTCTAGAAAGCAAGAGCGTGCTTTTAGTTCTAAAGCATTGTGTGATCCATGGATGAGAACTCTGCTGTGTGTTTCACTTCAGAAATGGAGTTAAATCCCAGGCTCTGAGTCGTCCTAAAAACAAGACTTCTTTTCAGGTAAGGACAGTTTCTTTACAACTCAAATGAACTACATCGTTCACGAAGCTCACACGTTTCTCATCTTAAATGACGAGCATTGGATGTTAGAGGACCTGTGATTTGTTTCAGTTTCAGAAGCAGTGTTGAACTAGATATGGTGCGTATGTGCAGGAAACACCGTTCTTTGTTCTCAGCACACTCACGTTTCCTGCTGACTTAGTGACTCCAGAAAGCAAGAGCGTGCGTCTTGCTCTAAAGCAGAGTGTGATCAGTGGATGAGAACTATGCTGTGTGTTTCACTACAGAAATGGAGTTAAATCCCAGGCTCTGTGTCTTCCTACAAGCAATATTTCCTTTCAGGTAAGGGCAGTCACTTTTCAGCTCAAACGAACTACGTCTTTCACGAAGCTCACACGTTTCTCATCTTAATTGACAAGCATTGGATGTTACAGGACCAGTGCTTTGTATCAGTTTCAGAAGCAGAGTTGGACTAGACATGGTCTGTATGTGTAGGAAACACCGTTCTTTTGTTCTCAGCACACTCATATATCCTGCTGTATTAGAGACGCTAGAAAGCAAGAGCGTGCGTCTTGCTCTAAAGCAGAGTGGGATCAGTGGATGAGAACTATGCTGTGTGTTTCCCTTCAAAAATGGAGTTAAATCCCAGGCTCTGTGTCTTCCTACAAGCAAGACTTCATTTCGGGAAAGGGCAGTTACTTTTCAGCTCAAGCGAACTACATCTTTCATGAAGCTCACACGTTTCTCATCTTAACTGACAAGCATTGGATGTTACAGGACCAGTGCTTTGTATCAGTTTTGAAAGCAGAGTTGGACTACATATGGTCCTTATGTGTAGGAAACACCGTTCTTTTGTTTTCAGCACACTCAGGTTTCCTGCTGTCTTAGAGACCCTAGAAAGCAAGAGCATGATTCTTGTTCTAAAGCAGAGTGTGATCAATGGATGAGAACTCTGCTGTGTGTTTCTCTTCAGAAATGGAGTTAAATCCCAGGCTCTGAGTCTTCCTAAAGCAAGAATTCTTTTCAGGTAAGGGCAGTTTCTTTACAGCTCAAACGAACTACATCCTTCACGATGCTCATACCTTTCTCATCTTAATTGACAAGCATTGGATGTTAGAGGACCTGTGGTTTGTTTCAGTTTCAGAAGCAGAGTTGAACTAGATATGGTTCGTATGTGTAGGAAACACCATTCTATTGTTCTGAGCACAGTCACGTTACCTTTTGTATTAGAGACTCTAGAAAGCAAGAGCGTGCTTCTCGTTCTAAAGCAGTGTGTGATCCATGGATGAGAACTATGCTGTGTGTTTCACTTCAGAAATGGAGTTAAATTCCAGGCTCTGTGTCTTCCTACAAGCAAGAATACGTTTCAGGTAACGGCAGTCACTTTTCAGCTCAAACGAACTACATCGTTCACGAAGCTCACACGTTTCTCATCTTAACTGACAAGAATTGGATGTTAGAGGACCAGTGCTTTGTATCAGTTTCAGAAGCAGAGTTGGACTACATATGGTCCGTATGTGTAGGAAACATCGTTCTTTTGTTCTAAGCACACTCACGTTTCATGCTGTCCTAGAGCCTCTAGAAAGCAAGAGCGTGCTTCTTGCGCTAAAGCAGAGTGTGATCAGTGGATGAGAACTCTGCTGTGTGTTTCACTTCAGAAATAAGTTAAATCCCAGGCTCTGAGTCTTCCTAAAAACAAGACTTCTTTTCAGGAAAGGGCAGTTTCTTTACAACTCAAATGAACTACATCGTTCACGAAGCTCACACGTTTCTCATCTAAAATGACAAGCATTGGATGTTAGAGGACCATTGCTTTGTGTCAGTTTCAGAAGCAGAATTTGACAAGACATGGTCCATATGTGTAGGAAACATCGTTCTTTTGTTCTCAGCACACTCACGTTTCATGCTCTCTTAGAGCCTCTAGAAATCAAGAGTGTGCTTCTTGCTCTAAAGCAGAGTGTGGTCAATGGATGAGAAATCTGCTGTGTGTTTCACTTCAGAAATGGAGTTAAATTCCAGGCTCTGAGTCTTCCTACAAGGAAGACTTCGTTTCCGGAAAGGGCAGTTACTTTACATCTCAAACGAAATACGTCGTTTACGAAGCTCACACGATTCTCATCTAAACTGACAAGCATTGGATGTTAGAGGACCAGTGCTTTGTATCAGTTTCAGAAGCAGAGTTGGACTAGATATGGTCCGTATGTGTAGGAAACACCGTTCTTTTGTTCTCAGCACACTCACCTTTCTTGCTGTCTTAGAGATTTTAGAAAGCAAGAGCATGCTTCTCGCTCTAAAGCAGAGTGTGATCAATGGATGAGAACTCTGCTGTGTGTTTCCCTTCAGAAATGGAGTTAAATCCCAGGCTCTGAGTCTTCCTAAAGCAAGAATTCTTTTCAGGTAAGGGCAGTTTCTTTACAGCTCAAACGAACTACATCCTTCACAAAGCTCACACGTTTCTCATCTTAACTGACAAGCATTGGGTCTTAGAGGACCTGTGGTTTGTTTCAGTATCAGAAGCAGAGTTGAACTAGATATGGTCCGTATGTGTAGGAAACACCGTTCTTTTGTTCTCAGCCAACTCACGTATCCTGCTCTCTTAGAGACTCTAGAAAGCAAGAGCATGATTCTTGTTCTAAAGCAGAGTGTGATCAATGGATGAGAACTCTGCTGTGTGTTTCTCTTCAGAAATGGAGTTAAATCCCAGGCTCTGAGTCTTCCTAAAGCAAGAATTCTTTTCAGGTAAGGGCAGTTTCTTTACAGCTCAAATGAACTACATCCTTCACGAAGCTCACACGTTTCTCATCTTAACTGACAAGCATTGGGTGTTAGAGGACCTGTGGTTTGTTTCTGTTTCAGAAGCAGAGTTGAACTAGATATGGTCCGTATGTGTAGGAAACACAGTTCTCTTGTTCTGAGCACACTCAGATTTCCTGCTGTATTAGAGAAGCTAGAAAGCAAGAGCGTGTTCTCGCTCTAAAGCAGAGTGTGATCCATGGATGAGAACTATGCTGTTTGTTTAACTTCAGAAATGGAGTTAAATCCCAGGCTGTGTGTCTTCCTACAAGCAAGACTTCGTTTCAGGTAATGGCAGTCACTTCTCAGCTCAAAGGAACTACATCGTTAACGAGGTCACACATTTCTCATCTTGAATGACAAGCATTGGATGTTAGAGGAACAGTGCTCTGTATCAGTTTCAGAAGCAGAGTTGGATTACATATGGTCCGTATGTGTAGGAAACATTGTTCTTTTGTTCTCTGCACACTCACATTTCATGCTGTCTTAGAGCCTCTAGAAAGCAAGAGCTTGCTTCTTGCTCTAAAGCAGAGTGTGATCAATGGATGAGAACTCTGCTGTGTGTTTTACTTCAGAAATGGAGTTAAATCCCAGGCTCTGTGTCTCCAACAAGCAAGACTTCGTTTCAGGTAATGGCAGTCACTTCTCAGCTCAAAGGAACTACATCGTTAACGAAGCTCACACGTTTCTCATCTTAAATGACAAGCATTGGATGTTAGAGGACCAGTGCTTTATATCAGTTTCAGAAGAAGAGTAGGACTACATATGGTCCGTATGTGTAGGAAACATCGTTCTTTTGTTCTCTGCACACTCACATTTCATGCTGTCTTAGAGCCTCTAGAAAGCAAGAGCATGCTTCTTGCTCTAAAGCAGAGTGTGATCAATGGATGAGAACTCTGCTGTGTGTTTTACTTCAGAAATGGAGTTAAATCCCAGGCTCTGAGTCTTCCTACAAAAAAGACTTCGTTTCAGGTTAGGGCAGTTACTTTACATCTCAAACTAACTATGTCGTTCACGAAGCTCACACGATTCTCATCTTAATTGACAAGCATTGGATGTTAGAGGACCTGTGGTTTGTTTCAGTTTCAGTAGCAGAGTTGAACTAGATATGGTGCGTATGTGTAGGAAACACCGTTCTTTTGTTCTGAGCACAGTCACGTTTCCTTTTGCATTAGAGACTCTAGAAAGCAAGAGCGTGCTTCTCGTTCTAAAGCAGTGTGTGATCCATGGATGAGAACTCTGCTGTGTGTTTCACTTCAGAAATGGAGTTAAATCCCAGGCTCTGAGTCGTCCTAAAAACAAGAGTTCTTTTCAGGTAAGGGCAGTTTCTTTACAACTCAAATGAACTACATCGTTCACGAAGCTCACACGTTTCTCATCTTAAATGACGAGCATTGGATGTTAGAGGACCTGTGATTTGTTTCAGTTTCAGAAGCAGTGTTGAACTAGATATGGTGCGTATGTGTAGGAAACACCGTTCTTTGTTCTCAGCACACTCACGTTTCCTGCTGACTTAGTGACTCCAGAAAGCAAGAGCGTGCGTCTTGCTCTAAAGCAGAGTGTGATCAGTGGATGAGAACTATGCTGTGTGTTTCACTACAGAAATGGAGTTAAATCCCAGGCTCTGTGTCTTCCTACAAGCAATATTTCCTTTCAGGTAAGGGCAGTCACTTTTCAGCTCAAACGAACTACGTCTTTCACGAAGCTCACACGTTTCTCATCTTAACTGACAAGCATTGGATGTTACAGGACCAGTGCTTTGTATCAGTTTCAGAAGCAGAGTTGGACTAGACATGGTCTGTATGTGTAGGAAACACCGTTCTTTTGTTCTCAGCACACTCATATATCCTGCTGTATTAGAGACGCTAGAAAGCAAGAGCGTGCATCTTACTCTAAAGCAGAGTGTGATCAGTGGATGAGAACTATGCTGTGTGTTTCACTACAGAAATGGAGTTAAATCCCAGGCTCTGTGTCTTCCTACAAGCAAGACTTCTTTTCGGGAAAGGGCAGTTACTTTTCAGCTCAAGCGAACTACATCTTTCATGAAGCTGACACGTTTCTCATCTTAACTGACAAGCATTGGATGTTACAGGACCAGTGCTTTGTATCAGTTTTGAAAGCAGAGTTGGACTACATATGGTCCTTATGTGTAGGAAACACCGTTCTTTTGTTTTCAGCACACTCACGTTTCCTGCTCTCTTAGAGACTCTAGAAAGCAAGAGCATGATTCTTGTTCTAAAGCAGAGTGTGATCAATGGATGAGAACTCTGCTGTGTGTTTCCCTTCAGAAATGGAGTTAAATCCCAGGCTCTGAGTCTTCCTAAAGCAAGAATTCTTTTCAGGTAAGGGCAGTTTCTTTACAGCTCAAATGAACTACATCCTTCACGAAGCTCACACGTTTCTCATCTTAACTGACAAGCATTGGGTGTTAGAGGACCTGTGGTTTGTTTCTGTTTCAGAAGCAGAGTTGAACTAGATATGGTCCGTATGTGTAGGAAACACAGTTCTCTTGTTCTGAGCCCACTCAGATTTCCTGCTGTATTAGAGAAGCTAGAAAGCAAGAGCGTGTTCTCGCTCTAAAGCAGAGTGTGATCCATGGATGAGAACTATGCTGTTTGTTTAACTTCAGAAATGGAGTTAAATCCCAGGCTGTGTGTCTTCCTACAAGCAAGACTTCGTTTCAGGTAATGGCAGTCACTTCTCAGCTCAAAGGAACTACATTGTTAACGAAGCTCACACATTTCTCATCTTAAATGACAAGCATTGGATGTTAGAGGAACAGTGCTCTGTATCAGTTTCAGAAGCAGAGTTGGACTACATATGGTCTGTATGTGTAGGAAACATTGTTCTTTTGTTCTCTGCACACTCACTTTTCATGCTGTCTTAGAGCCTCTTGAAAGCAAGAGCGTGCTTCTTGCTCTAAAGCAGAGTGTGATCAATGGATGAGAACTCTGCTGTGTGTTTTACTTCAGAAATGGAGTTAAATCCCAGGCTCTGTGTCTCCAACAAGCAAGACTTCGTTTCAGGTAATGGCAGTCACTTCTCAGCTCAAAGGAACTACATCGTTAACGAAGCTCACACGTTTCTCATCTTAAATGACAAGCATTGGATGTTAGAAGACCAGTGCTTTATATCAGTTTCAGAAGAAGAGTTGGACTATATATGGTCCGTATGTGTAGGAAACATCGTTCTTTTGTTCTCTGCACACTCACATTTCATGCTGTCTTAGAGCCTCTAGAAAGCAAGAGCGTGCTTCTTGCTCTAAAGCAGAGTGTGATCAATGGATGAGAACTCTGCTGTGTGTTTTACTTCAGAAATGGAGTTAAATCCCAGGCTCTGAGTCTTCCTACAAAAAAGACTTCGTTTCAGGTTAGGGCAGTTACTTTACATCTCAAACGAACTATGTCGTTCACGAAGCTCACACGATTCTCATCTTAATTGACAAGCATTGGATGTTAGAGGACCTGTGGTTTGTTTCAGTTTCAGAAGCAGAGTTGAACTAGATATGGTCTGTATGTGTAGGAAACACCGTTCTCTTGTTCTGTGCACACTCAGATTTCCTGCTGTATTAGAGAAGCTAGAAAGCAAGAGCGTGTTCTCGCTCTAAAGCAGAGTGTGATACATGGATGAGAACTATGCTGTTTGTTTCCCTTCAGAAATGGAGTTAAATCCCAGGCTCTGTGTCTTCCTACAAGCAAGACTACGTTTCAGGTAACGGCAGTCACTTTTCAGCTCAAACGAACTACATCGTTCACGAAGCTCACACGTTTCTCATCTTAACTGACAAGAATTGGATGTTAGAGGACCAGTGCTTTGTATCAGTTTCAGAAGCAGAGTTGGACTACATATGGTCCGTATGTGTAGGGAAACATCGTTCTTTTGTTCTCAGCACACTCACGTTTCATGCTGTCCTAGAGCCTCTAGAAAGCAAGAGCGTGCTTCTTGCGCTAAAGCAGAGTGTGATCAATGGATGAGAACTCTGCTGTGTGTTTCTCTTCAGAAATGGAGTTAAATCCCAGGCTCTGAGTCTTCCTAAAGCAAGAATTCTTTTCAGGTAAGGGCAGTTTCTTTACAGCTCAAACGAACTACATCCTTCACGATGCTCATACGTTTCTCATCTTAATTGACAAGCATTGGATGTTAGAGGACCTGTGGTTTGTTTCAGTTTCAGAAGCAGAGTTGAACTAGATATGGTCTGTATGTGTAGGAAACACCGTTCTCTTGTTCTGTGCACACTCAGATTTCCTGCTGTATTAGAGAAGCTAGAAAGCAAGAGCGTGTTCTCGCTCTAAAGCAGAGTGTGATACATGGATGAGAACTATGCTGTTTGTTTCCCTTCAGAAATGGAGTTAAATCCCAGGCTCTGTGTCTTCCTACAAGCAAGACTACGTTTCAGGTAACGGCAGTCACTTTTCAGCTCAAACGAACTACATCGTTCACGAAGCTCACACGTTTCTCATCTTAACTGACAAGAATTGGATGTTAGAGGACCAGTGCTTTGTATCAGTTTCAGAAGCAGAGTTGGACTACATATGGTCCGTATGTGTAGGAAACATCGTTCTTTTGTTCTAAGCACACTCACGTTTCCTGCTGTCCTAGAGCCTCTAGAAAGCAAGAGCGTGCTTCTTGCGCTAAAGCAGAGTGTGATCAGTGGATGAGAACTCTGCTGTGTGTTTCACTTCAGAAATAGAGTTAAATCCCCGGCTCTGAGTCTTCCTAAAAACAAGACTTCTTTTCAGGAAAGGGCAGTTTCTTTACAACTCAAATGAACTACATCGTTCACGAAGCTCACACGTTTCTCATCTAAAATGTCAAGCATTGGATGTTAGAGGACCATTGCTTTGTGTCAGTTTCAGAAGCAGAATTTGACAAGACATGGTCCGTATGTGTAGGAAACATCGTTCTTTTGTTCTCAGCACACTCACGTTTCATGCTCTCTTAGAGCCTCTAGAAATCAAGAGTGTGCTTCTTGCTCTAAAGCAGAGTGTGATCAATGGATGAGAAATCTGCTGTGTGTTTCACTTCAGAAATGGAGTTAAATTCCAGGCTCTGAGTCTTCCTACAAGGAAGACTTCGTTTCCGGAAAGGGCAGTTACTTTACATCTCAAACGAAATACGTCGTTTACGAAGCTCACACGATTCTCATCTAAACTGACAAGCATTGGATGTTAGAGGACCAGTGCTTTGTATCAGTTTCAGAAGCAGAGTTGGACTAGATATGGTCCGTATGTGTAGGAAACACCGTTCTTTTGTTCTCAGCAAACTCACGTATCCTGCTCTCTTATAGACTCTAGAAAGCAAGAGCATGATTCTTGTTCTAAAGCAGAGTGTGATCAATGGATGAGAACTCTGCTGTGTGTTTCCCTTCAGAAATGGAGTTAAATCCCAGGCTCTGAGTCTTCCTAAAGCAAGAATTCTTTTCAGGTAAGGGCAGTTTCTTTACAGCTCAAATGAACTACATCCTTCACGAAGCTCACACGTTTCTCATCTTAACTGACAAGCATTGGGTGTTAGAGGACCTGTGGTTTGTTTCTGTTTCAGAAGCAGAGTTGAACTAGATATGGTCCGTATGTGTAGGAAACACAGTTCTCTTGTTCTGAGCCCACTCAGATTTCCTGCTGTATTAGAGAAGCTAGAAAGCAAGAGCGTGTTCTCGCTCTACAGCAGAGTGTGATCCATGGATGAGAACTATGCTGTTTGTTTAACTTCAGAAATGGAGTTAAATCCCAGGCTGTGTGTCTTCCTACAAGCAAGACTTCGTTTCAGGTAATGGCAGTCACTTCTCAGCTCAAAGGAACTACATTGTTAACGAAGCTCACACATTTCTCATCTTAAATGACAAGCATTGGATGTTAGAGGAACAGTGCTCTGTATCAGTTTCAGAAGCAGAGTTGGACTACATATGGTCCGTATGTGTAGGAAACATTGTTCTTTTGTTCTCTGCACACTCACTTTTCATGCTGTCTTAGAGCCTCTTGAAAGCAAGAGCGTGCTTCTTGCTCTAAAGCAGAGTGTGATCAATGGATGAGAACTCTGCTGTGTGTTTTACTTCAGAAATGGAGTTAAATCCCAGGCTCTGTGTCTCCAACAAGCAAGACTTCGTTTCAGGTAATGGCAGTCACTTCTCAGCTCAAAGGAACTACATCGTTAACGAAGCTCACACGTTTCTCATCTTAAATGACAAGCATTGGATGTTAGAAGACCAGTGCTTTATATCAGTTTCAGAAGAAGAGTTGGACTATATATGGTCCGTATGTGTAGGAATCATCGTTCTTTTGTTCTCTGCACACTCACATTTCATGCTGTCTTAGAGCCTCTAGAAAGCAAGAGCGTGCTTCTTGCTCTAAAGCAGAGTGTGATCAATGGATGAGAACTCTGCTGTGTGTTTTACTTCAGAAATGGAGTTAAATCCCAGGCTCTGAGTCTTCCTACAAAAAAGACTTCGTTTCAGGTTAGGGCAGTTACTTTACATCTCAAACGAACTATGTCGTTCACGAAGCTCACACGATTCTCATCTTAATTGACAAGCATTGGATGTTAGAGGACCCGTGGTTTGTTTCAGTTTCAGAAGCAGAGTTGAACTAGATATGGTGCGTATGTGTAGGAAACACCGTTCTTTTCTTCTGAGCACAGTCACGTTTCCTTTTGCATTAGAGACTCTAGAAAGCAAGAGCGTGCTTCTCGTTCTAAAGCAGTGTGTGATCCATGGATGAGAACTCTGCTGTGTGTTTCACTTCAGAAATGGAGTTAAATCCCAGGCTCTGAGTCGTCCTAAAAACAAGACTTCTTTTCAGGTAAGGGCAGTTTCTTTACAACTCAAATGAACTACATCGTTCACGAAGCTCACACGTTTCTCATCTTAAATGACGAGCATTGGATGTTAGAGGACCTGTGATTTGTTTCAGTTTCAGAAGCAGTGTTGAACTAGATATGGTGCGTATGTGTAGGAAACACAGTTCTTTGTTCTCAGCACACTCACGTTTCCTGCTGACTTAGTGACTCCAGAAAGCAAGAGCGTGCGTCTTGCTCTAAAGCAGAGTGTGATCAGTGGATGAGAACTATGCTGTGTGTTTCACTACAGAAATGGAGTTAAATCCCAGGCTCTGTGTCTTCCTACAAGCAATATTTCCTTTCAGGTAAGGGCAGTCACTTTTCAGCTCAAACGAACTACGTCTTTCACGAAGCTCACATGTTTCTCATCTTAACTGACAAGCATTGGATGTTACAGGACCAGTGCTTTGTATCAGTTTCAGAAGCAGAGTTGGACTAGACATGGTCTGTATGTGTAGGAAACACCGTTCTTTTGTTCTCAGCACACTCATATATCCTGCTGTATTAGAGACGCTAGAAAGCAAGAGCATGCTTCTCGCTCTAAAGCAGAGTGTGATCCATGGATGAGAACTATGCTGTGTGTTTCACTTCAGAAATGGAGTTAAATCCCAGGCTCTGTGTCTTCCTACAAGCAAGACTTCTTTTCAGGAAAGGGCAGTTACTTTTCAGCTCAAGCGAACTACATCTTTCATGAAGCTCACACGTTTCTCATCTTAACTGACAAGCATTGGATGTTACAGGACCAGTGCTTTGTATCAGTTTTGAAAGCAGAGTTGGACTACATATGGTCCTTATGTGTAGGAAACACCGTTCTTTTGTTCTCAGCACACTCACGTTTCCTGCTGTCTTAGAGACCCTAGAAAGCAAGAGCATGATTCTTGTTCTAAAGCAGAGTGTGATCAATGGATGAGAACTCTGCTGTGTGTTTCTCTTCAGAAATGGAGTTAAATCCCAGGCTCTGAGTCTTCCTAAAGCAAGAATTCTTTTCAGGTAAGGGCAGTTTCTTTACAGCTCAAACGAACTACATCCTTCACGATGCTCATACGTTTCTCATCTTAATTGACAAGCATTGGATGTTAGAGGACCTGTGGTTTGTTTCAGTTTCAGAAGCAGAGTTGAACTAGATATGGTCTGTATGTGTAGGAAACACCGTTCTCTTGTTCTGTGCACACTCAGATTTCCTGCTGTATTAGAGAAGCTAGAAAGCAAGAGCGTGTTCTCGCTCTAAAGCAGAGTGTGATCCATGGATGAGAACTATGCTGTTTGTTTCCCTTCAGAAATGGAGTTAAATCCCAGGCTCTGTGTCTTCCTACAAGCAAGACTTCGTTTCAGGTAAGGGCAGTCACTTCTTCTCTCAAAGGAACTACATCGTTCACGAAGCTCACACGTTTCTCATCTTAAATGACAAGCATTGGATGTTAGAGGACCAGTGCTTTGTTTCAGTTTCAGAAGCAGAATTTGACAAGACATGGTCCGTATGTGTAGGAAACATCGTTCTTTTTTTCTCAGCACACTCACGTTTCATGCTGTCTTAGAGCCTCTAGAAAGCAAGAGCGTGCTTCTTGCTCTAAAGCAGAGAGTGATCAATGGATGAGAACTCTGCTGTGTGTTTCCCTTCAGAAATGGAGTTAAATCCCAGGCTCTGAGTCTTCCCAAAGCAAGAATTCTTTTCAGGTAAGGGCAGTTTCTTTACAGCTCAAATGAACTACATCCTTCACGAAGCTCACACGTTTCTCATCTTAACTGACAAGCATTGGGTGTTAGAGGACCTGTGGTTTGTTTCTGTTTCAGAAGCAGAGTTGAACTAGATATGGTCCGTATGTGTAGGAAACACAGTTCTCTTGTTCTGAGCACACTCAGATTTCCTGCTGTATTAGAGAAGCTAGAAAGCAAGAGCGTGTTCTCGCTCTAAAGCAGAGTGTGATCCATGGATGAGAACTATGCTGTTTGTTTAACTTCAGAAATGGAGTTAAATCCCAGGCTGTGTGTCTTCCTACAAGCAAGACTTCGTTTCAGGTAATGGCAGTCACTTCTCAGCTCAAAGGAACTACATCGTTAACGAAGCTCACACATTTCTCATCTTAAATGACAAGCATTGGATGTTAGAGGAACAGTGCTCTGTATCAGTTTCAGAAGCAGAGTTGGACTACATATGGTCCGTATGTGTAGGAAACATTGTTCTTTTGTTCTCTGCACACTCACTTTTCATGCTGTCTTAGAGCCTCTTGAAAGCAAGAGCGTGCTTCTTGCTCTAAAGCAGAGTGTGATCAATGGATGAGAACTCTGCTGTGTGTTTTACTTCAGAAATGGAGTTAAATCCCAGGCTCTGTGTCTCCAACAAGCAAGACTTCGTTTCAGGTAATGGCAGTCACTTCTCAGCTCAAAGGAACTACATCGTTAACGAAGCTCACACGTTTCTCATCTTAAATGACAAGCATTGGATGTTAGAGGACCAGTGCTTTATATCAGTTTCAGAAGAAGAGTTGGACTACATATGGTCCATATGTGTAGGAAACATCGTTCTTTTGTTCTCTGCACACTCACATTTCATGCTGTCTTAGAGCCTCTAGAAAGCAAGAGCATGCTTCTTGCTCTAAAGCAGAGTGTGATCAATGGATGAGAACTCTGCTGTGTGTTTCCCTTCAGAAATGGAGTTAAATCCCAGGCTCTGAGTCTTCCTACAAGGAAGACTTCGTTTCCGGAAAGGACGGTTACTTTATATCTCAAACGAAATACGTCGTTCATGAAGCTAACACGATTCTCATGTAAACTGACAAGCATTGGATGTTAGAGGACCAGTGCTTTGTATCAGTTTCAGAAGCAGAGTTGGACTAGATATGGTCCGTATGTGTAGGAAACACCGTTCTTTTGTTCTCAGCACACTCACCTTTCCTGCTGTCTTAGAGATTTTAGAAAGCAAGAGCATGCTTCTCGCTCTAAAGCAGAGTGTGATCAATGGATGAGAACTCTGCTGTGTGTTTCCCTTCAGAAATGGAGTTAAATCCCAGGCTCTGAGTCTTCCTAAAGCAAGAATTCTTTTCAGGTAAGGGCAGTTACTTTACATCTCAAACGAACTATGTCGTTCACGAAGCTCACACGATTCTCATCTTAACTGACAAGCATTGGATGTTAGAGGACCTGTGGTTTGTTTCAGGTTCAGAAGCACAGTTGAACTAGATATGGTTCGTATGTGTAGGAAACACCGTTCTATTGTTCTGAGCACAGTCATGTTACCTTTTGTATTAGAGATTCTAGAAAGCAAGAGCGTGCTTCTCGTTCTAAAGCAGTGTGTGATCCATGGATGAGAACTCTGCTGTGTGTTTCCCTTCAGAAATGGAGTTAAATCCCAGGCTCTGAGTCTTCCTAAAGCAAGAATTCTTTTCAGGTAAGGGCAGTTTCTTTACAGCTCAAATGAACTACATCCTTCACGAAGCTCACACGTTTCTCATCTTAACTGACAAGCATTGGGTGTTAGAGGACCTGTGGTTTGTTTCTGTTTCAGAAGCAGAGTTGAACTAGATATGGTCCGTATGTGTAGGAAACACAGTTCTCTTGTTCTGAGCACACTCAGATTTCCTGCTGTATTAGAGAAGCTAGAAAGCAAGAGCGTGTTCTCGCTCTAAAGCAGAGTGTGATCCATGGATGAGAACTATGCTGTTTGTTTAACTTCAGAAATGGAGTTAAATCCCAGGCTGTGTGTCTTCCTACAAGCAAGACTTCGTTTCAGGTAATGGCAGTCAGTTCTAAGCTCAAAGGAACTACATCGTTAACGAAGCTCACACGTTTCTCATCTTAAATGACAAGCATTGGATGTTAGAGGAACAGTGCTCTGTATCAGTTTCAGAAGCAGAGTTGGACTACATATGGTCCGTACGTGTAGGAAACATTGTTCTTTTGTTCTCTGCACACTCACATTTCATGCTGTCTTAGAGCCTCTAGAAAGCAAGAGCGTGTTCTTGCTCTAAAGCAGAGTGTGATCCATGGATGAGAACTATGCTGTTTGTTTAACTTCAGAAATGGAGTGAAATCCCAGGCTCTGTGTCTTCCTACAAGCAAGACTTCTTTTCGGGAAAGGGCAGTTACTTTTCAGCTCAAGCGAACTACATCTTTCATGAAGCTCACACGTTTCTCATCTTAACTGACAAGCATTGGATGTTACAGGACCAGTGCTTTGTATCAGTTTCGAAAGCAGAGTTGGACTACATATGGTCCTTATGTGTAGGAAACACCGTTCTTTTGTTCTCTGCACACTCACGTTTCCTGCTGTATTAGAGACCCTAGAAAGCAAGAGCATGATTCTTGTTCTAAAGCAGAGTGTGATCAATGGATGAGAACTCTGCTGTGTGCTTCTCTTCAGAAATGGAGTTAAATCCCAGGCTCTGAGTCTTCCTAAAGCAAGAATTCTTTTCAGGTAAGGGCAGTTTCTTTACAGCTCAAACGAACTACATCCTTCACGATGCTCATACGTTTCTCATCTTAATTGACAAGCATTGGATGTTAGAGGACCTGTGGTTTGTTTCAGTTTCAGAAGCAGAGTAGAACTAGATATGGTCTGTATGTGTAGGAAACACCGTTCTCTTGTTCTGTGCACACTCAGATTTCCTGCTGTATTAGAGAAGCTAGAAAGCAAGAGCGTGTTCTCGCTCTAAAGCAGAGTGTGATCCATGGATGAGAACTATGCTGTTTGTTTCCCTTCAGAAATGGAATTAAATCCCAGGCTCTGTGTCTTCCTACAAGCAAGACTTCGTTTCAGGTAAGGGCAGTCACTTCTTCTCTCAAAGGAACTACATCGTTCAAGAAGCTCACACGTTTCTCATCTTAAATGACAAGCATTGGATGTTAGAGGACCAGTGCCTTGTTTCAGTTTCAGAAGCAGAATTTGACAAGACATGGTCCGTATGTGTAGGAAACACCGTTCTATTGTTCTGAGCACAGTCACGTTACCTTTTGTATTAGAGACTCTAGAAAGCAAGAGCGTGCTTCTCGTTCTAAAGCAGTGTGTGATCCATGGATGAGAACTATGCTGTGTGTTTCACTTCAGAAATGGAGTTAAATTCCAGGCTCTGTATCTTCCTACAAGCAAGACTACGTTTCAGGTAACGGCAGTCACTTTTCAGCTCAAACGAACTACATCGTTCACGAAGCTCACACGTTTCTCATCTTAACTGACAAGAATTGGATGTTAGAGGACCAGTGCTTTGTATCAGTTTCAGAAGCAGAGTTGGACTACATATGGTCCGTATGTGTAGGAAACATCGTTCTTTTGTTCTCAGCACACTCACGTTTCATGCTGTCCCAGAGCCTCTAGAAAGCAAGAGCGTGCTTCTTGCGCTAAAGCAGAGTGTGATCAGTGGATGAGAACTCTGCTGTGTGTTTCACTTCAGAAATAGAGTTAAATCCCAGGCTCTGAGTCTTCCTAAAAACAAGACTTCTTTTCAGGAAAGGGCAGTTTCTTTACAACTCAAATGAACTACATCGTTCACGAAGCTCACACGTTTCTCATCTAAAATGACAAGCATTGGATGTTAGAGGACCATTGCTTTGTGTCAGGTTCAGAAGCAGAATTTGACAAGACATGGTCTGGTATGTGTAGGAAACATCGTTCTTTTGTTCTCAGCACACTCACCTTTCATGCTCTCTTAGAGCCTCTAGAAATCAAGAGTGTGCTTCTTGCTCTAAAGCAGAGTGTGATCAATGGATGAGAAATCTGCTGTGTGTTTCATTTCAGAAATGGAGTTAAATTCCAGGCTCTGAGTCTTCCTACAAGGAAGACTTCGTTTCCGGAAAGGGCAGTTACTTTACATCTCAAACGAAATACGTCGTTTACGAAGCTCACACGATTCTCATCTAAACTGACAAGCATTGGATGTTAGAGGACCTGTGGTTTGTTTCAGTATCAGAAGCAGAGTTGAACTAGATATGGTCCGTATGTGTAGGAAACACCGTTCTTTTGTTCTCAGCAAACTCACGTATCCTGCTGTCTTAGAGACTCTAGAAAGCAAGAGCATGATTCTTGTTCTAAAGCAGAGTGTGATCAATGGATGCGAACTCTGCTGTGTGTTTCCCTTCAGAAATGGAGTTAAATCCCAGGCTCTGAGTCTTCCTAAAGCAAGAATTCTTTTCAGGTAAGGGCAGTTTCTTTACAGCTCAAACGAACTACATCCTTCACAAAGCTCACACGTTTCTCATCTTAACTGACAAGCTTTGGGTGTTCGAGGACCTGTGGTTTGTTTCAGTATCAGAAGCAGAGTTGAACTAGATATGGTCCGTATGTGTAGGAAACACCGTTCTTTTGTTCTCAGCAAACTCACGTATCCTGCTGTCTTAGAGACTCTAGATAGCAAGAGCATGATTCTTGTTCTAAAGCAGAGTGTGATCAATGGATGCGAACTCTGCTGTGTGTTTCCCTTCAGAAATGGAGTTAAATCCCAGGCTCTGAGTCTTCCTAAAGCAAGAATTCTTTTCAGGTAAGGGCAGTTTCTTTACAGATCAAACGAACTACATCCTTCACAAAGCTCACACGTTTCTCATCTTAACTGACAAGCATTGGGTGTTAGAGAACCTGTGGTTTGTTTCAGTATCAGACGCAGAGTTGAACTAGATTTGGTCCGTATGTGTAGGAAACACAGTTCTCTTGTTCTGAGCACACTCAGATTTCCTGCTGTATTAGAGAAGCTAGAAAGCAAGAGCGTGTTCTCGCTCTAAAGCAGAGTGTGATCCATAGATGAAAACTATGCTATTTGTTTCCCTTCAGAAATGGAGTTAAATCCCAGGCTGTGTGTCTTCCTACAAGCAAGACTTCGTTTCAGGTAATGGCAGTCACTTCTCAGCTCAAAGGAACTACATCGTTAACGAAGCTCACACGTTTCTCATCTTAAATGACAAGCATTGGATGTTAGAGGACCAGTGCTTTGTATCAGTTTCAGAAGCAGAGTTGGACTACATATGGTCTGTATGTGTAGGAAACATTGTTCTTTTGTTCTCTGCACACTCACATTTCATGCTGTCTTAGAGCCTGTAGAAAGCAAGAGCTTGCTTCTTGCTCTAAAGCAGAGTGTGATCAATGGAAGAGAACTCTGCTGTGTGTTTTACTTCAGAAATGGAGTTAAATCCCAGGCTCTGTGTCTCCTACAAGCAAGACTTCGTTTCAGGTAAGGGCAGTCACTTCTCAGCTCAAAGGAACTACATCGTTAACGAAGCTCACACGTTTCTCATCTTAAATGACAAGCATTGGATGTTAGAGCACCAGTGCTTTATATCAGTTTCTGAAGAAGAGTTGGACTACATATGGTCCGTATGTGTAGGAAACATCGTTCTTTTGTTCTCTGCACACTCACATTTCATGCTGTCTTAGAGCCTCTAGAAAGCAAGAGCGTGCTTCTTGCTCTAAAGCAGAGTGTGATCAATGGATGAGAACTCTGCTGTGTGTTTTACTTCAGAAATGGAGTTAAATCCCAGGCTCTGTGTCTCCTACAAGCAAGACTTCGTTTCAGGTAAGGGCAGTCACTTCTCAGCTCAAAGGAACTACATCGTTAACGAAGCTCACACGTTTCTCATCTTAAATGACAAGCATTGGATGTTAGAGCACCAGTGCTTTATATCAGTTTCTGAAGAAGAGTTGGACTACATATGGTCCGTATGTGTAGGAAACATCGTTCTTTTGTTCTCTGCACACTCACATTTCATGCTGTCTTAGAGCCTCTAGAAAGCAAGAGCGTGCTTCTTGCTCTAAAGCAGAGTGTGATCAATGGATGAGAACTCTGCTGTGTGTTTCCCTTCAGAAATGGAGTTAAATCCCAGGCTCTGAGTCTTCCTAAAGCAAGAATTCTTTTCAGGTAAGGGCAGTTTCTTTACAGCTCAAATGAACTACATCCTTCACGAAGCTCACACGTTTCTCATCTTAACTGACAAGCATTGGGTGTTAGAGGACCTGTGGTTTGTTTCTGTTTCAGAAGCAGAGTTGAACTAGATATGGTCTGTATGTGTAGGAAACACAGTTCTCTTGTTCTGTGCACACTCAGATTTCCTGCTGTATTAGAGAAGCTAGAAAGCAAGAGCGTGTTCTCGCTCTAAAGCAGAGTGTGATCCATGGATGATAACTATGCTGTTTGTTTCCCTTCAGAAATGGAGTTAAATCCCAGGCACTGTGTCTTCCTACAAGCAAGACTTCGTTTCAGGTAAGGGCAGTCACTTCTTCTCTCAAAGGAACTACATCGTTCACGAAGCTCACACGTTTCTCATCTTAAATGACAAGCATTGGATGTTAGAGGACCAGTGCTTTGTTTCAGTTTCAGAAGCAGAATTTGACAAGACATGGTCCGTATGTGTAGGAAACATCGTTCTTTTTTTCTCAGCACACTCACGTTTCATGCTGTCTTAGAGCCTCTAGAAAGTAAGAGCGTGCTTCTTGCTCTAAAGCAGAGAGTGATCAATGGATGAGAAATCTGCTGTGTGTTTCACTTCAGAAATGGAGTTAAATCCTAAGCTCTGAGTCTTCCTACAAGGAAGACTTCGTTTCCGGAAAGGACGGTTACTTTATATCTCAAACGAAATACGTCGCTCATGAAGCTAACACGATTCTCATGTAAACTGACAAGCATTGGATGTTAGAGGACCAGTGCTTTGTATCAGTTTCAGAAGCAGAGTTGGACTAGATATGGTCCGTATGTGTAGGAAACACCGTTCTTTTGTTCTCAGCACACTCACCTTTCCTGCTGTCTTAGAGATTTTAGAAAGCAAGAGCATGCTTCTCGCTCTAAAGCAGAGTGTGATCAATGGATGATAACTCTGCTGTGTGTTTCCCTTCAGAAATGGAGTTAAATCCCAGGCTCTGAGTCTTCCTAAAGCAAGAATTCTTTTCAGGTAAGGGCAGTTACTTTACATCTCAAACGAACTACGTCGTTCACGAAGCTCACACGATTCTCATCTTAACTGACAAGCATTGGATGTTAGAGGACCTGTGGTTTGTTTCAGTTTCAGAAGCAGAGTTGAACTAGATATGGTTCGTATGTGTAGGAAACACCGTTCTATTGTTCTGAGCACAGTCACGTTACCTTTTGTATCAGAGACTCTAGAAAGCAAGAGCGTGCTTCTCGTTCTAAAGCAGTGTGTGATCCATGGATGAGAACTATGCTGTGTGTTTCATTTCAGAAATGGAGTTAAATCCCAAGCTCTGAGTCTTCCTACAAGGAAGACTTCGTTTCCAGAAAGGACAGTTACTTTATATCTCAAACGAAATACGTCGTTCATGAAGCTAACACGATTCTCATGTAAACTGACAAGCATTGGATGTTAGAGGACCAGTGCTTTGTATCAGTTTCAGAAGCAGAGTTGGACTACATATGGTCCGTATGTGTAGGAAACATCGTTCTTTTGTTCTAAGCACACTCACGTTTCATGCTGTCCTAGAGCCTCTAGAAAGCAAGAGCGTGCTTCTTGCGCTAAAGCAGAGTGTGATCAGTGGATGAGAACTCTGCTGTGTGTTTCACTTCAGAAATAGAGTTAAATCCCAGGCTCTGAGTCTTCCTAAAAACAAGACTTCTTTTCAGGAAAGGGCAGTTTCTTTACAACTCAAATGAACTACATCGTTCACGAAGCTCACACGTTTCTCATCTAAAATGACAAGCATTGGATGTTAGAGGACCATTGCTTTGTGTCAGTTTCAGAAGCAGAATTTGACAAGACATGGTCCATATGTGTAGGAAACATCGTTCTTTTGTTCTCAGCACACTCACGTTTCATGCTCTCTTAGAGCCTCTAGAAATCAAGAGTGTGCTTCTTGCTCTAAAGCAGAGTGTGATCAATGGATGAGAAATCTGCTGTGTGTTTCACTTCAGAAATGGAGTTAAATTCCAGGCTCTGAGTCTTCCTACAAGGAAGACTTCGTTTCCGGAAAGGGCAGTTACTTTACATCTCAAACGAAATACGTCGTTTACGAAGCTCACACGATTCTCATCTAAACTGACAAGCATTGGATGTTAGAGGACCAGTGCTTTGTATCAGTTTCAGAAGCAGAGTTGGACTAGATATGGTCCGTATGTGTAGGAAACACCGTTCTTTTGTTCTCAGCACACTAACCTTTCCTGCTGTCTTAGAGATTTTAGAAAGCAAGAGCATGCTTCTTGCTCTAAAGCAGAGTGTGTTCAATGGATGAGAACTCTGCTGTGTGTTTCCCTTCAGAAATGGAGTTAAATCCCAGGCTCTGAGTCTTCCTAAAGCAAGAATTCTTTTCAGGTAAGGGCAGTTTCTTTACAGCTCAAACGAACTACATCCTTCACAAAGCTCACACGTTTCTCATCTTAACTGACAAGCATTGGGTGTTAGAGGACCTGTGGTTTGTTTCAGTATCAGAAGCAGAGTTGAACTAGATATGGTCCGTATGTGTAGGAAACACCGTTCTTTTGTTCTCAGCAAACTCACGTATCCTGCTGTCTTAGAGACTCTAGAAAGCGAGAGCATGCTTCTCGCTCTAAAGCAGAGTGTGATCAATGGATGAGAACTCTGCTGTGTGTTTCCCTTCAGAAATGGAGTTAAATCCCAGGCTCTGAGTCTTCCTAAAGCAAGAATTCTTTTCAGGTAAGGGCAGTTTCTTTACAGCTCAAATGAACTACATCCTTCACTAAGCTCACACGTTTCTCATCTTAACTGACAAGCTTTGGGTGTTAGAGGACCTGTGGTTTGTTTCTGTTTCAGAAGCAGAGTTGAAATAGATATGGTCCGTATGTGTAGGAAACACAGTTCTTTGTTCTGAGCACACTCAGATATCCTGCTCTATTAGAGAAGCTAGAAAGCAAGAGCGTGTTCTCGCTCTAAAGCAGAGTGTGATCCATGGATGAGAACTATCCTGTTTGTATAACTTCAGAAATGGAGTTAAATCCCAGGCTGTGTGTCTTCCTACAAGCAAGACTTCGTTTCAGGTAATGGCAGTCACTTCTCAGCTCAAGGGAACTACATCGTTAACGAAGCTCACACGTTTCTCATCTTAAATGACGAGCATTGTATGTTAGAGGACCTGTGATTTGTTTCAGTTTCAGAAGCAGAGTTGGACTACATATGGTCCATATGTGTAGGAAACATTGTTCTTTTGTTCTCTGCACACTCACATTTCATGCTGCCTTAGAGCCTCTAGAAAGCAGGAGCGTGCTTCTTGCTCTAAAGCAGAGTGTGATCAATGGATGAGAACTCTGCTGTGTGTTTTACTTCAGAAATGGAGTTAAATCCCAGGCTCTGAGTCTTCCTACAAAAAAGACTTCGTTTCTGGTTAGGGCAGTTACTTTACATCTCAAACGAACTATGTCGTTCACGAAGCTCACACGATTCTCATCTTAATTGACAAGCATTGGATGTTAGAGGACCTGTGGTCTGTTTCAGTTTCAGAAGCAGAGTTGAACTAGATATGGTGCGTATGTGTAGGAAACACTGTTCTTTTGTTCTGAGCACAGTCACGTTTCCTTTTGCATTAGAGACTCTAGAAAGCAAGAGCGTGCTTCTCGTTCTAAAGCAGTGTGTGATCCATGGATGAGAACTCTGCTGTGTGTTTCACTTCAGAAATGGAGTTAAATCCCAGGCTCTGAGTCGTCCTAAAAACAAGACTTCTTTTCAGGTAAGGGCAGTTTCTTTACAACTCAAATGAACTACATCGTTCACGAAGCTCACACGATTCTCATCTTAAATGACGAGCATTGGATGTTAGAGGACCTGTGATTTGTTTCAGTTTCAGAAGCAGTGTTGAACTAGATATGGTGCGTATGTGTAGGAAACACCGTTCTTTGTTCTCAGCACACTCACGTTTCCTGCTGACTTAGTGACTCCAGAAAGCAAGAGCGTGCGTCTTGCTCTAAAGCAGAGTGTGATCAGTGGATGAGAACTATGCTGTGTGTTTCACTACAGAAATGGAGTTAAATCCCTGGCTCTGTGTCTTCCTACAAGCAATATTTCCTTTCAGGTAAGGGCAGTCACTTTTCAGATCAAACGAACTACTTCGTTCACGAAGCTCACACGTTTCTCATCTTAACTGACAAGCATTGGATGTTACGGGACCAGTGC
The DNA here is from genome assembly GCA_949786385.1 of Onychomys leucogaster. Lineage (NCBI taxonomy): Eukaryota > Metazoa > Chordata > Mammalia > Rodentia > Cricetidae > Onychomys > Onychomys leucogaster. The sequence goes on from CATKUP010000176.1 coordinate 325,204, forward strand.
TTTGTATCAGTTTCAGAAGCAGAGTGGGACTAGACATGGTCTGTATGTGTAGGAAACACCGTTCTTTTGTTCTCAGCACACTCATATATCCTGCTGTATTAGAGACGCTAGAAAGCAAGAGCGTGCTTCTCGCTCTAAAGCAGAGTGTGATCCATGGATGAGAACTATGCTGTGTGTTTCACTTCAGAAATGGAGTTAAATCCCAGGCTCTGTGTCTTCCTACAAGCAAGACTTCTTTTCGGGAAAGGGCAGTTACTTTTCAGCTCAAGCGAACTACATCTTTCATGAAGCTCACACGTTTCTCATCTTAAATGACAAGCATTGGATGTTACAGGACCAGTGCTTTGTATCAGTTTCGAAAGCAGAGTTGGACTACATATGGTCCTTATGTGTAGGAAACACCGTTCTTTTGTTCTCAGCACACTCAGGTTTCCTGCCGTCTTAGAGACCCTAGAAAGCAAGAGCATGATTCTTGTTCTAAAGCAGAATGTGATCAATGGATGAGAACTCTACTGTGTGTTTCTCTTCAGAAATGGAGTTAAATCCCAGGCTCTGAGTCTTCCTAAAGCAAGAATTCTTTTCAGGTAACGGCAGTTTCTTTACAGCTCAAACGAACTACATCCTTCACGACGCTCATACCTTTCTCATCTTAATTGACAAGCATTGGATGTTAGAGGACCTGTGGTTTGTTTCAGTTTCAGAAGCAGAGTTGAACTAGATATGGTCTGTATGTGTAGGAAACACCGTTCTCTTGTTCTGTGCACACTCAGATTTCCTGCTGTATTAGAGAAGCTAGAAAGCAAGAGCGTGTTCTCGCTCTAAAGCAGAGTGTGATCCATGGATGAGAACTATGCTGTTTGTTTCCCTTCAGAAATGGAGTTAAATCCCAGGCTCTGTGTCTTCCTACAAGCAAGACTTCGTTTCATGTAAGGGCAGTCACTTATTCTCTCAAAGGAACTACATTGTTCATGAAGTTCACACGTTTCTCATCTTAAATGACAAGCATTGGATGTTAGAGGACCAGTGCTTTGTTTCAGTTTCAGAAGCAGAATTTGACAAGACATGGTCCGTATGTGTAGGAAACATCGTTTTTTTGTTCTCAGCACACTCACGTTTCATGCTGTCTTAGAGCCTCTAGAAAGCAAGAGCGTGCTTCTTGCTCTAAAGCAGAGTGTGATCAATGGATGAGAAATCTGCTGTGTGTTTCACTTCAGAATTGGAGTTAAATCCCAAGCTCTGAGTCTTCCTACAAGGAAGACTTCGTTTCCGGAAAGGGCAGTTACTTTACATCTCAAACGAAATACGTCGTTTACGAAGCTCACACGATTCTCATCTAAACTGACAAGCATTGGATGTTAGAGGACCAGTGCTTTGTATCAGTTTCAGAAGCAGAGTTGGACTAGATATGGTCCGTATGTGTAGGAAACACCGTTCTTTTGTTCTCAGCACACTCACCTTTCTTGCTGTCTTAGAGATTTTAGAAAGCAAGAGCATGCTTCTCGCTCTAAAGCAGAGTGTGATCAATGGATGAGAACTCTGCTGTGTGTTTCCCTTCAGAAATGGAGTTAAATCCCAGGCGCTGAGTCTTCCTAAATCAAGAATTCTTTTCAGGTAAGGGCAGTTACTTTACATCTCAAACGAACTATGTCGTTCACGAAGCTCACACGATTCTCATCTTAACTGACAAGCATTGGATGTTAGAGGACCTGTGGTTTGTTTCAGTTTCAGAAGCAGAGTTGAACTAGATATGGTTCGTATGTGTAGGAAACACCGTTCTATTGTTCTGAGCACAGTCACGTTACCTTTTGTATTAGAGACTCTAGAAAGCAAGAGCGTGCTTCTCGTTCTAAAGCAGTGTATGATCCATGGATGAGAACTATGCTGTGTGTTTCATTTCAGAAATGGAGTTAAATTCCAGGCTCTGTGTCTTCCTACAAGCAAGACTACGTTTCAGGTAACGGCAGTCACTTTTCAGCTCAAACGAACTACATCGTTCACGAAGCTCACACGTTTCTCATCTTAACTGACAAGAATTGGATGTTAGAGGACCAGAGCTTTGTATCAGTTTCAGAAGCAGAGTTGGACTACATATGGTCCGTATGTGTAGGAAACATCGTTCTTTTTTTCTCAGCACACTCACGTTTCATGCTGTCCTAGAGCCTCTAGAAAGCAAGAGCGTGCTTCTTGTGCTAAAGCAGAGTGTGTTCAATGGATGAGAACTCTGCTGTGTGTTTCCCTTCAGAAATGGAGTTAAATCCCAGGCTCTGAGTCTTCCTAAAGCAAGAATTCTTTTCAAGTAAGGGCAGTTTCTTTACAGCTCAAACGAACTACATCCTTCACAAAGCTCACACGTTTCTCATCTTAACTGACAAGCATTGGGTGTTAGAGGACCTGTGGTTTGTTTCTGTTTCAGAAGCAGAGTTGAACTAGATATGGTCCGTATGTGTAGGAAACACAGTTCTCTTGTTCTGAGCACACTCAGATTTCCTGCTGTATTAGAGATGCTAGAAAGCAAGAGCGTGTTCTCGCTCTAAAGCAGAGTGTGATCCATGGATGAGAACTATCCTGTTTGTATAACTTCAGAAATGGAGTTAAATCCCAGGCTGTGTGTCTTCCTACAAGCAAGACTTCGTTTCAGGTAATGGCAGTCACTTCTCAGCTCAAGGGAACTACATCGTTAACGAAGCTCACACGTTTCTCATCTTAAATGACGAGCATTGTATGTTAGAGGACCTGTGATTTGTTTCAGTTTCAGAAGCAGAGTTGGACTACATATGGTCCATATGTGTAGGAAACATTGTTCTTTTGTTCTCTGCACACTCACATTTCATGCTGCCTTAGAGCCTCTAGAAAGCAGGAGCGTGCTTCTTGCTCTAAAGCAGAGTGTGATCAATGGATGAGAACTCTGCTGTGTGTTTTACTTCAGAAATGGAGTTAAATCCCAGGCTCTGAGTCTTCCTACAAAAAAGACTTCGTTTCTGGTTAGGGCAGTTACTTTACATCTCAAACGAACTATGTCGTTCACGAAGCTCACACGATTCTCATCTTAATTGACAAGCATTGGATGTTAGAGGACCTGTGGTCTGTTTCAGTTTCAGAAGCAGAGTTGAACTAGATATGGTGCGTATGTGTAGGAAACACTGTTCTTTTGTTTTGAGCACAGTCACGTTTCCTTTTGCATTAGAGACTCTAGAAAGCAAGAGCGTGCTTCTCGTTCTAAAGCAGTGTGTGATCCATGGATGAGAACTCTGCTGTGTGTTTCACTTCAGAAATGGAGTTAAATCCCAGGCTCTGAGTCGTCCTAAAAACAAGACTTCTTTTCAGGTAAGGGCAGTTTCTTTAAAACTCAAATGAACTACATCGTTCACGAAGCTCACACGTTTCTCATCTTAAATGACGAGCATTGGATGTTAGAGGACCTGTGATTTGTTTCAGTTTCAGAAGCAGTGTTGAACTAGATATGGTGCGTATGTGTAGGAAACACCGTTCTTTGTTCTCAGCACACTCACGTTTCCTGCTGACTTAGTGACTCCAGAAAGCAAGAGCGTGCGTCTTGCTCTAAAGCAGAGTGTGATCAGTGGATGAGAACTATGCTGTGTGTTTCACTACAGAAATGGAGTTTAATCCCTGGCTCTGTGTCTTCCTACAAGCAATATTTCCTTTCAGGTAAGGGCAGTCACTTTTCAGCTCAAACGAACTACGTCGTTCACGAAGCTCACACGTTTCTCATCTTAACTGACAAGCATTGGATGTTACGGGACCAGTGCTTTGTATCAGTTTCAGAAGCAGAGTTGGACTAGACATGGTCTGTATGTGTAGGAAACACCGTTCTTTTGTTCTCAGCACACTCATATATCCTGCTGTATTAGAGACGCTAGAAAGCAAGAGCGTGCTTCTCGCTCTAAAGCAGAGTGTGATCCATGGATGAGAACTATGCTGTGTGTTTCACTTCAGAAATGGAGTTAAATCCCAGGCTCTGTGTCTTCCTACAAGCAAGACTTCTTTTCGGGAAAGGGCAGTTACTTTTCAGCTCAAGCGAACTACATCTTTCATGAAGCTCACACGTTTCTCATCTTAAATGACAAGCATTGGATGTTACAGGACCAGTGCTTTGTATCAGTTTCGAAAGCAGAGTTGGACTACATATGGTCCTTATGTGTAGGAAACACCGTTCTTTTGTTCTCAGCACACTCAGGTTTCCTGCTGTCTTAGAGACCCTAGAAAGCAAGAGCATGATTCTTGTTCTAAAGCAGAATGTGATCAATGGATGAGAACTCTACTGTGTGTTTCTCTTCAGAAATGGAGTTAAATCCCAGGCTCTGAGTCTTCCTAAAGCAAGAATTCTTTTCAGGTAAGGGCAGTTTCTTTACAGCTCAAACGAACTACATCCTTCACGACGCTCATACCTTTCTCATCTTAATTGACAAGCATTGGATGTTAGAGGACCTGTGGTTTGTTTCAGTTTCAGAAGCAGAGTTGAACTAGATATGGTCTGTATGTGTAGGAAACACCGTTCTCTTGTTCTGTGCACACTCAGATTTCCTGCTGTATTAGAGAAGCTAGAAAGCAAGAGCGTGTTCTCGCTCTAAAGCAGAGTGTGATCCATGGATGAGAACTATGCTGTTTGTTTCCCTTCAGAAATGGAGTTAAATCCCAGGCTCTGTGTCTTCCTACAAGCAAGACTTCGTTTCATGTAAGGGCAGTCACTTATTCTCTCAAAGGAACTACATTGTTCATGAAGTTCACACGTTTCTCATCTTAAATGACAAGCATTGGATGTTAGAGGACCAGTGCTTTGTTTCAGTTTCAGAAGCAGAATTTGACAAGACATGGTCCGTATGTGTAGGAAACATCGTTTTTTTGTTCTCAGCACACTCACGTTTCATGCTGTCTTAGAGCCTCTAGAAAGCAAGAGCGTGCTTCTTGCTCTAAAGCAGAGTGTGATCAATGGATGAGAAATCTGCTGTGTGTTTCACTTCAGAATTGGAGTTAAATCCCAAGCTCTGAGTCTTCCTACAAGGAAGACTTCGTTTCCGGAAAGGGCAGTTACTTTACATCTCAAACGAAATACGTCGTTTACGAAGCTCACACGATTCTCATCTAAACTGACAAGCATTGGATGTTAGAGGACCAGTGCTTTGTATCAGTTTCAGAAGCAGAGTTGGACTAGATATGGTCCGTATGTGTAGGAAACACCGTTCTTTTGTTCTCAGCACACTCACCTTTCTTGCTGTCTTAGAGATTTTAGAAAGCAAGAGCATGCTTCTCGCTCTAAAGCAGAGTGTGATCAATGGATGAGAACTCTGCTGTGTGTTTCCCTTCAGAAATGGAGTTAAATCCCATCCTCTGAGTCTTCCTAAATCAAGAATTCTTTTCAGGTAAGGGCAGTTACTTTACATCTCAAACGAACTATGTCGTTCACGAAGCTCACACGATTCTCATCTTAACTGACAAGCATTGGATGTTAGAGGACCTGTGGTTTGTTTCAGTTTCAGAAGCAGAGTTGAACTAGATATGGTTCGTATGTGTAGGAAACACCGTTCTATTGTTCTGAGCACAGTCACGTTACCTTTTGTATTAGAGACTCTAGAAAGCAAGAGCGTGCTTCTCGTTCTAAAGCAGTGTATGATCCATGGATGAGAACTATGCTGTGTGTTTCACTTCAGAAATGGAGTTAAATTCCAGGCTCTGTGTCTTCCTACAAGCAAGACTACGTTTCAGGTAACGGCAGTCACTTTTCAGCTCAAACGAACTACATCGTTCACGAAGCTCACACGTTTCTCATCTTAACTGACAAGAATTGGATGTTAGAGGACCAGAGCTTTGTATCAGTTTCAGAAGCAGATTTGGACTACATATGGTCCGTATGTGTAGGAAACATCGTTCTTTTGTTCTCAGCACACTCACGTTTCATGCTGTCCTAGAGCCTCTAGAAAGCAAGAGCGTGCTTCTTGTGCTAAAGCAGAGTGTGATCAGTGGATGAGAACTCTGCTGTGTGTTTCACTTCAGAAATAGAGTTAAATCCCAGGCTCTGATTCTTCCTAAAAACAAGACTTCTTTTCAGGAAAGGGCAGTTTCTTTACAACTCAAATGAACAACATCGTTCACGAAGCTCACACGTTTCTCATCTTAACTGACAAGCATTGGGTGTTAGAGGACCTGTGGTTTGTTTCAGTATCAGAAGCAGAGTTGAACTAGATATGGTCCGTATGTGTAGGAAACACCGTTCTTTTGTTCTCAGCAAACTCACGTATCCTGCTCTTTTAGAGACTCTAGAAAGCAAGAGCATGATTCTTGTTCTAAAGCAGAGTGTGATCAATGGATGAGAACTCTGCTGTGTGTTTCCCTTCAGAAATGGAGTTAAATCCCAGGCTCTGAGTCTTCCTAAAGCAAGAATTCTTTTCAGGTAAGGGCAGTTTCTTTACAGCTCAAACGAACTACATCCTTCACAAAGCTCACACGTTTCTCATCTTAACTGACAAGCATTGGGTGTTAGAGGACCTGTGGTTTGTTTCAGTATCAGAAGCAGAGTTGAACTAGATATGGTCCGTATGTGTAGGAAACACCGTTCTTTTGTTCTCAGCAAACTCACGTATCCTGCTGTCTTAGAGACTCTAGAAAGCGAGAGCATGCTTCTCGCTCTAAAGCAGAGTGTGATCAATGGATGAGAACTCTGCTGTGTGTTTCCCTTCAGAAATGGAGTTAAATCCCAGGCTCTGAGTCTTCCTAAAGCAAGAATTCTTTTCAGGTAAGGGCAGTTTCTTTACAGCTCAAATGAACTACATCCTTCACTAAGCTCACACGTTTCTCATCTTAACTGACAAGCTTTGGGTGTTAGAGGACCTGTGGTTTGTTTCTGTTTCAGAAGCAGAGTTGAAATAGATATGGTCCGTATGTGTAGGAAACACAGTTCTTTGTTCTGAGCACACTCAGATTTCCTGCTCTATTAGAGAAGCTAGAAAGCAAGAGCGTGTTCTCGCTCTAAAGCAGAGTGTGATCCATGGATGAGAACTATCCTGTTTGTATAACTTCAGAAATGGAGTTAAATCCCAGGCTGTGTGTCTTCCTACAAGCAAGACTTCGTTTCAGGTAATGGCAGTCACTTCTCAGCTCAAGGGAACTACATCGTTAACGAAGCTCACACGTTTCTCATCTTAAATGACGAGCATTGTATGTTAGAGGACCTGTGATTTGTTTCAGTTTCAGAAGCAGAGTTGGACTACATATGGTCCATATGTGTAGGAAACATTGTTCTTTTGTTCTCTGCACACTCACATTTCATGCTGCCTTAGAGCCTCTAGAAAGCAGGAGCGTGCTTCTTGCTCTAAAGCAGAGTGCGATCAATGGATGAGAACTCTGCTGTGTGTTTTACTTCAGAAATGGAGTTAAATCCCAGGCTCTGAGTCTTCCTACAAAAAAGACTTCGTTTCTGGTTAGGGCAGTTACTTTACATCTCAAACGAACTATGTCGTTCACGAAGCTCACACGATTCTCATCTTAATTGACAAGCATTGGATGTTAGAGGACCTGTGGTCTGTTTCAGTTTCAGAAGCAGAGTTGAACTAGATATGGTGCGTATGTGTAGGAAACACTGTTCTTTTGTTCTGAGCACAGTCACGTTTCCTTTTGCATTAGAGACTCTAGAAAGCAAGAGCGTGCTTCTCGTTCTAAAGCAGTGTGTGATCCATGGATGAGAACTCTGCTGTGTGTTTCACTTCAGAAATGGAGTTAAATCCCAGGCTCTGAGTCGTCCTAAAAACAAGACTTCTTTTCAGGTAAGGGCAGTTTCTTTACAACTCAAATGAACTACATCGTTCACGAAGCTCACACGTTTCTCATCTTAAATGACGAGCATTGGATGTTAGAGGACCTGTGATTTGTTTCAGTTTCAGAAGCAGTGTTGAACTAGATATGGTGCGTATGTGTAGGAAACACCGTTCTTTGTTCTCAGCACACTCACGTTTCCTGCTGACTTAGTGACTCCAGAAAGCAAGAGCGTGCGTCTTGCTCTAAAGCAGAGTGTGATCAGTGGATGAGAACTATGCTGTGTGTTTCACTACAGAAATGGAGTTAAATCCCTGGCTCTGTGTCTTCCTACAAGCAATATTTCCTTTCAGGTAAGGGCAGTCACTTTTCAGCTCAAACGAACTACGTCGTTCACGAAGCTCACAAGTTTCTCATCTTAACTGACAAGCATTGGATGTTACGGGACCAGTGCTTTGTATCAGTTTCAGAAGCAGAGTTGGACTAGACATGGTCTGTATGTGTAGGAAACACCGTTCTTTTGTTCTCAGCACACTCATATATCCTGCTGTATTAGAGACGCTAGAAAGCAAGAGCGTGCTTCTCGCTCTAAAGCAGAGTGTGATCCATGGATGAGAACTATGCTGTGTGTTTCACTTCAGAAATGGAGTTAAATCCCAGGCTCTGTGTCTTCCTACAAGCAAGATTTCTTTTCGGGAAAGGGCAGTTACTTTTCAGCTCAAGCGAACTACATCTTTCATGAAGCTCACACGTTTCTCATCTTAAATGACAAGCATTGGATGTTACAGGACCAGTGCTTTGTATCAGTTTCGAAAGCAGAGTTGGACTACATATGGTCCTTATGTGTAGGAAACACCGTTCTTTTGTTCTCAGCACACTCAGGTTTCCTGCTGTCTTAGAGACCCTAGAAAGCAAGAGCATGATTCTTGTTCTAAAGCAGAATGTGATCAATGGATGAGAACTCTACTGTGTGTTTCTCTTCAGAAATGGAGTTAAATCCCAGGCTCTGAGTCTTCCTAAAGCAAGAATTCTTTTCAGGTAAGGGCAGTTTCTTTACAGCTCAAACGAACTACATCCTTCACGACGCTCATACCTTTCTCATCTTAATTGACAAGCATTGGATGTTAGAGGACCTGTGGTTTGTTTCAGTTTCAGAAGCAGAGTTGAACTAGATATGGTCTGTATGTGTAGGAAACACCGTTCTCTTGTTCTGTGCACACTCAGATTTCCTGCTGTATTAGAGAAGCTAGAAAGCAAGAGCGTGTTCTCGCTCTAAAGCAGAGTGTGATCCATGGATGAGAACTATGCTGTTTGTTTCCCTTCAGAAATGGAGTTAAATCCCAGGCTCTGTGTCTTCCTACAAGCAAGACTTCGTTTCATGTAAGGGCAGTCACTTATTCTCTCAAAGGAACTACATTGTTCATGAAGTTCACACGTTTCTCATCTTAAATGACAAGCATTGGATGTTAGAGGACCAGTGCTTTGTTTCAGTTTCAGAAGCAGAATTTGACAAGACATGGTCCCTATGTGTAAGAAACACCGTTTTTTTGTTCTCAGCACACTCACGTTTCATGCTGTCTTAGAGCCTCTAGAAAGCAAGAGCGTGCTTCTTGCTCTAAAGCAGAGTGTGATCAATGGATGAGAAATCTGCTGTGTGTTTCACTTCAGAATTGGAGTTAAATCCCAAGCTCTGAGTCTTCCTACAAGGAAGACTTCGTTTCCGGAAAGGGCAGTTACTTTACATCTCAAACGAAATACGTCGTTTACGAAGCTCACACGATTCTCATCTAAACTGACAAGCATTGGATGTTAGAGGACCAGTGCTTTGTATCAGTTTCAGAAGCAGAGTTGGACTAGATATGGTCCGTATGTGTAGGAAACACCGTTCTTTTGTTCTCAGCACACTCACCTTTCTTGCTGTCTTAGAGATTTTAGAAAGCAAGAGCATGCTTCTCGCTCTAAAGCAGAGTGTGATCAATGGATGAGAACTCTGCTGTGTGTTTCCCTTCAGAAATGGAGTTAAATCCCAGGCTCTGAGTCTTCCTAAATCAAGAATTCTTTTCAGGTAAGGGCAGTTACTTTACATCTCAAACGAACTATGTCGTTCACGAAGCTCACACGATTCTCATCTTAACTGACAAGCATTGGATGTTAGAGGACCTGTGGTTTGTTTCAGTTTCAGAAGCAGAGTTGAACTAGATATGGTTCGTATGTGTAGGAAACACCGTTCTATTGTTCTGAGCACAGTCACGTTACCTTTTGTATTAGAGACTCTAGAAAGCAAGAGCGTGCTTCTCGTTCTAAAGCAGTGTATGATCCATGGATGAGAACTATGCTGTGTGTTTCACTTCAGAAATGGAGTTAAATTCCAGGCTCTGTGTCTTCCTACAAGCAAGACTACGTTTCAGGTAACGGCAGTCACTTTTCAGCTCAAACGAACTACATCGTTCACGAAGCTCACACGTTTCTCATCTTAACTGACAAGAATTGGATGTTAGAGGACCAGAGCTTTGTATCAGTTTCAGAAGCAGATTTGGACTACATATGGTCCGTATGTGTAGGAAACATCGTTCTTTTGTTCTCAGCACACTCACGTTTCATGCTGTCCTAGAGCCTCTAGAAAGCAAGAGCGTGCTTCTTGTGCTAAAGCAGAGTGTGATCAGTGGATGAGAACTCTGCTGTGTGTTTCACTTCAGAAATAGAGTTAAATCCCATGCTCTGATTCTTCCTAAAAACAAGACTTCTTTTCAGGAAAGGGCAGTTTCTTTACAACTCAAATGAACAACATCGTTCACGAAGCTCACACGTTTCTCATCTTAACTGACAAGCATTGGGTGTTAGAGGACCTGTGGTTTGTTTCAGTATCAGAAGCAGAGTTGAACTAGATATGGTCCGTATGTGTAGGAAACACCGTTCTTTTGTTCTCAGCAAACTCACGTATCCTTCTCTTTTAGAGACTCTAGAAAGCAAGAGCATGATTCTTGTTCTAAAGCAGAGTGTGATCAATGGATGAGAACTCTGCTGTGTGTTTCCCTTCAGAAATGGAGTTAAATCCCAGGCTCTGAGTCTTCCTAAAGCAAGAATTCTTTTCAGGTAAGGGCATTTTCTTTACAGCTCAAATGAACTACATCCTTCACGAAGCTCACACGTTTCTCATCTTAACTGACAAGCATTGGGTGTTAGAGGACCTGTGGTTTGTTTCTGTTTCAGAAGCAGAGTTGGACTAGATATGGTCCGTATGTGTAGGAAACACAGTTCTCTTGTTCTGAGCACACTCAGATTTCCTGCTGTATTAGAGAAGCTAGAAAGCAAGAGCGTGTTCTCGCTCTAAAGCAGAGTGTGATCCATGGATGAGAACTATGCTGTTTGTTTAACTTCAGAAATGGAGATAAATCCCAGGCTGTGGGTCTTCCTACAAGCAAGACTTCGTTTCAGGTAATGGCAGTCACTTCTCAGCTCAAAGGAACTACATCGTTAACGAAGCTCACACGTTTCTCATCTTAAATGACAAGCATTGGATGTTAGAGGAACAGTGCTCTGTATCAGTTTCAGAAGCAGAGTTGGACTACATATGGTCCGTATGTGTAGGAAACATTGTTCTTTTGTTCTCTGCACACTCACATTTCATGCTGTCTTAGAGCCTCTAGAAAGCAAGAGCGTGCTTCTTGCTCTAAAGCAGAGTGCGATCAATGGATGAGAACTCTGCTGTGTGTTTTACTTCAGAAATGGAGTTGAATCCCAGGCTCTGAGTCTTCCTACAAAAAAGACTTCGTTTCAGGTTAGGGCAGTTACTTTACATCTCAAACGAACTATGTCGTTCACGAAGCCCACACGATTCTCATCTTAATTGACAAGCATTGGTTGTTAGAGGACCTGTGGTTTGTTTCAGTTTCAGAAGCAGAGTTGAACTAGATATGGTGTGTATGTGTAGGAAACACTGTTCTTTTGTTCTGAGCACAGTCACGTTTCCTTTTGCATTAGAGACTCTAGAAAGCAAGAGCGTGCTTCTCGTTCTAAAGCAGTGTGTGATCCATGGATGAGAACTCTGCTGTGTGTTTCACTTCAGAAATGGAGTTAAATCCCAGGCTCTGAGTCGTCCTAAAAACAAGACTTCTTTTCAGGTAAGGGCAGTTTCTTTACAACTCAAATGAACTACATCGTTCACGAAGCTCACACGTTTCTCATCTTAAATGACGAGCATTGGATGTTAGAGGACCTGTGATTTGTTTCAGTTTCAGAAGCAGTGTTGAACTAGATATGATGCGTATGTGTAGGAAACACCGTTCTTTGTTCTCAGCACACTCACGTTTCCTGCTGACTTAGTGACTCCAGAAAGCAAGAGCGTGCGTCTTGCTCTAAAGCAGAGTGTGATCAGTGGATGAGAACTATGCAGTGTGTTTCACTACAGAAATGGAGTTAAATCCCAGGCTCTGTGTCTTCCTACAAGCAATATTTCCTTTCAGGTAAGGGCAGTCACTTTTCAGCTCAAACGAACTACGTCTTTCACGAAGCTCACACGTTTCTCATCTTAACTGACAAGCATTGGATGTTACAGGACCAGTGCTTTGTATCAGTTTCAGAAGCAGAGTTGGACTAGACATGGTCTGTGTGTGTAGGAAACACCGTTCTTTTGTTCTCAGCACACTCATATATCCTGCTGTATTAGAGACGCTAGAAAGCAAGAGCGTGCTTCTCGCTCTAAAGCAGAGTGTGATCCATGGATGAGAACTATGCTGTGTGTTTCACTTCAGAAATGGAGTTAAATCCCAGGCTCTGTGTCTTCCTACAAGCAAGACTTCTTTTCGGGAAAGGGCAGTTACTTTTCAGCTCAAGCGAACTACATCTTTCATGAAGCTCACACGTTTCTCATCTTAAATGACAAGCATTGGATGTTACAGGACCAGTGCTTTGTATCAGTTTCGAAAGCAGAGTTGGACTACATATGGTCCTTATGTGTAGGAAACACCGTTCTTTTGTTCTCAGCACACTCACGTTTCCTGCTGTCTTAGAGACCCTAGAAAGCAAGAGCATGATTCTTGTTCTAAAGCAGAGTGTGATCAATGGATGAGAACTCTGCTGTGTGTTTCTCTTCAGAAATGGAGTTAAATCCCAGGCTCTGAGTCTTCCTAAAGCAAGAATTCTTTTCAGGTAAGGGCAGTTTCTTTACAGCTCAAACGAACTACATCCTTCACGATGCTCATACGTTTCTCATCTTAATTGACAAGCATTGGATGTTAGAGGACCTGTGGTTTGTTTCAGTTTCAGAAGCAGAGTTGAACTAGATATGGTCTGTATGTGTAGGAAACACCGTTCTCTTGTTCTGTGCACACTCAGATTTCCTGCTGTATTAGAGAAGCTAGAAAGCAAGAGCGTGTTCTCGCTCTAAAGCAGAGTGTGATCCATGGATGAGAACTATGCTGTTTGTTTCCCTTCAGAAATGGAGTTAAATCCCAGGCTCTGTGTCTTCCTACAAGCAAGACTTCGTTTCAGGTAAGGGCAGTCACTTCTTCTCTCAAAGGAACTACATCATTCACGAAGCTCACACGTTTCTCATCTGAAATGACAAGCATTGGATGTTAGAGGACCAGTGCTTTGTTTCAGTTTCAGAAGCAGAATTTGACAAGACATGGTCCCTATGTGTAGGAAACATCGTTCTTTTTTTCTCAGCACACTCACGTTTCATGCTGTCTTAGAGCCTCTAGAAAGCAAGAGCGTGCTTCTTGCTCTAAAGCAGAGAGTGATCAATGGATGAGAAATCTGCTGTGTGTTTCACTTCAGAAATGGAGTTAAATCCCAAGCTCTGAGTCTTCCTACAAGGAAGACTTCGTTTCCGGAAAGGACAGTTACTTTATATCTCAAACGAAATACGTCGTTCATGAAGCTAACACGATTCTCATGTAAACTGACAAGCATTGGATGTTAGAGGACCAGTGCTTTGTATCAGTTTCAGAAGCAGAGTTGGACTAGATATGGTCCGTATGTGTAGGAAACACCGTTCTTTTGTTCTCAGCACACTCACCTTTCCTGCTGTCTTAGAGATTTTAGAAAGCAAGAGCATGCTTCTCGCTCTAAAGCAGAGTGTGATCAATGGATGAGAACTCTGCTGTGTGTTTCCCTTCAGAAATGGAGTTAAATCCCAGGCTCTGAGTCTTCCTAAATCAAGAATTCTTTTCAGGTAAGGGCAGTTACTTTACATCTCAAACGAACTATGTCGTTCACGAAGCTCACACGATTCTCATCTTAACTGACAAGCATTGGATGTTAGAGGACCTGTGGTTTGTTTCAGTTTCAGAAGCAGAGTTGAACTAGATATGGTTTGTATGTGTAGGAAACACCGTTCTATTGTTCTGAGCACAGTCACGTTACCTTTTGTATTAGAGACTCTAGAAAGCAAGAGCGTGCTTCTCGTTCTAAAGCAGTGTATGATCCATGGATGAGAACTATGCTGTGTGTTTCACTTCAGAAATGGAGTTAAATTCCAGGCTCTGTGTCTTCCTACAAGCAAGACTACGTTTCAGGTAACGGCAGTCACTTTTCAGCTCAAACGAACTACATCGTTCACGAAGCTCACACGTTTCTCATCTTAACTGACAAGAATTGGATGTTAGAGGACCAGTGCTTTGTATCAGTTTCAGAAGCAGAGTTGGACTACATATGGTCCGTATGTGTAGGAACCATCGTTCTTTTGTTCTCAGCACACTCACGTTTCATGCTCTCTTAGAGCCTCTAGAAATCAAGAGTGTGCTTCTTGCTCTAAAGCAGAGTGTGATCAATGGATGAGAAATCTGGTGTGTGTTTCACTTCAGAAATGGAGTTAAATTCCAGGCTCTGAGTCTTCCTACAAGGAAGACTTCGTTTCCGGAAAGGGCAGTTACTTTACATCTCAAACGAAATACGTCGTTTACGAAGCTCACACGATTCTCATCTAAACTGACATGCATTGGATGTTAGAGGACCAGTGCTTTGTATCAGTTTCAGAAGCAGAGTTGGACTATATATGGTCCGTATGTGTAGGAAACACCGTTCTTTTGTTCTCAGCACACTCACCTTTCCTGCTGTCTTAGAGATTTTAGAAAGCAAGAGCATGCTTCTCGCTCTAAAGCAGAGTGTGTTCAATGGATGAGAACTCTGCTGTGTGTTTCCCTTCAGAAATGGAGTTAAATCCCAGGCTCTGAGTCTTCCTAAAGCAAGAATTCTATTCAAGTAAGGGCAGTTTCTTTACAGCTCAAACGAACTACATCCTTCACAAAGCTCACAGTTTCTCATCTTAACTGACAAGCATTGGGTGTTAGAGGACCTGTGGTTTGTTTCAGTATCAGAAGCAGACTTGAACTAGATATGGTCCGTATGTGTAGGAAACACAGTTCTCTTGTTCTGAGCACACTCAGATTTCCTGCTGTATTAGAGAAGCTAGAAAGCAAGAGCGTGTTCTCGCTCTAAAGCAGAGTGTGATCCCTGGATGAGAACTATGCTGTTTGTTTAACTTCAGAAATGGAGTTAAATCCCAGGCTGTGTGTCTTCCTACAAGCAAGACTTCGTTTCAGGTAATGGCAGTCACTTCTCAGCTCAAAGGAACTACATCGTTAACGAAGCTCACACGTTTCTCATCTTAAATGACAAGCATTGGATGTTAGAGGAACAGTGCTCTGTATCAGTTTCAGAAGCAGAGTTGGACTACATATGGTCCGTATGTGTAGGAAACATTGTTCTTTTGTTCTCTGCACACTCACATTTCATGCTGTCTTAGAGCCTCTAGAAAGCAAGAGCGTGCTTCTTGCTCTAAAGCAGAGTGTGATCAATGGATGAGAACTCTGCTGTGTGTTTTACTTCAGAAATGGAGTTAAATCCCAGGCTCTGTGTCTCCAACAAGCAAGACTTCGTTTCAGGTAAGGGCAGTCACTTCTCAGCTCAAAGGAACTACATCGTTAACGAAGCTCACATGTTTCTCATCTTAAATGACAAGCATTGGATGTTAGAGGACCAGTGCTTTATATCAGTTTCAGAAGAAGAGTTGGACTACATATGGTCCGTATGTGTAGGAAACATCGTTCTTTTGTTAACTGCACACTCACATTTCATGCTGTCTTAGAGCCTCTAGAAAGCAAGAGCGTGCTTCTTGCTCTAAAGCAGAGTGTGATCAATGGATGAGAACTCTGCTGTGTGTTTTACTTCAGAAATGGAGTTAAATCCCAGGCTCTGAGTCTTCCTACAAAAAAGACTTCGTTTCAGGTTAGGGCAGTTACTTTACATCTCAAACGAACTATGTCGTTCACGAAGCTCACACGATTCTCATCTTAACTGACAAGCATTGGATGTTAGAGGACCTGTGGTTTGTTTCAGTTTCAGAAGCAGAGTTGAACTAGATATGGTTCGTATGTGTAGGAAACACCGTTCTATTGTTCTGAGCACAGTCACGTTACCTTTTGTATTAGAGACTCTAGAAAGCAAGAGCGTGCTTCTCGTTCTAAAGCAGTGTATGATCCATGGATGAGAACTATGCTGTGTGTTTCACTTCAGAAATGGAGTTAAATTCCAGGCTCTGTGTCTTCCTACAAGCAAGACTACGTTTCAGGTAACGGCAGTCACTTTTCAGCTCAAACGAACTACATCGTTCACGAAGCTCACACGTTTCTCATCTTAACTGACAAGAATTGGATGTTAGAGGACCAGTGCTTTGTATCAGTTTCATAAGCAGAGTTGGACTACATATGGTCCGTATGTGTAGGAAACATCGTTCTTTTGTTCTCAGCACACTCACGTTTCATGCTGTCCTAGAGCCTCTAGAAAGCAAGAGCGTGCTTCTTGCGCTAAAGCAGAGTGTGATCAGTGGATGAGAACTCTGCTGTGTGTTTCACTTCAGAAATAGAGTTAAATCCCAGGCTCTGAGTCTTCCTAAAAACAAGACTTCTTTTCAGGAAAGGGCAGTTTCTTTACAACTCAAATGAACTACATCGTTCACGAACCTCACACGTTTCTCATCTAAAATGACAAGCATTGGATGTTAGAGGACCATTGCTTTGTGTCAGTTTCAGAAGCAGAATTTGACAAGACATGGTCCGTATGTGTAGGAAACATCGTTCTTTTGTTCTCAGCACACTCACGTTTCATGCTCTCTTAGAGCCTCTAGAAATCAAGAGTGTGCTTCTTGCTCTAAAGCAGAGTGTGATCAATGGATGAGAAATCTGCTGTGTGTTTCACTTCAGAAATGGAGTTAAATTCCAGGCTCTGAGTCTTCCTACAAGGAAGACTTCGTTTCCGGAAAGGGCAGTTACTTTACATCTCAAACGAAATACGTCGTTTACGAAGCTCACACGATTCTCATCTAAACTGACATGCATTGGATGTTAGAGGACCAGTGCTTTGTATCAGTTTCAGAAGCAGAGTTGGACTAGATATGGTCTGTATGTGTAGGAAACACAGTTCTTTTGTTCTCAGCACACTCACCTTTCCTGCTGTCTTAGAGATTTTAGAAAGCAAGAGCATGCTTCTCGCTCTAAAGCAGAGTGTGTTCAATGGATGAGAACTCTGCTGTGTGTTTCCCTTCAGAAATGGAGTTAAATCCCAGGCTCTGAGTCTTCCTAAAGCAAGAATTCTTTTCAAGTAAGGGCAGTTTCTTTACAGCTCAAACGAACTACATCCTTCACAAAGCTCACACGTTTCTCATCTTAACTGACAAGCATTGGGTGTTAGAGGACCTGTGGTTTGTTTCAGTATCAGAAGCA
This sequence comes from Onychomys leucogaster, assembly GCA_949786385.1. Taxonomy (NCBI): domain Eukaryota; kingdom Metazoa; phylum Chordata; class Mammalia; order Rodentia; family Cricetidae; genus Onychomys; species Onychomys leucogaster. The sequence continues at coordinate 342,690 of CATKUP010000176.1, forward strand.
GACTTGAACTACATATGGTCCGTATGTGTAGGAAACACCGTTCTTTTGTTCTCAGCAAACTCACGTATCCTGCTCTCTTAGAGACTCTAGAAAGCAAGAGCATGATTCTTGTTCTAAAGCAGAGTGTGATCAATGGATGAGAACTCTGCTGTGTGTTTCCCTTCAGAAATGGAGTTAAATCCCAGGCTCTGAGTCTTCCTAAAGCAAGAATTCTTTTCAGGTAAGGGCAGTTTCTTTACAGCTCAAATGAACTACATCCTTCACGAAGCTCACACGTTTCTCATCTTAACTGACAAGCATTGGGTGTTAGAGGACCTGTGGTTTGTTTCTGTTTCAGAAGCAGAGTTGGACTAGATATGGTCCGTATGTGTAGGAAACACAGTTCTCTTGTTCTGAGCACACTCAGATTTCCTGCTGTATTAGAGAAGCTAGAAAGCAAGAGCGTGTTCTCGCTCTAAAGCAGAGTGTGATCCATGGATGAGAACTATGCTGTTTGTTTAACTTCAGAAATGGAGTTAAATCCCAGGCTGTGTGTCTTCCTACAAGCAAGACTTCGTTTCAGGTAATGGCAGTCACTTCTCAGCTCAAAGGAACTACATCGTTAACGAAGCTCACACGTTTCTCATCTTAAATGACAAGCATTGGATGTTAGAGGAACAGTGCTCTGTATCAGTTTCAGAAGCAGAGTTGGACTACATATGGTCCGTATGTGTAGGAAACATTGTTCTTTTGTTCTCTGCACACTCACATTTCATGCTGTCTTAGAGCCTCTAGAAAGCAAGAGCGTGCTTCTTGCTCTAAAGCAGAGTGTGATCAATGGATGAGAACTCTGCTGTGTGTTTTACTTCAGAAATGGAGTTAAATCCCAGGCTCTGTGTCTCCAACAAGCAAGACTTCGTTTCAGGTAAGGGCAGTCACTTCTCAGCTCAAAGGAACTACATCGTTAACGAAGCTCACACGTTTCTCATCTTAAATGACAAGCATTGGATGTTAGAGGACCAGTGCTTTATATCAGTTTCAGAAGAAGAGTTGGACTACATATGGTCCGTATGTGTAGGAAACATCGTTCTTTTGTTAACTGCACACTCACATTTCATGCTGTCTTAGAGCCTCTAGAAAGCAAGAGCGTGCTTCTTGCTCTAAAGCAGAGTGTGATCAATGGATGAGAACTCTGCTGTGTGTTTTACTTCAGAAATGGAGTTAAATCCCAGGCTCTGAGTCTTCCTACAAAAAAGACTTCGTTTCAGGTTAGGGCAGTTACTTTACATCTCAAACGAACTATGTCGTTCACGAAGCTCACACCATTCTCATCTTAATTGACAAGCATTGGTTGTTAGAGGACCTGTGGTTTGTTTCAGTTTCAGAAGCAGAGTTGAACTAGATATGGTGCGTATGTGTAGGAAACACCGTTCTTTTGTTCTGAGCACAGTCACGTTTCCTTTTGCATTAGAGACTCTAGAAAGAAAGAGCGTGCTTCTCGTTCTAAAGCAGTGTGTGATCCATGGATGAGAACTCTGCTGTGTGTTTCACTTCAGAAATGGAGTTAAATCCCAGGCTCTGAGTCGTCCTAAAAACAAGACTTCTTTTCAGGTAAGGGCAGTTTCTTTACAACTCAAATGAACTACATCGTTCACGAAGCTCACACGTTTCTCATCTTAAATGACGAGCATTGGATGTTAGAGGACCTGTGATTTGTTTCAGTTTCAGAAGCAGTGTTGAACTAGATATGGTGCGTATGTGTAGGAAACTCCGTTCTTTGTTCTCAGCACACTCACGTTTCCTGCTGACTTAGTGACTCCAGAAAGCAAGAGCGTGCGTCTTGCTCTAAAGCAGAGTGTGATCAGTGGATGAGAACTATGCTGTGTGTTTCACTACAGAAATGGAGTTAAATCCCAGGCTCTGTGTCTTCCTACAAGCAATATTTCCTTTCAGGTAAGGGCAGTCACTTTTCAGCTCAAACGAACTACGTCTTTCACGAAGCTCACACGTTTCTCATCTTAACTGACAAGCATTGGATGTTACAGGACCAGTGCTTTGTATCAGTTTCAGAAACAGAGTTGGACTAGACATGGTCTGTATGTGTAGGAAACACCGTTCTTTTGTTCTCAGCACACTCATATATCCTGCTGTATTAGAGACGCTAGAAAGCAAGAGCGTGCTTCTCGCTCTAAAGCAGAGTGTGATCCATGGATGAGAACTATGCTGTGTGTTTCACTTCAGAAATGGAGTTAAATCCCAGGCTCTGTGTCTTCCTACAAGCAAGACTTCTTTTCGGGAAAGGGCAGTTACTTTTCAGCTCAAGCGAACTACATCGTTCACGAAGCTCACACGTTTCTCATCTTAAATGACAAGCATTGGATGTTACAGGACCAGTGCTTTGTATCAGTTCCGAAAGCAGAGTTGGACTACATATGGTCCTTATGTGTAGGAAACACCGTTCTTTTGTTCTCAGCACACTCACGTTTCCTGCTCTCTTAGAGACCCTAGAAAGCAAGAGCATGATTCTTGTTCTAAAGCAGAGTGTGATCAATGGATGAGAACTCTGCTGTGTGTTTCTCTTCAGAAATGGAGTTAAATCCCAGGCTCTGAGTCTTCCTAAAGCAAGAATTCTTTTCAGGTAAGGGCAGTTTCTTTACAGCTCAAACGAACTACATCCTTCACGATGCTCATACGTTTCTCATCTTAATTGACAAGCATTGGATGTTAGAGGACCTGTGGTTTGTTTCAGTTTCAGAAGCAGAGTTGAACTAGATATGGTCTGTATGTGTAGGAAACACCGTTCTCTTGTTCTGTGCACACTCAGATTTCCTGCTGTATTAGAGAAGCTAGAAAGCAAGAGCGTGTTCTCGCTCTAAAGCAGAGTGTGATCCATGGATGAGAACTATGCTGTTTGTTTCCCTTCAGAAATGGAGTTAAATCCCAGGCTCTGTGTCTTCCTACAAGCAAGACTTCGTTTCAGGTAAGGGCAGTCACTTCTTCTCTCAAAGGAACTACATCGTTCACGAAGCTCACACGTTTCTCATCTTAGATGACAAGCATTGGATGTTAGAGGACCAGTGCTTTGTTTCAGTTTCAGAAGCAGAATTTGACAAGACATGGTCCGTATGTGTAGGAAACATCGTTCTTTTTTTCTCAGCACACTCACGTTTCATGCTGTCTTAGAGCCTCTAGAAACCAAGAGTGTGCTTCTTGCTCTAAAGCAGAGAGTGATCAATGGATGAGAAATCTGCTGTGTGTTTCACTTCAGAAATGGAGTTAAATCCTAAGCTCTGAGTCTTCCTACAAGGAAGACTTCGTTTCCGGAAAGGACAGTTACTTTATATCTCAAACGAAATACGTCTTTCATGAAGCTTACACGATTCTCATGTAAACTGACAAGCATTGGATGTTAGAGGACCAGTGCTTTGTATCAGTTTCAGAAGCAGAGTTGGACTAGATATGGTCCCTATGTGTAGGAAACACCGTTCTTTTGTTCTCAGCACACTCACCTTTCCTGCTGTCTTAGAGATTTTAGAAAGCAAGAGCATGCTTCTCGCTCTAAAGCAGAGTGTGATCAATGGATGAGAACTCTGCTGTGTGTTTCCCTTCAGAAATGGAGTTAAATCCCAGGCTCTGAGTCTTCTTAAAGCAAGAATTCTTTTCAGGTAAGGGCAGTTACTTTACATCTCAAACGAACTATGTCGTTCACGAAGCTCACACGATTCTCATCTTATCTGACAAGCATTGGATGTTAGAGGACCTGTGGTTTGTTTCAGTTTCAGAAGCAGAGTTGAACAAGATATGGTTCGTATGTGTAGGAAACACCGTTCTATTGTTCTGAGCACAGTCACGTTTCCTTTTGTATTAGAGACTCTAGAAAGCAAGAGTGTGATTCTCGTTCTAAAGCAGTGTGTGATCCATGGATGAGAACTATGCTGTGTGTTTCACTTCAGAAATGGAGTTAAATTCCAGGCTCTGTGTCTTCCTACAAGCAAGACTACGTTTCAGGTAACGGCAGTCACTTTTCAGCTCAAACGAACTACATCGTTCATGAAGCTCACACGTTTCTCATCTTAACTGACAAGAATTGGATGTTAGAGGACCAGTGCTTTGTATCAGTTTCAGAAGCAGAGTTGGACTACATATGGTCCGTATGTGTAGGAAACATCGTTCTTTTGTTCTCAGCACACTCACGTTTCATGCTGTCCTAGAGCCTCTAGAAAGCAAGAGCGTGCTTCTTGCGCTAAAGCAGAGTGTGATCAGTGGATGAGAACTCTGCTGTGTGTTTCACTTCAGAAATGGAGTTAAATTCCTGGCTCTGAGTCTTCCTACAAGGAAGACTTCGTTTCCGGAAAGGGCAGTTACTTTACATCTCAAACGAAATACGTCGTTTACGAAGCTCACATGATTCTCATCTAAACTGACAAGCATTGGATGTTAGAGGACCAGTGCTTTGTATCAGTTTCAGAAGCAGAGTTGGACTAGATGTGGTCTGTATGTGTAGGAAACACCGTTCTTTTGTTCTCAGCACACTCACCTTTCCTGCTGTCTTAGAGATTTTAGAAAGCAAGAGCATGCTTCTCGCTCTAAAGCAGAGTGTGATCAATGGATGAGAACTCTGCTGTGTGTTTCCCTTCAGAAATGGAGTTAAATCCCAGGCTCTGAGTCTTCCTAAAGCAAGAATTCTTTTCAGGTAAGGGCAGTTTCTTTACAGCTCAAACGAACTACATCCTTCACAAAGCTCACACGTTTCTCATCTTAACTGACAAGCATTGGGTGTTAGAGGACCTGTGGTTTGTTTCAGTATCAGAAGCAGAGTTGAACTAGATATGGTCCGTATGTGTAGGAAACACCGTTCTTTTGTTCTCAGCAAACTCACGTATCCTGCTCTCTTAGAGACTCTAGAAAGCAAGAGCATGATTCTCGTTCTAAAGCAGAGTGTGATCAATGGATGAGAACTCTGATGTGTGTTTCCCTTCAGAAATGGAGTTAAATCCCAGGCTCTGAGTCTTCCTCAAGCAAGAATTCTTTTCAGGTAAGGGCAGTTTCTTTACAGCTCAAATGAACTACATCCTTCACGAAGCTCACACGTTTCTCATCTTAACTGACAAGCATTGGGTGTTAGAGGACATGTGGTTTGTTTCTGTTTCAGAAGCAGAGTTGAACTAGATATGGTCCGTATGTGTAGGAAACACAGTTCTCTTGTTCTGAGCACACTCAGATTTCCTGCTGTATTAGAGAAGCTAGAAAGCAAGAGCGTGTTCTCGCTCTAAAGCAGAGTGTGATCCATGGATGAGAACTATGCTGTTTGTTTAACTTCAGAAATGGAGTTAAATCCCAGGCTGTGTGTCTTCCTACAAGCAAGACTTCGTTTCAGGTAATGGCAGTCACTTCTCAGCTCAAAGGAACTACATCGTTAACGAAGCTCACACGTTTCTCATCTTAAATGACAAGCATTGGATGTTAGAGGAACAGTGCTCTGTATCAGTTTCAGAAGCAGAGTTGGACTACATATGGTCCGTATGTGTAGGAAACATTGTTCTTTTGTTCTCTGCACACTCACATTTCATGCTGTCTTAGAGCCTCTAGAAAGCAAGAGCGTGCTTTTTGCTCTAAAGCAGAGTGTGATCAATGGATGAGAACTCTGCTGTGTGTTTTACTTCAGAAATGGAGTTAAATCCCAGGCTCTGTGTCTCCAACAAGCAAGACTTCGTTTCAGGTAAGGGCAGTCACTTCTCAGCTCAAAGGAACTACATCGTTAACGAAGCTCACACGTTTCTCATCTTAAATGACAAGCATTGGATGTTAGAGGACCAGTGCTTTATATCAGTTTCAGAAGAAGAGTTGGACTACATATGGTCCGTATGTGTAGGAAACATCGTTCTTTTGTTCTCTGCACACTCACATTTCATACTCTCTTAGAGCCTCTAGAAAGCAAGAGCGTGCTTCTTGCTCTAAAGCAGAGTGTGATCAATGGATGAGAACTCTGCTGTGTGTTTTACTTCAGAAATGGAGTTAAATCCCAGGCTCTGAGTCTTCCTACAAAAAAGACTTCGTTTCAGGTTAGGGCAGTTACTTTATATCTCAAAAGAACTATGTCGTTCACGAAGCCCACACGATTCTCATCTTAATTGACAAGCATTGGTTGTTAGAGGACCTGTGGTTTGTTTCTGTTTCAGAAGCAGAGTTGAACTAGATATGGTGCGTATGTGTAGGAAACACCGTTCTTTTGTTCTGAGCACAGTCACGTTTCCTTTTGCATTAGAGACTCTAGAAAGCAAGAGCGTGCTTCTCGTTCTAAAGCAGTGTGTGATCCATGGATGAGAACTCTGCTGTGTGTTTCACTTCAGAAATGGAGTTAAATCCCAGGCTCTGAGTCGTCCTAAAAACAAGACTTCTTTTCAGGTAAGGACAGTTTCTTTACAACTCAAATGAACTACATCGTTCACGAAGCTCCCACGTTTCTCATCTTAAATGACGAGCATTGGATGTTAGAGGACCTGTGATTTGTTTCAGTTTCAGAAGCAGTGTTGAACTAGATATGGTGCGTATGTGTAGGAAACACCGTTCTTTGTTCTCAGCACACTCACGTTTCCTGCTGACTTAGTGACTCCAGAAAGCAAGAGCGTGCGTCTTGCTCTAAAGCAGAGTGTGATCAGTGGATGAGAACTATGCTGTGTGTTTCACTACAGAAATGGAGTTAAATCCCAGGCTCTGTGTCTTCCTACAAGCAATATTTCCTTTCAGGTAAGGGCAGTCACTTTTCAGCTCAAACGAACTACGTCTTTCACGAAGCTCACACGTTTCTCATCTTAACTGACAAGCATTGGATGTTAGAGGACCAGTGCTTTGTATCAGTTTCAGAAGCAGAGTTGGACTACACATGGTCTGTATGTGTAGGAAACACCGTTCTTTTGTTCTCAGCACACTCATATATCCTGCTGTATTAGAGACGCTAGAAAGCAAGAGCGTGCTTCTCGCTCTAAAGCAGAGTGTGATCCATGGATGAGAACTATGCTGTGTGTTTCACTTCAGAAATGGAGTTAAATCCCAGGCTCTGTGTCTTCCTACAAGCAAGAATTCTTTTTGGGAAAGGGCAGTTACTTTTCAGCTCAAGCGAACTACATCTTTCATGAAGCTCACACGTTTCTCATCTTAACTGACAAGCATTGGATGTTACAGGACCAGTGCTTTGTATCAGTTTCGAAAGCAGAGTTGGACTACATATGGTCCTTATGTGTAGGAAACACCGTTCTTTTGTTCTCAGCACACTCACGTTTCCTGCTCTCTTAGAGACCCTAGAAAGCAAGAGCATGATTCTTGTTCTAAAGCAGAGTGTGATCAATGGATGAGAACTCTGCTGTGTGTTTCTCTTCAGAAATGGAGTTAAATCCCAGGCTCTGAGTCTTCCTAAAGCAAGAATTCTTTTCAGGTAAGGGCAGTTTCTTTACAGCTCAAACGAACTACATCCTTCACGATGCTCATACGTTTCTCATCTTAATTGACAAGCATTGGATGTTAGAGGACCTGTGGTTTGTTTCAGTTTCAGAAGCAGAGTTGAACTAGATATGGTCGGTATGTGTAGGAAACACCGTTCTCTTGTACTGTGCACACTCAGATTTCCTGCTGTATTAGAGAAGCTAGAAAGCAAGAGCATGTTCTCGCTCTAAAGCAGAGTGTGATCCATGGATGAGAACTATGCTATTTGTTTCCCTTCAGAAATGGAGTTAAATACCAGGCTCTGTGTCTTCCTACAAGCAAGACTTCGTTTCAGGTAAGGGCAGTCACTTCTTCTCTCAAAGGAACTACATCGTTCACGAAGCTCACACGTTTCTCATCTTAGATGACAAGCATTGGATGTTAGAGGACCAGTGCTTTGTTTCAGTTTCAGAAGCAGAATTTGACAAGACATGGTCCGTATGTGTAGGAAACATCGTTCTTTTTTTCTCAGCACACTCACGTTTCATGCTGTCTTAGAGCCTCTAGAAAGCAAGAGCGTGCTTCTTGCTCTAAAGCAGAGAGTGATCAATGGATGAGAAATCTGCTGTGTGTTTCACTTCAGAAATGGAGTTAAATCCTAAGCTCTGAGTCTTCCTACAAGGAAGACTTCGTTTCCGGAAAGGACAGTTACTTTATATCTCAAACGAAATACGTCGTTCATGAAGCTAACACGATTCTCATGTAAACTGACAAGCATTGGATGTTAGAGGACCAGTGCTTTGTATCAGTTTCAGAAGCAGAGTTGGACTAGATATGGTCCCTATGTGTAGGAAACACCGTTCTTTTGTTCTCAGCACACTCACCTTTCCTGCTGTCTTAGAGATTTTAGAAAGCAAGAGCATGCTTCTCGCTCTAAAGCAGAGTGTGATCAATGGATGAGAACTCTGCTGTGTGTTTCCCTTCAGAAATGGAGTTAAATCCCAGGCTCTGAGTCTTCCTAAAGCAAGAATTCTTTTCAGGTAAGGGCAGTTACTTTACATCTCAAACGAACTATGTCTTTCACGAAGCTCACACGATTCTCATCTTAACTGACAAGCATTGGATGTTAGAGGACCTGTGGTTTGTTTCAGTTTCAGAAGCAGAGTTGAACTAGATATGGTTCGTATGTGTAGGAAACACCGTTCTATTGTTCTGAGCACAGTCACGTTACCTTTTGTATCAGAGACTCTAGAAAGCAAGAGCGTGCTTCTCGTTCTAAAGCAGTGTGTGATCCATGGATGAGAACTATGCTGTGTGTTTCACTTCAGAAATGGAGTTAAATTCCAGGCTCTGTGTCTTCCTACAAGCAAGACTACGTTTCAGGTAACGGCAGTCACTTTTCAGCTCAAACGAACTACATCGTTCATGAAGCTCACACGTTTCTCATCTTAACTGACAAGAATTGGATGTTAGAGGACCAGTGCTTTGTATCAGTTTCAGAAGCAGAGTTGGACTACATATGGTCCGTATGTGTAGGAAACATCGTTCTTTTGTTCTCAGCACACTCACGTTTCATGCTGTCCTAGAGCCTCTAGAAAGCAAGAGCGTGCTTCTTGCGCTAAAGCAGAGTGTGATCAGTGGATGAGAACTCTGCTGTGTGTTTCACTTCAGAAATGGAGTTAAATTCCTGGCTCTGAGTCTTCCTACAAGGAAGACTTCGTTTCCGGAAAGGGCAGTTACTTTACATCTCAAACGAAATACGTCGTTTACGAAGCTCACACGATTCTCATCTAAACTGACAAGCATTGGATGTTAGAGGACCAGTGCTTTGTATCAGTTTCAGAAGCAGAGTTGGACTAGATGTGGTCCGTATGTGTAGGAAACACCGTTCTTTTGTTCTCAGCACACTCACCTTTCCTGCTGTCTTAGAGATTTTAGAAAGCAAGAGCATGCTTCTCGCTCTAAAGCAGAGTGTGTTCAATGGATGAGAACTCTGCTGTGTGTTTCCCTTCAGAAATGGAGTTAAATCCCAGGCTCTGAGTCTTCCTAAAGCAAGAATTCTTTTCAGGTAAGGGCAGTTTCTTTACAGCTCAAACGAACTACATCCTTCACAAAGCTCACACGTTTCTCATCTTAACTGACAAGCATTGGGTGTTAGAGGACCTGTGGTTTGTTTCAGTATCAGAAGCAGAGTTGAACTAGATATGGTCTGTATGTGTAGGAAACACCGTTCTTTTGTTCTCAGCAAACTCACATATCCTGCTCTCTTAGAGACTCTAGAAAGCAAGAGCATGATTCTCGTTCTAAAGCAGAGTGTGATCAATGGATGAGAACTCTGATGTGTGTTTCCCTTCAGAAATGGAGTTAAATCCCAGGCTCTGAGTCTTCCTCAAGCAAGAATTCTTTTCAGGTAAGGGCAGTTTCTTTACAGCTCAAATGAACTACATCCTTCACGAAGCTCACACGTTTCTCATCTTAACTGACAAGCATTGGGTGTTAGAGGACATGTGGTTTGTTTCTGTTTCAGAAGCAGAGTTGAACTAGATATGGTCCGTATGTGTAGGAAACACAGTTCTCTTGTTCTGAGCACACTCAGATTTCCTGCTGTATTAGAGAAGCTAGAAAGCAAGAGCGTGTTCTCGCTCTAAAGCAGAGTGTGATCCATGGATGAGAACTATGCTGTTTGTTTAACTTCAGAAATGGAGTTAAATCCCAGGCTGTGTGTCTTCCTACAAGCAAGACTTCGTTTCAGGTAATGGCAGTCACTTCTCAGCTCAAAGGAACTACATCGTTAACGAAGCTCACACGTTTCTCATCTTAAATGACAAGCATTGGATGTTAGAGGAACAGTGCTCTGTATCAGTTTCAGAAGCAGAGTTGGACTACATATGGTCCGTATGTGTAGGAAACATTGTTCTTTTGTTCTCTGCACACTCACATTTCATGCTGTCTTAGAGCCTCTAGAAAGCAAGAGCGTGCTTCTTGCTCTAAAGCAGAGTGTGATCAATGGATGAGAACTCTGCTGTGTGTTTTACTTCAGAAATGGAGTTAAATCCCAGGCTCTGTGTCTCCAACAAGCAAGACTTCGTTTCAGGTAAGGGCAGTCACTTCTCAGCTCAAAGGAACTACATCGTTAACGAAGCTCACACGTTTCTCATCTTAAATGACAAGCATTGGATGTTAGAGGACCAGTGCTTTATATCAGTTTCAGAAGAAGAGTTGGACTACATATCGTCCGTATGTGTAGGAAACATCGTTCTTTTGTTCTCTGCAAACTCACATTTCATGCTCTCTTAGAGCCTCTAGAAAGCAAGAGCGTGCTTCTTGCTCTAAAGCAGAGTGTGATCAATGGATGAGAACTCTGCTGTGTGTTTTACTTCAGAAATGGAGTTAAATCCCAGGCTCTGAGTCTTCCTACAAAAAAGACTTCGTTTCAGGTTAGGGCAGTTACTTTATATCTCAAACGAACTATGTCGTTCACGAAGCCCACACGATTCTCATCTTAATTGACAAGCATTGGTTGTTAGAGGACCTGTGGTTTGTTTCTGTTTCAGAAGCAGAGTTGAACTAGATATGGTGCGTATGTGTAGGAAACACCGTTCTTTTGTTCTGAGCACAGTCACGTTTCCTTTTGCATTAGAGACTCTAGAAAGCAAGAGCGTGCTTCTCGTTCTAAAGCAGTGTGTGATCCATGGATGAGAACTCTGCTGTGTGTTTCACTTCAGAAATGGAGTTAAATCCCAGGCTCTGAGTCGTCCTAAAAACAAGACTTCTTTTCAGGTAAGGGCAGTTTCTTTACAACTCAAATGAACTACATCGTTCACGAAGCTCCCACGTTTCTCATCTTAAATGACGAGCATTGGATGTTAGAGGAAATGTGATTTGTTTCAGTTTCAGAAGCAGTGTTGAACTAGATATGGTGCGTATGTGTAGGAAACACCGTTCTTTGTTCTCAGCACACTCACGTTTCCTGCTGACTTAGTGACTCCAGAAAGCAAGAGCGTGTGTCTTGCTCTAAAGCAGAGTGTGATCAGTGGATGAGAACTATGCTGTGTGTTTCACTACAGAAATGGAGTTAAATCCCAGGCTCTGTGTCTTCCTACAAGCAATATTTCCTTTCAGGTAAGGGCAGTCACTTTTCAGCTCAAACGAACTACGTCTTTCACGAAGCTCACACGTTTCTCATCTTAACTGACAAGCATTGGATGTTAGAGGACCAGTGCTTTGTATCAGTTTCAGAAGCAGAGTTGGACTACACATGGTCTGTATGTGTAGGAAACACCGTTCTTTTGTTCTCAGCACACTCATATATCCTGCTGTATTAGAGACGCTAGAAAGCAAGAGCGTGCTTCTCGCTCTAAAGCAGAGTGTGATCCATGGATGAGAACTATGCTGTGTGTTTCACTTCAGAAATGGAGTTAAATCCCAGGCTCTGTGTCTTCCTACAAGCAAGACTTCTTTTCGGGAAAGGGCAGTTACTTTTCAGCTCAAGCGAACTACATCTTTCATGAAGCTTACACGTTTCTCATCTTAACTGACAAGCATTGGATGTTACAGGACCAGTGCTTTGTATCAGTTTCGAAAGCAGAGTTGGACTACATATGGTCCTTACGTGTAGGAAACACCGTTCTTTTGTTCTCAGCACACTCACGTTTCCTGCTCTCTTAGAGACCCTAGAAAGCAAGAGCATGATTCTTGTTCTAAAGCAGAGTGTGATCAATGGATGAGAAATCTGGTGTGTGTTTCACGTCAGAAATGGAGTTAAATTCCAGGCTCTGAGTCTTCCTACAAGGAAGACTTCGTTTCCGGAAAGGGCAGTTACTTTACATCTCAAACGAAATACGTCGTTTACGAAGCTCACACGATTCTCATCTAAACTGACAAGCATTGGATGTTAGAGGACCAGTGCTTTGTATCAGTTTCAGAAGCAGAGTTGGACTAGATGTGGTCCGTATGTGTAGGAAACACCGTTCTTTTGTTCTCAGCACACTCACCTTTCCTGCTGTCTTAGAGATTTTAGAAAGCAAGAGCATGCTTCTCGCTCTAAAGCAGAGTGTGATCAATGGATGAGAACTCTGCTGTGTGTTTCCCTTCAGAAATGGAGTTAAATCCCAGGCTCTGAGTCTTCCTAAAGCAAGAATTCTTTTCAGGTAAGGGCAGTTTCTTTACAGCTCAAACGAACTACATCCTTCACAAAGCTCACACGTTTCTCATCTTAACTGACAAGCATTGGGTGTTAGAGGACCTGTGGTTTGTTTCAGTATCAGAAGCAGAGTTGAACTAGATATGGTCCGTATGTGTAGGAAACACCGTTCTTTTGTTCTCAGCAAACTCACGTATCCTGCTCTCTTAGAGACTCTAGAAAGCAAGAGCATGATTCTCGTTCTAAAGCAGAGTGTGATCAATGGATGAGAACTCTGATGTGTGTTTCCCTTCAGAAATGGAGTTAAATCCCAGGCTCTGAGTCTTCCTCAAGCAAGAATTCTTTTCAGGTAAGGGCAGTTTCTTTACAGCTCAAATGAACTACATCCTTCACGAAGCTCACACGTTTCTCATCTTAACTGACAAGCATTGGGTGTTAGAGGACATGTGGTTTGTTTCTGTTTCAGAAGCAGAGTTGAACTAGATATGGTCCGTATGTGTAGGAAACACAGTTCTCTTGTTCTGAGCACACTCAGATTTCCTGCTGTATTAGAGAAGCTAGAAAGCAAGAGCATGTTCTCGCTCTAAAGCAGAGTGTGATCCATGGATGAGAACTATGCTGTTTGTTTAACTTCAGAAATGGAGTTAAATCCCAGGCTGTGTGTCTTCCTACAAGCAAGACTTCGTTTCAGGTTAGGGCAGTTACTTTATATCTCAAACGAACTATGTCGTTCACGAAGCCCACACGATTCTCATCTTAATTGACAAGCATTGGTTGTTAGAGGACCTGTGGTTTGTTTCTGTTTCAGAAGCAGAGTTGAACTAGATATGGTGCGTATGTGTAGGAAACACCGTTCTTTTGTTCTGAGCACAGTCACGTTTCCTTTTGCATTAGAGACTCTAGAAAGCAAGAGCGTGCTTCTCGTTCTAAAGCAGTGTGTGATCCATGGATGAGAACTATGCTGTGTGTTTCACTTCAGAAATGGAGTTAAATCCCAGGCTCTGAGTCGTCCTAAAAACAAGACTTCTTTTCAGGTAAGGGCAGTTTCTTTACAACTCAAATGAACTACATCGTTCACGAAGCTCCCACGTTTCTCATCTTAAATGACGAGCATTGGATGTTAGAGGACCTGTGATTTGTTTCAGTTTCAGAAGCAGTGTTGAACTAGATATGGTGCGTATGTGTAGGAAACACCGTTCTTTGTTCTCAGCACACTCACGTTTCCTGCTGACTTAGTGACTCCAGAAAGCAAGAGCGTGCGTCTTGCTCTAAAGCAGAGTGTGATCAGTGGATGAGAACTATGCTGTGTGTTTCACTACAGAAATGGAGTTAAATCCCAGGCTCTGTGTCTTCCTACAAGCAATATTTCCTTTCAGGTAAGGGCAGTCACTTTTCAGCTCAAACGAACTACGTCTTTCACGAAGCTCACACGTTTCTCATCTTAACTGACAAGCATTGGATGTTAGAGGACCAGTGCTTTGTATCAGTTTCAGAAGCAGAGTTGGACTACACATGGTCTGTATGTGTAGGAAACACCGTTCTTTTGTTCTCAGCACACTCATATATCCTGCTGTATTAGAGACGCTAGAAAGCAAGAGCGTGCTTCTCGCTCTAAAGCAGAGTGTGATCCATGGATTAGAACTATGCTGTGTGTTTCACTTCAGAAATGGAGTTAAATCCCAGGCTCTGTGTCTTCCTACAAGCAAGACTTCTTTTCGGGAAAGGGCAGTTACTTTTCAGCTCAAGCGAACTACATCTTTCATGAAGCTCACACGTTTCTCATCTTAACTGACAAGCATTGGATGTTACAGGACCAGTGCTTTGTATCAGTTTCGAAAGCAGAGTTGGACTACATATGGTCCTTACGTGTAGGAAACACCGTTCTTTTGTTCTCAGCACACTCACGTTTCCTGCTCTCTTAGAGACCCTAGAAAGCAAGAGCATGATTCTTGTTCTAAAGCAGAGTGTGATCAATGGATGAGAAATCTGGTGTGTGTTTCACGTCAGAAATGGAGTTAAATTCCAGGCTCTGAGTCTTCCTACAAGGAAGACTTCGTTTCCGGAAAGGGCAGTTACTTTACATCTCAAACGAAATACGTCGTTTACGAAGCTCACACGATTCTCATCTAAACTGACAAGCATTGGATGTTAGAGGACCAGTGCTTTGTATCAGTTTCAGAAGCAGAGTTGGACTAGATGTGGTCCGTATGTGTAGGAAACACCGTTCTTTTGTTCTCAGCACACTCACCTTTCCTGCTGTCTTAGAGATTTTAGAAAGCAAGAGCATGCTTCTCGCTCTAAAGCAGAGTGTGATCAATGGATGAGAACTCTGCTGTGTGTTTCCCTTCAGAAATGGAGTTAAATCCCAGGCTCTGAGTCTTCCTAAAGCAAGAATTCTTTTCAGGTAAGGGCAGTTTCTTTACAGCTCAAACGAACTACATCCTTCACAAAGCTCACACGTTTCTCATCTTAACTGACAAGCATTGGGTGTTAGAGGACCTGTGGTTTGTTTCAGTATCAGAAGCAGAGTTGAACTAGATATGGTCCGTATGTGTAGGAAACACCGTTCTTTTGTTCTCAGCAAACTCACGTATCCTGCTCTCTTAGAGACTCTAGAAAGCAAGAGCATGATTCTCGTTCTAAAGCAGAGTGTGATCAATGGATGAGAACTCTGATGTGTGTTTCCCTTCAGAAATGGAGTTAAATCCCAGGCTCTGAGTCTTCCTCAAGCAAGAATTCTTTTCAGGTAAGGGCAGTTTCTTTACAGCTCAAATGAACTACATCCTTCACGAAGCTCACACGTTTCTCATCTTAACTGACAAGCATTGGGTGTTAGAGGACATGTGGTTTGTTTCTGTTTCAGAAGCAGAGTTGAACTAGATATGGTCCGTATGTGTAGGAAACACAGTTCTCTTGTTCTGAGCACACTCAGATTTCCTGCTGTATTAGAGAAGCTAGAAAGCAAGAGCATGTTCTCGCTCTAAAGCAGAGTGTGATCCATGGATGAGAACTATGCTGTTTGTTTAACTTCAGAAATGGAGTTAAATCCCAGGCTGTGTGTCTTCCTACAAGCAAGACTTCGTTTCAGGTAATGGCAGTCACTTCTCAGCTCAAAGGAACTACATCGTTAACGAAGCTCACACGTTTCTCATCTTAAATAACAAGCATTGGATGTTAGAGGAACAGTGCTCTGTATCAGTTTCAGAAGCAGATTTGGACTACATATGGTCCGTATGTGTAGGAAACATTGTTCTTTTGTTCTCTGCACACTCACATTTCATGCTGTCTTAGAGCCTCTAGAAAGCAAGAGCGTGCTTCTTGCTCTAAAGCAGAGTGTGATCAATGGATGAGAACTCTGCTGTGTGTTTTACTTCAGAAATGGAGTTAAATCCCAGGCTCTGTGTCTCCAACAAGCAAGACTTCGTTTCAGGTAAGGGCAGTCACTTCTCAGCTCAAAGGAACTACATCGTTAACGAAGCTCACACGTTTCTCATCTTAAATGACAAGCATTGGATGTTAGAGGACCAGTGCTTTATATCAGTTTCAGAAGAAGAGTTGGACTACATATGGTCCGTATGTGTAGGAAACATCGTTCTTTTGTTCTCTGCACACTCACATTTCATGCTCTCTTAGAGCCTCTAGAAAGCAAGAGCGTGCTTCTTGCTCTAAAGCAGAGTGTGATCAATGGATGAGAACTCTGCTGTGTGTTTTACTTCAGAAATGGAGTTAAATCCCAGGCTCT
Organism: Onychomys leucogaster; assembly: GCA_949786385.1. Classification (NCBI taxonomy): domain Eukaryota; kingdom Metazoa; phylum Chordata; class Mammalia; order Rodentia; family Cricetidae; genus Onychomys; species Onychomys leucogaster. The sequence goes on from CATKUP010000176.1 coordinate 358,973, forward strand.
GAGTCTTCCTACAAAAAAGACTTCGTTTCAGGTTAGGGCAGTTACTTTATATCTCAAACGAACTATGTCGTTCACGAAGCCCACACGATTCTCATCTTAATTGACAAGCATTGGTTGTTAGAGGACCTGTGGTTTGTTTCTGTTTCAGAAGCAGAGTTGAACTAGATATGGTGCGTATGTGTAGGAAACACCGTTCTTTTGTTCTGAGCACAGTCACGTTTCCTTTTGCATTAGAGACTCTAGAAAGCAAGAGCGTGCTTCTCGTTCTAAAGCAGTGTGTGATCCATGGATGAGAACTCTGCTGTGTGTTTCACTTCAGAAATGGAGTTAAATCCCAGGCTCTGAGTCGTCCTAAAAACAAGACTTCTTTTCAGGTAAGGGCAGTTTCTTTACAACTCAAATGAACTACATCGTTCACGAAGCTCACACGTTTCTCATCTTAAATGACGAGCATTGGATGTTAGAGGACCTGTGATTTGTTTCAGTTTCAGAAGCAGTGTTGAACTAGATATGGTGCGTATGTGTAGGAAACACCGTTCTTTGTTCTCAGCACACTCACGTTTCCTGCTGACTTAGTGACTCCAGAAAGCAAGAGCGTGCGTCTTGCTCTAAAGCAGAGTGTGATCAGTGGATGAGAACTATGCTGTGTGTTTCACTACCGAAATGGAGTTAAATCCCAGGCTCTGTGTCTTCCTACAAGCAATATTTCCTTTCAGGTAAGGGCAGTCACTTTTCAGCTCAAACGAACTACGTCTTTCACGAAGCTCACACGTTTCTCATCTTAACTGACAAGCATTGGATGTTAGAGGACCAGTGCTTTGTATCAGTTTCAGAAGCAGAGTTGGACTACACATGGTCTGTATGTGTAGGAAACACCGTTCTTTTGTTCTCAGCACACTCATATATCCTGCTGTTTTAGAGACGCTAGAAAGCAAGAGCGTGCTTCTCGCTCTAAAGCAGAGTGTGATCCATGGATGAGAACTCTGCTGTGTGTTTCCCTTCAGAAATGGAGTTAAATCCCAGGCTCTGTGTCTTCCTACAAGCAAAACTTCGTTTCAGGTAAGGGCAGTCACTTCTTCTCTCAAAGGAACTACATCGTTCACGAAGCTCACACGTTTCTCATCTTAGATGACAAGCATTGGATGTTAGAGGACCAGTGCTTTGTTTCAGTTTCAGAAGCAGAATTTGACAAGACATGGTCCGTATTTTTAGGAAACATCGTTCTTTTTTTCTCAGCACACTCACGTTTCATGCTGTCTTAGAGCCTCTAGAAAGCAAGAGCGTGCTTCTTGCTCTAAAGCAGAGAGTGATCAATGGATGAGAAATCTGCTGTGTGTTTCACTTCAGAAATGGAGTTAAATCCTAAGCTCTGATTCTTCCTACAAGGAAGACTTCGTTTCCGGAAAGGACAGTTACTTTATATCTCAAACGAAATACGTCGTTCATGAAGCTAACACGATTCTCATGTAAACTGACAAGCATTGGATGTTAGAGGACCAGTGCTTTGTATCAGTTTCAGAAGCAGAGTTGGACTAGATATGGTCCCTATGTGTAGGAAACACCGTTCTTTTGTTCTCAGCACACTCACCTTTCCTGCTGTCTTAGAGATTTTAGAAAGCAAGAGCATGCTTCTCGCTCTAAAGCAGAGTGTGATCAATGGATGAGAACTCTGCTGTGTGTTTCCCTTCAGAAATGGAGTTAAATCCCAGGCTCTGAGTCTTCCTAAAGCAAGAATTCTTTTCAGGTAAGGGCAGTTACTTTACATCTCAAACGAACTATGTCGTTCACGAAGCTCACACGATTCTCATCTTAACTGACAAGCATTGGATGTTAGAGGACCTGTGGTATGTTTCAGTTTCAGAAGCAGAGTTGAACAAGATATGGTTCGTATGTGTAGGAAACACCGTTCTATTGTTCTGAGCACAGTCACGTTTCCTTTTGTATTAGAGACTCTAGAAAGCAAGAGCGTGATTCTCGTTCTAAAGCAGTGTGTGATCCATGGATGAGAACTATGCTGTGTGTTTCACTTCAGAAATGGAGTTAAATTCCAGGCTCTGTGTCTTCCTACAAGCAAGACTACGTTTCAGGTAACGGCAGTCACTTTTCAGCTCAAACGAACTACATCGTTCATGAAGCTCACACGTTTCTCATCTTAACTGACAAGAATTGGATGTTAGAGGACCAGTGCTTTGTATCAGTTTCAGAAGCAGAGTTGGACTACATATGGTCCGTATGTGTAGGAAACATCGTTCTTTTGTTCTCAGCACACTCACGTTTCATGCTGTCCTAGAGCCTCTAGAAAGCAAGAACGTGCTTCTTGCGCTAAAGCAGAGTGTGATCAGTGGATGAGAACTCTGCTGTGTGTTTCACTTCAGAAATGGAGTTAAATTCCTGGCTCTGAGTCTTCCTACAAGAAAGACTTCGTTTCCGGAAAGGGCAGTTACTTTACATCTCAAACGAAATACGTCGTTTACGAAGCTCACACGATTCTCATCTAAACTGACAAGCATTGGATGTTAGAGGACCAGTGCTTTGTATCAGTTTCAGAAGCAGAGTTGGACTAGATGTGGTCCGTATGTGTAGGAAACACCGTTCTTTTGTTCTCAGCACACTCACCTTTCCTGCTGTCTTAGAGATTTTAGAAAGCAAGAGCATGCTTCTCGCTCTAAAGCAGAGTGTGATCAATGGATGAGAACTCTGCTGTGTGTTTCCCTTCAGAAATGGAGTTAAATCCCAGGCTCTGAGTCTTCCTAAAGCAAGAATTCTTTTCAGGTAAGGGCAGTTTCTTTACAGCTCAAACGAACTACATCCTTCACAAAGCTCACACGTTTCTCATCTTAACTGACAAGCATTGGGTGTTAGAGGACCTGTGGTTTGTTTCAGTATCAGAAGCAGAGTTGAACTAGATATGGTCCGTATGTGTAGGAAACACCGTTCTTTTGTTCTCATCAAACTCACATATCCTGCTCTCTTAGAGACTCTAGAAAGCAAGAGCATGATTCTCGTTCTAAAGCAGAGTGTGATCAATGGATGAGAACTCTGATGTGTGTTTCCCTTCAGAAATGGAGTTAAATCCCAGGCTCTGAGTCTTCCTCAAGCAAGAATTCTTTTCAGGTAAGGGCAGTTTCTTTACAGCTCAAATGAACTACATCCTTCACGAAGCTCACACGTTTCTCATCTTAACTGACAAGCATTGGGTGTTAGAGGACATGTGGTTTGTTTCTGTTTCAGAAGCAGAGTTGAACTAGATATGGTCCGTATGTGTAGGAAACACAGTTCTCTTGTTCTGAGCACACTCAGATTTCCTGCTGTATTAGAGAAGCTAGAAAGCAAGAGCGTGTTCTCGCTCTAAAGCAGAGTGTGATCCATGGATGAGAACTATGCTGTTTGTTTAACTTCAGAAATGGAGTTAAATCCCAGGCTGTGTGTCTTCCTACAAGCAAGACTTCGTTTCAGGTAATGGCAGTCACTTCTCAGCTCAAAGGAACTACATCGTTAACGAAGCTCACACGTTTCTCATCTTAAATGACAAGCATTGGATGTTAGAGGAACAGTGCTCTGTATCAGTTTCAGAAGCAGAGTTGGACTACATATGGTCCGTATGTGTAGGAAACATTGTTCTTTTGTTCTCTGCACACTCATATTTCATGCTGTCTTACAGCCTCTAGAAAGCAAGAGCGTGCTTCTTGCTCTAAAGCAGAGTGTGATCAATGGATGAGAACTCTGCTGTGTGTTTTACTTCAGAAATGGAGTTAAATCCCAGGCTCTGTGTCTCCAACAAGCAAGACTTCGTTTCAGGTAAGGGCAGTCACTTCTCAGCTCAAAGGAACTACATCGTTAACGAAGCTCACACGTTTCTCATCTTAAATGACAAGCATTGGATGTTAGAGGACCAGTGCTTTATATCAGTTTCAGAAGAAGAGTTGGACTACATATCGTCCGTATGTGTAGGAAACATCGTTCTTTTGTTCTCTGCAAACTCACATTTCATGCTCTCTTAGAGCCTCTAGAAAGCAAGAGCGTGCTTCTTGCTCTAAAGCAGAGTGTGATCAATGGATGAGAACTCTGCTGTGTGTTTTACTTCAGAAATGGAGTTAAATCCCAGGCTCTGAGTCTTCCTACAAAAAAGACTTCGTTTCAGGTTAAGGCAGTTACTTTATATCTCAAACGAACTATGTCGTTCACGAAGCCCACACGATTCTCATCTTAATTGACAAGCATTGGTTGTTAGAAGACCTGTGGTTTGTTTCTGTTTCAGAAGCAGAGTTGAACTAGATATGGTGCGTATGTGTAGGAAACACCGTTCTTTTGTTCTGAGCACAGTCACGTTTCCTTTTTCATTAGAGACTCTAGAAAGCAAGAGCGTGCTTCTCGTTCTAAAGCAGTGTGTGATCCATGGATGAGAACTCTGCTGTGTGTTTCACTTCAGAAATGGAGTTAAATCCCAGGCTCTGAGTCGTCCTAAAAACAAGACTTCTTTTCAGGTAAGGGCAGTTTCTTTACAACTCAAATGAACTACATCGTTCACGAAGCTCACACGTTTCTCATCTTAAATGACGAGCATTGGATGTTAGAGGACCTGTGATTTGTTTCAGTTTCAGAAGCAGTGTTGAACTAGATATGGTGCGTATGTGTAGGAAACACCGTTCTTTGTTCTCAGCACACTCACGTTTCCTGCTGACTTAGTGACTCCAGAAAGCAAGAGCGTGCGTCTTGCTCTAAAGCAGAGTGTGATCAGTGGATGAGAACTATGCTGTGTGTTTCACTACAGAAATGGAGTTAAATCCCAGGCTCTGTGTCTTCCTACAAGCAATATTTCCTTTCAGGTAAGGGCAGTCACTTTTCACCCAAACGAACTACGTCTTTCACGAAGCTCACACGTTTCTCATCTTAACTGACAAGCATTGGATGTTAGAGGACCAGTGCTTTGTATCAGTTTCAGAAGCAGAGTTGGACTACACATGGTCTGTATGTGTAGGAAACACCGTTCTTTTGTTCTCAGCACACTCATATATCCTGCTGTATTAGAGACGCTAGAAAGCAAGAGCGTGCTTCTCGCTCTAAAGCAGAGTGTGATCCATGGATGAGAACTATGCTGTGTGTTTCACTTCAGAAATGGAGTTAAATCCCAGGCTCTGTGTCTTCCTACAAGCAAGACTTCTTTTCGGGAAAGGGCAGTTACTTTTCAGCTCAAGCGAACTACATCTTTCATGAAGCTCACACGTTTCTCATCTTAACTGACAAGCATTGGATGTTACAGGACCAGTGCTTTGTATCAGTTTCGAAAGCAGAGTTGGACTACATATGGTCCTTATGTGTAGGAAACACCGTTCTTTTGTTCTCAGCACACTCACGTTTCCTGCTCTCTTAGAGACCCTAGAAAGCAAGAGCATGATTCTTGTTCTAAAGCAGAGTGTGATCAATGGATGAGAACTCTGCTGTGTGTTTCTCTTCAGAAATGGAGTTAAATCCCAGGCTCTGAGTCTTCCTAAAGCAAGAATTCTTTTCAGGTAAGGGCAGTTTCTTTACAGCTCAAACGAACTACATCCTTCACGATGCTCATACGTTTCTCATCTTAATTGACAAGCATTGGATGTTAGAGGACCTGTGGTTTGTTTCAGTTTCAGAAGCAGAGTTGAACTAGATATGGTCTGTATGTGTAGAAAACACCGTTCTCTTGTTCTGAGCACAGTCATGTTACCTTTTGTATTAGAGACTCTAGAAAGCAAGAGCGTGCTTCTTGTTCTAAAGCAGTGTGTGATCCATGGATGAGAACTATGCTGTGTGTTTCACTTCAGAAATGGAGTTAAATTCCAGGCTCTGTGTCTTCCTACAAGCAAGACTACGTTTCAGGTACGGCAGTCACTTTTCAGCTCAAACGAACTACATCGTTCACGAAGCTCACACGTTTCTCATCTTAACTGAAAAGAATTGGATGTTAGAGGACCAGTGCTTTGTATCAGTTTCAGAAGCAGAGTTGGACTACATATGGTCCGTATGTGTAGGAAACATCGTTCTTTTGTTCTCAGCACACTCACGTTTCATGCTGTCCTAGAGACTCTAGAAAGCAAGAGCGTGCTTCTTGCGCTAAAGCAGAGTGTGATCAGTGGATGAGAACTCTGCTGTGTGTTTCACTTCAGAAATAGAGTTAAATCCCAGGCTCTGAGTCTTCCTAAAAACAAGACTTCTTTTCAGGAAAGGGCAGTTTCTTTACAACTCAAATGAACTACATCGTTCACGAAGCTCACACGTTTCTCATCTAAAATGACAAGCATTGGATGTTAGAGGACCATTGCTTTGTGTCAGTTTCAGAAGCAGAATTTGACAAGACATGGTCCGTATGTGTAGGAAACATCGTTCTTTTGTTCTCAGCACACTCACGTTTCATGCTCTCTTAGAGCCTCTAGAAATCAAGAGTGTGCTTCTTGCTCTAAAGCAGAGTGTGATCAATGGATGAGAAATCTGCTGTGTGTTTCACTTCAGAAATGGAGTTAAATTCCAGGCTCTGAGTCTTCCTACAAGGAAGACTTCGTTTCCGGAAAGGGCAGTTACTTTACATCTCAAATGAAATACGTCGTTTACGAAGCTCACATGATTCTCATCTAAACTGACAAGCATTGGATGTTAGAGGACCAGTGCTTTGTATCAGTTTCAGAAGCAGAGTTGAACTAGATATCGTCTGTATGTGTAGGAAACACCGTTCTCTTGTTCTGTGCACACTCAGATTTCCTGCTGTATTAGAGAAGCTAGAAAGCAAGAGCATGTTCTCGCTCTAAAGCAGAGTGTGATCCATGGATGAGAACTATGCTGTTTGTTTCCCTTCAGAAATGGAGTTAAATCCCAGGCTCTGTGTCTTCCTACAAGCAAGACTTCGTTTCAGGTAAGGGCAGTCACTTCTTCTCTCAAAGGAACTACATCGTTCAGGAAGCTCACACGTTTCTCATCTTAAATGACAAGCATTGGATGTTAGAGGACCAGTGCTTTGTTTCACTTTCAGAAGCAGAATTTGACAAGACATGGTCCGTATGTGTGGGAAACATCGTTCTTTTTTTCTCAGCACACTCACGTTTCATGCTGTCTTAGAGCCTCTAGAAAGCAAGAGCGTGCTTCTTGCTCTAAAGCAGAGAGTGATCAATGGATGAGAAATCTGCTGTGTGTTTCACTTCAGAAATGGAGTTAAATCCTAAGCTCTGAGTCTTCCTACAAGGAAGACTTCGTTTCCGGAAAGGACAGTTACTTTATATCTCAAACGAAATACGTCGTTCATGAAGCTAACACGATTCTCATGTAAACTGACAAGCATTGGATGTTAGAGGACCAGTGCTTTGTATCAGTTTCAGAAGCAGAGTTGGACTAGATATGGTCCGTATGTGTAGGAAACACCGTTCTTTTGTTCTCAGCACACTCACCTTTCCTGCTGTCTTAGAGATTTTAGAAAGCAAGAGCATGCTTCTCGCTCTAAAGCAGAGTGTGATCAATGGATGAGAACTCTGCTGTGTGTTTCCCTTCAGAAATGGAGTTAAATCCCAGGCTCTGAGTCTTCCTAAAGCAAGAATTCTTTTGAGGTAAGGGCAGTTACTTTACATCTCAAACGAACTATGTCGTTCACAAGCTCACACGATTCTCATCTTAACTGACAAGCATTGGATGTTAGAGGACCTGTGGTTTGTTTCAGTTTCAGAAGCAGAGTTGAACTAGATATGGTTCGTATGTGTAGGAAACACCGTTCTATTGTTCTGAGCACAGTCACGTTACCTTTTGTATTAGAGACTCTAGAAAGCAAGAGCGTGCTTCTCGTTCTAAAGCAGTGTGTGATCCATGGATGAGAACTATGCTGTGTGTTTCACTTCAGAAATGGAGTTAAATTCCAGGCTCTGTGTCTTCCTACAAGCAAGACTACGTTTCAGGTAACGGCAGTCACTTTTCAGCTCAAACGAACTACATCGTTCACGAAGCTCACAGGTTTCTCATCATAACTGACAAGAATTGGATGTTAGATGACCAGTGCTTTGTATCAGTTTCAGAAGCAGAGTTGGACTACATATGGTCCGTATGTGTAGGAAACATCATTCTTTTGTTCTCAGCACACTCACGTTTCATGCTGTCCTAGAGACTCTAGAAAGCAAGAGTGTGCTTCTTGCTCTAAAGCAGAGTGTGATCAATGGATGAGAAATCTGCTGTGTGTTTCACTTCAGAAATGGAGTTAAATTCCAGGCTCTGAGTCTTCCTACAAGGAAGACTTCGTTTCCGGAAAGGGCAGTTACTTTACATCTCAAACGAAATACGTCGTTTACGAAGCTCACACGATTCTCATCTAAACTGACAAGCATTGGATGTTAGAGGACCAGTGCTTTGTATCAGTGTCAGAAGCAGAGTTGGACTAGATATGGTCCGTATGTGTAGGAAACACCGTTCTTTTGTTCTCAGCACACTCACCTTTCCTGCAGTCTTAGAGATTTTAGAAAGCAAGAGCATGCTTCTCGCTCTAAAGCAGAGTGTGATCAATGGATGAGAACTCTGCTGTGTGTTTCCCTTCAGAAATGGAGTTAAATCCCAGGCTCTGAGTCTTCCTAAAGCAAGAATTCTTTTCAGGTAAGGGCAGTTTCTTTTTAGCTCAAACGAACTACATCCTTCACAAAGCTCACACGTTTCTCATGTTAACTGACAAGCATTGGGTGTTAGAGGACCTGTGGTTTGTTTCAGTATCAGAAGCAGAGTTGAACTAGATATGGTCCGTATGTGTAGGAAACACCGTTCTTTTGTTCTCAGCAAACTCACGTATCCTGCTCTCTTAGAGACTCTAGAAAGCAAGAGCATGATTCTTCTTCTAAAGCAGAGTGTGATCAATGGATGAGAACTCTGCTGTGTGTTTCCCTTCAGAAATGGAGTTAAATCCCAGGCTCTGAGTCTTCCTCAAGCAAGAATTCTTTTCAGGTAGGGCAGTTTCTTTACAGCTCAAATGAACTACATCCTTCACGAAGCTCACACGTTTCTCATCTTAACTGACAAGCATTGGGTGTTAGAGGACCTGTGGTTTGTTTCAGTATCAGAAGCAGAGTTGAACTAGATATGGTCCGTATGTGTAGGAAACACCGTTCTTTTGTTCTCAGCAAACTCACGTATCCTGCTCTCTTAGAGACTCTAGAAAGCAAGAGCGTGCTTCTTGCGCTAAAGCAGAGTGTGATCAGTGGATGAGAACTCTGCTGTGTGTTTCACTTCAGAAATGGAGTTAAATTCCTGGCTCTGAGTCTTCCTACAAGGAAGACTTCGTTTCCGGAAAGGGCAGTTACTTTACATCTCAAACGAAATACGTCGTTTACGAAGCTCACACGATTCTCATCTAAACTGACAAGCATTGGATGTTAGAGGACCAGTGCTTTGTATCAGTTTCAGAAGCAGAGTTGGACTAGATGTGGTCTGTATGTGTAGGAAACACCGTTCTTTTGTTCTCAGCACACTCACCTTTCCTGCTGTCTTAGAGATTTTAGAAAGCAAGAGCATGCTTCTCGCTCTAAAGCAGAGTGTGATCAATGGATGAGAACTCTGCTGTGTGTTTCCCTTCAGAAATGGAGTTAAATCCCAGGCTCTGAGTCTTCCTAAAGCAAGAATTCTTTTCAGGTAAGGGCAGTTTCTTTACAGCTCAAACGAACTACATCCTTCACAAAGCTCACACGTTTCTCATCTTAACTGACAAGCATTGGGTGTTAGAGGACCTGTGGTTTGTTTCAGTATCAGAAGCAGAGTTGAACTAGATATGGTCCGTATGTGTAGGAAACACCGTTCTTTTGTTCTCAGCAAACTCACGTATCCTGCTCTCTTAGAGACTCTAGAAAGCAAGAGCATGATTCTCGTTCTAAAGCAGAGTGTGATCAATGGATGAGAACTCTGATGTGTGTTTCCCTTCAGAAATGGAGTTAAATCCCAGGCTCTGAGTCTTCCTCAAGCAAGAATTCTTTTCAGGTAAGGGCAGTTTCTTTACAGCTCAAATGAACTACATCCTTCACGAAGCTCACACGTTTCTCATCTTAACTGACAAGCATTGGGTGTTAGAGGACATGTGGTTTGTTTCTGTTTCAGAAGCAGAGTTGAACTAGATATGGTCCGTATGTGTAGGAAACACAGTTCTCTTGTTCTGAGCACACTCAGATTTCCTGCTGTATTAGAGAAGCTAGAAAGCAAGAGCGTGTTCTCGCTCTAAAGCAGAGTGTGATCCATGGATGAGAACTATGCTGTTTGTTTAACTTCAGAAATGGAGTTAAATCCCAGGCTGTGTGTCTTCCTACAAGCAAGACTTCGTTTCAGGTAATGGCAGTCACTTCTCAGCTCAAAGGAACTACATCGTTAACGAAGCTCACACGTTTCTCATCTTAAATGACAAGCATTGGATGTTAGAGGAACAGTGCTCTGTATCAGTTTCAGAAGCAGAGTTGGACTACATATGGTCCGTATGTGTAGGAAACATTGTTCTTTTGTTCTCTGCACACTCACATTTCATGCTGTCTTAGAGCCTCTAGAAAGCAAGAGCGTGCTTTTTGCTCTAAAGCAGAGTGTGATCAATGGATGAGAACTCTGCTGTGTGTTTTACTTCAGAAATGGAGTTAAATCCCAGGCTCTGTGTCTCCAACAAGCAAGACTTCGTTTCAGGTAAGGGCAGTCACTTCTCAGCTCAAAGGAACTACATCGTTAACGAAGCTCACACGTTTCTCATCTTAAATGACAAGCATTGGATGTTAGAGGACCAGTGCTTTATATCAGTTTCAGAAGAAGAGTTGGACTACATATGGTCCGTATGTGTAGGAAACATCGTTCTTTTGTTCTCTGCACACTCACATTTCATACTCTCTTAGAGCCTCTAGAAAGCAAGAGCGTGCTTCTTGCTCTAAAGCAGAGTGTGATCAATGGATGAGAACTCTGCTGTGTGTTTTACTTCAGAAATGGAGTTAAATCCCAGGCTCTGAGTCTTCCTACAAAAAAGACTTCGTTTCAGGTTAGGGCAGTTACTTTATATCTCAAAAGAACTATGTCGTTCACGAAGCCCACACGATTCTCATCTTAATTGACAAGCATTGGTTGTTAGAGGACCTGTGGTTTGTTTCTGTTTCAGAAGCAGAGTTGAACTAGATATGGTGCGTATGTGTAGGAAACACCGTTCTTTTGTTCTGAGCACAGTCACGTTTCCTTTTGCATTAGAGACTCTAGAAAGCAAGAGCGTGCTTCTCGTTCTAAAGCAGTGTGTGATCCATGGATGAGAACTCTGCTGTGTGTTTCACTTCAGAAATGGAGTTAAATCCCAGGCTCTGAGTCGTCCTAAAAACAAGACTTCTTTTCAGGTAAGGACAGTTTCTTTACAACTCAAATGAACTACATCGTTCACGAAGCTCCCACGTTTCTCATCTTAAATGACGAGCATTGGATGTTAGAGGACCTGTGATTTGTTTCAGTTTCAGAAGCAGTGTTGAACTAGATATGGTGCGTATGTGTAGGAAACACCGTTCTTTGTTCTCAGCACACTCACGTTTCCTGCTGACTTAGTGACTCCAGAAAGCAAGAGCGTGCGTCTTGCTCTAAAGCAGAGTGTGATCAGTGGATGAGAACTATGCTGTGTGTTTCACTACAGAAATGGAGTTAAATCCCAGGCTCTGTGTCTTCCTACAAGCAATATTTCCTTTCAGGTAAGGGCAGTCACTTTTCAGCTCAAACGAACTACGTCTTTCACGAAGCTCACACGTTTCTCATCTTAACTGACAAGCATTGGATGTTAGAGGACCAGTGCTTTGTATCAGTTTCAGAAGCAGAGTTGGACTACACATGGTCTGTATGTGTAGGAAACACCGTTCTTTTGTTCTCAGCACACTCATATATCCTGCTGTATTAGAGACGCTAGAAAGCAAGAGCGTGCTTCTCGCTCTAAAGCAGAGTGTGATCCATGGATGAGAACTATGCTGTGTGTTTCACTTCAGAAATGGAGTTAAATCCCAGGCTCTGTGTCTTCCTACAAGCAAGAATTCTTTTTGGGAAAGGGCAGTTACTTTTCAGCTCAAGCGAACTACATCTTTCATGAAGCTCACACGTTTCTCATCTTAACTGACAAGCATTGGATGTTACAGGACCAGTGCTTTGTATCAGTTTCGAAAGCAGAGTTGGACTACATATGGTCCTTATGTGTAGGAAACACCGTTCTTTTGTTCTCAGCACACTCACGTTTCCTGCTCTCTTAGAGACCCTAGAAAGCAAGAGCATGATTCTTGTTCTAAAGCAGAGTGTGATCAATGGATGAGAACTCTGCTGTGTGTTTCTCTTCAGAAATGGAGTTAAATCCCAGGCTCTGAGTCTTCCTAAAGCAAGAATTCTTTTCAGGTAAGGGCAGTTTCTTTACAGCTCAAACGAACTACATCCTTCACGATGCTCATACGTTTCTCATCTTAATTGACAAGCATTGGATGTTAGAGGACCTGTGGTTTGTTTCAGTTTCAGAAGCAGAGTTGAACTAGATATGGTCTGTATGTGTAGGAAACACCGTTCTCTTGTACTGTGCACACTCAGATTTCCTGCTGTATTAGAGAAGCTAGAAAGCAAGAGCATGTTCTCGCTCTAAAGCAGAGTGTGATCCATGGATGAGAACTATGCTGTGTGTTTCCCTTCAGAGATGGAGTTAAATCCCAGGCCCTGTGTCTTCCTACAAGCAAGACTTCGTTTCAGGTAAGGGCAGTCACTTCTTCTCTCAAAGGAACTACATCGTTCACGAAGCTCACACGTTTCTCATCTTAGATGACAAGCATTGGATGTTAGAGGACCAGTGCTTTGTTTCAGTTTCAGAAGCAGAATTTGACAAGACATGGTCCGTATGTGTAGGAAACATCGTTCTTTTTTTCTCAGCACACTCACGTTTCATGCTGTCTTAGAGCCTCTAGAAAGCAAGAGCGTGCTTCTTGCTCTAAAGCAGAGAGTGATCAATGGATGAGAAATCTGCTGTGTGTTTCACTTCAGAAATGGAGTTAAATCCTAAGCTCTGAGTCTTCCTACAAGGAAGACTTCGTTTCCGGAAAGGACAGTTACTTTATATCTCAAACGAAATACGTCGTTCATGAAGCTAACACGATTCTCATGTAAACTGACAAGCATTGGATGTTAGAGGACCAGTGCTTTGTATCAGTTTCAGAAGCAGAGTTGGACTAGATATGGTCCCTATGTGTAGGAAACACCGTTCTTTTGTTCTCAGCACACTCACCTTTCCTGCTGTCTTAGAGATTTTAGAAAGCAAGAGCATGCTTCTCGCTCTAAAGCAGAGTGTGATCAATGGATGAGAACTCTGCTGTGTGTTTCCCTTCAGAAATGGAGTTAAATCCCAGGCTCTGAGTCTTCCTAAAGCAAGAATTCTTTTCAGGTAAGGGCAGTTACTTTACATCTCAAACGAACTATGTCGTTCACGAAGCTCACACGATTCTCATCTTAACTGACAAGCATTGGATGTTAGAGGACCTGTGGTTTGTTTCAGTTTCAGAAGCAGAGTTGAACTAGATATGGTTCGTATGTGTAGGAAACACCGTTCTATTGTTCTGAGCACAGTCACGTTACCTTTTGTATCAGAGACTCTAGAAAGCAAGAGCGTGCTTCTCGTTCTAAAGCAGTGTGTGATCCATGGATGAGAACTATGCTGTGTGTTTCACTTCAGAAATGGAGTTAAATTCCAGGCTCTGTGTCTTCCTACAAGCAAGACTACGTTTCAGGTAACGGCAGTCACTTTTCAGCTCAAACGAACTACATCGTTCATGAAGCTCACACGTTTCTCATCTTAACTGACAAGAATTGGATGTTAGAGGACCAGTGCTTTGTATCAGTTTCAGAAGCAGAGTTGGACTACATATGGTCCGTATGTGTAGGAAACATCGTTCTTTTGTTCTCAGCACACTCACGTTTCATGCTGTCCTAGAGCCTCTAGAAAGCAAGAGCGTGCTTCTTGCGCTAAAGCAGAGTGTGATCAGTGGATGAGAACTCTGCTGTGTGTTTCACTTCAGAAATGGAGTTAAATTCCTGGCTCTGAGTCTTCCTACAAGGAAGACTTCGTTTCCGGAAAGGGCAGTTACTTTACATCTCAAACGAAATACGTCGTTTACGAAGCTCACACGATTCTCATCTAAACTGACAAGCATTGGATGTTAGAGGACCAGTGCTTTGTATCAGTTTCAGAAGCAGAGTTGGACTAGATGTGGTCCGTATGTGTAGGAAACACCGTTCTTTTGTTCTCAGCACACTCACCTTTCCTGCTGTCTTAGAGATTTTAGAAAGCAAGAGCATGCTTCTCGCTCTAAAGCAGAGTGTGTTCAATGGATGAGAACTCTGCTGTGTGTTTCCCTTCAGAAATGGAGTTAAATCCCAGGCTCTGAGTCTTCCTAAAGCAAGAATTCTTTTCAGGTAAGGGCAGTTTCTTTACAGCTCAAACGAACTACATCCTTCACAAAGCTCACACGTTTCTCATCTTAACTGACAAGCATTGGGTGTTAGAGGACCTGTGGTTTGTTTCAGTATCAGAAGCAGAGTTGAACTAGATATGGTCTGTATGTGTAGGAAACACCGTTCTTTTGTTCTCAGCAAACTCACATATCCTGCTCTCTTAGAGACTCTAGAAAGCAAGAGCATGATTCTCGTTCTAAAGCAGAGTGTGATCAATGGATGAGAACTCTGATGTGTGTTTCCCTTCAGAAATGGAGTTAAATCCCAGGCTCTGAGTCTTCCTCAAGCAAGAATTCTTTTCAGGTAAGGGCAGTTTCTTTACAGCTCAAATGAACTACATCCTTCACGAAGCTCACACGTTTCTCATCTTAACTGACAAGCATTGGGTGTTAGAGGACATGTGGTTTGTTTCTGTTTCAGAAGCAGAGTTGAACTAGATATGGTCCGTATGTGTAGGAAACACAGTTCTCTTGTTCTGAGCACACTCAGATTTCCTGCTGTATTAGAGAAGCTAGAAAGCAAGAGCGTGTTCTCGCTCTAAAGCAGAGTGTGATCCATGGATGAGAACTATGCTGTTTGTTTAACTTCAGAAATGGAGTTAAATCCCAGGCTGTGTGTCTTCCTACAAGCAAGACTTCGTTTCAGGTAATGGCAGTCACTTCTCAGCTCAAAGGAACTACATCGTTAACGAAGCTCACACGTTTCTCATCTTAAATGACAAGCATTGGATGTTAGAGGAACAGTGCTCTGTATCAGTTTCAGAAGCAGAGTTGGACTACATATGGTCCGTATGTGTAGGAAACATTGTTCTTTTGTTCTCTGCACACTCACATTTCATGCTGTCTTAGAGCCTCTAGAAAGCAAGAGCGTGCTTCTTGCTCTAAAGCAGAGTGTGATCAATGGATGAGAACTCTGCTGTGTGTTTTACTTCAGAAATGGAGTTAAATCCCAGGCTCTGTGTCTCCAACAAGCAAGACTTCGTTTCAGGTAAGGGCAGTCACTTCTCAGCTCAAAGGAACTACATCGTTAACGAAGCTCACACGTTTCTCATCTTAAATGACAAGCATTGGATGTTAGAGGACCAGTGCTTTATATCAGTTTCAGAAGAAGAGTTGGACTACATATCGTCCGTATGTGTAGGAAACATCGTTCTTTTGTTCTCTGCAAACTCACATTTCATGCTCTCTTAGAGCCTCTAGAAAGCAAGAGCGTGCTTCTTGCTCTAAAGCAGAGTGTGATCAATGGATGAGAACTCTGCTGTGTGTTTTACTTCAGAAATGGAGTTAAATCCCAGGCTCTGAGTCTTCCTACAAAAAAGACTTCGTTTCAGGTTAGGGCAGTTACTTTATATCTCAAACGAACTATGTCGTTCACGAAGCCCACACGATTCTCATCTTAATTGACAAGCATTGGTTGTTAGAGGACCTGTGGTTTGTTTCTGTTTCAGAAGCAGAGTTGAACTAGATATGGTGCGTATGTGTAGGAAACACCGTTCTTTTGTTCTGAGCACAGTCACGTTTCCTTTTGCATTAGAGACTCTAGAAAGCAAGAGCGTGCTTCTCGTTCTAAAGCAGTGTGTGATCCATGGATGAGAACTCTGCTGTGTGTTTCACTTCAGAAATGGAGTTAAATCCCAGGCTCTGAGTCGTCCTAAAAACAAGACTTCTTTTCAGGTAAGGGCAGTTTCTTTACAACTCAAATGAACTACATCGTTCACGAAGCTCCCACGTTTCTCATCTTAAATGACGAGCATTGGATGTTAGAGGACCTGTGATTTGTTTCAGTTTCAGAAGCAGTGTTGAACTAGATATGGTGCGTATGTGTAGGAAACACCGTTCTTTGTTCTCAGCACACTCACGTTTCCTGCTGACTTAGTGACTCCAGAAAGCAAGAGCGTGCGTCTTGCTCTAAAGCAGAGTGTGATCAGTGGATGAGAACTATGCTGTGTGTTTCACTACAGAAATGGAGTTAAATCCCAGGCTCTGTGTCTTCCTACAAGCAATATTTCCTTTCAGGTAAGGGCAGTCACTTTTCAGCTCAAACGAACTACGTCTTTCACGAAGCTCACACGTTTCTCATCTTAACTGACAAGCATTGGATGTTAGAGGACCAGTGCTTTGTATCAGTTTCAGAAGCAGAGTTGGACTACACATGGTCTGTATGTGTAGGAAACACCGTTCTTTTGTTCTCAGCACACTCATATATCCTGCTGTATTAGAGACGCTAGAAAGCAAGAGCGTGCTTCTCGCTCTAAAGCAGAGTGTGATCCATGGATGAGAACTATGCTGTGTGTTTCACTTCAGAAATGGAGTTAAATCCCAGGCTCTGTGTCTTCCTACAAGCAAGACTTCTTTTCGGGAAAGGGCAGTTACTTTTCAGCTCAAGCGAACTACATCTTTCATGAAGCTTACACGTTTCTCATCTTAACTGACAAGCATTGGATGTTACAGGACCAGTGCTTTGTATCAGTTTCGAAAGCAGAGTTGGACTACATATGGTCCTTACGTGTAGGAAACACCGTTCTTTTGTTCTCAGCACACTCACGTTTCCTGCTCTCTTAGAGACCCTAGAAAGCAAGAGCATGATTCTTGTTCTAAAGCAGAGTGTGATCAATGGATGAGAAATCTGGTGTGTGTTTCACGTCAGAAATGGAGTTAAATTCCAGGCTCTGAGTCTTCCTACAAGGAAGACTTCGTTTCCGGAAAGGGCAGTTACTTTACATCTCAAACGAAATACGTCGTTTACGAAGCTCACACGATTCTCATCTAAACTGACAAGCATTGGATGTTAGAGGACCAGTGCTTTGTATCAGTTTCAGAAGCAGAGTTGGACTAGATGTGGTCCGTATGTGTAGGAAACACCGTTCTTTTGTTCTCAGCACACTCACCTTTCCTGCTGTCTTAGAGATTTTAGAAAGCAAGAGCATGCTTCTCGCTCTAAAGCAGAGTGTGATCAATGGATGAGAACTCTGCTGTGTGTTTCCCTTCAGAAATGGAGTTAAATCCCAGGCTCTGAGTCTTCCTAAAGCAAGAATTCTTTTCAGGTAAGGGCAGTTTCTTTACAGCTCAAACGAACTACATCCTTCACAAAGCTCACACGTTTCTCATCTTAACTGACAAGCATTGGGTGTTAGAGGACCTGTGGTTTGTTTCAGTATCAGAAGCAGAGTTGAACTAGATATGGTCCGTATGTGTAGGAAACACCGTTCTTTTGTTCTCAGCAAACTCACGTATCCTGCTCTCTTAGAGACTCTAGAAAGCAAGAGCATGATTCTCGTTCTAAAGCAGAGTGTGATCAATGGATGAGAACTCTGATGTGTGTTTCCCTTCAGAAATGGAGTTAAATCCCAGGCTCTGAGTCTTCCTCAAGCAAGAATTCTTTTCAGGTAAGGGCAGTTTCTTTACAGCTCAAATGAACTACATCCTTCACGAAGCTCACACGTTTCTCATCTTAACTGACAAGCATTGGGTGTTAGAGGACATGTGGTTTGTTTCTGTTTCAGAAGCAGAGTTGAACTAGATATGGTCCGTATGTGTAGGAAACACAGTTCTCTTGTTCTGAGCACACTCAGATTTCCTGCTGTATTAGAGAAGCTAGAAAGCAAGAGCATGTTCTCGCTCTAAAGCAGAGTGTGATCCATGGATGAGAACTATGCTGTTTGTTTAACTTCAGAAATGGAGTTAAATCCCAGGCTGTGTGTCTTCCTACAAGCAAGACTTCGTTTCAGGTTAGGGCAGTTACTTTATATCTCAAACGAACTATGTCGTTCACGAAGCCCACACGATTCTCATCTTAATTGACAAGCATTGGTTGTTAGAGGACCTGTGGTTTGTTTCTGTTTCAGAAGCAGAGTTGAACTAGATATGGTGCGTATGTGTAGGAAACACCGTTCTTTTGTTCTGAGCACAGTCACGTTTCCTTTTGCATTAGAGACTCTAGAAAGCAAGAGCGTGCTTCTCGTTCTAAAGCAGTGTGTGATCCATGGATGAGAACTCTGCTGTGTGTTTCACTTCAGAAATGGAGTTAAATCCCAGGCTCTGAGTCGTCCTAAAAACAAGACTTCTTTTCAGGTAAGGGCAGTTTCTTTACAACTCAAATGAACTACATCGTTCACGAAGCTCCCACGTTTCTCATCTTAAATGACGAGCATTGGATGTTAGAGGACCTGTGATTTGTTTCAGTTTCATAAGCAGTGTTGAACTAGATATGGTGCGTATGTGTAGGAAACACCGTTCTTTGTTCTCAGCACACTCACGTTTCCTGCTGACTTAGTGACTCCAGAAAGCAAGAGCGTGCGTCTTGCTCTAAAGCAGAGTGTGATCAGTGGATGAGAACTATGCTGTGTGTTTCACTACAGAAATGGAGTTAAATCCCAGGCTCTGTGTCTTCCTACAAGCAATATTTCCTTTCAGGTAAGGGCAGTCACTTTTCAGCTCAAACGAACTACGTCTTTCACGAAGCTCACACGTTTCTCATCTTAACTGACAAGCATTGGATGTTAGAGGACCAGTGCTTTGTATCAGTTTCAGAAGCAGAGTTGGACTACACATGGTCTGTATGTGTAGGAAACACCGTTCTTTTGTTCTCAGCACACTCATATATCCTGCTGTATTAGAGACGCTAGAAAGCAAGAGCGTGCTTCTCGCTCTAAAGCAGAGTGTGATCCATGGATGAGAACTATGCTGTGTGTTTCACTTCAGAAATGGAGTTAAATCCCAGGCTCTGTGTCTTCCTACAAGCAAGACTTCTTTTCGGGAAAGGGCAGTTACTTTTCAGCTCAAGCGAACTACATCTTTCATGAAGCTCACACGTTTCTCATCTTAACTGACAAGCATTGGATGTTACAGGACCAGTGCTTTGTATCAGTTTCGAAAGCAGAGTTGGACTACATATGGTCCTTACGTGTAGGAAACACCGTTCTTTTGTTCTCAGCACACTCACGTTTCCTGCTCTCTTAGAGACCCTAGAAAGCAAGAGCATGATTCTTGTTCTAAAGCAGAGTGTGATCAATGGATGAGAAATCTGGTGTGTGTTTCACGTCAGAAATGGAGTTAAATTCCAGGCTCTGAGTCTTCCTACAAGGAAGACTTCGTTTCCGGAAAGGGCAGTTACTTTACATCTCAAACGAAATACGTCGTTTACGAAGCTCACACGATTTTCATCTAAACTGACAAGCATTGGATGTTAGAGGACCAGTGCTTTGTATCAGTTTCAGAAGCAGAGTTGGACTAGATGTGGTCCGTATGTGTAGGAAACACCGTTCTTTTGTTCTCAGCACACTCACCTTTCCTGCTGTCTTAGAGATTTTAGAAAGCAAGAGCATGCTTCTCGCTCTAAAGCAGAGTGTGATCAATGGATGAGAACTCTGCTGTGTGTTTCCCTTCAGAAATGGAGTTAAATCCCAGGCTCTGAGTCTTCCTAAAGCAAGAATTCTTTTCAGGTAAGGGCAGTTTCTTTACAGCTCAAACGAACTACATCCTTCACAAAGCTCACACGTTTCTCATCTTAACTGACAAGCATTGGGTGTTAGAGGACCTGTGGTTTGTTTCAGTATCAGAAGCAGAGTTGAACTAGATATGGTCCGTATGTGTAGGAAACACCGTTCTTTTGTTCTCAGCAAACTCACGTATCCTGCTCTCTTAGAGACTCTAGAAAGCAAGAGCATGATTCTCGTTCTAAAGCAGAGTGTGATCAATGGATGAGAACTCTGATGTGTGTTTCCCTTCAGAAATGGAGTTAAATCCCAGGCTCTGAGTCTTCCTCAAGCAAGAATTCTTTTCAGGTAAGGGCAGTTTCTTTACAGCTCAAATGAACTACATCCTTCACGAAGCTCACACGTTTCTCATCTTAACTGACAAGCATTGGGTGTTAGAGGACATGTGGTTTGTTTCTGTTTCAGAAGCAGAGTTGAACTAGATATGGTCCGTATGTGTAGGAAACACAGTTCTCTTGTTCTGAGCACACTCAGATTTCCTGCTGTATTAGAGAAGCTAGAAAGCAAGAGCATGTTCTCGCTCTAAAGCAGAGTGTGATCCATGGATGAGAACTATGCTGTTTGTTTAACTTCAGAAATGGAGTTAAATCCCAGGCTGTGTGTCTTCCTACAAGCAAGACTTCGTTTCAGGTAATGGCAGTCACTTCTCAGCTCAAAGGAACTACATCGTTAACGAAGCTCACACGTTTCTCATCTTAAATAACAAGCATTGGATGTTAGAGGAACAGTGCTCTGTATCAGTTTCAGAAGCAGAGTTGGACTACATATGGTCCGTATGTGTAGGAAACATTGTTCTTTTGTTCTCTGTACACTCACATTTCATGCTGTCTTAGAGCCTCTAGAAAGCAAGAGCGTGCTTCTTGCTCTAAAGCAGAGTGTGATCAATGGATGAGAACTCTGCTGTGTGTTTTACTTCAGAAATGGAGTTAAATCCCAGGCTCTGTGTCTCCAACAAGCAAGACTTCGTTTCAGGTAAGGGCAGTCACTTCTCAGCTCAAAGGAACTACATCGTTAACGAAGCTCACACGTTTCTCATCTTAAATGACAAGCATTGGATGTTAGAGGACCAGTGCTTTATATCAGTTTCAGAAGAAGAGTTGGACTACATATGGTCCGTATGTGTAGGAAACATCGTTCTTTTGTTCTCTGCACACTCACATTTCATGCTCTCTTAGAGCCTCTAGAAAGCAAGAGCGTGCTTCTTGCTCTAAAGCAGAGTGTGATCAATGGATGAGAACTCTGCTGTGTGTTTTACTTCAGAAATGGAGTTAAATCCCAGGCTCTGAGTCTTCCTACAAAAAAGACTTCGTTTCAGGTTAGGGCAGTTACTTTATATCTCAAACGAACTATGTCGTTCACGAAGCCCACACGATTCTCATCTTAATTGACAAGCATTGGTTGTTAGAGGACCTGTGGTTTGTTTCTGTTTCAGAAGCAGAGTTGAACTAGATATGGTGCGTATGTGTAGGAAACACCGTTCTTTTGTTCTGAGCACAGTCACGTTTCCTTTTGCATTAGAGACTCTAGAAAGCAAGAGCGTGCTTCTCGTTCTAAAGCAGTGTGTGATCCATGGATGAGAACTCTGCTGTGTGTTTCACTTCAGAAATGGAGTTAAATCCCAGGCTCTGAGTCGTCCTAAAAACAAGACTTCTTTTCAGGTAAGGGCAGTTTCTTTACAACTCAAATGAACTACATCGTTCACGAAGCTCACACGTTTCTCATCTTAAATGACGAGCATTGGATGTTAGAGGACCTGTGATTTGTTTCAGTTTCAGAAGCAGTGTTGAACTAGATATGGTGCGTATGTGTAGGAAACACCGTTCTTTGTTCTCAGCACACTCACGTTTCCTGCTGACTTAGTGACTCCAGAAAGCAAGAGCGTGCGTCTTGCTCTAAAGCAGAGTGTGATCAGTGGATGAGAACTATGCTGTGTGTTTCACTACAGAAATGGAGTTAAATCCCAGGCTCTGTGTCTTCCTACAAGCAATATTTCCTTTCAGGTAAGGGCAGTCACTTTTCAGCTCAAACGAACTACGTCTTTCACGAAGCTCACACGTTTCTCATCTTAACTGACAAGCATTGGATGTTAGAGGACCAGTGCTTTGTATCAGTTTCAGAAGCAGAGTTGGACTACACATGGTCTGTATGTGTAGGAAACACCGTTCTTTTGTTCTCAGCACACTCATATATCCTGCTGTATTAGAGACGCTAGAAAGCAAGAGCGTGCTTCTCGCTCTAAAGCAGAGTGTGATCCATGGATGAGAACTCTGCTGTGTGTTTCCCTTCAGAAATGGAGTTAAATCCCAGGCTCTGTGTCTTCCTACAAGCAAAACTTCGTTTCAGGTAAGGGCAGTCACTTCTTCTCTCAAAGGAACTACATCGTTCACGAAGCTCACACGTTTCTCATCTTAGATGACAAGCATTGGATGTTAGAGGACCAGTGCTTTGTTTCAGTTTCAGAAGCAGAATTTGACAAGACATGGTCCGTATTTTTAGGAAACATCGTTCTTTTTTTCTCAGCACACTCACGTTTCATGCTGTCTTAGAGCCTCTAGAAAGCAAGAGCGTGCTTCTTGCTCTAAAGCAGAGAGTGATCAATGGATGAGAAATCTGCTGTGTGTTTCACTTCAGAAATGGAGTTAAATCCTAAGCTCTGATTCTTCCTACAAGGAAGACTTCGTTTCCGGAAAGGACAGTTACTTTATATCTCAAACGAAATACGTCGTTCATGAAGCTAACACGATTCTCATGTAAACTGACAAGCATTGGATGTTAGAGGACCAGTGCTTTGTATCAGTTTCAGAAGCAGAGTTGGACTAGATATGGTCCCTATGTGTAGGAAACACCGTTCTTTTGTTCTCAGCACACTCACCTTTCCTGCTGTCTTAGAGATTTTAGAAAGCAAGAGCATGCTTCTCGCTCTAAAGCAGAGTGTGATCAATGGATGAGAACTCTGCTGTGTGTTTCCCTTCAAAAATGGAGTTAAATCCCAGGCTCTGAGTCTTCCTAAAGCAAGAATTCTTTTCAGGTAAGGGCAGTTACTTTACATCTCAAACGAACTATGTCGTTCACGAAGCTCACACGATTCTCATCTTAACTGACAAGCATTGGATGTTAGAGGACCTGTGGTATGTTTCAGTTTCAGAAGCAGAGTTGAACAAGATATGGTTCGTATGTGTAGGAAACACCGTTCTATTGTTCTGAGCACAGTCACGTTTCCTTTTGTATTAGAGACTCTAGAAAGCAAGAGCGTGATTCTCGTTCTAAAGCAGTGTGTGATCCATGGATGAGAACTATGCTGTGTGTTTCACTTCAGAAATGGAGTTAAATTCCAGGCTCTGTGTCTTCCTACAAGCAAGACTACGTTTCAGGTAACGGCAGTCACTTTTCAGCTCAAACGAACTACATCGTTCATGAAGCTCACACGTTTCTCATCTTAACTGACAAGAATTGGATGTTAGAGGACCAGTGCTTTGTATCAGTTTCAGAAGCAGAGTTGGACTACATATGGTCCGTATGTGTAGGAAACATCGTTCTTTTGTTCTCAGCACACTCACGTTTCATGCTGTCCTAGAGCCTCTAGAAAGCAAGAACGTGCTTCTTGCGCTAAAGCAGAGTGTGATCAGTGGATGAGAACTCTGCTGTGTGTTTCACTTCAGAAATGGAGTTAAATTCCTGGCTCTGAGTCTTCCTACAAGAAAGACTTCGTTTCCGGAAAGGGCAGTTACTTTACATCTCAAACGAAATACGTCGTTTACGAAGCTCACACGATTCTCATCTAAACTGACAAGCATTGGATGTTAGAGGACCAGTGCTTTGTATCAGTTTCAGAAGCAGAGTTGGACTAGATGTGGTCCGTATGTGTAGGAAACACCGTTCTTTTGTTCTCAGCACACTCACCTTTCCTGCTGTCTTAGAGATTTTAGAAAGCAAGAGCATGCTTCTCGCTCTAAAGCAGAGTGTGATCAATGGATGAGAACTCTGCTGTGTGTTTCCCTTCAGAAATGGAGTTAAATCCCAGGCTCTGAGTCTTCCTAAAGCAAGAATTCTTTTCAGGTAAGGGCAGTTTCTTTACAGCTCAAACGAACTACATCCTTCACAAAGCTCACACGTTTCTCATCTTAACTGACAAGCATTGGGTGTTAGAGGACCTGTGGTTTGTTTCAGTATCAGAAGCAGAGTTGAACTAGATATGGTCCGTATGTGTAGGAAACACCGTTCTTTTGTTCTCATCAAACTCACGTATCCTGCTCTCTTAGAGACTCTAGAAAGCAAGAGCATGATTCTCGTTCTAAAGCAGAGTGTGATCAATGGATGAGAACTCTGATGTGTGTTTCCCTTCAGAAATGGAGTTAAATCCCAGGCTCTGAGTCTTCCTCAAGCAAGAATTCTTTTCAGGTAAGGGCAGTTTCTTTACAGCTCAAATGAACTACATCCTTCACGAAGCTCACACGTTTCTCATCTTAACTGACAAGCATTGGGTGTTAGAGGACATGTGGTTTGTTTCTGTTTCAGAAGCAGAGTTGAACTAGATATGGTCCGTATGTGTAGGAAACACAGTTCTCTTGTTCTGAGCACACTCAGATTTCCTGCTGTATTAGAGAAGCTAGAAAGCAAGAGCGTGTTCTCGCTCTAAAGCAGAGTGTGATCCATGGATGAGAACTATGCTGTTTGTTTAACTTCAGAAATGGAGTTAAATCCCAGGCTGTGTGTCTTCCTACAAGCAAGACTTCGTTTCAGGTAATGGCAGTCACTTCTCAGCTCAAAGGAACTACATCGTTAACGAAGCTCACACGTTTCTCATCTTAAATGACAAGCATTGGATGTTAGAGGAACAGTGCTCTGTATCAGTTTCAGAAGCAGAGTTGGACTACATATGGTCCGTATGTGTAGGAAACATTGTTCTTTTGTTCTCTGCACACTCACATTTCATGCTGTCTTAGAGCCTCTAGAAAGCAAGAGCGTGCTTCTTGCTCTAAAGCAGAGTGTGATCAATGGATGAGAACTCTGCTGTGTGTTTTACTTCAGAAATGGAGTTAAATCCCAGGCTCTGTGTCTCCAACAAGCAAGACTTCGTTTCAGGTAAGGGCAGTCACTTCTCAGCTCAAAGGAACTACATCGTTAACGAAGCTCACACGTTTCTCATCTTAAATGACAAGCATTGGATGTTAGAGGACCAGTGCTTTATATCAGTTTCAGAAGAAGAGTTGGACTACATATCGTCCGTATGTGTAGGAAACATCGTTCTTTTGTTCTCTGCAAACTCACATTTCATGCTCTCTTAGAGCCTCTAGAAAGCAAGAGCGTGCTTCTTGCTCTAAAGCAGAGTGTGATCAATGGATGAGAACTCTGCTGTGTGTTTTACTTCAGAAATGGAGTTAAATCCCAGGCTCTGAGTCTTCCTACAAAAAAGACTTCGTTTCAGGTTAAGGCAGTTACTTTATATCTCAAACGAACTATGTCGTTCACGAAGCCCACACGATTCTCATCTTAATTGACAAGCATTGGTTGTTAGAAGACCTGTGGTTTGTTTCTGTTTCAGAAGCAGAGTTGAACTAGATATGGTGCGTATGTGTAGGAAACACCGTTCTTTTGTTCTGAGCACAGTCACGTTTCCTTTTTCATTAGAGACTCTAGAAAGCAAGAGCGTGCTTCTCGTTCTAAAGCAGTGTGTGATCCATGGATGAGAACTCTGCTGTGTGTTTCACTTCAGAAATGGAGTTAAATCCCAGGCTCTGAGTCGTCCTAAAAACAAGACTTCTTTTCAGGTAAGGGCAGTTTCTTTACAACTCAAATGAACTACATCGTTCACGAAGCTCACACGTTTCTCATCTTAAATGACGAGCATTGGATGTTAGAGGACCTGTGATTTGTTTCAGTTTCAGAAGCAGTGTTGAACTAGATATGGTGCGTATGTGTAGGAAACACCGTTCTTTGTTCTCAGCACACTCACGTTTCCTGCTGACTTAGTGACTCCAGAAAGCAAGAGCGTGCGTCTTGCTCTAAAGCAGAGTGTGATCAGTGGATGAGAACTATGCTGTGTGTTTCACTACAGAAATGGAGTTAAATCCCAGGCTCTGTGTCTTCCTACAAGCAATATTTCCTTTCAGGTAAGGGCAGTCACTTTTCACCCAAACGAACTACGTCTTTCACGAAGCTCACACGTTTCTCATCTTAACTGACAAGCATTGGATGTTAGAGGACCAGTGCTTTGTATCAGTTTCAGAAGCAGAGTTGGACTACACATGGTCTGTATGTGTAGGAAACACCGTTCTTTTGTTCTCAGCACACTCATATATCCTGCTGTATTAGAGACGCTAGAAAGCAAGAGCGTGCTTCTCGCTCTAAAGCAGAGTGTGATCCATGGATGAGAACTATGCTGTGTGTTTCACTTCAGAAATGGAGTTAAATCCCAGGCTCTGTGTCTTCCTACAAGCAAGACTTCTTTTCGGGAAAGGGCAGTTACTTTTCAGCTCAAGCGAACTACATCTTTCATGAAGCTCACACGTTTCTCATCTTAACTGACAAGCATTGGATGTTACAGGACCAGTGCTTTGTATCAGTTTCGAAAGCAGAGTTGGACTACATATGGTCCTTATGTGTAGGAAACACCGTTCTTTTGTTCTCAGCACACTCACGTTTCCTGCTCTCTTAGAGACCCTAGAAAGCAAGAGCATGATTCTTGTTCTAAAGCAGAGTGTGATCAATGGATGAGAACTCTGCTGTGTGTTTCTCTTCAGAAATGGAGTTAAATCCCAGGCTCTGAGTCTTCCTAAAGCAAGAATTCTTTTCAGGTAAGGGCAGTTTCTTTACAGCTCAAACGAACTACATCCTTCACGATGCTCATACGTTTCTCATCTTAATTGACAAGCATTGGATGTTAGAGGACCTGTGGTTTGTTTCAGTTTCAGAAGCAGAGTTGAACTAGATATGGTCTGTATGTGTAGGAAACACCGTTCTCTTGTTCTGAGCACAGTCATGTTACCTTTTGTATTAGAGACTCTAGAAAGCAAGAGCGTGCTTCTTGTTCTAAAGCAGTGTGTGATCCATGGATGAGAACTATGCTGTGTGTTTCACTTCAGAAATGGAGTTAAATTCCAGGCTCTGTGTCTTCCTACAAGCAAGACTACGTTTCAGGTACGGCAGTCACTTTTCAGCTCAAACGAACTACATCGTTCACGAAGCTCACACGTTTCTCATCTTAACTGAAAAGAATTGGATGTTAGAGGACCAGTGCTTTGTATCAGTTTCAGAAGCAGAGTTGGACTACATATGGTCCGTATGTGTAGGAAACATCGTTCTTTTGTTCTCAGCACACTCACGTTTCATGCTGTCCTAGAGACTCTAGAAAGCAAGAGCGTGCTTCTTGCGCTAAAGCAGAGTGTGATCAGTGGATGAGAACTCTGCTGTGTGTTTCACTTCAGAAATAGAGTTAAATCCCAGGCTCTGAGTCTTCCTAAAAACAAGACTTCTTTTCAGGAAAGGGCAGTTTCTTTACAACTCAAATGAACTACATCGTTCACGAAGCTCACACGTTTCTCATCTAAAATGACAAGCATTGGATGTTAGAGGACCATTGCTTTGTGTCAGTTTCAGAAGCAGAATTTGACAAGACATGGTCCGTATGTGTAGGAAACATCGTTCTTTTGTTCTCAGCACACTCACGTTTCATGCTCTCTTAGAGCCTCTAGAAATCAAGAGTGTGCTTCTTGCTCTAAAGCAGAGTGTGATCAATGGATGAGAAATCTGCTGTGTGTTTCACTTCAGAAATGGAGTTAAATTCCAGGCTCTGAGTCTTCCTACAAGGAAGACTTCGTTTCCGGAAAGGGCAGTTACTTTACATCTCAAATGAAATACGTCGTTTACGAAGCTCACATGATTCTCATCTAAACTGACAAGCATTGGATGTTAGAGGACCAGTGCTTTGTATCAGTTTCAGAAGCAGAGTTGAACTAGATATCGTCTGTATGTGTAGGAAACACCGTTCTCTTGTTCTGTGCACACTCAGATTTCCTGCTGTATTAGAGAAGCTAGAAAGCAAGAGCATGTTCTCGCTCTAAAGCAGAGTGTGATCCATGGATGAGAACTATGCTGTTTGTTTCCCTTCAGAAATGGAGTTAAATCCCAGGCTCTGTGTCTTCCTACAAGCAAGACTTCGTTTCAGGTAAGGGCAGTCACTTCTTCTCTCAAAGGAACTACATCGTTCAGGAAGCTCACACGTTTCTCATCTTAAATGACAAGCATTGGATGTTAGAGGACCAGTGCTTTGTTTCACTTTCAGAAGCAGAATTTGACAAGACATGGTCCGTATGTGTGGGAAACATCGTTCTTTTTTTCTCAGCACACTCACGTTTCATGCTGTCTTAGAGCCTCTAGAAAGCAAGAGCGTGCTTCTTGCTCTAAAGCAGAGAGTGATCAATGGATGAGAAATCTGCTGTGTGTTTCACTTCAGAAATGGAGTTAAATCCTAAGCTCTGAGTCTTCCTACAAGGAAGACTTCGTTTCCGGAAAGGACAGTTACTTTATATCTCAAACGAAATACGTCGTTCATGAAGCTAACACGATTCTCATGTAAACTGACAAGCATTGGATGTTAGAGGACCAGTGCTTTGTATCAGTTTCAGAAGCAGAGTTGGACTAGATATGGTCCGTATGTGTAGGAAACACCGTTCTTTTGTTCTCAGCACACTCACCTTTCCTGCTGTCTTAGAGATTTTAGAAAGCAAGAGCATGCTTCTCGCTCTAAAGCAGAGTGTGATCAATGGATGAGAACTCTGCTGTGTGTTTCCCTTCAGAAATGGAGTTAAATCCCAGGCTCTGAGTCTTCCTAAAGCAAGAATTCTTTTCAGGTAAGGGCAGTTACTTTACATCTCAAACGAACTATGTCGTTCACAAGCTCACACGATTCTCATCTTAACTGACAAGCATTGGATGTTAGAGGACCTGTGGTTTGTTTCAGTTTCAGAAGCAGAGTTGAACTAGATATGGTTCGTATGTGTAGGAAACACCGTTCTATTGTTCTGAGCACAGTCACGTTACCTTTTGTATTAGAGACTCTAGAAAGCAAGAGCGTGCTTCTCGTTCTAAAGCAGTGTGTGATCCATGGATGAGAACTATGCTGTGTGTTTCACTTCAGAAATGGAGTTAAATTCCAGGCTCTGTGTCTTCCTACAAGCAAGACTACGTTTCAGGTAACGGCAGTCACTTTTCAGCTCAAACGAACTACATCGTTCACGAAGCTCACAGGTTTCTCATCATAACTGACAAGAATTGGATGTTAGATGACCAGTGCTTTGTATCAGTTTCAGAAGCAGAGTTGGACTACATATGGTCCGTATGTGTAGGAAACATCATTCTTTTGTTCTCAGCACACTCACGTTTCATGCTGTCCTAGAGACTCTAGAAAGCAAGAGTGTGCTTCTTGCTCTAAAGCAGAGTGTGATCAATGGATGAGAAATCTGCTGTGTGTTTCACTTCAGAAATGGAGTTAAATTCCAGGCTCTGAGTCTTCCTACAAGGAAGACTTCGTTTCTGGAAAGGGCAGTTACTTTACATCTCAAACGAAATACGTCGTTTACGAAGCTCACACGATTCTCATCTAAACTGACAAGCATTGGATGTTAGAGGACCAGTGCTTTGTATCAGTGTCAGAAGCAGAGTTGGACTAGATATGGTCCGTATGTGTAGGAAACACCGTTCTTTTGTTCTCAGCACACTCACCTTTCCTGCAGTCTTAGAAATTTTAGAAAGCAAGAGCATGCTTCTCGCTCTAAAGCAGAGTGTGATCAATGGATGAGAACTCTGCTGTGTGTTTCCCTTCAGAAATGGAGTTAAATCCCAGGCTCTGAGTCTTCCTAAAGCAAGAATTCTTTTCAGGTAAGGGCAGTTTCTTTTTAGCTCAAACGAACTACATCCTTCACAAAGCTCACACGTTTCTCATGTTAACTGACAAGCATTGGGTGTTAGAGGACCTGTGGTTTGTTTCAGTATCAGAAGCAGAGTTGAACTAGATATGGTCCGTATGTGTAGGAAACACCGTTCTTTTGTTCTCAGCAAACTCACGTATCCTGCTCTCTTAGAGACTCTAGAAAGCAAGAGCATGATTCTTGTTCTAAAGCAGAGTGTGATCAATGGATGAGAACTCTGCTGTGTGTTTCCCTTCAGAAATGGAGTTAAATCCCAGGCTCTGAGTCTTCCTCAAGCAAGAATTCTTTTCAGGTAGGGCAGTTTCTTTACAGCTCAAATGAACTACATCCTTCACGAAGCTCACACGTTTCTCATCTTAACTGACAAGCATTGGATGTTAGAGGACCAGTGCTTTGTATCAGTTTCAGAAGCAGAGTTGGACTAGATATGGTCCGTGTGTGTAGGAAACACCGTTCTTTTGTTCTCAGCACACTCACCTTTCCTGCAGTCTTAGAGATTTTAGAAAGCAAGAGCATGCTTCTCGCTCTAAAGCAGAGTGTGATCAATGGATGAGAACTCTGATGTGTGTTTCCCTTCAGAAATGGAGTTAAATCCCAGGCTCTGAGTCTTCCTAAAGCAAGAATTCTTTACAGGTAAGGGCAGTTTCTTTACAGCTCAAACGAACTACATCCTGCACAAAGCTCACACGTTTCTCATCTTAACTGACAAGCATTGGGTGTTAGAGGACCTGTGGTTTGTTTCAGTATCAGAAGCAGAGTTGAACTAGATATGGTCCGTATGTGTAGGAAACACCGTTCTTTTGTTCTCAGCAAACTCACGTATCCTGCTCTCTTAGAGACTCTAGAAAGCAAGAGCATGATTCTTGTTCTAAAGCAGAGTGTGATCAATGGATGAGAACTCTGCTGTGTGTTTCCCTTCAGAAATGGAGTTAAATCCCAGGCTCTGAGTCTTCCTCAAGCAAGAATTCTTTTCAGGTAGGGCAGTTTCTTTACAGCTCAAATGAACTACATCCTTCACGAAGCTCACACGTTTCTCATCTTAACTGACAAGCATTGGGTGTTAGAGGACCTGTGGTTTGTTTCTGTTTCAGAAGCAGAGTTGAACTAGATATGGTCCGTATGTGTAGGAAACACAGTTCTCTTGTTCTGAGCACACTCAGATTTCCTGCTGTATTAGAGAAGCTAGAAAGCAAGAGCGTGTTCTCGCTCTAAAGCAGAGTGTGATCCATGGATGAGAACTATGCTGTTTGTTTAACTTCAGAAATGGAGTTAAATCCCAGGCTGTGTGTCTTCCTACAAGCAAGACTTCGTTTCAGGTAATGGCAGTCACTTCTCAGCTCAAAGGAACTACATCGTTAACGAAGCTCACACGTTTCTCATCTTAAATGACAAGCATTGGATGTTAGAGGAACAGTGCTCTGTATCAGTTTCAGAAGCAGAGTTGGACTACATATGGTCCGTATGTGTAGGAAACATTGTTCTTTTGTTCTCTGCACACTCACATTTCATGCTGTCTTAGAGCCTCTAGAAAGCAAGAGCGTGCTTCTTGCTCTAAATCAGAGTGTGATCAATGGATGAGAACTCTGCTGTGTGTTTTACTTCAGAAATGGAGTTTAATCCCAGGCTCTGTGTCTCCTACAAGCAAGACTTCGTTTCAGGTAAGGGCAGTCACTTCTCAGCTCAAAGGAACTACATCGTTAACGAAGCTCACACGTTTCTCATCTTAAATGACAAGCATTGGATGTTAGAGGACCAGTGCTTTATATCAGTTTCAGAAGAAGAGTTGGACTACATATGGTCCGTATGTGTAGGAAACATCGTTCTTTTGTTCTCTGCACACTCACATTTCATGCTGTCTTAGAGCCTCTAGAAAGCAAGAGCGTGCTTCTTGCTCTAAAGCAGAGTGTGATCAATGGATGAGAACTCTGCTGTGTGTTTTACTTCAGAAATGGAGTTAAATCCCAGGCTCTGAGTCGTCCTAAAAACAAGACTTCTTTTCAGGTAAGGGCAGTTTCTTTACAACTCAAATGAACTACATCGTTCACGAAGATCACACGTTTCTCATCTTAAATGACGAGCATTGGATGTTAGAGGACGTGTGATTTGTTTCAGTTTCAGAAGCAGTGTTGAACTAGATATGGTGCGTATGTGTAGGAAACACCGTTCTTTGTTCTCAGCACACTCACGTTTCCTGCTGACTTAGTGACTCCAGAAAGCAAGAGCGTGCGTCTTGCTCTAAAGCAGAGTGTGATCAGTGGATGAGAACTATGCTGTGTGTTTCACTACAGAAATGGAGTTAAATCCCAGGCTCTGTGTCTTCCTACAAGCAATATTTCCTTTCAGGTAAGGGCAGTCACTTTTCAGCTCAAAGGAACTAAGACTTTCACGAAGCTCACACGTTTCTCATCTTAACTGACAAGCATTGGATGTTACAGGACCAGTGCTTTGTATCAGTTTCAGAAGCAGAGTTGGACTAGACATGGTCTGTATGTGTAGGAAACACCGTTCTTTTGTTCTCAGCACACTCATATATCCTGCTGTATTAGAGACGCTAGAAAGCAAGAGCATGCTTCTCGCTCTAAAGCAGAGTGTGATCCATGGATGAGAACTATGCTGTGTGTTTCACTTCAGAAATAGAGTTAAATCCCAGGCTCTGAGTCTTCCTAAAAACAAGACTTCTTTTCAGGAAAGGGCAGTTTCTTTACAACTCAAATGAACTACATCGTTCACAAAGCTCACACGTTTCTCATCTAAAATGACAAGCATTGGATGTTAGAGGACCATTGCTTTGTGTCAGTTTCAGAAGCAGAATTTGACAAGACATGGTCCGTATGTGTAGGAAACATCGTTCTTTTGTTCTCAGCACACTCACGTTTCATGCTCTCTTAGAGCCTCTAGAAATCAAGAGTGTGCTTCTTGCTCTAAAGCAGAGTGTGATCAATGGATGAGAAATCTGCTGTGCGTTTCACTTCAGAAATGGAGTTAAATTCCAGGCTCTGAGTCTTCCTACAAGGAAGACTTCGTTTCCGGAAAGGGCAGTTACTTTACATCTCAAACGAAATACGTCGTTTACGAAGCTCACACGATTCTCATCTAAACTGACAAGCATTGGATGTTAGAGGACCAGTGCTTTGTATCAGTTTCAGAAGCAGAGTTGGACTAGATATGGTCCGTATGTGTAGGAAACACCATTCTTTTGTTCTCAGCACACTCACCTTTCCTGCTGTCTTAGAGATTTTAGAAAGCAAGAGCATGCTTCTCGCTCTAAAGCAGAGTGTGATCAATGGATGAGAACTCTGCTGTGTGTTTCCCTTCAGAAATGGAGTTAAATCCCAGGCTCTGAGTCGTCCTAAAAACAAGACTTCTTTTCAGGTAAGGGCAGTTTCTTTACAACTCAAATGAACTACATCGTTCACGAAGATCACACGTTTCTCATCTTAAATGACGAGCATTGGATGTTAGAGGACCTGTGATTTGTTTCAGTTTCAGAAGCAGTGTTGAACTAGATATGGTGCGTATGTGTAGGAAACACCGTTCTTTGTTCTCAGCACACTCACGTTTCCTGCTGACTTAGTGACTCCAGAAAGCAAGAGCGTGGGTCTTGCTCTAAAGCAGAGTGTGATCAGTGGATGAGAACTATGCTGTGTGTTTCACTACAGAAATGGAGTTAAATCCCAGGCTCTGTGTCTTCCTACAAGCAAGACTTCTTTTCGGGAAAGGGCAGTCACTTTTCAGCTCAAGCGAACTACATCTTTCATGAAGCTCACAGGTTTCTCATCTTAAATGACAAGCATTGGATGTTACAGGACCAGTGCTTTGTATCAGTTTCGAAAGCAGAGTTGGACTACATATGGTCCTTATGTGTAGGAAACACCGTTATTTGTTCTCAGCACACTCACGTTTCATGCTGTCTTAGAGACCCTAGAAAGCAAGAGCATGATTCTTGTTCTAAAGCAGAGTGTGATCAATGGATGAGAACTCTGCTGTGTGTTTCTCTTCAGAAATGGAGTTAAATCCCAGGCTCTGAGTCTTCCTAAAGCAAGAATTCTTTTCAGGTAAGGGCCGTTTCTTTACAGCTCAAACGAACTACATCCTGCACGATGCTCATACGTTTCTCATCTTAATTGACAAGCATTGGATGTTAGAGGACCTGTGGTTTGTTTCAGTTTCAGAAGCAGAGTTGAACTAGATATGGTCTGTATGTGTAGGAAACACCGTTCTCTTGTTCTGTGCACACTCAGATTTCCTGCTGTATTAGAGAAGCTAGAAAGCAAGAGCGTGTTCTCGCTCTAAAGCAGAGTGTGATCCATGGATGAGAACTATGCTGTTTGTTTCCCTTCAGAAATGGAGTTAAATCCCAGGCTCTGTGTCTTCCTACAAGCAAGACTTCGTTTCAGGTAAGGGCAGTCACTTCTTCTCTCAAAGGAACTACATCGTTCACGAAGCTCACACGTTTCTCATCTTAAATGACAAGCATTGGATGTTAGAGGACCAGTGCTTTGTTTCAGTTTCAGAAGCAGAATTTGACAAGACATGGTCCGTATGTGTAGGAAACATCGTTCTTTTTTTCTCAGCACACTCACGTTTCATGCTGTCTTAGAGCCTCTAGAAAGCAAGAGCGTGCTTCTTGCTCTAAAGCAGAGAGTGATCAATGGATGAGAAATCTGCTGTGTGTTTCACTTCAGAAATGGAGTTAAATCCTAAGCTCTGAGTCTTCCTACAAGGAAGACTTCGTTTCCGGAAAGGGCAGTTACTTTATATCTCAAACGAAATACGTCGTTCATGAAGCTAACACGATTCTCATGTAAACTGACAAGCATTGGATGTTAGAGGACCAGTGCTTTGTATCAGTTTCAGAAGCAGAGTTGGACTAGATATGGTCCGTATGTGTAGGAAACACCGTTCTTTTGTTCTCAGCACACTCACCTTTCCTGCTGTCTTAGAGATTTTAGAAAGCAAGAGCATGCTTCTCGCTCTATAGCAGAGTGTGATCAATGGATGAGAACTCTGCTGTTTGTTTCCCTTCAGAAATGGAGTTAAATCCCAGGCTCTGAGTCTTCCTAAAGCAAGAATTCTTTTCAGGTAAGGGCAGTTACTTTACATCTCAAACGAACTATGTCGTTCACGAAGCTCACACGATTCTCATCTTAACTGACAAGCATTGGATGTTAGAGGACCTGTGGTTTGTTTCAGTTTCAGAAGCAGAGTTGAACTAGATATGGTTCGTATGTGTAGGAAACACCGTTCTATTGTTCTGAGCACAGTCACGTTACCTTTTGTATCAGAGACTCTAGAAAGCAAGAGCGTGCTTCTCGTTCTAAAGCAGTGTGTGATCCATGGATGAGAACTATGCTGTGTGTTTCACTTCAGAAATGGAGTTAAATTCCAGGCTCTTTGTCTTCCTACAAGCAAGACTACGTTTCAGGTAACGGCAGTCACTTTTCAGCTCAAACGAACTACATCGTTCACGAAGCTCACACGTTTCTCATCTTAACTGACAAGAATTGGATGTTAGAGGACCAGTGCTTTGTATCAGTTTCAGAAGCAGAGTTGGACTACATATGGTCCGTATGTGTAGGAAACATCGTTCTTTTGTTCTCAGCACACTCACGTTTCATGCTGTCCTAGAGCCTCTAGAAAGCAAGAGCGTGCTTCTTGCGCTAAAGCAGAGTGTGATCAGTGGATGAGAACTCTGCTGTGTGTTTCACTTCAGAAATAGAGTTAAATCCCAGGCTCTGAGTCTTCCTAAAAACAAGACTTCTTTTCAGGAAAGGGCAGTTTCTTTACAACTCAAATGAACTACATCGTTCACGAAGCTCACACGTTTCTCATCTAAAATGACAAGCATTGGATGTTAGAGGACCATTGCTTTGTGTCAGTTTCAGAAGCAGAATTTGACAAGACATGGTCCGTATGTGTAGGAAACATCGTTCTTTTTTTCTCAGCACACTCACGTTTCATGCTCTCTTAGAGCCTCTAGAAATCAAGAGTGTGCTTCTTGCTCTAAAGCAGAGTGTGATCAATGGATGAGAAATCTGCTGTGTGTTTCACTTCAGAAATGGAGTTAAATTCCAGGCTCTGAGTCTTCCTACAATGAAGACTTCATTTCCGGAAAGGGCAGTTACTTTACATCTCAAACGAAATACGTCGTTTACGAAGCTCACACGATTCTCATCTATACTGACAAGCATTGGATGTTACAGGACCAGTGCTTTGTATCAGTTTCAGAAGCAGAGTTGGACTAGATATGGTCCGTATGTGTAGGAAACACCGTTCTTTTGTTCTCAGCACACTCACCTTTCCTGCTGTCTTAGAGATTTTAGAAAGCAAGAGCATGCTTCTCGCTCTAAAGCAGAGTGTGATCAATGGATGAGAACTCTGCTGTGTGTTTCCCTTCAGAAATGGAGTTAAATCCCAGGCCCTAAGTCTTCCTAAAGCAAGAATTCTTTTCAGGTAAGGGCAGTTTCTTTACAGCTCAAATGAACAACATCCTTCACAAAGCTCACACGTTTCTCATCTTAACTGACAAGCATTGGGTGTTAGAGGACCTGTGGTTTGTTTCAGTATCAGAAGCAGAGTTGAACTAGATATGGTCCGTATGTGTAGGAAACACCGTTCTTTTGTTCTCAGCAAACTCACGTATCCTGCTCTCTTAGAGACTCTAGAAAGCAAGAGCATGATTCTTGTTCTAAAGCAGAGTGTGATCAATGGATGAGAACTCTGCTGTGTGTTTCCCTTCAGAAATGGAGTTAAATCCCAGGCTCTGAGTCTTCCTAAAGCAAGAATTCTTTTCAGGTAAGGGCAGTTTCTTTACAGCTCAAATGAACTACATCCTTCACGAAGCTCACACGTTTCTCATCTTAACTGACAAGCATTGGGTGTTAGAGGACCTGTGGTTTGTTTCTGTTTCAGAAGCAGAGTTGAACTAGATATGGTCCGTATGTGTAGGAAACACAGTTCTCTTGTTCTGAGCACACTCAGATTTCCTGCTGTATTAGAGAAGCTAGAAAGCAAGAGCGTGTTCTCGCTCTAAAGCAGAGTGTGATCCATGGATGAGAACTATGCTGTTTGTTTAACTTCAGAAATGGAGTTAAATCCCAGGCTGAGTGTCTTCCTACAAGCAAGACTTCGTTTCAGGTAATGGCAGTCACTTCTCAGCTCAAAGGAACTACATCGTTAACGAAGCTCACACGTTTCTCATCTTAAATGACAAGCATTGGATGTTAGAGGAACAGTGCTCTGTATCAGTTTCAGAAGCAGAGTTGGACTACATATGGTCCGTATGTGTAGGAAACATTGTTCTTTTGTTCTCTGCACACTCACATTTCATGCTGTCTTAGAGCCTCTAGAAAGCAAGAGCGTGCTTCTTGCTCTAAAGCAGAGTGTGATCAATGGATGAGAACTCTGCTGTGTGTTTTACTTCAGAAATGGAGTTAAATCCCAGGCTCTGTGTCTCCAACAAGCAAGACTTCGTTTCAGGTAAGGGCAGTCACTTCTCAGCTCAAAGGAACTACATCGTTAACGAAGCTCACACGTTTCTCATCTTAAATGACAAGCATTGGATGTTAGAGGACCAGTGCTTTATATCAGTTTCAGAAGAAGAGTTGGACTACATATGGTCCGTATGTGTAGGAAACATCGTTCTTTTGTTCTCTGCACACTCACATTTCATGCTGTCTTAGAGCCTCTAGAAAGCAAGAGCGTGCTTCTTGCTCTAAAGCAGAGTGTGATCAATGGATGAGAACTCTGCTGTGTGTTTTACTTCAGAAATGGAGTTAAATCCCAGGCTCTGAGTCTTCCTACAAAAAAGACTTCGTTTCAGGTTAGGGCAGTTACTTTACATCTCAAACGAACTATGTCGTTCACGAAGCTCACACGATTCTCATCTTAATTGACAAGCATTGGTTGTTAGAGGACCTGTGGTTTGTTTCAGTTTCAAAAGCAGAGTTGAACTAGATATGGTGCGTATGTGTAGGAAACACCGTTCTTTTGTTTTGAGCACAGTCACGTTTCCTTTTGCATTAGAGACTCTAGAAAGCAAGAGCGTGCTTCTCGTTCTAAAGCAGTGTGTGATCCATGGATGAGAACTCTGCTGTGTGTTTCACTTCAGAAATGGAGTTAAATCCCAGGCTCTGAGTCGTCCTAAAAACAAGACTTCTTTTCAGGTAAGGGCAGTTTCTTTACAACCGAAATGAACTACATCGTTCACGAAGCTCACACGTTTCTCATCTTAAATGACGAGCATTGGATGTTAGAGGACCTGTGATTTGTTTCAGTTTCAGAAGCAGAGTTGAAGTAGATATGGTCTGTATGTGTAGGAAACACCGTTCTCTTGTTCTGTGCACACTCAGATTTCCTGCTGTATTAGAGAAGCTAGAAAGCAAGAGCGTGTTCTCGCTCTAAAGCAGAGTGTGATCCATGGATGAGAACTATGCTGTTTGTTTCCCTTCAGAAATGGAGTTAAATCCCAGGCTCTGTGTCTTCCTACAAGCAAGACTTCGTTTCAGGTAAGGGCAGTCACTTCTTCTCTCAAAGGAACTACATCGTTCACGAAGCTCACACGTTTCTCATCTTAACAGAAAAGCATTGTATGTTAGAGGACCAGTGCTTTGTATCAGTTTCAGAAGCAGAGTTGGACTACATATGGTCCGTATGTGTAGGAAACATCGTTCTTTTGTTCTCAGCACACTCACGTTTCATGCTGTCCTAGAGCCTCTAGAAAGCAAGAGCGTGCTTCTTGCGCTAAAGCAGAGTGTGATCAGTGGATGAGAACTCTGCTGTGTGTTTCACTTCAGAAATAGAGTTAAATCCCAGGCTCTGAGTCTTCCTAAAAACAAGACTTCTTTTCAGGAAAGGGCAGTTTCTTTACAACTCAAATGAACTACATCGTTCACGAAGCTCACACGTTTCTCATCTAAAATGACAAGCATTGGATGTTAGAGGACCATTGCTTTGTGTCAGTTTCAGAAGCAGAATTTGACAAGACATGGTCCATATGTGTAGGAAACATCGTTCTTTTGTTCTCAGCACACTCAAGTTTCATGCTCTCTTAGAGCCTCTAGAAATCAAGAGTGTGCTTCTTGCTCTAAAGCAGAGTGTGATCAATGGATGAGAAATCTGCTGTGTGTTTCACTTCAGAAATGGAGTTAAATTCCAGGCTCTGAGTCTTCCTACAAGGAAGACTTCGTTTCCGGAAAGGGCAGTTACTTTACATCTCAAACGAAATACGTCGTTTACGAAGCTCACACGATTCTCATCTATACTGACAAGCATTGGATGTTACAGGACCAGTGCTTTATATCAGTTTCAGAAGAAGAGTTGGACTACATATGGTCCGTATGTGTAGGAAACATCGTTCTTTTGTTCTCTGCACACTCACATTTCATGCTGTCTTAGAGCCTCTAGAAAGCAAGAGCGTGCTTCTTGCTCTAAAGCAGAGTGTGATCAATGGATGAGAACTCTGCTGTGTGTTTTACTTCAGAAATGGAGTTAAATCCCAGGCTCTGAGTCTTCCTACAAAAAAGACTTCGTTTCAGGTTAGGGCAGTTACTTTACATCTCAAACGAACTATGTCGTTCACGAAGCTCACACGATTCTCATCTTAATTGACAAGCATTGGTTGTTAGAGGACCTGTGGTTTGTTTCAGTTTCAAAAGCAGAGTTGAACTAGATATGGTGCGTATGTGTAGGAAACACCGTTCTTTTGTTTTGAGCACAGTCACGTTTCCTTTTGCATTAGAGACTCTAGAAAGCAAGAGCGTGCTTCTCGTTCTAAAGCAGTGTGTGATCCATGGATGAGAACTCTGCTGTGTGTTTCACTTCAGAAATGGAGTTAAATCCCAGGCTCTGAGTCGTCCTAAAAACAAGACTTCTTTTCAGGTAAGGGCAGTTTCTTTACAACCGAAATGAACTACATCGTTCACGAAGCTCACACGTTTCTCATCTTAAATGACGAGCATTGGATGTTAGAGGACCTGTGATTTGTTTCAGTTTCAGAAGCAGAGTTGAAGTAGATATGGTCTGTATGTGTAGGAAACACCGTTCTCTTGTTCTGTGCACACTCAGATTTCCTGCTGTATTAGAGAAGCTAGAAAGCAAGAGCGTGTTCTCGCTCTAAAGCAGAGTGTGATCCATGGATGAGAACTATGCTGTTTGTTTCCCTTCAGAAATGGAGTTAAATCCCAGGCTCTGTGTCTTCCTACAAGCAAGACTTCGTTTCAGGTAAGGGCAGTCACTTCTTCTCTCAAAGGAACTACATCGTTCACGAAGCTCACACGTTTCTCATCTTAACAGAAAAGCATTGTATGTTAGAGGACCAGTGCTTTGTATCAGTTTCAGAAGCAGAGTTGGACTACATATGGTCCGTATGTGTAGGAAACATCGTTCTTTTGTTCTCAGCACACTCACGTTTCATGCTGTCCTAGAGCCTCTAGAAAGCAAGAGCGTGCTTCTTGCGCTAAAGCAGAGTGTGATCAGTGGATGAGAACTCTGCTGTGTGTTTCACTTCAGAAATAGAGTTAAATCCCAGGCTCTGAGTCTTCCTAAAAACAAGACTTCTTTTCAGGAAAGGGCAGTTTCTTTACAACTCAAATGAACTACATCGTTCACGAAGCTCACACGTTTCTCATCTAAAATGACAAGCATTGGATGTTAGAGGACCATTGCTTTGTGTCAGTTTCAGAAGCAGAATTTGACAAGACATGGTCCATATGTGTAGGAAACATCGTTCTTTTGTTCTCAGCACACTCAAGTTTCATGCTCTCTTAGAGCCTCTAGAAATCAAGAGTGTGCTTCTTGCTCTAAAGCAGAGTGTGATCAATGGATGAGAAATCTGCTGTGTGTTTCACTTCAGAAATGGAGTTAAATTCCAGGCTCTGAGTCTTCCTACAAGGAAGACTTCGTTTCCGGAAAGGGCAGTTACTTTACATCTCAAACGAAATACGTCGTTTACGAAGCTCACACGATTCTCATCTATACTGACAAGCATTGGATGTTACAGGACCAGTGCTTTGTATCAGTTTCAGAAGCAGAGTTGGACTAGATATGGTCCGTATGTGTAGGAAACACCGTTCTTTTGTTCTCAGCACACTCACCTTTCCTGCTGTCTTAGAGATTTTAGAAAGCAAGAGCATGCTTCTCGCTCTAAAGCAGAGTGTGATCAATGGATGAGAACTCTGCTGTGTGTTTCCCTTCAGAAATGGAGTTAAATCCCAGGCCCTAAGTCTTCCTAAAGCAAGAATTCTTTTCAGGTAAGGGCAGTTTCTTTACAGCTCAAACGAACAACATCCTTCACAAAGCTCACACGTTTCTCATCTTAACTGACAAGCATTGGGTGTTAGAGGACCTGTGGTTTGTTTCAGTATCAGAAGCAGAGTTGAACTAGATATGGTCCGTATGTGTAGGAAACACCGTTCTTTTGTTCTCAGCAAACTCACGTATCCTGCTCTCTTAGAGACTCTAGAAAGCAAGAGCATGATTCTTGTTCTAAAGCAGAGTGTGATCAATGGATGAGAACTCTGCTGTGTGTTTCCCTTCAGAAATGGAGTTAAATCCCAGGCTCTGAGTCTTCCTAAAGCAAGAATTCTTTTCAGGTAAGGGCAGTTTCTTTACAGCTCAAATGAACTACATCCTTCACGAAGCTCACACGTTTCTCATCTTAACTGACAAGCATTGGGTGTTAGAGGACCTGTGGTTTGTTTCTGTTTCAGAAGCAGAGTTGAACTAGATATGGTCCGTATGTGTAGGAAACACAGTTCTCTTGTTCTGAGCACACTCAGATTTCCTGCTGTATTAGAGAAGCTAGAAAGCAAGAGCGTGTTCTCGCTCTAAAGCAGAGTGTGATCCATGGATGAGAACTATGCTGTTTGTTTAACTTCAGAAATGGAGTTAAATCCCAGGCTGTGTGTCTTCCTACAAGCAAGACTTCGTTTCAGGTAATGGCAGTCACTTCTCAGCTCAAAGGAACTACATCGTTAACGAAGCTCACACGTTTCTCATCTTAAATGACAAGCATTGGATGTTAGAGGAACAGTGCTCTGCATCAGTTTCAGAAGCAGAGTTGGACTACATATGGTCCGTATGTGTAGGAAACATTGTTCTTTTGTTCTCTGCACACTCACATTTCATGCTGTCTTAGAGCCTCTAGAAAGCAAGAGCGTGCTTCTTGCTCTAAAGAAGAGTGTGATCAATGGATGAGAACTCTGCTGTGTGTTTTACTTCAGAAATGGAGTTAAATCCCAGGCTCTGAGTCTTCCTACAAAAAAGACTTCGTTTCAGGTTAGGGCAGTTACTTTACATCTCAAACGAACTATGTCGTTCACGAAGCTCACACGATTCTCATCTTAATTGACAAGCATCGGTTGTTAGAGGACCTGTGGTTTGTTTCAGTTTCAGAAGCAGAGTTGAACTAGATATGGTGCGTATGTGTAGGAAACACCGTTCTTTTGTTCTGAGCACAGTCACGTTTCCTTTTGCATTAGAGACTCTAGAAAGCGAGAGCGTGCTTCTCGTTCTAAAGCAGTGTGTGATCCATGGATGAGAACTCTGCTGTGTGTTTCACTTCAGAAATGGAGTTAAATCCCAGGCTCTGAGTCGTCCTAAAAACAAGACTTCTTTTCAGGTAAGGGCAGTTTCTTTACAACCGAAATGAACTACATCGTTCACGAAGCTCACACGTTTCTCATCTTAAATGACGAGCATTGGATGTTAGAGGACCTGTGATTTGTTTCAGTTTAAGAAGCAGTGTTGAACTAGATATGGTCTGTATGTGTAGGAAACACCGTTCTTTGTTCTCAGCACACTCACGTTTCCTGCTGACTTAGTGACTCCAGCAAGCAAGAGCGTGCGTCTTGCTCTAAAGCAGAGTGTGATCAGTGGATGAGAACTATGCTGTGTGTTTCACTACAGAAATGGAGTTAAATCCCAGGCTCTGTGTCTTCCTACAAGCAATATTTCCTTTCAGGTAAGGGCAGTACTTTTCAGCTCAAACGACCTACGTCTTTCACGAAGCTCACACGTTTCTCATCTTAACTGACGAGCATTGGATGTTACAGGACCAGTGCTTTGTATCAGTTTCAGAAGCAGAGTTGGACTAGACATGGTCTGTATGTGTAGGAAACACCGTTCTTTTGTTCTCAGCACACTCATATATCCTGCTGTATTAGAGACGCTAGAAAGCAAGAGCGTGCTTCTCGTTCTAAAGCAGTGTGTGATCCATGGATGAGAACTATGCTGTGTGTTTCACTTCAGAAATAGAGTTAAATCCCAGGCTCTGAGTCTTCCTAAAAACAAGACTTCTTTTCAGGAAAGGGCAGTTTCTTTACAACTCAAATGAACTACATCGTTCACGAAGCTCACACGTTTCTCATCTAAAATGACAAGCATTGGATGTTAGAGGACCATTGCTTTGTGTCAGTTTCAGAAGCAGAATTTGACAAGACATGGTCCGTATGTGTAGGAAACATCGTTCTTTTGTTCTCAGCACACTCACGTTTCATGCTCTCTTAGAGCCTCTAGAAATCAAGAGTGTGCTTCTTGCTCTAAAGCAGAGTGTGATCAATGGATGAGAAATCTGCTGTGCGTTTCACTTCAGAAATGGAGTTAAATTCCAGGCTCTGAGTCTTCCTACAAGGAAGACTTCGTTTCCGGAAAGGGCAGTTACTTTACATCTCAAACGAAATACGTCGTTTACGAAGCTCACACGATTCTCATCTAAACTGACAAGCATTGGATGTTAGAGGACCAGTGCTTTGTATCAGTTTCAGAAGCAGAGTTGGACTAGATATGGTCCGTATGTGTAGGAAACACCGTTCTTTTGTTCTCAGCACACTCACCTTTCCTGCTGTCTTAGAGATTTTAGAAAGCAAGAGCATGATTCTCGCTCTAAAGCAGAGTGTGATCAATGGATGAGAACTCTGCTGTGTGTTTCCCTTCAGAAATGGAGTTAAATCCCAGGCTCTGAGTCTTCCTAAAGCAAGAATTCTTTTCAGGTAAGGGCAGTTTCTTTACAGCTCAAACGAACTACATCCTTCACAAAGCTCACACGT
This sequence comes from Onychomys leucogaster, assembly GCA_949786385.1. Lineage (NCBI taxonomy): Eukaryota > Metazoa > Chordata > Mammalia > Rodentia > Cricetidae > Onychomys > Onychomys leucogaster. Next base: position 402,889 of record CATKUP010000176.1, read on the forward strand.
TTCTCATCTTAACTGACAAGCATTGGGTGTTAGAGGACCTGTGGTTTGTTTCAGTATCAGAAGCAGAGTTGAACTAGATATGGTCCGTATGTGTAGGAAACACCGTTCTTTTGTTCTCAGCAAACTCACGTATCCTGCTCTCTTAGAGACTCTAGAAAGCAAGAGCATGATTCTTGTTCTAAAGCAGAGTGTGATCAATGGATGAGAACTCTGATGTGTGTTTCCCTTCAGAAATGGAGTTAAATCCCAGGCTCTGAGTCTTCCTCAAGCAAGAATTCTTTTCAGGTAGGGCAGTTTCTTTACAGCTCAAATGAACTACATCCTTCACGAAGCTCACACGTTTCTCATCTTAACTGACAAGCATTGGGTGTTAGAGGACCTGTGGTTTGTTTCAGTTTCAGAAGCAGAGTTGAACTAGATATGGTCTGTATGTGTAGGAAACACCGTTCTCTTGTTCTGTGCACACTCAGATTTCCTGCTGTATTAGAGAAGCTAGAAAGCAAGAGCGTGTTCTCGCTCTAAAGCAGAGTGTGATCCATGGATGAGAACTATGCTGTTTGTTTAACTTCAGAAATGGAGTTAAATCCCAGGCTGTGTGTCTTCCTACAAGCAAGACTTCGTTTCAGGTAATGGCAGTCACTTCTCAGCTCAAAGGAACTACATCGTTAACGAAGCTCACACGTTTCTCATCTTAAATGACAAGCATTGGATGTTAGAGGAACAGTGCTCTGTATCAGTTTCAGAAGCAGAGTTGGACTACATATGGTCCGTATGTGTAGGAAACATTGTTCTTTTGTTCTCTGCACACTCACATTTCATGCTGTCTTAGAGCCTCTAGAAAGCAAGAGCGTGCTTCTTGCTCTAAAGCAGAGTGTGATCAATGGATGAGAACTCTGCTGTGTGTTTTACTTCAGAAATGGAGTTAAATCCCAGGCTCTGAGTCTTCCTACAAAAAAGACTTCGTTTCAGGTTAGGGCAGTTACTTTACATCTCAAACGAACTATGTCATTCACGAAGCTCACACGATTCTCATCTTAATTGACAAGCATTGGTTGTTAGAGGACCTGTGGTTTGTTTCAGTTTCAGAAGCAGAGTTGAACTAGATATGGTTCGTATGTGTACGAAACACCGTTCTTTTGTTCTGAGCACAGTCACGTTTCCTTTTGCATTAGAGACTCTAGAAAGCAAGAGCGTGCTTCTCGTTCTAAAGCAGTGTGTGATCCATGGATGAGAACTCTGCTGTGTGTTTCACTTCAGAAATGGAGTTAAATCCCAGGCTCTGAGTCGTCCTAAAAACAAGACTTCTTTTCAGGTAAGGGCATTTTCTTTACAACTCAAATGAACTACATCGTTCACGAAGCTCACACGTTTCTCATCTTAAATGACGAGCATTGGATGTTAGAGGACCTGTGATTTGTTTCAGTTTCAGAAGCAGTGTTGAACTAGATATGGTGCGTATGTGTAGGAAACACCGTTCTTTGTTCTCAGCACACTCACGTTTCCTGCTGACTTAGTGACTCCAGAAAGCAAGAGCGTGCATCTTGCTCTAAAGCAGAGTGTGATCAGTGGATGAGAACTATGCTGTGTGTTTCACTACAGAAATGGAGTTAAATCCCAGGCTCTGTGTCTTCCTACAAGCAATATTTCCTTTCAGGTAAGGGCAGTCACTTTTCAGCTCAAACGAACTACGTCTTTCACGAAGCTCACACGTTTCTCATCTTAACTGACAAGCATTGGATGTTACAGGACCAGTGCTTTGTATCAGTTTCAGAAGCAGAGTTGGACTAGACATGGTCTGTATGTGTAGGAAACACCGTTCTTTTGTTCTCAGCACACTCATATATCCTGCTGTATTAGAGACTCTAGAAAGCAAGAGCGTGCTTCTCGTTCTAAAGCAGTGTGTGATCCATGGATGAGAACTATGCTGTGTGTTTCACTTCAGAAATGGAGTTAAATTCCAGGCTCTGTGTCTTCCTACAAGCAAGACTACGTTTCAGGTAACGGCAGTCACTTTTCAGCTCAAACGAACTACATCGTTCACGAAGCTCACACGTTTCTCATCATAACTGACAAGAATTGGATGTTAGAGGACCAGTGCTTTGTATCAGTTTCAGAAGCAGAGTTGGACTACATATGGTCCGTATGTGTAGGAAACATCGTTCTTTTGTTCTCAGCACAATCACGTTTCATGCTGTCCTAGAGACTTTAGAAAGCAAGAGCGTGCTTCTTGTGCTAAAGCAGAGTGTGATCAGTGGATGAGAACTCTGCTGTGTGTTTCACTTCAGAAATAGAGTTAAATCCCAGGCTCTGAGTCTTCCTAAAAACAAGACTTCTTTTCAGGAAAGGGCAGTTTCTTTACAACTCAAATGAACTACATCGTTCACGAAGCTCACACGATTCTCATCAAAAATGACAAGCATTGGATGTTAGAGGACTATTGCTTTGTGTCAGTTTCAGAAGCAGAATTTGACAAGACATGGTCCGTATGTGTAGGAAACATGGTTCTTTTGTTCTCAGCACACTCACGTTTCATGCTCTCTTAGAGCCTCTAGAAATCAAGAGTGTGCTTCTTGCTCTAAAGCAGAGTGTGATCAATGGATGAGAAATCTGCTGTGCGTTTCACTTCAGAAATGGAGTTAAATTCCAGGCTCTGAGTCTTCCTACAAGGAAGACTTCGTTTCCGGAAAGGGCAGTTACTTTACATCTCAAACGAAATACGTCGTTTACGAAGCTCACACGATTCTCATCTAAACTGACAAGCATTGGATGTTAGAGGACCTGTGGTTTGTTTCAGTTTCAGAAGCAGAGTTGAACTAGATATGGTTCGTATGTGTACGGAACACCGTTCTTTTGTTCTGAGCACAGTCACGTTTCCTTTTGCATTAGAGACTCTAGAAAGCAAGAGCGTGCTTCTCGTTCTAAAGCAGTGTGTGATCCATGGATGAGAACTCTGCTGTGTGTTTCACTTCAGAAATGGAGTTAAATCCCAGGCTCTGAGTCGTCCTAAAAACAAGACTTCTTTTCAGGTAAGGGCATTTTCTTTACAACTCAAATGAACTACATTGTTCACGAAGCTCACACGTTTCTCATCTTAAATGACGAGCATTGGATGTTAGAGGACCTGTGATTTGTTTCAGTTTCAGAAGCAGTGTTGAACTAGATATGGTGCGTATGTGTAGGAAACACCGTTCTTTGTTCTCAGCACACTCACGTTTCCTGCTGACTTAGTGACTCCAGAAAGCAAGAGCGTGCATCTTGCTCTAAAGCAGAGTGTGATCAGTGGATGAGAACTATGCTGTGTGTTTCACTACAGAAATGGAGTTAAATCCCAGGCTCTGTGTCTTCCTACAAGCAATATTTCCTTTCAGGTAAGGGCAGTCACTTTTCAGCTCAAACGAACTACGTCTTTCACGAAGCTCACACGTTTCTCATCTTAACTGACAAGCATTGGATGTTACAGGACCAGTGCTTTGTATCAGTTTCAGAAGCAGAGTTGGACTAGACATGGTCTGTATGTGTAGGAAACACCGTTCTTTTGTTCTCAGCACACTCATATATCCTGCTGTATTAGAGACTCTAGAAAGCAAGAGCGTGCTTCTCGTTCTAAAGCAGTGTGTGATCCATGGATGAGAACTATGCTGTGTGTTTCACTTCAGAAATGGAGTTAAATTCCAGGCTCTGTGTCTTCCTACAAGCAAGACTACGTTTCAGGTAACGGCAGTCACTTTTCAGCTCAAACGAACTACATCGTTCACGAAGCTCACACGTTTCTCATCATAACTGACAAGAATTGGATGTTAGAGGACCAGTGCTTTGTATCAGTTTCAGAAGCAGAGTTGGACTACATATGGTCCGTATGTGTAGGAAACATCGTTCTTTTGTTCTCAGCACACTCACGTTTCATGCTGTCCTAGAGACTCTAGAAAGCAAGAGCGTGCTTCTTGCGCTAAAGCAGAGTGTGATCAGTGGATGAGAACTCTGCTGTGTGTTTCACTTCAGAAATAGAGTTAAATCCCAGGCTCTGAGTCTTCCTAAAAACAAGACTTCTTTTCAGGAAAGGGCAGTTTCTTTACAACTCAAATGAACTACATCGTTCACGAAGCTCACACGTTTCTCATCTAAAATGACAAGCATTGGATGTTAGAGGACCATTGCTTTGTGTCAGTTTCAGAAGCAGAATTTGACAAGACATGGTCCGTATGTGTAGGAAACATGGTTCTTTTGTTCTCAGCACACTCACGTTTCATGCTCTCTTAGAGCCTCTAGAAATCAAGAGTGTGCTTCTTGCTCTAAAGCAGAGTGTGATCAATGGATGAGAAATCTGCTGTGCGTTTCACTTCAGAAATGGAGTTAAATTCCAGGCTCTGAGTCTTCCTACAAGGAAGACTTCGTTTCCGGAAAGGGCAGTTACTTTACATCTCAAACGAAATACGTCGTTTACGAAGCTCACACGATTCTCATCTAAACTGACAAGCATTGGATGTTAGAGGACCAGTGCTTTGTATCAGTTTCAGAAGCAGAGTTGGATTAGATATGGTACGTATGTGTAGGAAACACTGTTCTTTTGTTCTCAGCACACTCACCTTTCCTGCTGTCTTAGAGATTTTAGAAAGCAAGAGCATGCTTCTCGCTCTAAAGCAGAGTGTGATCAATGGATGAGAACTCTGCTGTGTGTTTCCCTTCAGAAATGGAATTAAATCCCAGGCTCTGAGTCTTCCTAAAGCAAGAATTCTTTTCAGGTAAGGGCAGTTTCTTTACAGCTCAAACGAACTACATCCTTCACAAAGCTCACACGTTTCTCATCTTAACTGACAAGCATTGGGTGTTAGAGGACCTGTGGTTTGTTTCAGTATCAGAAGCAGAGTTGAACTAGATATGGTCCGTATGTGTAGGAAACACTGTTCTTTTGTTCTCAGCAAACTCACGTATCCTGCTCTCTTAGAGACTCTAGAAAGCAAGAGCATGATTCTTGTTCTAAAGCAGAGTGTGATCAATGGATGAGAACTCTGCTGTGTGTTTCCCTTCAGAAATGGAGTTAAATCCCAGGCTCTGAGTCTTCCTCAAGCAAGAATTCTTTTCAGGTAGGGCAGTTTCTTTACAGCTCAAATGAACTACATCCTTCACGAAGCTCACACGTTTCTCATCTTAACTGACAAGCATTGGGTGTTAGAGGACCTGTGGTTTGTTTCAGTATCAGAAGCAGAGTTGAACTAGATATGGTCCGTATGTGTAGGAAACACAGTTCTCTTGTTCTGAGCACACTCAGATTTCCTGCTGTATTAGAGAAGCTAGAAAGCAAGAGCGTGTTCTCGCTCTAAAGCAGAGTGTGATCCATGGATGAGAACTATGCTGTTTGTTTAACTTCAGAAATGGAGTTAAATCCCAGGCTGTGTGTCTTCCTACAAGCAAGACTTCGTTTCAGGTAATGGCAGTCACTTCTCAGCTCAAAGGAACTACATCGTTAACGAAGCTCACACGTTTCTCATCTTAAATGACAAGCATTGGATGTTAGAGGAACAGTGCTCTGTATCAGTTTCAGAAGCAGAGTTGGACTACATATGGTCCGTATGTGTAGGAAACATTGTTCTTTTGTTCTCTGCACACTCACATTTCATGCTGTCTTAGAGCCTCTAGAAAGCAAGAGCGTGCTTCTTGCTCTAAAGCAGAGTGTGATCAATGGATGAGAACTCTGCTGTGTGTTTTACTTCAGAAATGGAGATAAATCCCAGGGTCTGTGTCTCCTACAAGCAAGACTTCGTTTCAGGTAAGGGCAGTCCCTTCTCAGCTCAAAGGAACTACATCGTTAACGAAGTTCACACGTTTCTCATCTTAAATGACAAGCATTGGATGTTAGAGGACCAGTGCTTTATATCAGTTTCAGAAGAAGAGTTGGACTACATATGGTCCGTATGTGTAGGAAACATCGTTCTTTTGTTCTCTGCACACTCACATTTCATGCTGTCTTAGAGCCTCTAGAAAGCAAGAGCGTGCTTCTTGCTCTAAAGCAGAGTGTGATCAATGGATGAGAACTCTGCTGTGTGTTTTACTTCAGAAATGGAGTTAAATCCCAGGCTCTGAGTCTTCCTACAAAAAAGACTTCGTTTCAGGTTAGGGCAGTTACTTTACATCTCAAACGAACTATGTCGTTCACAAAGCTCACACCATTCTCATCTTAATTGACAAGCATTGGTTGTTAGAGGACCTGTGGTTTGTTTCAGTTTCAGAAGCAGAGTTGAACTAGATATGGTTCGTATGTGTAGGAAACACCGTTCTTTTGTTCTGAGCACAGTCACGTTTCCTTTTGCATTAGAGACTCTAGAAAGCAAGAGCGTGCTTCTCGTTCTAAAGCAGTGTGTGATCCATGGATGAGAACTCTGCTGTGTGTTTCACTTCAGAAATGGAGTTAAATCCCAGGCTCTGAGTCGTCCTAAAAACAAGACTTCTTTTCAGGTAAGGGCAGTTTCTTTACAACTCAAATGAACTACATCGTTCACGAAGCTCACACGTTTCTCATCTTAAATGACGAGCATTGGATGTTAGAGGACCTGTGATTTGTTTCAGTTTCAGAAGCAGTGTTGAACTAGATATGGTGCGTATGTGTAGGAAACACCGTTCTTTGTTCTCAGCACACTCACGTTTCCTGCTGACTTAGTGACTCCAGAAAGAAAGAGCGTGCGTCTTGCTCTAAAGCAGAGTGTGATCAGTGGATGAGAACTATGCTGTGTGTTTCACTACAGAAATGGAGTTAAATCCCAGGCTCTGTGTCTTCCTACAAGCAATATTTCCTTTCAGGTAAGGGCAGTCACTTTTCAGCTCAAACGAACTACGTCTTTCACGAAGCTCACACGTTTCTCATCTTAACTGACAAGCATTGGATGTTACAGGACCAGTGCTTTGTATCAGTTTCAGAAGCAGAGTTGGACTAGACATGGTCTGTATGTGTAGGAAACACCGTTCTTTTGTTCTCAGCACACTCATATATCCTGCTGTATTAGAGACTCTAGAAAGCAAGAGCGTGCTTCTCGTTCTAAAGCAGTGTGTGATCCATGGATGAGAACTATGCTGTGTGTTTCACTTCAGAAATGGAGTTAAATTCCAGGCTCTGTGTCTTCCTACAAGCAAGACTACGTTTCAGGTAACGGCAGTCACTTTTCAGCTCAAACGAACTACATCGTTCACGAAGCTCACAGGTTTCTCATCATAACTGACAAGAATTGGATGTTAGAGGACCAGTGCTTTGTATCAGTTTCAGAAGCAGAGTTGGACTACATATGGTCCGTATGTGTAGGAAACATCGTTCTTTTGTTCTCAGCACACTCACGTTTCATGCTGTCCTAGAGACTCTAGAAAGCAAGAGCGTGCTTCTTGCGCTAAAGCAGAGTGTGATCAGTGGATGAGAACTCTGCTGTGTGTTTCACTTCAGAAATAGAGTTAAATCCCAGGCTCTGAGTCTTCCTAAAAACAAGACTTCTTTTCAGGAAAGGGCAGTTTCTTTACAACTCAAATGAACTACATCGTTCACGAAGCTCACACGTTTCTCATCTAAAATGACAAGCATTGGATGTTAGAGGACCATTGCTTTGTGTCAGTTTCAGAAGCAGAATTTGACAAGACATGGTCCGTATGTGTAGGAAACATCGTTCTTTTGTTCTCAGCACACTCACGTTTCATGCTCTCTTAGAGCCTCTAGAAATCAAGAGTGTGCTTCTTGCTCTAAAGCAGAGTGTGATCAATGGATGAGAAATCTGCTGTGCGTTTCACTTCAGAAATGGAGTTAAATTCCAGGCTCTGAGTCTTCCTACAAGGAAGACTTCGTTTCCGGAAAGGGCAGTTACTTTACATCTCAAACGAAATACGTCGTTTACGAAGCTCACACGATTCTCATCTAAACTGACAAGCATTGGATGTTAGAGGACCAGTGCTTTGTATCAGTTTCAGAAGCAGAGTTGGATTAGATATGGTCCGTATGTGTAGGAAACACCGTTCTTTTGTTCTCAGCACACTCACCTTTCCTGCTGTCTTAGAGATTTTAGAAAGCAAGAGCATGCTTCTCGCTCTAAAGCAGAGTGTGATCAATGGATGAGAACTCTGCTGTGTGTTTCCCTTCAGAAATGGCGTTAAATCCCAGGCTCTGAGTCTTCCTAAAGCAAGAATTCTTTTCAGGTAAGGGCAGATTCTTTACAGCTCAAATGAACTACATCCTTCACAAATCTCACACGTTTCTCATCTTAACTGACAAGCATTGGGTGTTAGAGGACCTGTGGTTTGTTTCAGTATCAGAAGCAGAGTTGAACTAGATATGGTCCGTATGTGTAGGAAACACCGTTCTTTTGTTCTCAGCAAACTCACGTATCCTGCTCTCTTAGAGACTCTAGAAAGCAAGAGCATGATTCTTGTTCTAAAGCAGAGTGTGATCAATGGATGAGAACTCTGCTGTGTGTTTCCCTTCAGAAATGGAGTTAAATCCCAGGCTCTGAGTCTTCCTCAAGCAAGAATTCTTTTCAGGTAGGGCAGTTTCTTTACAGCTCAAATGAACTACATCCTTCACGAAGCTCACACGTTTCTCATCTTAACTGACAAGCATTGGGTGTTAGAGGACCTGTGGTTTGTTTCTGTTTCAGAAGCAGAGTTGAACTAGATATGGTCCGTATGTGTAGGAAACACAGTTCTCTTGTTCTGAGCACACTCAGATTTCCTGCTGTATTAGAGAAGCTAGAAAGCAAGAGTGTGTTCTCGCTCTAAAGCAGAGTGTGATCCCTGGATGAGAACTATGCTGTTTGTTTAACTTCAGAAATGGAGTTAAATCCCAGGCTGTGTGTCTTCCTACAAGCAAGACTTCGTTTCAGGTAATGGCAGTCACTTCTCAGCTCAAAGGAACTACATCGTTAACGAAGCTCACACGTTTCTCATCTTAAATGACAAGCATTGGATGTTAGAGGAACAGTGCTCTGTATCAGTTTCAGAAGCAGAGTTGGACTACATATGGTCCGTATGTGTAGGAAACATTGTTCTTTTGTTCTCTGCACACTCACATTTCATGCTGACTTAGAGCCTCTAGAAAGCAAGAGCGTGCTTCTTGCTCTAAAGCAGAGTGTGATCAATGGATGAGAATTCTGCTGTGTGTTTTACTTCAGAAATGGAGTTAAATCCCAGGCTCTGTGTCTCCTACAAGCAAGACTTCGTTTCAGGTAAGGGCAGTCACTTCTCAGCTCAAAGGAACTACATCGTTAACGAAGCTCACACGTTTCTCATCTTAAATGACAAGCATTGGATGTTAGAGGACCAGTGCTTTATATCAGTTTCAGAAGAAGAGTTGGACTACATATGGTCCGTATGTGTAGGAAACATCGTTCTTTTGTTCTCTGCACACTCACATTTCATGCTGTCTTAGAGCCTCTAGAAAGCAAGAGCGTGCTTCTTGCTCTAAAGCAGAGTGTGATCAATGGATGAGAACTCTGCTGTGTGTTTTACTTCAGAAATGGAGTTAAATCCCAGGCTCTGAGTCTTCCTACAAAAAAGACTTCGTTTCAGGTTAGGGCAGTTACTTTACATCTCAAACGAACTATGTCGTTCACGAAGCTCACACCATTCTCATCTTAATTGACAAGCATTGGTTGTTAGAGGACCTGTGGTTTGTTTCAGTTTCAGAAGCAGAGTTGAACTAGATATGGTGCGTATGTGTAGGAAACACCGTTCTTTTGTTCTGAGCACAGTCACGTTTCCTTTTGCATTAGAGACTCTAGAAAGCAAGAGCGTGCTTCTCGTTCTAAAGCAGTGTGTGATCCATGGATGAGAACTCTGCTGTGTGTTTCACTTCAGAAATGGAGTTAAATCCCAGGCTCTGAGTCGTCCTAAAAACAAGACTTCTTTTCAGGTAAGGTCAGTATCTTTACAACTCAAATGAACTACATCGTTCACGAAGCTCACACGTTTCTCATCTTAAATGACGAGCATTGGATGTTAGAGGACCTGTGATTTGTTTCAGTTTCAGAAGCAGTGTTGAACTAGATATGGTGCGTATGTGTAGGAAACACCGTTCTTTGTTCTCAGCACACTCACGTTTCCTGCTGACTTAGTGACTCCATAAAGAAAGAGCATGCGTCTTGCTCTAAAGCAGAGTGTGATCAGTGGATGAGAACTATGCTGTGTGTTTCACTACAGAAATGGAGTTAAATCCCAGGCTCTGTGTCTTCCTACAAGCAATATTTCCTTTCAGGTAAGGGCAGTCACTTTTCAGCTCAAACGAACTATGTCTTTCACGAAGCTCACACGTTTCTCATCTTAACTGACAAGCATTGGATGTTACAGGACCAGTGCTTTGTATCAGTTTCAGAAGCAGAGTTGGACTAGACATGGTCTGTATGTGTAGGAAACACCGTTCTTTTGTTCTCAGCACACTCATATATCCTGCTGTATTAGAGATGCTAGAAAGCAAGAGCATGCTTCTCGCTCTAAAGCAGAGTGTGATCCATGGATGAGAACTATGCTGTGTGTTTCACTTCAGAAATGGAGTTAAATCCCAGGCTCTGTGTCTTCCTACAAGCAAGACTTCTTTTCGGGAAAGGGCAGTTACTTTTCAGCTCAAGCGAACTACATCTTTCATGAAGCTCACACGTTTCTCATCTTAACTGACAAGCATTGGATGTTACAGGACCAGTGCTTTGTATCAGTTTCGAAAGCAGAGTTGGACTACATATGGTCCTTATGTGTAGGAAACACCGTTCTTTTGTTCTCAGCACACTCACGTTTCCTGCTGTCTTAGAGACTCTAGAAAGCAAGAGCATGATTCTTGTTCTAAAGCAGAGTGTGATCAATGGATGAGAACTCTGCTGTGTGTTTCTCTTCAGAAATGGAGTTAAATCCCAGGCTCTGAGTCTTCCTAAAGCAAGAATTCTTTTCAGGTAAGGGCAGTTTCTTTACAGCTCAAACGAACTACATCCTTCACGATGCTCATACGTTTCTCATCTTAATTGACAAGCATTGGATGTTAGAGGACCTGTGGTTTGTTTCAGTTTCAGAAGCAGAGTTGAACTAGATATGGTCTGTATGTGTAGGAAACACCGTTCTCTTGTTCTGTGCACACTCAGATTTCCTGCTGTATTAGAGAAGCTAGAAAGCAAGAGCGTGTTCTCGCTCTAAAGCAGAGTGTGATCCATGGATGAGAACTATGCTGTTTGTTTCCCTTCAGAAATGGAGTTAAATCCCAGGCTCTGTGTCTTCCTACAAGCAAGACTTCGTTTCAGGTAAGGGCAGTCACTTCTTCTCTCAAAGGAACTACATCGTTCACGAAGCTCACACGTTTCTCATCTTATATGACAAGCATTGGATGTTAGAGGACCAGTGCTTTGTTTCAGTTTCAGAAGCAGAATTTGACAAGACATGGTCCGTATGTGTAGGAAACATCGTTCTTTTTTTCTCAGCACACTCACGTTTCATGCTGTCTTAGAGCCTCTAGAAAGCAAGAGCGTGCTTCTTGCTCTAAAGCAGAGAGTGATCAATGGATGAGAAATCTGCTGTGTGTTTCACTTCATAAATGGAGTTAAATCCTAAGCTCTGAGTCTTCCTACAAGGAAGACTTCGTTTCCGGAAAGGACAGTTACTTTATATCTCAAACGAAATACGTCGTTCATGAAGCTAACACGATTCTCATGTAAACTGACAAGCATTGGATGTTAGAGGACCAGTGCTTTGTATCAGTTTCAGAAGCAGAGTTGGACTAGATATGGTCCGTATGTGTAGGAAACACCGTTCTTTTGTTCTCAGCACACTCACCTTTCCTGCTGTCTTAGAGATTTTAGAAAGCAAGAGCATGCTTCTCGCTCTAAAGCAGAGTGTGATCAATGGATGAGAACTCTGCTGTGTGTTTCCCTTCAGAAATGGAGTTAAATCCCAGGCTCTGAGTCTTCCTAAAGCAAGAATTCTTTTCAGGTAAGGGCAGTTACTTTACATCTCAAACGAACTATGTCGTTCACGAAGCTCACACGATTCTCATCTTAACTGACAAGCATTGGATGTTAGAGGACCTGTGGTTTGTTTCAGTTTCAGAAGCATAGTTGAACTAGATATGGTTCGTATGTGTAGGAAACACCGTTCTATTGTTCTGAGCACAGTCACGTTACCTTTTGTATTAGAGACTCTAGAAAGCAAGAGCGTGCTTCTCATTCTAAAGCAGTGTGTGATCCATGGATGAGAACTATGCTGTGTGTTTCACTTCAGAAATGGAGTTAAATTCCAGGCTCTGTGTCTTCCTACAAGCAAGACTACGTTTCAGGTAACGGCAGTCACTTTTCAGCTCAAACGAACTACATCGTTCACGAAGCTCACAGGTTTCTCATCATAACTGACAAGAATTGGATGTTAGAGGACCAGTGCTTTGTATCAGTTTCAGAAGCAGAGTTGGACTACATATGGTCCGTATGTGTAGGAAACATCGTTCTTTTGTTCTCAGCACACTCACGTTTCATGCTGTCCTAGAGACTCTAGAAAGCAAGAGTGTGCTTCTTGCTCTAAAGCAGAGTGTGATCAATGGATGAGAAATCTGCTGTGTGTTTCACTTCAGAAATGGAGTTAAATTCCAGGCTGTGAGTCTTCCTACAAGGAAGACTTCGTTTCCGGAAAGGGCAGTTACTTTACATCTCAAACGAAATACGTCGTTTACGAAGCTCACACGATTCTCATCTAAACTGACAAGCATTGGATGTTAGAGGACCAGTGCTTTGTATCAGTTTCAGAAGCAGAGTTGGATTAGATATGGTCCGTATGTGTAGGAAACACCGTTCTTTTGTTCTCAGCACACTCACCTTTCCTGCTGTCTTAGAGATTTTAGAAAGCAAGAGCATGCTTCTCGCTCTAAAGCAGAGTGTGATCAATGGATGAGAACTCTGCTGTGTGTTTCCCTTCAGAAATGGCGTTAAATCCCAGGCTCTGAGTCTTCCTAAAGCAAGAATTCTTTTCAGGTAAGGGCAGTTTCTTTACAGCTCAAACGAACTACATCCTTCACGATGCTCATACGTTTCTCATCTTAATTGACAAGCATTGGATGTTAGAGGACCTGTGGTTTGTTTCAGTTTCAGAAGCAGAGTTGAACTAGATATGGTCTGTATGTGTAGGAAACACCGTTCTCTTGTTCTGTGCACACTCAGATTTCCTGCTGTATTAGAGAAGCTAGAAAGCAAGAGCGTGTTCTCGCTCTAAAGCAGAGTGTGATCCATGGATGAGAACTATGCTGTTTGTTTCCCTTCAGAAATGGAGTTAAATCCCAGGCTCTGTGTCTTCCTACAAGCAAGACTTCGTTTCAGGTAAGGGCAGTCACTTCTTCTCTCAAAGGAACTACATCGTTCACGAAGCTCACACGTTTCTCATCTTATATGACAAGCATTGGATGTTAGAGGACCAGTGCTTTGTTTCAGTTTCAGAAGCAGAATTTGACAAGACATGGTCCGTATGTGTAGGAAACATCGTTCTTTTTTTCTCAGCACACTCACGTTTCATGCTGTCTTAGAGCCTCTAGAAAGCAAGAGCGTGCTTCTTGCTCTAAAGCAGAGAGTGATCAATGGATGAGAAATCTGCTGTGTGTTTCACTTCATAAATGGAGTTAAATCCTAAGCTCTGAGTCTTCCTACAAGGAAGACTTCGTTTCCGGAAAGGACAGTTACTTTATATCTCAAACGAAATACGTCGTTCATGAAGCTAACACGATTCTCATGTAAACTGACAAGCATTGGATGTTAGAGGACCAGTGCTTTGTATCAGTTTCAGAAGCAGAGTTGGACTAGATATGGTCCGTATGTGTAGGAAACACCGTTCTTTTGTTCTCAGCACACTCACCTTTCCTGCTGTCTTAGAGATTTTAGAAAGCAAGAGCATGCTTCTCGCTCTAAAGCAGAGTGTGATCAATGGATGAGAACTCTGCTGTGTGTTTCCCTTCAGAAATGGAGTTAAATCCCAGGCTCTGAGTCTTCCTAAAGCAAGAATTCTTTTCAGGTAAGGGCAGTTACTTTACATCTCAAACGAACTATGTCGTTCACGAAGCTCACACGATTCTCATCTTAACTGACAAGCATTGGATGTTAGAGGACCTGTGGTTTGTTTCAGTTTCAGAAGCATAGTTGAACTAGATATGGTTCGTATGTGTAGGAAACACCGTTCTATTGTTCTGAGCACAGTCACGTTACCTTTTGTATTAGAGACTCTAGAAAGCAAGAGCGTGCTTCTCATTCTAAAGCAGTGTGTGATCCATGGATGAGAACTATGCTGTGTGTTTCACTTCAGAAATGGAGTTAAATTCCAGGCTCTGTGTCTTCCTACAAGCAAGACTACGTTTCAGGTAACGGCAGTCACTTTTCAGCTCAAACGAACTACATCGTTCACGAAGCTCACAGGTTTCTCATCATAACTGACAAGAATTGGATGTTAGAGGACCAGTGCTTTGTATCAGTTTCAGAAGCAGAGTTGGACTACATATGGTCCGTATGTGTAGGAAACATCGTTCTTTTGTTCTCAGCACACTCACGTTTCATGCTGTCCTAGAGACTCTAGAAAGCAAGAGTGTGCTTCTTGCTCTAAAGCAGAGTGTGATCAATGGATGAGAAATCTGCTGTGTGTTTCACTTCAGAAATGGAGTTAAATTCCAGGCTCTGAGTCTTCCTACAAGGAAGACTTCGTTTCCGGAAAGGGCAGTTACTTTACATCTCAAACGAAATACGTCGTTTACGAAGCTCACACGATTCTCATCTAAACTGACAAGCATTGGATGTTAGAGGACCAGTGCTTTGTATCAGTTTCAGAAGCAGAGTTGGATTAGATATGGTCCGTATGTGTAGGAAACACCGTTCTTTTGTTCTCAGCACACTCACCTTTCCTGCTGTCTTAGAGATTTTAGAAAGCAAGAGCATGCTTCTCGCTCTAAAGCAGAGTGTGATCAATGGATGAGAACTCTGCTGTGTGTTTCCCTTCAGAAATGGCGTTAAATCCCAGGCTCTGAGTCTTCCTAAAGCAAGAAATCTTTTCAGGTAAGGGCAGTTTCTTTACAGCTCAAACGAACTACATCCTTCACAAAGCTCACAGGTTTCTCATCTTAACTGACAAGCATTGGGTGTTAGAGGACCTGTGGTTTGTTTCAGTATCAGAAGCAGAGTTGAACTAGATATGGTCCGTATGTGTAGGAAACACCGTTCTTTTGTTCTCAGCAAACTCACGTATCCTGCTCTCTTAGAGACTCTAGAAAGCAAGAGCATGATTCTTGTTCTAAAGCAGAGTGTGATCAATGGATGAGAACTCTGCTGTGTGTTTCCCTTCAGAAATGGAGTTAAATCCCAGGCTCTGAGTCTTCCTCAAGCAAGAATTCTTTTCAGGTAGGGCAGTTTCTTTACAGCTCAAATGAACTACATCCTTCACGAAGCTCACACGTTTCTCATCTTAACTGACAAGCATTGGGTGTTAGAGGACCTGTGGTTTGTTTCTGTTTCAGAAGCAGAGTTGAACTAGATATGGTCCGTATGTGTAGGAAACACAGTTCTCTTGTTCTGAGCACACTCAGATTTCCTGCTGTATTAGAGAAGCTAGAAAGCAAGAGCGTGTTCTCGCTCTAAAGCAGAGTGTGATCCCTGGATGAGAACTATGCTGTTTGTTTAACTTCAGAAATGGAGTTAAATCCCAGGCTGTGTGTCTTCCTACAAGCAAGACTTCGTTTCAGGTAATGGCAGTCACTTCTCAGCTCAAAGGAACTACATCGTTAACGAAGCTCACACGTTTCTCATCTTAAATGACAAGCATTGGATGTTAGAGGAACAGTGCTCTGTATCAGTTTCAGAAGCAGAGTTGGACTACATATGGTCCGTATGTGTAGGAAACATTGTTCTTTTGTTCTCTGCACACTCACATTTCATGCTGACTTAGAGCCTCTAGAAAGCAAGAGCGTGCTTCTTGCTCTAAAGCAGAGTGTGATCAATGGATGAGAATTCTGCTGTGTGTTTTACTTCAGAAATGGAGTTAAATCCCAGGCTCTGTGTCTCCTACAAGCAAGACTTCGTTTCAGGTAAGGGCAGTCACTTCTCAGCTCAAAGGAACTACATCGTTAACGAAGCTCACACGTTTCTCATCTTAAATGACAAGCATTGGATGTTAGAGGACCAGTGCTTTATATCAGTTTCAGAAGAAGAGTTGGACTACATATGGTCCGTATGTGTAGGAAACATCGTTCTTTTGTTCTCTGCACACTCACATTTCATGCTGTCTTAGAGCCTCTAGAAAGCAAGAGCGTGCTTCTTGCTCTAAAGCAGAGTGTGATCAATGGATGAGAACTCTGCTGTGTGTTTTACTTCAGAAATGGAGTTAAATCCCAGGCTCTGAGTCTTCCTACAAAAAAGACTTCGTTTCAGGTTAGGGCAGTTACTTTACATCTCAAACGAACTATGTCGTTCACGAAGCTCACACCATTCTCATCTTAATTGACAAGCATTGGTTGTTAGAGGACCTGTGGTTTGTTTCAGTTTCAGAAGCAGAGTTGAACTAGATATGGTTCGTATGTGTAGGAAACACCGTTCTTTTGTTCTGAGCACAGTCACGTTTCCTTTTGCATTAGAGACTCTAGAAAGCAAGAGCGTGCTTCTCGTTCTAAAGCAGTGTGTGATCCATGGATGAGAACTCTGCTGTGTGTTTCACTTCAGAAATGGAGTTAAATCCCAGGCTCTGAGTCGTCCTAAAAACAAGACTTCTTTTCAGGTAAGGGCAGTTTCTTTACAACTCAAATGAACTACATCGTTCACGAAGCTCACACGTTTCTCATCTTAAATGACGAGCATTGGATGTTAGAGGACCTGTGATTTGTTTCAGTTTCAGAAGCAGTGTTGAACTAGATATGGTGCGTATGTGTAGGAAACACCGTTCTTTGTTCTCAGCACACTCACGTTTCCTGCTGACTTAGTGACTCCATAAAGAAAGAGCGTGCGTCTTGCTCTAAAGCAGAGTGTGATCAGTGGATGAGAACTATGCTGTGTGTTTCACTACAGAAATGGAGTTAAATCCCAGGCTCTGTGTCTTCCTACAAGCAATATTTCCTTTCAGGTAAGGGCAGTCACTTTTCAGCTCAAACGAACTATGTCTTTCACGAAGCTCACACGTTTCTCATCTTAACTGTCAAGCATTGGATGTTACAGGACCAGTGCTTTGTATCAGTTTCAGAAGCAGAGTTGGACTAGACATGGTCTGTATGTGTAGGAAACACCGTTCTTTTGTTCTCAGCACACTCATATATCCTGCTGTATTAGAGATGCTAGAAAGCAAGAGCATGCTTCTCGCTCTAAAGCAGAGTGTGATCCATGGATGAGAACTATGCTGTGTGTTTCACTTCAGAAATGGAGTTAAATCCCAGGCTCTGTGTCTTCCTACAAGCAAGACTTCTTTTCGGGAAAGGGCAGTTACTTTTCAGCTCAAGCGAACTACATCTTTCATGAAGCTCACACGTTTCTCATCTTAACTGACAAGCATTGGATGTTACAGGACCAGTGCTTTGTATCAGTTTCGAAAGCAGAGTTGGACTACATATGGTCCTTATGTGTAGGAAACACCGTTCTTTTGTTCTCAGCACACTCACGTTTCCTGCTGTCTTAGAGACTCTAGAAAGCAAGAGCATGATTCTTGTTCTAAAGCAGAGTGTGATCAATGGATGAGAACTCTGCTGTGTGTTTCTCTTCAGAAATGGAGTTAAATCCCAGGCTCTGAGTCTTCCTAAAGCAAGAATTCTTTTCAGGTAAGGGCAGTTTCTTTACAGCTCAAACGAACTACATCCTTCACGATGCTCATACGTTTCTCATCTTAATTGACAAGCATTGGATGTTAGAGGACCTGTGGTTTGTTTCAGTTTCAGAAGCAGAGTTGAACTAGATATGGTCTGTATGTGTAGGAAACACCGTTCTCTTGTTCTGTGCACACTCAGATTTCCTGCTGTATTAGAGAAGCTAGAAAGCAAGAGCGTGTTCTCGCTCTAAAGCAGAGTGTGATCCATGGATGAGAACTATGCTGTTTGTTTCCCTTCAGAAATGGAGTTAAATCCCAGGCTCTGTGTCTTCCTACAAGCAAGACTTCGTTTCAGGTAAGGGCAGTCACTTCTTCTCTCAAAGGAACTACATCGTTCACGAAGCTCACACGTTTCTCATCTTATATGACAAGCATTGGATGTTAGAGGACCAGTGCTTTGTTTCAGTTTCAGAAGCAGAATTTGACAAGACATGGTCCGTATGTGTAGGAAACATCGTTCTTTTTTTCTCAGCACACTCACGTTTCATGCTGTCTTAGAGCCTCTAGAAAGCAAGAGCGTGCTTCTTGCTCTAAAGCAGAGAGTGATCAATGGATGAGAAATCTGCTGTGTGTTTCACTTCATAAATGGAGTTAAATCCTAAGCTCTGAGTCTTCCTACAAGGAAGACTTCGTTTCCGGAAAGGACAGTTACTTTATATCTCAAACGAAATACGTCGTTCATGAAGCTAACACGATTCTCATGTAAACTGACAAGCATTGGATGTTAGAGGACCAGTGCTTTGTATCAGTTTCAGAAGCAGAGTTGGACTAGATATGGTCCGTATGTGTAGGAAACACCGTTCTTTTGTTCTCAGCACACTCACCTTTCCTGCTGTCTTAGAGATTTTAGAAAGCAAGAGCATGCTTCTCGCTCTAAAGCAGAGTGTGATCAATGGATGAGAACTCTGCTGTGTGTTTCCCTTCAGAAATGGAGTTAAATCCCAGGCTCTGAGTCTTCCTAAAGCAAGAATTCTTTTCAGGTAAGGGCAGTTACTTTACATCTCAAACGAACTATGTCGTTCACGAAGCTCACACGATTCTCATCTTAACTGACAAGCATTGGATGTTAGAGGACCTGTGGTTTGTTTCAGTTTCAGAAGCAGAGTTGAACTAGATATGGTTCGTATGTGTAGGAAACACCGTTCTATTGTTCTGAGCACAGTCACGTTACCTTTTGTATTAGAGACTCTAGAAAGCAAGAGCGTGCTTCTCATTCTAAAGCAGTGTGTGATCCATGGATGAGAACTATGCTGTGTGTTTCACTTCAGAAATGGAGTTAAATTCCAGGCTCTGTGTCTTCCTACAAGCAAGACTACGTTTCAGGTAACGGCAGTCACTTTTCAGCTCAAACGAACTACATCGTTCACGAAGCTCACAGGTTTCTCATCATAACTGACAAGAATTGGATGTTAGAGGACCAGTGCTTTTTATCAGTTTCAGAAGCAGAGTTGGACTACATATGGTCCGTATGTGTAGGAAACATCGTTCTTTTTTTCTCAGCACACTCACGTTTCATGCTGTCCTAGAGACTCTAGAAAGCAAGAGTGTGCTTCTTGCTCTAAAGCAGAGTGTGATCAATGGATGAGAAATCTGCTGTGTGTTTCACTTCAGAAATAGAGTTAAATTCCAGGCTCTGAGTCTTCCTACAAGGAAGACTTCGTTTCCGGAAAGGGCAGTTACTTTACATCTCAAAAGAAATACGTCGTTTACGAAGCTCACACGATTCTCATCTAAACTGACAAGCATTGGATGTTAGAGGACCAGTGCTTTGTATCAGTGTCAGAAGCAGAGTTGGACTAGATATGGTCCGTATGTGTAGGAAACACCGTTCTTTTGTTCTCAGCAAACTCACCTTTCCTGCAGTCTTAGAGATTTTAGAAAGCAAGAGCATGCTTCTTGCTCTAAAGCAGAGTGTGATCAATGGATGAGAACTCTGCTGTGTGTTTCCCTTCAGAAATGGAGTTAAATCCCAGGCTCTGAGTCTTCCTAAAGCAAGAATTCTTTTCAGGTAAGGGCAGTTTCTTTACAGCTCAAACGAACTACATCCTTCACAAAGCTCACACGTTTCTCATCTTAACTGACAAGCATTGGGTGTTAGAGGACCTGTGGTTTGTTTCAGTATCAGAAGCAGAGTTGAACTAGATATGGTCCGTATGTGTAGGAAACACCGTTCTTTTGTTCTCAGCAAACTCACGTATCCTGCTCTCTTAGAGACTCTAGAAAGCAAGAGCATGATTCTTGTTCTAAAGCAGAGTGTGATCAATGGATGAGAACTCTGCTGTGTGTTTCCCTTCAGAAATGGAGTTAAATCCCAGGCTCTGAGTCTTCCTCAAGCAAGAATTCTTTTCAGGTAGGGCAGTTTCTTTACAGCTCAAATGAACTACATCCTTCACGAAGCTCACACGTTTCTCATCTTAACTGACAAGCATTGCGTGTTAGAGGACCTGTGGTTTGTTTCTGTTTCAGAAGCAGAGTTGAACTAGATATGGTCCGTTTGTGTAGGAAACACAGTTCTCTTGTTCTGAGCACACTCAGATTTCCTGCTGTATTAGAGAAGCTAGAAAGCAAGAGCGTGTTCTCGCTCTAAAGCAGAGTGTGATCCATGGATGAGAACTATGCTGTTTGTTTAACTTCAGAAATGGAGTTAAATCCCAGGCTGTGTGTCTTCCTACAAGCAAGACTTCGTTTCAGGTAATGGCAGTCACTTCTCAGCTCAAAGGAACTACATCGTTAACAAAGCTCACACGTTTCTCATCTTAAATGACAAGCATTGGATGTTAGAGGAAGAGTGCTCTGTATCAGTTTCAGAAGCAGAGTTGAACTAGATATGGTTCGTATGTGTAGGAAACACCGTTCTATTGTTCTGAGCACAGTCACGTTACCTTTTGTATTAGAGACTCTAGAAAGCAAGAGCGTGCTTCTCGTTCTAAAGCAGTGTGTGATCCATGGATGAGAACTATGCTGTGTGTTTCACTTCAGAAATGGAGTTAAATTCCAGGCTCTGTGTCTTCCTACAAGCAAGACTACGTTTCAGGTAACGGCAGTCACTTTTCAGCTCAAACGAACTACATCGTTCACGAAGCTCACAGGTTTCTCATCATAACTGACAAGAATTGGATGTTACAGGACCAGTGCTTTGTATCAGTTTCAGAAGCAGAGTTGGACTACATATGGTCCGTATGTGTAGGAAACATCGTTCTTTTGTTCTCAGCACACTCACGTTTCATGCTGTCCTAGAGACTCTAGAAAGCAAGAGCGTGCTTCTTGCGCTAAAGCAGAGTGTGATCAGTGGATGAGAACTCTGCTGTGTGTTTCACTTCAGAAATAGAGTTAAATCCCAGGCTCTGAGTCTTCCTAAAAACAAGACTTCTTTTCAGGAAAGGGCAGTTTCTTTACAACTCAAATGAACTACATCGTTCACGAAGCTCACACGTTTCTCATCTAAAATGACAAGCATTGGATGTTAGAGGACCATTGCTTTGTGTCAGTTTCAGAAGCAGAATTTGACAAGACATGGTCCGTATGTGTAGGAAACACAGTTCTTTTGTTCTCAGCACACTCACGTTTCATGCTCTCTTAGAGCCTCTAGAAATCAAGAGTGTGCTTCTTGCTCTAAAGCAGAGTGTGATCAATGGATGAGAAATCTGCTGTGCGTTTCACTTCAGAAATGGAGTTAAATTCCAGGCTCTGAGTCTTCCTACAAGGAAGACTTCGTTTCCGGAAAGGGCAGTTACTTTACATCTCAAATGAAATACGTCGTTTACGAAGCTCACACGATTCTCATCTAAACTGACAAGCATTGGATGTTAGAGGACCAGTGCTTTGTATCAGTTTCAGAAGCAGAGTTGGACTAGATATGGTCCGTATGTGTAGGAAACACCGTTCTTTTGTTCTCAGCACACTCACCTTTCCTGCTGTCTTAGAGATTTTAGAAAGCAAGAGCATGCTTCTCGCTCTAAAGCAGAGTGTGATCAATGGATGAGAACTCTGCTGTGTGTTTCCCTTCAGAAATGGAGTTAAATCCCAGGCTCTGAGTCTTCCTCAAGCAAGAATTCTTTTCAGGTAAGGGCAGTTTCTTTACAGCTCAAACGAACTACATCCTTCACAAAGCTTACACGTTTCTCATCTTAACTGACAAGCATTGGGTGTTAGAGGACCTGTGGTTTGTTTCTGTTTCAGAAGCAGAGTTGAACTAGATATGGTCCGTATGTGTAGGAAACACAGTTCTCTTGTTCTGAGCACACTCAGATTTCCTGCTGTATTAGAGAAGCTAGAAAGCAAGAGCGTGTTCTCGCTCTAAAGCAGAGTGTGATCCCTGGATGAGAACTATGCTGTTTGTTTAACTTCAGAAATGGAGTTAAATCCCAGGCTGTGTGTCTTCCTACAAGCAAGACTTCGTTTCAGGTAATGGCAGTCACTTCTCAGCTCAAAGGAACTACATCGTTAACGAAGCTCACACGTTTCTCATCTTAAATGACAAGCATTGGATGTTAGAGGAACAGTGCTCTGTATCAGTTTCAGAAGCAGAGTTGGACTACATATGGTCCGTATGTGTAGGAAACATTGTTCTTTTGTTCTCTGCACACTCACATTTCATGCTGTCTTAGAGCCTCTAGAAAGCAAGAGCGTGCTTCTTGCTCTAAAGCAGAGTGTGATCAATGGATGAGAACTCTGCTGTGTGTTTTACTTCAGAAATGGAGATAAATCCCAGGCTCTGTGTCTCCTACAAGCAAGACTTCGTTTCAGGTAAGGGCAGTCACTTCTCAGCTCAAAGGAACTACATCGTTAACGAAGCTCACACGTTTCTCATCTTAAATGACAAGCATTGGATGTTAGAGGACCAGTGCTTTATATCAGTTTCAGAAGAAGAGTTGACTACATATGGTCCGTATGTGTAGGAAACATCGTTCTTTTGTTCTCTGCACACTCACATTTCATGCTGTCTTAGAGCCTCTAGAAAGCAAGAGCGTGCTTCTTGCTCTAAAGCAGAGTGTGATCAATGGATGAGAACTCTGCTGTGTGTTTTACTTCAGAAATGGAGTTAAATCTCAGGCTCTGAGTCTTCCTACAAAAAAGACTTCGTTTCAGGTTAGGGCAGTTACTTTACATCTCAAACGAACTATGTCGTTCACGAAGCTCACACGATTCTCATCTTAATTGACAAGCATTGGTTGTTAGAGGACCTGTGGTTTGTTTCAGTTTCAGAAGCAGAGTTGAACTAGATATGGTTCGTATGTGTACGAAACACCGTTCTTTTGTTCTGAGCACAGTCACGTTTCCTTTTGCATTAGAGACTCTAGAAAGCAAGAGCGTGCTTCTCGTTCTAAAGCAGTGTGTGATCCATGGATGAGAACTCTGCTGTGTGTTTCACTTCAGAAATGGAGTTAAATCCCAGGCTCTGAGTCGTCCTAAAAACAAGACTTCTTTTCAGGTAAGGGCAGTTTCTTTACAACTCAAATGAACTACATCGTTCACGAAGCTCACACATTTCTCATCTTAAATGACGAGCATTGGATGTTAGAGGACCTGTGATTTGTTTCAGTTTCAGAAGCAGTGTTGAACTAGATATGGTGCGTATGTGTAGGAAACACCGTTCTTTGTTCTCAGCACACTCACGTTTCCTGCTGACTTAGTGACTCCAGAAAGCAAGAGCGTGCGTCTTGCTCTAAAGCAGAGTGTGATCAGTGGATGAGAACTATGCTGTGTGTTTCACTACAGAAATGGAGTTAAATCCCAGGCTCTGTGTCTTCCTACAAGCAATATTTCCTTTCAGGTAAGGGCAGTCACTTTTCAGCTCAAACGAACTATGTCTTTCACGAAGCTCACACGTTTCTCATCTTAACTGACAAGCATTGGATGTTACAGGACCAGTGCTTTGTATCAGTTTCAGAAGCAGAGTTGGACTAGACATGGTCTGTATGTGTAGGAAACACCGTTCTTTTGTTCTCAGCACACTCATATATCCTGCTGAATTAGAGACTCTAGAAAGCAAGAGCGTGCTTCTCGTTCTAAAGCAGTGTGTGATCCATGGATGAGAACTATGCTGTGTGTTTCACTTCAGAAATGGAGTTAAATTCCAGGCTCTGTGTCTTCCTACAAGCAAGACTACGTTTCAGGTAACGGCAGTCACTTTTCAGCTCAAACGAACTACATCGTTCACGAAGCTCACAGGTTTCTCATCATAACTGACAAGAATTGGATGTTAGAGGACCAGTGCTTTGTATCAGTTTCAGAAGCAGAGTTGGACTACATATGGTCCGTATGTGTAGGAAACATCGTTCTTTTGTTCTCAGCACACTCACGTTTCATGCTGTCCTAGAGACTCTAGAAAGCAAGAGCGTGCTTCTTGCGCTAAAGCAGAGTGTGATCAGTGGATGAGAACTCTGCTGTGTGTTTCACTTCAGAAATAGAGTTAAATCCCAGGCTCTGAGTCTTCCTAAAAACAAGACTTCTTTTCAGGAAAGGGCAGTTTCTTTACAACTCAAATGAACTACATCGTTCACGAAGCTCACACGTTTCTCATCTAAAATGACATGCATTGGATGTTAGAGGACCATTGCTTTGTGTCAGTTTCAGAAGCAGAATTTGACAAGACATGGTCCGTATGTGTAGGAAACATCGTTCTTTTGTTCTCAGCACACTCACGTTTCATGCACTCTTAGAGCCTCTAGAAATCAAGAGTGTGCTTCTTGCTCTAAAGCAGAGTGTGATCAATGGATGAGAAATCTGCTGTGCGTTTCATTTCAGAAATGGAGTTAAATTCCAGGCTCTGAGTCTTCCTACAAGGAAGAATTCGTTTCCGGAAAGGGCAGTTACTTTACATCTCAAACGAAATACGTCGTTTACAAAGCTCACACGATTCTCATCTAAACTGACAAGCATTGGATGTTAGAGGACCAGTGCTTTGTATCAGTTTCAGAAGCAGAGTTGGACTAGATATGGTCCGTATGTGTAGGAAACACCGTTCTTTTGTTCTCAGCACACTCACCTTTCCTGCTGTCTTAGAGATTTTAGAAAGCAAGAGCATGCTTCTCGCTCTAAAGCAGAGTGTGATCAATGGATGAGAACTCTGCTGTGTGTTTCCCTTCAGAAATGGAGTTAAATCCCAGGCTCTGAGTCTTCCTCAAGCAAGAATTCTTTTCAGGTAAGGGCAGTTTCTTTACAGCTCAAACGAACTACATCCTTCACAAAGCTCACACGTTTCTCATCTTAACTGACAAGCATTGGGTGTTAGAGGACCTGTGGTTTGTTTCAGTATCAGAAGCAGAGTTGAACTAGATATGGTCCGTATGTGTAGGAAACACCGTTCTTTTGTTCTCAGCAAACTCACGTATCCTGCTCTCTTAGAGACTCTAGAAAGCAAGAGCATGATTCTTGTTCTAAAGCAGAGTGTGATCAATGGATGAGAACTCTGATGTGTGTTTCCCTTCAGAAATGGAGTTAAATCCCAGGCTCTGAGTCTTCCTCAAGCAAGAATTCTTTTCAGGTAGGCCAGTTTCTTTACAGCTCAAATGAACTACATCCTTCACGAAGCTCACACGTTTCTCATCTTAACTGACAAGCATTGGGTGTTAGAGGACCTGTGGCTTGTTTCTGTTTCAGAAGCAGAGTTGAACTAGATATGGTCCGTATGTGTAGGAAACACAGTTCTCTTGTTCTGAGCACACTCAGATTTCCTGCTGTATTAGAGAAGCTAGAAAGCAAGAGCGTGTTCTCGCTCTAAAGCAGAGTGTGATCCATGGATGAGAACTATGCTGTTTGTTTAACTTCAGAAATGGAGTTAAATCCCAGGCTGTGTGTCTTCCTACAAGCAAGACTTCGTTTCAGGTAATGGCAGTCACTTCTCAGCTCAAAGGAACTACATCGTTAACGAAGCTCACACGTTTCTCATCTTAAATGACAAGCATTGGATGTTAGAGGAACAGTGCTCTGTATCAGTTTCAGAAGCAGAGTTGGACTACATATGGTCCGTATGTGTAGGAAACATTGTTCTTTTGTTCTCTGCACACTCACATTTCATGCTGTCTTAGAGCCTCTAGAAAGCAAGAGCGTGCTTCTTGCTCTAAAGCAGAGTGTGATCAATGGATGAGAACTCTGCTGTGTGTTTTACTTCAGAAATGGAGATAAATCCCAGGCTCTGTGTCTCCTACAAGCAAGACTTCGTTTCAGGTAAGGGCAGTCACTTCTCAGCTCAAAGGAACTACATCGTTAATGAAGCTCACACGTTTCTCATCTTAAATGACAAGCATTGGATGTTAGAGGACCAGTGCTTTATATCAGTTTCAGAAGAAGATTTGGACTACATATGGTCCGTATGTGTAGGAAACATCGTTCTTTTGTTCTCTGCACACTCACATTTCATGCTGTCTTAGAGCCTCTAGAAAGCAAGAGCGTGCTTCTTGCTCTAAAGCAGAGTGTGATCAATGGATGAGAACTCTGCTCTGTGTTTTACTTCAGAAATGGAGTTAAATCCCAGGCTCTGAGTCTTCCTACAAAAAAGACTTCGTTTCAGGTTAGGGCAGTTACTTTACATCTCAAACCAACTATGTCGTTCACGAAGCTCACACGATTCTCATCTTAATTGACAAGCATTGGTTGTTAGAGGACCTGTGGTTTGTTTCAGTTTCAGAAGCAGAGTTGAACTAGATATGGTTCGTATGTGTACGAAACACCGTTCTTTTGTTCTGAGCACAGTCACGTTTCCTTTTGCATTAGAGACTCTAGAAAGCAAGAGCGTGCGTCTTGCTCTAAAGCAGAGTGTGATCAGTGGATGAGAACTATGCTGTGTGTTTCACTACAGAAATGGAGTTAAATCCCAGGCTCTGTGTCTTCCTACAAGCAATATTTCCTTTCAGGTAAGGGCAGTCACTTTTCAGCTCAAATGAACTACGTCTTTCACGAAGCTCACACGTTTCTCATCTTAACTGACAAGCATTGGATGTTACAGGACCAGTGCTTTGTATCAGTTTCAGAAGCAGAGTTGGACTAGACATGGTCTGTATGTGTAGGAAACACCGTTCTTTTGTTCTCAGCACACTCATATATCCTGCTGAATTAGAGACTCTAGAAAGCAAGAGCGTGCTTCTCGTTCTAAAGCAGTGTGTGATCCATGGATGAGAACTATGCTGTGTGTTTCACTTCAGAA
Organism: Onychomys leucogaster; assembly: GCA_949786385.1. NCBI lineage: Eukaryota > Metazoa > Chordata > Mammalia > Rodentia > Cricetidae > Onychomys > Onychomys leucogaster. Next base: position 429,830 of record CATKUP010000176.1, read on the forward strand.
ATGGAGTTAAATTCCAGGCTCTGTGTCTTCCTACAAGCAAGACTACCTTTCAGGTAACGGCAGTCACTTTTCAGCTCAAACGAACTACATCGTTCACGAAGCTCACAGGTTTCTCATCATAACTGACAAGAATTGGATGTTAGAGGACCAGTGCTTTGTATCAGTTTCAGAAGCAGAGTTGGACTACATATGGTCCGTATGTGTAGGAAACATCGTTCTTTTGTTCTCAGCACACTCACGTTTCATGCTGTCCTAGAGACTCTAGAAAGCAAGAGCGTGCTTCTTGCGCTAAAGCAGAGTGTGATCAGTGGATGAGAACTCTGCTGTGTGTTTCACTTCAGAAATAGAGTTAAATCCCAGGCTCTGAGTCTTCCTAAAAACAAGACTTCTTTTCAGGAAAGGGCAATTTCTTTACAACTCAAATGAACTACATCGTTCACGAAGCTCACACGTTTCTCATCTAAAATGACAAGCATTGGATGTTAGAGGACCATTGCTTTGTGTCAGTTTCAGAAGCAGAATTTGACAAGACATGGTCCGTATGTGTAGGAAACATCGTTCTTTTGTTCTCAGCACACTCACGTTTCATGCTCTCTTAGAGCCTCTAGAAATCAAGTGTGTGCTTCTTGCTCTAAAGCAGAGTGTGATCAATGGATGAGAAATCTGCTGTGCGTTTCACTTCAGAAATGGAGTTAAATTCCAGGCTCTGAGTCTTCCTACAAGGAAGAATTCGTTTCCGGAAAGGGCAGTTACTTTACATCTCAAACGAAATACGTCGTTTACAAAGCTCACACGATTCTCATCTAAACTGACAAGCATTGGATGTTAGAGGACCAGTGCTTTGTATCAGTTTCAGAAGCAGAGTTGGACTAGATATGGTCCGTATGTGTAGGAAACACCGTTCTTTTGTTCTCAGCACACTCACCTTTCCTGCTGTCTTAGAGATTTTAGAAAGCAAGAGCATGCTTCTCGCTCTAAAGCAGAGTGTGATCAATGGATGAGAACTCTGCTGTGTGTTTCACTTCAGAAATGGAGTTAAATCCCAGGCTCTGAGTCGTCCTAAAAACAAGACTTCTTTTCAGGTAAGGGCAGTTTCTTTACAACTCAAATGAACTACATCGTTCACGAAGCTCACACGTTTCTCATCTTAAATGACGAGCATTGGATGTTAGAGGACCTGTGATTTGTTTCAGTTTCAGAAGCAGTGTTGAACTAGATATGGTGCGTATGTGTAGGAAACACCGTTCTTTGTTCTCAGCACACTCACGTTTCCTGCTGACTTAGTGACTCCATAAAGAAAGAGCGTGCGTCTTGCTCTAAAGCAGAGTGTGATCAGTGGATGAGAACTATGCTGTGTGTTTCACTACAGAAATGGAGTTAAATCCCAGGCTCTGTGTCTTCCTACAAGCAATATTTCCTTTCAGGTAAGGGCAGTCACTTTTCAGCTCAAACGAACTATGTCTTTCACGAAGCTCACACGTTTCTCATCTTAACTGTCAAGCATTGGATGTTACAGGACCAGTGCTTTGTATCAGTTTCAGAAGCAGAGTTGGACTAGACATGGTCTGTATGTGTAGGAAACACCGTTCTTTTGTTCTCAGCACACTCATATATCCTGCTGTATTAGAGATGCTAGAAAGCAAGAGCATGCTTCTCGCTCTAAAGCAGAGTGTGATCCATGGATGAGAACTATGCTGTGTGTTTCACTTCAGAAATGGAGTTAAATCCCAGGCTCTGTGTCTTCCTACAAGCAAGACTTCTTTTCGGGAAAGGGCAGTTACTTTTCAGCTCAAGCGAACTACATCTTTCATGAAGCTCACACGTTTCTCATCTTAACTGACAAGCATTGGATGTTACAGGACCAGTGCTTTGTATCAGTTTCGAAAGCAGAGTTGGACTACATATGGTCCTTATGTGTAGGAAACACCGTTCTTTTGTTCTCAGCACACTCACGTTTCCTGCTGTCTTAGAGACTCTAGAAAGCAAGAGCATGATTCTTGTTCTAAAGCAGAGTGTGATCAATGGATGAGAACTCTGCTGTGTGTTTCTCTTCAGAAATGGAGTTAAATCCCAGGCTCTGAGTCTTCCTAAAGCAAGAATTCTTTTCAGGTAAGGGCAGTTTCTTTACAGCTCAAACGAACTACATCCTTCACGATGCTCATACGTTTCTCATCTTAATTGACAAGCATTGGATGTTAGAGGACCTGTGGTTTGTTTCAGTTTCAGAAGCAGAGTTGAACTAGATATGGTCTGTATGTGTAGGAAACACCGTTCTCTTGTTCTGTGCACACTCAGATTTCCTGCTGTATTAGAGAAGCTAGAAAGCAAGAGCGTGTTCTCGCTCTAAAGCAGAGTGTGATCCATGGATGAGAACTATGCTGTTTGTTTCCCTTCAGAAATGGAGTTAAATCCCAGGCTCTGTGTCTTCCTACAAGCAAGACTTCGTTTCAGGTAAGGGCAGTCACTTCTTCTCTCAAAGGAACTACATCGTTCACGAAGCTCACACGTTTCTCATCTTATATGACAAGCATTGGATGTTAGAGGACCAGTGCTTTGTTTCAGTTTCAGAAGCAGAATTTGACAAGACATGGTCCGTATGTGTAGGAAACATCGTTCTTTTTTTCTCAGCACACTCACGTTTCATGCTGTCTTAGAGCCTCTAGAAAGCAAGAGCGTGCTTCTTGCTCTAAAGCAGAGAGTGATCAATGGATGAGAAATCTGCTGTGTGTTTCACTTCATAAATGGAGTTAAATCCTAAGCTCTGAGTCTTCCTACAAGGAAGACTTCGTTTCCGGAAAGGACAGTTACTTTATATCTCAAACGAAATACGTCGTTCATGAAGCTAACACGATTCTCATGTAAACTGACAAGCATTGGATGTTAGAGGACCAGTGCTTTGTATCAGTTTCAGAAGCAGAGTTTGACTAGATATGGTCCGTATGTGTAGGAAACACCGTTCTTTTGTTCTCAGCACACTCACCTTTCCTGCTGTCTTAGAGATTTTAGAAAGCAAGAGCATGCTTCTCTCGCTCTAAAGCAGAGTGTGATCAATGGATGAGAACTCTGCTGTGTGTTTCCCTTCAGAAATGGAGTTAAATCCCAGGCTCTGAGTCTTCCTAAAGCAAGAATTCTTTTCAGGTAAGGGCAGTTACTTTACATCTCAAACGAACTATGTCGTTCACGAAGCTCACACACGATTCTCATCTTAACTGACAAGCATTGGATGTTAGAGGACCTGTGGTTTGTTTCAGTTTCAGAAGCAGAGTTGAACTAGATATGGTTCGTATGTGTAGGAAACACCGTTCTATTGTTCTGAGCACAGTCACGTTACCTTTTGTATTAGAGACTCTAGAAAGCAAGAGCGTGCTTCTCATTCTAAAGCAGTGTGTGTGATCCATGGATGAGAACTATGCTGTGTGTTTCACTTCAGAAATGGAGTTAAATTCCAGGCTCTGTGTCTTCCTACAAGCAAGACTACGTTTCAGGTAACGGCAGTCACTTTTCAGCTCAAACGAACTACATCGTTCACGAAGCTCACAGGTTTCTCATCATAACTGACAAGAATTGGATGTTAGAGGACCAGTGCTTTTTATCAGTTTCAGAAGCAGAGTTGGACTACATATGGTCCGTATGTGTAGGAAAACATCGTTCTTTTTTTCTCAGCACACTCACGTTTCATGCTGTCCTAGAGACTCTAGAAAGCAAGAGTGTGCTTCTTGCTCTAAAGCAGAGTGTGATCAATGGATGAGAAATCTGCTGTGTGTTTCACTTCAGAAATAGAGTTAAATTCCAGGCTCTGAGTCTTCCTACAAGGAAGACTTCGTTTCCGGAAAGGGCAGTTACTTTACATCTCAAAAGAAATACGTCGTTTACGAAGCTCACACACGATTCTCATCTAAACTGACAAGCATTGGATGTTAGAGGACCAGTGCTTTGTATCAGTGTCAGAAGCAGAGTTGGACTAGATATGGGTCCGTATGTGTAGGAAACACCGTTCTTTTGTTCTCAGCAAACTCACCTTTCCTGCAGTCTTAGAGATTTTAGAAAGCAAGAGCATGCTTCTTGCTCTAAAGCAGAGTGTGATCAATGGATGAGAACTCTGCTGTGTGTTTCCCTTCAGAAATGGAGTTAAATCCCAGGCTCTGAGTCTTCCTAAAGCAAGAATTCTTTTCAGGTAAGGGCAGTTTCTTTACAGCTCAAACGAACTACATCCTTCACAAAGCTCACACGTTTCTCATCTTAACTGACAAGCATTGGGTGTTAGAGGACCTGTGGTTTGTTTCAGTATCAGAAGCAGAGTTGAACTAGATATGGTCCGTATGTGTAGGAAACACCGTTCTTTTGTTCTCAGCAAACTCACGTATCCTGCTCTCTAGAAAGCAAGAGCATGATTCTTGTTCTAAAGCAGAGTGTGATCAATGGATGAGAACTCTGCTGTGTGTTTCCCTTCAGAAATGGAGTTAAATCCCAGGCTCTGAGTCTTCCTCAAGCAAGAATTCTTTTCAGGTAGGGCAGTTTCTTTACAGCTCAAATGAACTACATCCTTCACGAAGCTCACACGTTTCTCATCTTAACTGACAAGCATTGCGTGTTAGAGGACCTGTGGTTTGTTTCTGTTTCAGAAGCAGAGTTGAACTAGATATGGTCCGTTTGTGTAGGAAACACAGTTCTCTTGTTCTGAGCACACTCAGATTTCCTGCTGTATTAGAGAAGCTAGAAAGCAAGAGCGTGTTCTCGCTCTAAAGCAGAGTGTGATCCATGGATGAGAACTATGCTGTTTGTTTAACTTCAGAAATGGAGTTAAATCCCAGGCTGTGTGTCTTCCTACAAGCAAGACTTCGTTTCAGGTAATGGCAGTCACTTCTCAGCTCAAAGGAACTACATCGTTAACAAAGCTCACACGTTTCTCATCTTAAATGACAAGCATTGGATGTTAGAGGAAGAGTGCTCTGTATCAGTTTCAGAAGCAGAGTTGAACTAGATATGGTTCGTATGTGTAGGAAACACCGTTCTATTGTTCTGAGCACAGTCACGTTACCTTTTGTATTAGAGACTCTAGAAAGCAAGAGCGTGCTTCTCGTTCTAAAGCAGTGTGTGATCCATGGATGAGAACTATGCTGTGTGTTTCACTTCAGAAATGGAGTTAAATTCCAGGCTCTGTGTCTTCCTACAAGCAAGACTACGTTTCAGGTAACGGCAGTCACTTTTCAGCTCAAACGAACTACATCGTTCACGAAGCTCACAGGTTTCTCATCATAACTGACAAGAATTGGATGTTACAGGACCAGTGCTTTGTATCAGTTTCAGAAGCAGAGTTGGACTACATATGGTCCGTATGTGTAGGAAACATCGTTCTTTTGTTCTCAGCACACTCACGTTTCATGCTGTCCTAGAGACTCTAGAAAGCAAGAGCGTGCTTCTTGCGCTAAAGCAGAGTGTGATCAGTGGATGAGAACTCTGCTGTGTGTTTCACTTCAGAAATAGAGTTAAATCCCAGGCTCTGAGTCTTCCTAAAAACAAGACTTCTTTTCAGGAAAGGGCAGTTTCTTTACAACTCAAATGAACTACATCGTTCACGAAGCTCACACGTTTCTCATCTAAAATGACAAGCATTGGATGTTAGAGGACCATTGCTTTGTGTCAGTTTCAGAAGCAGAATTTGACAAGACATGGTCCGTATGTGTAGGAAACACAGTTCTTTTGTTCTCAGCACACTCACGTTTCATGCTCTCTTAGAGCCTCTAGAAATCAAGAGTGTGCTTCTTGCTCTAAAGCAGAGTGTGATCAATGGATGAGAAATCTGCTGTGCGTTTCACTTCAGAAATGGAGTTAAATTCCAGGCTCTGAGTCTTCCTACAAGGAAGACTTCGTTTCCGGAAAGGGCAGTTACTTTACATCTCAAATGAAATACGTCGTTTACGAAGCTCACACGATTCTCATCTAAACTGACAAGCATTGGATGTTAGAGGACCAGTGCTTTGTATCAGTTTCAGAAGCAGAGTTGGACTAGATATGGTCCGTATGTGTAGGAAACACCGTTCTTTTGTTCTCAGCACACTCACCTTTCCTGCTGTCTTAGAGATTTTAGAAAGCAAGAGCATGCTTCTCGCTCTAAAGCAGAGTGTGATCAATGGATGAGAACTCTGCTGTGTGTTTCCCTTCAGAAATGGAGTTAAATCCCAGGCTCTGAGTCTTCCTCAAGCAAGAATTCTTTTCAGGTAAGGGCAGTTTCTTTACAGCTCAAACGAACTACATCCTTCACAAAGCTTACACGTTTCTCATCTTAACTGACAAGCATTGGGTGTTAGAGGACCTGTGGTTTGTTTCTGTTTCAGAAGCAGAGTTGAACTAGATATGGTCCGTATGTGTAGGAAACACAGTTCTCTTGTTCTGAGCACACTCAGATTTCCTGCTGTATTAGAGAAGCTAGAAAGCAAGAGCGTGTTCTCGCTCTAAAGCAGAGTGTGATCCCTGGATGAGAACTATGCTGTTTGTTTAACTTCAGAAATGGAGTTAAATCCCAGGCTGTGTGTCTTCCTACAAGCAAGACTTCGTTTCAGGTAATGGCAGTCACTTCTCAGCTCAAAGGAACTACATCGTTAACGAAGCTCACACGTTTCTCATCTTAAATGACAAGCATTGGATGTTAGAGGAACAGTGCTCTGTATCAGTTTCAGAAGCAGAGTTGGACTACATATGGTCCGTATGTGTAGGAAACATTGTTCTTTTGTTCTCTGCACACTCACATTTCATGCTGTCTTAGAGCCTCTAGAAAGCAAGAGCGTGCTTCTTGCTCTAAAGCAGAGTGTGATCAATGGATGAGAACTCTGCTGTGTGTTTTACTTCAGAAATGGAGATAAATCCCAGGCTCTGTGTCTCCTACAAGCAAGACTTCGTTTCAGGTAAGGGCAGTCACTTCTCAGCTCAAAGGAACTACATCGTTAACGAAGCTCACACGTTTCTCATCTTAAATGACAAGCATTGGATGTTAGAGGACCAGTGCTTTATATCAGTTTCAGAAGAAGAGTTGACTACATATGGTCCGTATGTGTAGGAAACATCGTTCTTTTGTTCTCTGCACACTCACATTTCATGCTGTCTTAGAGCCTCTAGAAAGCAAGAGCGTGCTTCTTGCTCTAAAGCAGAGTGTGATCAATGGATGAGAACTCTGCTGTGTGTTTTACTTCAGAAATGGAGTTAAATCTCAGGCTCTGAGTCTTCCTACAAAAAAGACTTCGTTTCAGGTTAGGGCAGTTACTTTACATCTCAAACGAACTATGTCGTTCACGAAGCTCACACGATTCTCATCTTAATTGACAAGCATTGGTTGTTAGAGGACCTGTGGTTTGTTTCAGTTTCAGAAGCAGAGTTGAACTAGATATGGTTCGTATGTGTACGAAACACCGTTCTTTTGTTCTGAGCACAGTCACGTTTCCTTTTGCATTAGAGACTCTAGAAAGCAAGAGCGTGCTTCTCGTTCTAAAGCAGTGTGTGATCCATGGATGAGAACTCTGCTGTGTGTTTCACTTCAGAAATGGAGTTAAATCCCAGGCTCTGAGTCGTCCTAAAAACAAGACTTCTTTTCAGGTAAGGGCAGTTTCTTTACAACTCAAATGAACTACATCGTTCACGAAGCTCACACATTTCTCATCTTAAATGACGAGCATTGGATGTTAGAGGACCTGTGATTTGTTTCAGTTTCAGAAGCAGTGTTGAACTAGATATGGTGCGTATGTGTAGGAAACACCGTTCTTTGTTCTCAGCACACTCACGTTTCCTGCTGACTTAGTGACTCCAGAAAGCAAGAGCGTGCGTCTTGCTCTAAAGCAGAGTGTGATCAGTGGATGAGAACTATGCTGTGTGTTTCACTACAGAAATGGAGTTAAATCCCAGGCTCTGTGTCTTCCTACAAGCAATATTTCCTTTCAGGTAAGGGCAGTCACTTTTCAGCTCAAACGAACTATGTCTTTCACGAAGCTCACACGTTTCTCATCTTAACTGACAAGCATTGGATGTTACAGGACCAGTGCTTTGTATCAGTTTCAGAAGCAGAGTTGGACTAGACATGGTCTGTATGTGTAGGAAACACCGTTCTTTTGTTCTCAGCACACTCATATATCCTGCTGAATTAGAGACTCTAGAAAGCAAGAGCGTGCTTCTCGTTCTAAAGCAGTGTGTGATCCATGGATGAGAACTATGCTGTGTGTTTCACTTCAGAAATGGAGTTAAATTCCAGGCTCTGTGTCTTCCTACAAGCAAGACTACGTTTCAGGTAACGGCAGTCACTTTTCAGCTCAAACGAACTACATCGTTCACGAAGCTCACAGGTTTCTCATCATAACTGACAAGAATTGGATGTTAGAGGACCAGTGCTTTGTATCAGTTTCAGAAGCAGAGTTGGACTACATATGGTCCGTATGTGTAGGAAACATCGTTCTTTTGTTCTCAGCACACTCACGTTTCATGCTGTCCTAGAGACTCTAGAAAGCAAGAGCGTGCTTCTTGCGCTAAAGCAGAGTGTGATCAGTGGATGAGAACTCTGCTGTGTGTTTCACTTCAGAAATAGAGTTAAATCCCAGGCTCTGAGTCTTCCTAAAAACAAGACTTCTTTTCAGGAAAGGGCAGTTTCTTTACAACTCAAATGAACTACATCGTTCACGAAGCTCACACGTTTCTCATCTAAAATGACATGCATTGGATGTTAGAGGACCATTGCTTTGTGTCAGTTTCAGAAGCAGAATTTGACAAGACATGGTCCGTATGTGTAGGAAACATCGTTCTTTTGTTCTCAGCACACTCACGTTTCATGCACTCTTAGAGCCTCTAGAAATCAAGAGTGTGCTTCTTGCTCTAAAGCAGAGTGTGATCAATGGATGAGAAATCTGCTGTGCGTTTCATTTCAGAAATGGAGTTAAATTCCAGGCTCTGAGTCTTCCTACAAGGAAGAATTCGTTTCCGGAAAGGGCAGTTACTTTACATCTCAAACGAAATACGTCGTTTACAAAGCTCACACGATTCTCATCTAAACTGACAAGCATTGGATGTTAGAGGACCAGTGCTTTGTATCAGTTTCAGAAGCAGAGTTGGACTAGATATGGTCCGTATGTGTAGGAAACACCGTTCTTTTGTTCTCAGCACACTCACCTTTCCTGCTGTCTTAGAGATTTTAGAAAGCAAGAGCATGCTTCTCGCTCTAAAGCAGAGTGTGATCAATGGATGAGAACTCTGCTGTGTGTTTCCCTTCAGAAATGGAGTTAAATCCCAGGCTCTGAGTCTTCCTCAAGCAAGAATTCTTTTCAGGTAAGGGCAGTTTCTTTACAGCTCAAACGAACTACATCCTTCACAAAGCTCACACGTTTCTCATCTTAACTGACAAGCATTGGGTGTTAGAGGACCTGTGGTTTGTTTCAGTATCAGAAGCAGAGTTGAACTAGATATGGTCCGTATGTGTAGGAAACACCGTTCTTTTGTTCTCAGCAAACTCACGTATCCTGCTCTCTTAGAGACTCTAGAAAGCAAGAGCATGATTCTTGTTCTAAAGCAGAGTGTGATCAATGGATGAGAACTCTGATGTGTGTTTCCCTTCAGAAATGGAGTTAAATCCCAGGCTCTGAGTCTTCCTCAAGCAAGAATTCTTTTCAGGTAGGCCAGTTTCTTTACAGCTCAAATGAACTACATCCTTCACGAAGCTCACACGTTTCTCATCTTAACTGACAAGCATTGGGTGTTAGAGGACCTGTGGCTTGTTTCTGTTTCAGAAGCAGAGTTGAACTAGATATGGTCCGTATGTGTAGGAAACACAGTTCTCTTGTTCTGAGCACACTCAGATTTCCTGCTGTATTAGAGAAGCTAGAAAGCAAGAGCGTGTTCTCGCTCTAAAGCAGAGTGTGATCCATGGATGAGAACTATGCTGTTTGTTTAACTTCAGAAATGGAGTTAAATCCCAGGCTGTGTGTCTTCCTACAAGCAAGACTTCGTTTCAGGTAATGGCAGTCACTTCTCAGCTCAAAGGAACTACATCGTTAACGAAGCTCACACGTTTCTCATCTTAAATGACAAGCATTGGATGTTAGAGGAACAGTGCTCTGTATCAGTTTCAGAAGCAGAGTTGGACTACATATGGTCCGTATGTGTAGGAAACATTGTTCTTTTGTTCTCTGCACACTCACATTTCATGCTGTCTTAGAGCCTCTAGAAAGCAAGAGCGTGCTTCTTGCTCTAAAGCAGAGTGTGATCAATGGATGAGAACTCTGCTGTGTGTTTTACTTCAGAAATGGAGATAAATCCCAGGCTCTGTGTCTCCTACAAGCAAGACTTCGTTTCAGGTAAGGGCAGTCACTTCTCAGCTCAAAGGAACTACATCGTTAATGAAGCTCACACGTTTCTCATCTTAAATGACAAGCATTGGATGTTAGAGGACCAGTGCTTTATATCAGTTTCAGAAGAAGATTTGGACTACATATGGTCCGTATGTGTAGGAAACATCGTTCTTTTGTTCTCTGCACACTCACATTTCATGCTGTCTTAGAGCCTCTAGAAAGCAAGAGCGTGCTTCTTGCTCTAAAGCAGAGTGTGATCAATGGATGAGAACTCTGCTCTGTGTTTTACTTCAGAAATGGAGTTAAATCCCAGGCTCTGAGTCTTCCTACAAAAAAGACTTCGTTTCAGGTTAGGGCAGTTACTTTACATCTCAAACCAACTATGTCGTTCACGAAGCTCACACGATTCTCATCTTAATTGACAAGCATTGGTTGTTAGAGGACCTGTGGTTTGTTTCAGTTTCAGAAGCAGAGTTGAACTAGATATGGTTCGTATGTGTACGAAACACCGTTCTTTTGTTCTGAGCACAGTCACGTTTCCTTTTGCATTAGAGACTCTAGAAAGCAAGAGCGTGCGTCTTGCTCTAAAGCAGAGTGTGATCAGTGGATGAGAACTATGCTGTGTGTTTCACTACAGAAATGGAGTTAAATCCCAGGCTCTGTGTCTTCCTACAAGCAATATTTCCTTTCAGGTAAGGGCAGTCACTTTTCAGCTCAAATGAACTACGTCTTTCACGAAGCTCACACGTTTCTCATCTTAACTGACAAGCATTGGATGTTACAGGACCAGTGCTTTGTATCAGTTTCAGAAGCAGAGTTGGACTAGACATGGTCTGTATGTGTAGGAAACACCGTTCTTTTGTTCTCAGCACACTCATATATCCTGCTGAATTAGAGACTCTAGAAAGCAAGAGCGTGCTTCTCGTTCTAAAGCAGTGTGTGATCCATGGATGAGAACTATGCTGTGTGTTTCACTTCAGAAATGGAGTTAAATTCCAGGCTCTGTGTCTTCCTACAAGCAAGACTACCTTTCAGGTAACGGCAGTCACTTTTCAGCTCAAACGAACTACATCGTTCACGAAGCTCACAGGTTTCTCATCATAACTGACAAGAATTGGATGTTAGAGGACCAGTGCTTTGTATCAGTTTCAGAAGCAGAGTTGGACTACATATGGTCCGTATGTGTAGGAAACATCGTTCTTTTGTTCTCAGCACACTCACGTTTCATGCTGTCCTAGAGACTCTAGAAAGCAAGAGCGTGCTTCTTGCGCTAAAGCAGAGTGTGATCAGTGGATGAGAACTCTGCTGTGTGTTTCACTTCAGAAATAGAGTTAAATCCCAGGCTCTGAGTCTTCCTAAAAACAAGACTTCTTTTCAGGAAAGGGCAATTTCTTTACAACTCAAATGAACTACATCGTTCACGAAGCTCACACGTTTCTCATCTAAAATGACAAGCATTGGATGTTAGAGGACCATTGCTTTGTGTCAGTTTCAGAAGCAGAATTTGACAAGACATGGTCCGTATGTGTAGGAAACATCGTTCTTTTGTTCTCAGCACACTCACGTTTCATGCTCTCTTAGAGCCTCTAGAAATCAAGTGTGTGCTTCTTGCTCTAAAGCAGAGTGTGATCAATGGATGAGAAATCTGCTGTGCGTTTCACTTCAGAAATGGAGTTAAATTCCAGGCTCTGAGTCTTCCTACAAGGAAGAATTCGTTTCCGGAAAGGGCAGTTACTTTACATCTCAAACGAAATACGTCGTTTACAAAGCTCACACGATTCTCATCTAAACTGACAAGCATTGGATGTTAGAGGACCAGTGCTTTGTATCAGTTTCAGAAGCAGAGTTGGACTAGATATGGTCCGTATGTGTAGGAAACACCGTTCTTTTGTTCTCAGCACACTCACCTTTCCTGCTGTCTTAGAGATTTTAGAAAGCAAGAGCATGCTTCTCGCTCTAAAGCAGAGTGTGATCAATGGATGAGAACTCTGCTGTGTGTTTCCCTTCAGAAATGGAGTTAAATCCCAGGCTCTGAGTCTTCCTAAAGCAAGAATTCTTTTCAGGTAAGGGCAGTTTCTTTACAGCTCAAACGAACTACATCCTTCACAAAGCTCACACGTTTCTCATCTTAACTGACAAGCATTGGGTGTTAGAGGACCTGTGGTTTGTTTCAGTATCAGAAGCAGAGTTGAACTAGATATGGTCCGTATGTGTAGGAAACACCGTTCTTTTGTTCTCAGCAAACTCACGTATCCTGCTCTCTTAGAGACTCTAGAAAGCAAGAGCATGATTCTTGTTCTAAAGCAGAGTGTGATCAATGGATGAGAACTCTGATGTGTGTTTCCCTTCAGAAATGGAGTTAAATCCCAGGCTCTGAGTCTTCCTCAAGCAAGAATTCTTTTCAGGTAGGCCAGTTTCTTTACAGCTCAAATGAACTACATCCTTCACGAAGCTCACACGTTTCTCATCTTAACTGACAAGCATTGGGTGTTAGAGGACCTGTGGCTTGTTTCTGTTTCAGAAGCAGAGTTGAACTAGATATGGTCCGTATGTGTAGGAAACACAGTTCTCTTGTTCTGAGCACACTCAGATTTCCTGCTGTATTAGAGAAGCTAGAAAGCAAGAGCGTGTTCTCGCTCTAAAGCAGAGTGTGATCCATGGATGAGAACTATGCTGTTTGTTTAACTTCAGAAATGGAGTTAAATCCCAGGCTGTGTGTCTTCCTACAAGCAAGACTTCGTTTCAGGTAATGGCAGTCACTTCTCAGCTCAAAGGAACTACATCGTTCACGAAGCTCACACGTATCTCATCTTAACTGACAAGCATTGGATGTTAGAGGAACAGTGCTCTGTATCAGTTTCAGAAGCAGAGTTGGACTACATATGGTCCGTATGTGTAGGAAACATTGTTCTTTTGTTCTCTGCACACTCACATTTCATGCTGTCTTAGAGCCTCTAGAAAGCAAGAGCGTGCTTCTTGATCTAAAGCAGAGTGTGATCAATGGATGAGAACTCTGCTGTGTGTTTTACTTCAGAAATGGAGATAAATCCCAGGCTCTGTGTCTCCTACAAGCAAGACTTCGTTTCAGGTAAGGGCAGTCACTTCTCAGCTCAAAGGAACTACATCGTTAACGAAGCTCACACGTTTCTCATCTTAAATGACAAGCATTGGATGTTAGAGGACCAGTGCTTTATATCAGTTTCAGAAGAAGAGTTGGACTACATATGGTCCGTATGTGTAGGAAACATCGTTCTTTTGTTCTCTGCACACTCACATTTCATGCTGTCTTAGAGCCTCTAGAAAGCAAGAGCGTGCTTCTTGCTCTAAAGCAGAGTGTGATCAATGGATGAGAACTCTGCTGTGTGTTTTACTTCAGAAATGGAGTTAAATCCCAGGCTCTGAGTCTTCCTACAAAAAAGACTTCGTTTCAGGTTAGGGCAGTTACTTTACATCTCAAACGAACTATGTCGTTCACGAAGCTCACACGATTCTCATCTTAATTGACAAGCATTGGTTGTTAGAGGACCTGTGGTTTGTTTCAGTTTCAGAAGCAGAGTTGAACTAGATATGGTTCGTATGTGTAGGAAACACCGTTCTATTGTTCTGAGCACAGTCACGTTTCCTTTTGCATTAGAGACTCTAGAAAGCAAGAGCGTGCGTCTTGCTCTAAAGCAGAGTGTGATCAGTGGATGAGAACTATGCTGTGTGTTTCACTACAGAAATGGAGTTAAATCCCAGGCTCTGTGTCTTCCTACAAGCAATATTTCCTTTCAGGTAAGGGCAGTCACTTTTCAGCTCAAACGAACTACGTCTTTCACGAAGCTCACACGTTTCTCATCTTAACTGACAAGCATTGGATGTTACAGGACCAGTGCTTTGTATCAGTTTCAGAAGCAGAGTTGGACTAGACATGGTCTGTATGTGTAGGAAACACCGTTCTTTTGTTCTCAGCACACTCATATATCCTGCTGAATTAGAGACTCTAGAAAGCAAGAGCGTGCTTCTTGCTCTAAAGCAGAGTGTGATCAATGGATGAGAAATCTGCTGTGCGTTTCACTTCAGAAATGGAGTTAAATTCCAGGCTCTGAGTCTTCCTACAAGGAAGACTTCGTTTCCGGAAAGGGCAGTTACTTTACATCTCAAACGAAATACGTCGTTTACAAAGCTCACACGATTCTCATCTAAACTGACAAGCATTGGATGTTAGAGGACCAGTGCTTTGTATCAGTTTCAGAAGCAGAGTTGGACTAGATATGGTCCGTATGTGTAGGAAACACCGTTCTTTTGTTCTCAGCACACTCACCTTTCCTGCTGTCTTAGAGATTTTAGAAAGCAAGAGCATGCTTCTCGCTCTAAAGCAGAGTGTGATCAATGGATGAGAACTCTGCTGTGTGTTTCCCTTCAGAAATGGAGTTAAATCCCAGGCTCTGAGTCTTCCTAAAGCAAGAATTCTTTTCAGGTAAGGGCAGTTTCTTTACAGCTCAAACGAACTACATCCTTCACAAAGCTCACACGATTCTCATCTTAATTGACAAGCATTGGTTGTTAGAGGACCTGTGGTTTGTTTCAGTTTCAGAAGCAGAGTTGAACTAGATATGGTTCGTATGTGTATGAAACACCGTTCTTTTGTTCTGAGCACAGTCACGTTTCCTTTTGCATTAGAGACTCTAGAAAGCAAGAGCGTGCTTCTCGTTCTAAAGCAGTGTGTGATCCATGGATGAGAACTCTGCTGTGTGTTTCACTTCAGAAATGGAGTTAAATCCCAGGCTCTGAGTCGTCCTAAAAACAAGACTTCTTTTCAGGTAAGGGCAGTTTCTTTACAACTCAAATGAACTACATCGTTCACGAAGCTCACACGTTTCTCATCTTAAATGACGAGCATTGGATGTTAGAGGACCTGTGATTTGTTTCAGTTTCCGAAGCAGTGTTGAACTAGATATGGTGCGTATGTGTAGGAAACACCGTTCTTTGTTCTCAGCACACTCACGTTTCCTGCTGATTTAGTGACTCCAGAAAGCAAGAGCGTGCGTCTTGCTCTAAAGCAGAGTGTGATCAGTGGATGAGAACTATGCTGTGTGTTTCACTACAGAAATGGAGTTAAATCCCAGGCTCTGTGTCTTCCTACAAGTAATATTTCCTTTCAGGTAAGGGCAGTCACTTTTCAGCTCAAACGAACTACGTCTTTCACGAAGCTCACACGTTTCTCATCTTAACTGACAAGCATTGGATGTTACAGGACCAGTGCTTTGTATTAGTTTCAGAAGCAGACTTGGACTAGACATGGTCTGTATGTGTAGGAAACACCGTTCTTTTGTTCTCAGCACACTCATATATCCTGCTGTATTAGAGACTCTAGAAAGCAAGAGCGTGCTTCTCGTTCTAAAGCAGTGTGTGATCCATGGATGAGAACTATGCTGTGTGTTTCACTTCAGAAATGGAGTTAAATTCCAGGCTCTGTGTCTTCCTACAAGCAAGACTACGTTTCAGGTAACGGCAGTCACTTTTCAGCTCAAACGAACTACATCGTTCACGAAGCTCACACGTATCTCATCTTAACTGACAAGAATTGGATGTTAGAGGACCAGTGCTTTGTATCAGTTTCAGAAGCAGAGTTGGACTACATATGGTCCGTATGTGTAGGAAACATCGTTCTTTTGTTCTCAGCACACTCAAGTTTCATGCTGTCCTAGAGCCTCTAGAAAGCAAGAGCGTGCTTCTTGCGCTAAAGCAGAGTGTGATCAGTGGATGAGAACTCTGCTGTGTGTTTCACTTCAGAAATAGAGTTAAATCCCAGGCTCTGAGTCTTCCTAAAAACAAGACTTCTTTTCAGGAAAGGGCAGTTTCTTTACAACTCAAATGAACTACATCGTTCACAAAGCTCACACGTTTCTCATCTTAAATGACGAGCATTGGATGTTAGAGGACCTGTGATTTGTTTCAGTTTCAGAAGCAGTGTTGAACTAGATATGGTGCGTATGTGTAGGAAACACCGTTCTTTGTTCTCAGCACACTCACGTTTCCTGCTGACTTAGTGACTCCAGCAAGCAAGAGCGTGCGTCTTGCTCTAAAGCAGAGTGTGATCAGTGGATGAGAACTATGCTGTGTGTTTCACTTCAGAAATGGAGTTAAATCCCAGGCTCTGTGTCTTCCTACAAGCAATACTTCCTTTCAGGTAAGGGCAGTCACTTTTCAGCTCAAAAGAACTACGTCTTTCACGAAGCTCACACGTTTCTCATCTTAACTGACAAGCATTGGATGTTACAGGACCAGTGCTTTGTATCAGTTTCAGAAGCAGCGTTGGACTAGACATCGTCTGTATGTGTAGGAAACACCGTTCTTTTGTTCTCAGCACACTCACGTTTCCTGCTGACTTAGTGACTCCAGAAAGCAAGAGCGTGCGTCTTGCTCTAAAGCAGAGTGTGATCCATGGATGAGAACTATGCTGTGTGTTTCACTACAGAAATGGAGTTAAATCCCCGGCTCTGTGTCTTCCTACAAGCAATATTTCCTTTCAGGTAAGGGCAGTCACTTTTCAGCTCAAACGAACTACGTCTTTCACGAAGCTCACACGTTTCTCATCTTAACTGACAAGCATTGGATGTTACAGGAACAGTGCTTTGTATCAGTTTCAGAAGCAGAGTTGGACTAGACATGGTCTGTATGTGTAGGAAACACCGTTCTTTTGTTCTCAGCACACTCATATATCCTGCTGTATTAGAGATGCTAGAAAGCAAGAGCGTGCTTCTCGCTCTAAAGCAGAGTGTGATCCATGGATGAGAACTATGCTGTGTGTTTCACTTCAAAAATGGAGTTAAATCCCAGGCTCTGTGTCTTCCTACAAGCAAGACTTCTTTTCGGGAAATGGCAGTTACTTTTCAGCTCAAGCGAACTACATCTTTCATGAAGCTCACACGTTTCTCATCTTAACTGACAAGCATTGGATGTTACAGGACCAGTGCTTTGTATCAGTTTCGAAAGCAGAGTTGGACTACATATGGTCCTTCTGTGTAGGAAACACCGTTCTTTTGTTCTCAGCACACTCACGTTTCCTGCTGTCTTAGAGACCCTAGAAAGCAAGAGCATGATTCTTGTTCTAAAGCAGAGTGTGATCAATGGATGAGAAATCTGCTGTGTGTTTCTCTTCAGAAATGGAGTTAAATCCTAGGCTCTGAGTCTTCCTAAAGCAAGAATTCTTTTCAGGTAAGGGCAGTTTCTTTACAGCTCAAACGAACTACATCCTTCACGATGCTCATACGTTTCTCATCTTAATTGACAAGCATTGGATGTTAGAGGACCTGTGGTTTGTTTCAGTTTCAGAAGCAGAGTTGAACTAGATATGGTCTGTATGTGTAGGAAACACCGTTCTCTTGTTCTGTGAACACTCAGATTTCCTGCTGTATTAGAGAAGCTAGAAAGCAAGAGCGTGTTCTCGCTCTAAAGCAGAGTGTGATCCATGGATGAGAACTATGCTGTTTGTTTCCCTTCAGAAATGGAGTTAAATCCCAGGCTCTGTGTCTTCCTACAAGCAAGACTTCGTTTCAGGTAAGGGCAGTCACTTCTTCTCTCAAAGGAACTACATCGGTCACGAAGCTCACACGTTTCTCATCTTAAATGACAAGCATTGGATGTTAGAGGACCAGTGCTTTGTTTCAGTTTCAGAAGCAGAATTTGACAAGACATGGTCCGTATGTGTAGGAAACATCGTTCTTTTTTTCTCAGCACACTCACGTTTCATGTTGTCTTAGAGCCTCTAGAAAGCAAGAGCGTGCTTCTTGCTCTAAAGCAGAGAGTGATCAATGGATGAGAAATCTGCTGTGTGTTTCACTTCAGAAATGGAGTTAAATCCTAAGCTCTGAGTCTTCCTACAAGGAAGACTTCGTTTCCGGAAAGGACAGTTACTTTATATCTCAAACGAAATACGTCGTTCATGAAGCTAACACGATTCTCATGTAAACTCACAAGCATTGGATGTTAGAGGACCAGTGCTTTGTATCAGTTTCAGAAGCAGAGTTGGACTAGATATGGTCTGTATGTGTAGGAATCACCGTTCTTTTGTTCTCAGCACACTCACCTTTCCTGCTGTCTTAGAGATTTTAGAAAGCAAGAGCATGCTTCTCGCTCTAAAGCAGAGTGTGATCAATGGATGAGAACTCTGCTGTGTGTTTCCCTTCAGAAATGGAGTTAAATCCCAGGCTCTGAGTCTTCCTAAAGCAAGAATTCTTTTCAGGTAAGGGCAGTTACTTTACATCTCAAACGAACTATGTCGTTCACGAAGCTCACACGATTCTCATCTTAACTGACAAGCATTGGATGTTAGAGGACCTGTGGTTTGTTTCAGTTTCAGAAGCAGAGTTGAACTAGATATGGTTCGTATGTGTAGGAAACACCTTTCTATTGTTCTGAGCACAGTCACGTTACCTTTTGTATTAGAGACTCTAGAAAGCAAGAGCGTGCTTCTCGTTCTAAAGCAGTGTGTGATCCATGGATGAGAACTATGCTGTGTGTTTCACTTCAGAAATGGAGTTAAATTCCAGCCTCTGTGCCTTCCTACAAGCAAGACTACGTTTCAGGTAACGGCAGTCACTTTTCAGCTCAAACGAACTACATCGTTCACGAAGCTCACACGTTTCTCATCTTAACTGACAAGAATTGGATGTTAGAGGACCAGTGCTTTGTATCAGTTTCAGAAGCAGAGTTGGACTACATATGGTCCGTATGTGTAGGAAACATCGTTCTTTTGTTCTCAGCACACTCATGTTTCATGCTGTCCTAGAGACTCTAGAAAGCAAGAGCGTGCTTCTTGCGCTAAAGCAGAGTGTGATCAGTGGATGAGAACTCTGCTGTGTGTTTCACTTCAGAAATAGAGTTAAATCCCAGGCTCTGAGTCTTCCTAAAAACAAGACTTCTTTTCAGGAAAGGGAAGTTTCTTTACAACTCAAATGAACTACATCGTTCACGAAGCTCACACGTTTCTCATCTAAAATGACAAGCATTGGGTGTTAGAGGACCTGTGGTTTGTTTCAGTATCAGAAGCAGAGTTGAACTAGATATGGTCCGTATGTGTAGGAAACACCGTTCTTTTGTTCTCAGCAAACTCACGTATCCTGCTGTCTTAGAGACTCTAGAAAGCAAGAGCATGATTCTTGTTCTAAAGAAGAGTGTGATCAATGGATGAGAACTCTGCTGTGTGTTTCCGTTCAGAAATGGAGTTAAATCCCAGGCTCTGAGTCTTCCTAAAGCAAGAATTCTTTTCAGGTAAGGGCAGTTTCTTTACAGCTCAAAGGAACTACATCCTTCACAAAGCTCACACGTTTCTCATCTTAACTTACAAGCATTGGGTGTTAGAGGACCTGTGGTTTGTTTCAGTATCAGAAGCAGAGTTGAACTAGATATGGTCCGTATGTGTAGGAAACACAGTTCTCTTGTTCTGAGCACACTCAGATTTCCTGGTGTATTAGAGAAGCTAGAAAGCAAGAGCGTGTTCTCGCTCTAAAGCAGAGTGTGATCCATGGATGAGAACTATGCTGTTTGTTTCCCTTCAGAAATGGAGTTAAATCCCAGGCTGTGTGTCTTCCTACAAGCAAGACTTCGTTTCAGGTAATGGCAGTCACTTCTCAGCTCAAAGGAACTACATCGTTAACGAAGCTCACACGTTTCTCATCTTAAATGACAAGCATTGTATGTTAGAGGACCTGTGATTTGTTTCAGTTTCAGAAGCAGTGTTGAACTAGATATGGTGCGTATGTGTAGGAAACACCGTTCTTTGTTCTCAGCACACTCACGTTTCCTGCTGACTTAGTGACTCCAGAAAGCAAGAGCGTGCGTCTTGCTCTAAAGCAGAGTGTGATCAGTGGATGAGAACTCTGCTGTGTGTTTCACTTCAGAAATGGAGTTAAATCCCAGGCTCTGTGTCTTCCTACAAGCAATACTTCCTTTCAGGTAAGGGCAGTCACTTTTCAGCTCAAACGAACGACGTCTTTCACGAAGCTCACACGTTTCTCATCTTAACTGACAAGCATTGGATGTTACAGGACCAGTGCTTTGTATCAGTTTCAGAAGCAGAGTTGGACTAGACATGGTCTGTATGTGTAGGAAACACCGTTCTTTTGTTCTCAGCACACTCATATATCCTGCTATATTAGAGACGCTAGAAAGCAAGAGCGTGCTTCTCGCTCTAAAGCAGAGTGTGATCCATGGATGAGAACCATGCTGTGTGTTTCACTTCAGAAATGGAGTTAAATCCCAGGATCTGTGTCTTCCTACAAGCAAGACTTCATTTCAGGTAGGGCAGTCACTTTTCAGCTCAAACGAACTACATCGTTCACGAAGCTCACACGTTTCTCATCTTAACTGACAAGCATTGGATGTTAGAGGACCAGTGCTTTGTATCAGTTTCAGAAGCAGAGTTGGACTACATATGGTCCTTATGTGTAGGAAACACCGTTCTTTTGTTCTCAGCACACTCACCTTTCCTGCTGTCTAAGAGACTCTAGAAAGCAAGAGCATGATTCTTGTTCTAAAGCAGAGTGTGATCAATGGATGAGAACTCTGCTGTGTGTTTCCCTTCAAAAATGGAGTTAAATCCCAGGCTCTGAGTCTTCCAAAAGCAAGAATTCTTTTCATGTAAGGGCAGTTTCTTTACAGCTCAAACGAACTACATCCTTCACAAAGCTCACACGTTTCTCATCTTAACTGACAAGCATTGGATGTTAGAGAACCTGTGGTTTGTTTCATTTTCAGAAGCAGAGTTGAACTAGATATGGTCTGTATGTGTAGGAAACACCGTTCTTTTGTTCTCAGCACACTCACGTTTCATGCTGTCCTAGAGCCTCTAGAAAGCAAGAGCGTGCTTCTTGCGCTAAAGCAGAGTGTGATCAGTGGATGAGAAATCTGCTGTGTGTTTCACTTCAGAAATGGAGTTAAATTCCAGGCTCTGAGTCTTCCTACAAGGAAGACTTCGTTTCCGGAAAGGGCAGTTACTTTACATCTCAAACGAAATACGTCGTTTACGAAGCTCACACGATTCTCATCTAAACTGACAAGCATTGGATGTTAGAGGACCAGTGCTTTGTATCAGTTTCAGAAGCAGAGTTGGACTAGATATGGTCCCTATGTGTAGGAAACACCGTTCTTTTGTTCTCAGCACTCTCACATTTCCTGCTGTCTTAGAGATTTTAGAAAGCAAGAGCATGCTTCTCGCTCTAAAGCAGAGTGTGATCAATGGATGAGAACTCTGCTGTGTGTTTCCCTTCAGAAATGGAGTTAAATCCCAGGCTCTGAGTCTTCCTAAAGCAAGAATTCTTTTCAGTTAAGGGCAGTTACTTTACATCTCAAACGAACTATGTCGTTCACGAAGCTTACACGATTCTCATCTTAACTGACAAGCATTGGATGTTAGAGGACCTGTGGTTTGTTTCAGTTTCAGAAGCAGAGTAGAACTAGATATGGTTCGTATGTGTAGGAAACACCGTTCTATTGTTCTGAGCACAGTCACGTTACCTTTTGTATTAGAGACTCTAGAAAGCAAGAGCGTGCTTCTCGTTCTAAAGCAGTGTGTGATCCATGGATGAGAACTATGCTGTGTGTTTCACTTCAGAAATGGAGTTAAATTCCAGGCTCTGTGTCTTCCTACAAGCAAGACTACTTTTCAGGTAACGGCAGTCACTTTTCAGCTCAAACGAACTACATCGTTCACGAAGCTCACACGTTTCTCATCATAACTGACAAGAATTGGATGTTAGAGGACCAGTGCTTTGTATCAGTTTCAGAAGCAGAGTTGGACTACATATGGTCCGTATGTGTAGGAAACATCGTTCTTTTGTTCTCAGCACACTCACGTTTCATGCTGTCCTAGAGACTCTAGAAAGCAAGAGCGTGCTTCTTGCGCTAAAGCAGAGTGTGATCAGTGGATGAGAACTCTGCTGTGAGTTTCACTTCAGAAATAGAGTTAAATCCCAGGCTCTGAGTCTTCCTAAAAACAAGACTTCTTTTCAGGAAAGGGCAGTTTCTTTACAACTCAAATGAACTACATCGTTCACGAAGCTCACACGTTTCTCATCTAAAATGACAAGCATTGGATGTTAGAGGACCATTGCTTTGTGTCAGTTTCAGAAGCAGAATTTGACAAGACATGGTCCGTATGTGTAGGAAACATCGTTCTTTTGTTCTCAGCACACTCACGTTTCATGCTCTCTTAGAGCCTCTAGAAATCAAGAGTGTGCTTCTTGCTCTAAAGCAGAGTGTGATCAATGGATGAGAAATCTGCTGTGCGTTTCACTTCAGAAATGGAGTTAAATTCCAGGCTCTGAGTCTTCCTACAAGGAAGACTTCGTTTCCGGAAAGGGCAGTTACTTTACATCTCAAACGAAATACGTCGTTTACGAAGCTCACACGATTCTCATCTAAACTGACAAGCATTGGATGTTAGAGGACCAGTGCTTTGTATCAGTTTCAGAAGCAGAGTTGGACTAGATATGGTCCGTATGTGTAGGAAACACCGTTCTTTTGTTCTCAACACACTCACCTTTCCTGCTGTCTAAGAGACTCTAGAAAGCAAGAGCATGATTCTTGTTCTAAAGCAGAGTGTGATCAATGGATGAGAACTCTGCTGTGTGTTTCCCTTCAGAAATGGAGTTAAATCCCAGGCTCTGAGTCTTCCTAAAGCAAGAATTCTTTTCAGGTAAGGGCAGTTTCTTTACAGCTCAAACGAACTATGTCGTTCACAAAGCTCACACGTTTCTCATCTTAACTGACAAGCATTGGGTGTTAGAGGACCTGTGGTTTGTTTCAGTATCAGAAGCAGAGTTGAACTAGATATGGTCCGTATGTGTAGGAAACACCGTTCTTTTGTTCTCAGCAAACTCACATATCCTGCTGTCTTAGAGACTCTAGAAAGCAAGAGCATGATTCTTGTTCTAAAGCAGAGTGTGATCAATGGATGAGAACTCTGCTGTGTGTTTCCGTTCAGAAATGGAGTTAAATCCCAGGCTCTGAGTCTTCCTAAAGCAAGAATTCTTTTCAGGTAAGGGCAGTTTCTTTACAGCTCAAAGGAACTACATCCTTCACAAAGCTCACACGTTTCTCATCTTAACTTACAAGCATTGGGTGTTAGAGGACCTGTGGTTTGTTTCAGTATCAGAAGCAGAGTTGAACTAGATATGGTCCGTATGTGTAGGAAACACAGTTCTCTTGTTCTGAGCACACTCAGATTTCCTGGTGTATTAGAGAAGCTAGAAAGCAAGAGCGTGTTCTCGCTCTAAAGCAGAGTGTGATCCATGGATGAGAACTATGCTGTTTGTTTCCCTTCAGAAATGGAGTTAAATCCCAGGCTGTGTGTCTTCCTACAAGCAAGACTTCGTTTCAGGTAATGGCAGTCACTTCTCAGCTCAAAGGAACTACATCGTTAACGAAGCTCACACGTTTCTCATCTTAAATGACAAGCATTGGATGTTAGAGGACCAGTGCTTTGTATCAGTTTCAGAAGCAGAGTTGGACTACATATGGTCTGTATGTGTAGGAAACATTGTTCTTTTGTTCTCTGCACACTCACATTTCATGCTGTCTTAGAGCCTCTAGAAAGCAAGAGCGTGCTTCTTGCTCTAAAGCAGAGTGTGATCAATGGATGAGAACTCTGCTGTGTGTTTTACTTCAGAAATGGAGTTAAATTCCAGGCTTTGTGTCTCCTACAAGCAAGATTTCGATTCAGGTAAGGGCAGTCATTCTCAGCTCAAAGGAACTACATCGTTAACGAAGCTCACACGTTTCTCGTCTTAAATGACAAGCATTGGATGTTAGAGGACCAGTGCTTTATATCAGTTTCTGAAGAAGAGTTGGACTACATATGGTCCGTATGTGTAGGAAACATCGTTCTTTTGTTCTCTGCACACTCACATTTCATGCTGTCTTAGAGCCTCTAGAAAGCAAGAGCGTGCTTCTTGCTCTAAAGCAGAGTGTGATCAATGGATGAGAACTCTGCTGTGTGTTTTACTTCAGAAATGGAGTTAAATCCCAGGCTCTGAGTCTTCCTACAAAAAAGACTTCGTTTCAGGTTAGGGCAGTTACTTTACATCTCAAACGAACTATGTTGTTCACGAAGCTCACACGATTCTCATCTTAACTGACAAGCATTGGATGTTAGAGGACCTGTGGTTTGTTTCAGTTTCAGAAGCAGAGTTGAACTAGATATGGATCGTATGTGTAGGAAACACCGTTCTATTGTTCTGAGCACAGTCACTTTACCTTTTGTATTAGAGACTCTAGAAAGCAAGAGCGTGCTTCTCGTTCTAAAGCAGTGTGTGATCCATGGATGAGAACTATGCTGTGTGTTTCACTTCAGAAATGGAGTTAAATTCCAGGCTCTGTGTCTTCCTACAAGCAAGACTACGTTTCAGGTAACGGCAGTCACTTTTCAGCTCAAACGAACTACATCGTTCACGAAGCTCACACGTTTCTCATCATAACTGACAAGAATTGGATGTTAGAGGACCAGAGCTTTGTATCAGTTTCAGAAGCAGAGTTGGACTACATATGGTCCGTATGTGTAGGAAACATCGTTCTTTTGTTCTCAGCACACTCACGTTTCATGCTGTCCTAGAGACTCTAGAAAGCAAGAGCGTGCTTCTTGCGCTAAAGCAGAGTGTGATCAGTGGATGAGAACTCTGCTGTGTGTTTCACTTCAGAAATGGAGTTAAATCCCAGGCTCTGAGTCTTCCTAAAAACAAGACTTCTTTTCAGGAAAGGGCAGTTTCTTTACAACTCAAATGAACTACATCGTTCACGAAGCTCACACGTTTCTCATCTAAAATGACAAGCATTGGATGTTAGAGGACCATTGCTTTGTGTCAGTTTCAGAAGCAGAATTTGACAAGACATGGTCCGTATGTGTAGGAAACATCGTTCTTTTGTTCTCAGCACACTCACGTTTCATGCTCTCTTAGAGCCTCTAGAAATCAAGAGTGTGCTTCTTGCTCTAAAGCAGAGTGTGATCAATGGATGAGAAATCTGCTGTGTGTTTCCGTTCAGAAATGGAGTTAAATCCCAGGCTCTGAGTCTTCCTAAAGCAAGAATTCTTTTCAGGTAAGGGCAGTTTCTTTACAGCTCAAAGGAACTACATCCTTCACAAAGCTCACACGTTTCTCATCTTAACTTACAAGCATTGGGTGTTAGAGGACCTGTGGTTTGTTTCAGTATCAGAAGCAGAGTTGAACTAGATATGGTCCGTATGTGTAGGAAACACAGTTCTCTTGTTCTGAGCACACTCAGATTTCCTGGTGTATTAGAGAAGCTAGAAAGCAAGAGCGTGTTCTCGCTCTAAAGCAGAGTGTGATCCATGGATGAGAACTATGCTGTTTGTTTCCCTTCAGAAATGGAGTTAAATCCCAGGCTGTGTGTCTTCCTACAAGCAAGACTTCGTTTCAGGTAATGGCAGTCACTTCTCAGCTCAAAGGAACTACATCGTTAACGAAGCTCACACGTTTCTCATCTTAAATGACAAGCATTGTATGTTAGAGGACCTGTGATTTGTTTCAGTTTCAGAAGCAGTGTTGAACTAGATATGGTGCGTATGTGTAGGAAACACCGTTCTTTGTTCTCAGCACACTCACGTTTCCTGCTGACTTAGTGACTCCAGAAAGCAAGAGCGTGCGTCTTGCTCTAAAGCAGAGTGTGATCAGTGGATGAGAACTCTGCTGTGTGTTTCACTTCAGAAATGGAGTTAAATCCCAGGCTCTGTGTCTTCCTACAAGCAATACTTCCTTTCAGGTAAGGGCAGTCACTTTTCAGCTCAAACGAACGACGTCTTTCACGAAGCTCACACGTTTCTCATCTTAACTGACAAGCATTGGATGTTACAGGACCAGTGCTTTGTATCAGTTTCAGAAGCAGAGTTGGACTAGACATGGTCTGTATGTGTAGGAAACACCGTTCTTTTGTTCTCAGCACACTCATATATCCTGCTATATTAGAGACGCTAGAAAGCAAGAGCGTGCTTCTCGCTCTAAAGCAGAGTGTGATCCATGGATGAGAACCATGCTGTGTGTTTCACTTCAGAAATGGAGTTAAATCCCAGGATCTGTGTCTTCCTACAAGCAAGACTTCATTTCAGGTAGGGCAGTCACTTTTCAGCTCAAACGAACTACATCGTTCACGAAGCTCACACGTTTCTCATCTTAACTGACAAGCATTGGATGTTAGAGGACCAGTGCTTTGTATCAGTTTCAGAAGCAGAGTTGGACTACATATGGTCCTTATGTGTAGGAAACACCGTTCTTTTGTTCTCAGCACACTCACCTTTCCTGCTGTCTAAGAGACTCTAGAAAGCAAGAGCATGATTCTTGTTCTAAAGCAGAGTGTGATCAATGGATGAGAACTCTGCTGTGTGTTTCCCTTCAAAAATGGAGTTAAATCCCAGGCTCTGAGTCTTCCAAAAGCAAGAATTCTTTTCAGGTAAGGGCAGTTTCTTTACAGCTCAAACGAACTACATCCTTCACAAAGCTCACACGTTTCTCATCTTAACTGACAAGCATTGGATGTTAGAGAACCTGTGGTTTGTTTCATTTTCAGAAGCAGAGTTGAACTAGATATGGTCTGTATGTGTAGGAAACACCGTTCTTTTGTTCTCAGCACACTCACGTTTCATGCTGTCCTAGAGCCTCTAGAAAGCAAGAGCGTGCTTCTTGCGCTAAAGCAGAGTGTGATCAGTGGATGAGAAATCTGCTGTGTGTTTCACTTCAGAAATGGAGTTAAATTCCAGGCTCTGAGTCTTCCTACAAGGAAGACTTCGTTTCCGGAAAGGGCAGTTACTTTACATCTCAAACGAAATACGTCGTTTACGAAGCTCACACGATTCTCATCTAAACTGACAAGCATTGGATGTTAGAGGACCAGTGCTTTGTATCAGTTTCAGAAGCAGAGTTGGACTAGATATGGTCCCTATGTGTAGGAAACACCGTTCTTTTGTTCTCAGCACTCTCACCTTTCCTGCTGTCTTAGAGATTTTAGAAAGCAAGAGCATGCTTCTCGCTCTAAAGCAGAGTGTGATCAATGGATGAGAACTCTGCTGTGTGTTTCCCTTCAGAAATGGAGTTAAATCCCAGGCTCTGAGTCTTCCTAAAGCAAGAATTCTTTTCAGGTAAGGGCAGTTACTTTACATCTCAAACGAACTATGTCGTTCACGAAGCTTACACGATTCTCATCTTAACTGACAAGCATTGGATGTTAGAGGACCTGTGGTTTGTTTCAGTTTCAGAAGCAGAGTAGAACTAGATATGGTTCGTATGTGTAGGAAACACCGTTCTATTGTTCTGAGCACAGTCACGTTACCTTTTGTATTAGAGACTCTAGAAAGCAAGAGCGTGCTTCTCATTCTAAAGCAGTGTGTGATCCATGGATGAGAACTATGCTGTGTGTTTCACTTCAGAAATGGAGTTAAATTCCAGGCTCTGTGTCTTCCTACAAGCAAGACTACTTTTCAGGTAACGGCAGTCACTTTTCAGCTCAAACGAACTACATCGTTCACGAAGCTCACACGTTTCTCATCATAACTGACAAGAATTGGATGTTAGAGGACCAGTGCTTTGTATCAGTTTCAGAAGCAGAGTTGGACTACATATGGTCCGTATGTGTAGGAAACATCGTTCTTTTGTTCTCAGCACACTCACGTTTCATGCTGTCCTAGAGACTCTAGAAAGCAAGAGCGTGCTTCTTGCGCTAAAGCAGAGTGTGATCAGTGGATGAGAACTCTGCTGTGTGTTTCACTTCAGAAATAGAGTTAAATCCCAGGCTCTGAGTCTTCCTAAAAACAAGACTTCTTTTCAGGAAAGGGCAGTTTCTTTACAACTCAAATGAACTACATCGTTCACGAAGCTCACACGTTTCTCATCTAAAATGACAAGCATTGGATGTTAGAGGACCATTGCTTTGTGTCAGTTTCAGAAGCAGAATTTGACAAGACATGGTCCGTATGTGTAGGAAACATCGTTCTTTTGTTCTCAGCACACTCACGTTTCATGCTCTCTTAGAGCCTCTAGAAATCAAGAGTGTGCTTCTTGCTCTAAAGCAGAGTGTGATCAATGGATGAGAAATCTGCTGTGCGTTTCACTTCAGAAATGGAGTTAAATTCCAGGCTCTGAGTCTTCCTACAAGGAAGACTTCGTTTCCGGAAAGGGCAGTTACTTTACATCTCAAACGAAATACGTCGTTTACGAAGCTCACACGATTCTCATCTAAACTGACAAGCATTGGATGTTAGAGGACCAGTGCTTTGTATCAGTTTCAGAAGCAGAGTTGGACTAGATATGGTCCGTATGTGTAGGAAACACCGTTCTTTTGTTCTCAACACACTCACCTTTCCTGCTGTCTAAGAGACTCTAGAAAGCAAGAGCATGATTCTTGTTCTAAAGCAGAGTGTGATCAATGGATGAGAACTCTGCTGTGTGTTTCCCTTCAGAAATGGAGTTAAATCCCAGGCTCTGAGTCTTCCTAAAGCAAGAATTCTTTTCAGGTAAGGGCAGTTTCTTTACAGCTCAAACGAACTATGTCGTTCACAAAGCTCACACGTTTCTCATCTTAACTGACAAGCATTGGGTGTTAGAGGACCTGTGGTTTGTTTCAGTATCAGAAGCAGAGTTGAACTAGATATGGTCCGTATGTGTAGGAAACACCGTTCTTTTGTTCTCAGCAAACTCACATATCCTGCTGTCTTAGAGACTCTAGAAAGCAAGAGCATGATTCTTGTTCTAAAGCAGAGTGTGATCAATGGATGAGAACTCTGCTGTGTGTTTCCGTTCAGAAATGGAGTTAAATCCCAGGCTCTGAGTCTTCCTAAAGCAAGAATTCTTTTCAGGTAAGGGCAGTTTCTTTACAGCTCAAAGGAACTACATCCTTCACAAAGCTCACACGTTTCTCATCTTAACTTACAAGCATTGGGTGTTAGAGGACCTGTGGTTTGTTTCAGTATCAGAAGCAGAGTTGAACTAGATATGGTCCGTATGTGTAGGAAACACAGTTCTCTTGTTCTGAGCACACTCAGATTTCCTGGTGTATTAGAGAAACTAGAAAGCAAGAGCGTGTTCTCGCTCTAAAGCAGAGTGTGATCCATGGATGAGAACTATGCTGTTTGTTTCCCTTCAGAAATGGAGTTAAATCCCAGGCTGTGTGTCTTCCTACAAGCAAGACTTCGTTTCAGGTAATGGCAGTCACTTCTCAGCTCAAAGGAACTACATCGTTAACGAAGCTCACACGTTTCTCATCTTAAATGACAAGCATTGGATGTTAGAGGACCAGTGCTTTGTATCAGTTTCAGAAGCAGAGTTGGACTACATATGGTCTGTATGTGTAGGAAACATTGTTCTTTTGTTCTCTGCACACTCACATTTCATGCTGTCTTAGAGCCTCTAGAAAGCAAGAGCGTGCTTCTTGCTCTAAAGCAGAGTGTGATCAATGGATGAGAACTCTGCTGTGTGTTTTACTTCAGAAATGGAGTTAAATCCCAGGCTTTGTGTCTCCTACAAGCAAGATTTCGATTCAGGTAAGGGCAGTCATTCTCAGCTCAAAGGAACTACATCGTTAACGAAGCTCACACGTTTCTCGTCTTAAATGACAAGCATTGGATGTTAGAGGACCAGTGCTTTATATCAGTTTCTGAAGAAGAGTTGGACTACATATGGTCCGTATGTGTAGGAAACATCGTTCTTTTGTTCTCTGCACACTCACATTTCATGCTGTCTTAGAGCCTCTAGAAAGCAAGAGCGTGCTTCTTGCTCTAAAGCAGAGTGTGATCAATGGATGAGAACTCTGCTGTGTGTTTTACTTCAGAAATGGAGTTAAATCCCAGGCTCTGAGTCTTCCTACAAAAAAGACTTCGTTTCAGGTTAGGGCAGTTACTTTACATCTCAAACGAACTATGTTGTTCACGAAGCTCACACGATTCTCATCTTAACTGACAAGCATTGGATGTTAGAGGACCTGTGGTTTGTTTCAGTTTCAGAAGCAGAGTTGAACTAGATATGGATCGTATGTGTAGGAAACACCGTTCTATTGTTCTGAGCACAGTCACTTTACCTTTTGTATTAGAGACTCTAGAAAGCAAGAGCGTGCTTCTCGTTCTAAAGCAGTGTGTGATCCATGGATGAGAACTATGCTGTGTGTTTCACTTCAGAAATGGAGTTAAATTCCAGGCTCTGTGTCTTCCTACAAGCAAGACTACGTTTCAGGTAACGGCAGTCACTTTTCAGCTCAAACGAACTACATCGTTCACGAAGCTCACACGTTTCTCATCATAACTGACAAGAATTGGATGTTAGAGGACCAGAGCTTTGTATCAGTTTCAGAAGCAGAGTTGGACTACATATGGTCCGTATGTGTAGGAAACATCGTTCTTTTGTTCTCAGCACACTCACGTTTCATGCTGTCCTAGAGACTCTAGAAAGCAAGAGCGTGCTTCTTGCGCTAAAGCAGAGTGTGATCAGTGGATGAGAACTCTGCTGTGTGTTTCACTTCAGAAATGGAGTTAAATCCCAGGCTCTGAGTCTTCCTAAAAACAAGACTTCTTTTCAGGAAAGGGCAGTTTCTTTACAACTCAAATGAACTACATCGTTCACGAAGCTCACACGTTTCTCATCTAAAATGACAAGCATTGGATGTTAGAGGACCATTGCTTTGTGTCAGTTTCAGAAGCAGAATTTGACAAGACATGGTCCGTATGTGTAGGAAACATCGTTCTTTTGTTCTCAGCACACTCACGTTTCATGCTCTCTTAGAGCCTCTAGAAATCAAGAGTGTGCTTCTTGCTCTAAAGCAGAGTGTGATCAATGGATGAGAAATCTGCTGTGCGTTTCACTTCAGAAATGGAGTTAAATTCCAGGCTCTGAGTCTTCCTACAAGGAAGACTTCGTTTCCGGAAAGGGCAGTTACTTTACATCTCAAACGAAATACGTCGTTTACGAAGCTCACACGATTCTCATCTAAACTGACAAGCATTGGATGTTAGAGGACCAGTGCTTTGTATCAGTTTCAGAAGCAGAGTTGGACTAGATATGGTCCGTATGTGTAGGAAACACCGTTCTTTTGTTCTCAACACACTCACCTTTCCTGCTGTCTAAGAGACTCTAGAAAGCAAGAGCATGATTCTTGTTCTAAAGCAGAGTGTGATCAATGGATGAGAACTCTGCTGTGTGTTTCCCTTCAGAAATGGAGTTAAATCCCAGGCTCTGAGTCTTCCTAAAGCAAGAATTCTTTTCAGGTAAGGGCAGTTTCTTTACAGCTCAAACGAACTATGTCGTTCACAAAGCTCACACGTTTCTCATCTTAACTGACAAGCATTGGGTGTTAGAGGACCTGTGGTTTGTTTCAGTATCAGAAGCAGAGTTGAACTAGATATGGTCCGTATGTGTAGGAAACACCGTTCTTTTGTTCTCAGCAAACTCACATATCCTGCTGTCTTAGAGACTCTAGAAAGCAAGAGCATGATTCTTGTTCTAAAGCAGAGTGTGATCAATGGATGAGAACTCTGCTGTGTGTTTCCGTTCAGAAATGGAGTTAAATCCCAGGCTCTGAGTCTTCCTAAAGCAAGAATTCTTTTCAGGTAAGGGCAGTTTCTTTACAGCTCAAAGGAACTACATCCTTCACAAAGCTCACACGTTTCTCATCTTAACTTACAAGCATTGGGTGTTAGAGGACCTGTGGTTTGTTTCAGTATCAGAAGCAGAGTTGAACTAGATATGGTCCGTATGTGTAGGAAACACAGTTCTCTTGTTCTGAGCACACTCAGATTTCCTGGTGTATTAGAGAAACTAGAAAGCAAGAGCGTGTTCTCGCTCTAAAGCAGAGTGTGATCCATGGATGAGAACTATGCTGTTTGTTTCCCTTCAGAAATGGAGTTAAATCCCAGGCTGTGTGTCTTCCTACAAGCAAGACTTCGTTTCAGGTAATGGCAGTCACTTCTCAGCTCAAAGGAACTACATCGTTAACGAAGCTCACACGTTTCTCATCTTAAATGACAAGCATTGGATGTTAGAGGACCAGTGCTTTGTATCAGTTTCAGAAGCAGAGTTGGACTACATATGGTCTGTATGTGTAGGAAACATTGTTCTTTTGTTCTCTGCACACTCACATTTCATGCTGTCTTAGAGCCTCTAGAAAGCAAGAGCGTGCTTCTTGCTCTAAAGCAGAGTGTGATCAATGGATGAGAACTCTGCTGTGTGTTTCCGTTCAGAAATAGAGTTAAATCCCAGGCTCTGAGTCTTCCTAAAAACAAGACTTCTATTCAGGAAAGGGCAGTTTCTTTACAACTCAAATGAACTACATCGTTCACGAAGCTCACACGTTTCTCATCTAAAATGACAAGCATTGGATGTTAGAGGACCATTGCTTTGTGTCAGTTTCAGAAGCAGAATTTGACAAGACATGGTCCGTATGTGTAGGAAACATCGTTCTTTTGTTCTCAGCACACTCACGTTTCATGCTCTCTTAGAGCCTCTAGAAATCAAGAGTGTGCTTCTTGCTCTAAAGCAGAGTGTGATCAATGGATGAGAAATCTGCTGTGCGTTTCACTTCAGAAATGGAGTTAAATTCCAGGCTCTGAGTCTTCCTACAAGGAAGACTTCGTTTCCGGAAAGGGCAGTTACTTTACATCTCAAACGAAATACGTCGTTTACGAAGCTCACACGATTCTCATCTAAACTGACAAGCATTGGATGTTAGAGGACCAGTGCTTTGTATCAGTTTCAGAAGCAGAGTTGGACTAGATATGGTCCGTATGTGTAGGAAACACCGTTCTTTTGTTCTCAACACACTCACCTTTCCTGCTGTCTAAGAGACTCTAGAAAGCAAGAGCATGATTCTTGTTCTAAAGCAGAGTGTGATCAATGGATGAGAACTCTGCTGTGTGTTTCCCTTCAGAAATGGAGTTAAATCCCAGGCTCTGAGTCTTCCTAAAGCAAGAATTCTTTTCAGGTAAGGGCAGTTTCTTTACAGCTCAAACGAACTATGTCGTTCACAAAGCTCACACGTTTCTCATCTTAACTGACAAGCATTGGGTGTTAGAGGACCTGTGGTTTGTTTCAGTATCAGAAGCAGAGTTGAACTAGATATGGTCCGTATGTGTAGGAAACACCGTTCTTTTGTTCTCAGCAAACTCACATATCCTGCTGTCTTAGAGACTCTAGAAAGCAAGAGCATGATTCTTGT
Organism: Onychomys leucogaster; assembly: GCA_949786385.1. NCBI lineage: Eukaryota > Metazoa > Chordata > Mammalia > Rodentia > Cricetidae > Onychomys > Onychomys leucogaster. The sequence goes on from CATKUP010000176.1 coordinate 463,333, forward strand.
TCTAAAGCAGAGTGTGATCAATGGATGAGAACTCTGCTGTGTGTTTCCGTTCAGAAATGGAGTTAAATCCCAGGCTCTGAGTCTTCCTAAAGCAAGAATTCTTTTCAGGTAAGGGCAGTTTCTTTACAGCTCAAAGGAACTACATCCTTCACAAAGCTCACACGTTTCTCATCTTAACTTACAAGCATTGGGTGTTAGAGGACCTGTGGTTTGTTTCAGTATCAGAAGCAGAGTTGAACTAGATATGGTCCGTATGTGTAGGAAACACAGTTCTCTTGTTCTGAGCACACTCAGATTTCCTGGTGTATTAGAGAAACTAGAAAGCAAGAGCGTGTTCTCGCTCTAAAGCAGAGTGTGATCCATGGATGAGAACTATGCTGTTTGTTTCCCTTCAGAAATGGAGTTAAATCCCAGGCTGTGTGTCTTCCTACAAGCAAGACTTCGTTTCAGGTAATGGCAGTCACTTCTCAGCTCAAAGGAACTACATCGTTAACGAAGCTCACACGTTTCTCATCTTAAATGACAAGCATTGGATGTTAGAGGACCAGTGCTTTGTATCAGTTTCAGAAGCAGAGTTGGACTACATATGGTCTGTATGTGTAGGAAACATTGTTCTTTTGTTCTCTGCACACTCACATTTCATGCTGTCTTAGAGCCTATAGAAAGCAAGAGCGTGCTTCTTGCTCTAAAGCAGAGTGTGATCAATGGATGAGAACTCTGCTGTGTGTTTTACTTCAGAAATGGAGTTAAATCCCAGGCTTTGTGTCTCCTACAAGCAAGATTTCGATTCAGGTAAGGGCAGTCATTCTCAGCTCAAAGGAACTACATCGTTAACGAAGCTCACACGTTTCTCATCTTAAATGACAAGCATTGGATGTTAGAGGACCAGTGCTTTATATCAGTTTCTGAAGAAGAGTTGGACTACATATGGTCCGTATGTGTAGGAAACATCGTTCTTTTGTTCTCTGCACACTCACATTTCATGCTGTCTTAGAGCCTCTAGAAAGCAAGAGCGTGCTTCTTGCTCTAAAGCAGAGTGTGATCAATGGATGAGAACTCTGCTGTGTGTTTTACTTCAGAAATGGAGTTAAATCCCAGGCTCTGAGTCTTCCTACAAAAAAGACTTCGTTTCAGGTTAGGGCAGTTACTTTACATCTCAAACGAACTATGTTGTTCACGAAGCTCACACGATTCTCATCTTAACTGACAAGCATTGGATGTTAGAGGACCTGTGGTTTGTTTCAGTTTCAGAAGCAGAGTTGAACTAGATATGGATCGTATGTGTAGGAAACACCGTTCTATTGTTCTGAGCACAGTCACTTTACCTTTTGTATTAGAGACTCTAGAAAGCAAGAGCGTGCTTCTCGTTCTAAAGCAGTGTGTGATCCATGGATGAGAACTATGCTGTGTGTTTCACTTCAGAAATGGAGTTAAATTCCAGGCTCTGTGTCTTCCTACAAGCAAGACTACGTTTCAGGTAACGGCAGTCACTTTTCAGCTCAAACGAACTACATCGTTCACGAAGCTCACACGTTTCTCATCATAACTGACAAGAATTGGATGTTAGAGGACCAGAGCTTTGTATCAGTTTCAGAAGCAGAGTTGGACTACATATGGTCCGTATGTGTAGGAAACATCGTTCTTTTGTTCTCAGCACACTCACGTTTCATGCTGTCCTAGAGACTCTAGAAAGCAAGAGCGTGCTTCTTGCGCTAAAGCAGAGTGTGATCAGTGGATGAGAACTCTGCTGTGTGTTTCACTTCAGAAATGGAGTTAAATCCCAGGCTCTGAGTCTTCCTAAAAACAAGACTTCTTTTCAGGAAAGGGCAGTTTCTTTACAACTCAAATGAACTACATCGTTCACGAAGCTCACACGTTTCTCATCTAAAATGACAAGCATTGGATGTTAGAGGACCATTGCTTTGTGTCAGTTTCAGAAGCAGAATTTGACAAGACATGGTCCGTATGTGTAGGAAACATCGTTCTTTTGTTCTCAGCACACTCACGTTTCATGCTCTCTTAGAGCCTCTAGAAATCAAGAGTGTGCTTCTTGCTCTAAAGCAGAGTGTGATCAATGGATGAGAAATCTGCTGTGCGTTTCACTTCAGAAATGGAGTTAAATTCCAGGCTCTGAGTCTTCCTACAAGGAAGACTTCGTTTCCGGAAAGGGCAGTTACTTTACATCTCAAACGAAATACGTCGTTTACGAAGCTCACACGATTCTCATCTAAACTGACAAGCATTGGATGTTAGAGGACCAGTGCTTTGTATCAGTTTCAGAAGCAGAGTTGGACTAGATATGGTCCGTATGTGTAGGAAACACCGTTCTTTTGTTCTCAACACACTCACCTTTCCTGCTGTCTAAGAGACTCTAGAAAGCAAGAGCATGATTCTTGTTCTAAAGCAGAGTGTGATCAATGGATGAGAACTCTGCTGTGTGTTTCCCTTCAGAAATGGAGTTAAATCCCAGGCTCTGAGTCTTCCTAAAGCAAGAATTCTTTTCAGGTAAGGGCAGTTTCTTTACAGCTCAAACGAACTATGTCGTTCACAAAGCTCACACGTTTCTCATCTTAACTGACAAGCATTGGGTGTTAGAGGACCTGTGGTTTGTTTCAGTATCAGAAGCAGAGTTGAACTAGATATGGTCCGTATGTGTAGGAAACACAGTTCTCTTGTTCTGAGCACACTCAGATTTCCTGGTGTATTAGAGAAGCTAGAAAGCAAGAGCGTGTTCTCGCTCTAAAGCAGAGTGTGATCCATGGATGAGAACTATGCTGTTTGTTTCCCTTCAGAAATGGAGTTAAATCCCAGGCTGTGTGTCTTCCTACAAGCAAGACTTCGTTTCAGGTAATGGCAGTCACTTCTCAGCTCAAAGGAACTACATCGTTAACGAAGCTCACACGTTTCTCATCTTAAATGACAAGCATTGGATGTTAGAGGACCAGTGCTTTGTATCAGTTTCAGAAGCAGAGTTGGACTACATATGGTCTGTATGTGTAGGAAACATTGTTCTTTTGTTCTCTGCACACTCACATTTCATGCTGTCTTAGAGCCTCTAGAAAGCAAGAGCGTGCTTCTTGCTCTAAAGCAGAGTGTGATCAATGGATGAGAACTCTGCTGTGTGTTTTACTTCAGAAATGGAGTTAAATCCCAGGCTTTGTGTCTCCTACAAGCAAGACTTCGATTCAGGTAAGGGCAGTCATTCTCAGCTCAAAGGAACTACATCGTTAACGAAGCTCACACGTTTCTCGTCTTAAATGACAAGCATTGGATGTTAGAGGACCAGTGCTTTATATCAGTTTCTGAAGAAGAGTTGGACTACATATGGTCCGTATGTGTAGGAAACATCGTTCTTTTGTTCTCTGCACACTCACATTTCATGCTGTCTTAGAGCCTCTAGAAAGCAAGAGCGTGCTTCTTGCTCTAAAGCAGAGTGTGATCAATGGATGAGAACTCTGCTGTGTGTTTTACTTCAGAAATGGAGTTAAATCCCAGGCTCTGAGTCTTCCTACAAAAAAGAATTCGTTTCAGGTTAGGGCAGTTACTTTACATCTCAAACGAACTATGTCGTTCACGAAGCTCACACGATTCTCATCTTAACTGACAAGCATTGGATGTTAGAGGACCTGTGGTTTGTTTCAGTTTCAGAAGCAGAGTTGAACTAGATATGGTTCGTATGTGTAGGAAACACCGTTCTATTGTTCTGAGCACAGTCACTTTACCTTTTGTATTAGAGACTCTAGAAAGCAAGAGCTTGCTTCTCGTTCTAAAGCAGTGTGTGATCCATGGATGAGAACTATGCTGTGTGTTTCACTTCAGAAATGGAGTTAAATTCCAGGCTCTGTGTCTTCCTACAAGCAAGACTTCGTTTCAGGTAACGGCAGTCACTTTTCAGCTCAAACGAACTACATCATTCACGAAGCTCACATGTTTCTCATCTTAACTGACAAGAATTGGATGTTAGAGGACCAGTGCTTTCTATCAGTTTCAGAAGCAGAGTTGGACTACATATGGTCCTTATGTGTAGGAAACACCGTTCTTTTGTTCTCAGCACACTCACGTTTCCTGCTCTCTTAGAGACTCTAGAAAGCAAGAGCATGATTCTTGTTCTAAAGCAGAGTGTGATCAATGGATGAGAACTCTGCTGTGTGTTTCCCTTCAGAAATCGAGTTAAATCCCAAGCTCTGAGTCTTCCTACAAGGAAGACTTCATTTCAGGTTAGGGCAGTTACTTTACATCTCAAACGAACTACGTCGTTCACAAGGGTCACACGATTCTCATCTTAACTGACAAGCATTGGATGTTAGAGGACCAGTGCTTTGTATCAGTTTCAGAAGCAGAGTTGGACTAGATATGGTCCGTATGTGTATGAAACACCGTTCTTTTGTTCTCAGCACACTCACCTTTCCTGCTGACTTAGTGACTCCAGAAAGCAAGAGCGTGTGTCTTGCTCTAAACCAGAGTGTAATCAGTGGATGAGAACTCTGCTGTGTGTTTCACTTCAGTAAAGGAGTTAAATTCCAGGCTCTGAGTCTTCCTAAAAGCAAGAATTCTTTTCAGGTAAGGGCAGTTTCTTTACAGCTCAAACAAACTACGACGTTCATGAAGCTCACACGTTTCTCATCTTAACTGACAAGCATTGGATGTTAGAGGACCTGTGGTTTGTTTCAGTTTCGGAAGCAGAGTTGAACTAGATATGGTCCGTATGTGTAGGAAACACCGTTCTCTTGTTCTGAGCACAATCAGATTTCCTGCTGTATTAGAGACGCTAGAAAGCAAGTGCGTGCTTCTCGCTCTAAATCAGAGTGTGATCCATGGATGAGAACTATGCTGTGTGTTTCACTTCAGAAATGGAGTTAAATCCCAGGCTCTGTGTCTTCCTACAAGCAAGACTTCCTTTCAGGTAAGGGTAGTTACTTTTCAGCTCAAACGAACTACATCGTTCACGAAGCTCACACGTTTCTCATCTTAAATGACAAACATTGGATATTAGAGGACCAGTGCTTTGTATCAGTTTCGAAAGCAGAGTTGGACTACATATGGTCCTTATGTGTAGGAAACACTGTTCTTTTGTTCTCAGCACACTCACGTTTCCTGCTGTCTTTGAGACTCTAAAAGCACGAGCAGGATTCTTGTTCTAAAGCAAAGTGTGATCAATGGATGAGAACTCTGCTGTGTGTTTCCGTTCAGAAATGGAGTTAAATCCCAGGCTCTGAGTCTTCCTACAAGCAAGACTTCGTTTCCGGAAAGGGCAGTTACTTTTCAGCTCAAGCGAACTACATCTTTCACGAAGCTCACACGTTTCTCATCTTAACTGACAAGCATTGGATGTTACAGGACCAGTGCTTTGTATTAGTTTCGAAAGCAGATTTGGAATACATATGGTCCTTAAGTGTAGGAAACACCGTTCTTTTGTTCTGAGCACACTCACGTATCCTGCTGTCTTAGAGACTCTAGAAAGCAAGAGCATGATTCTTGTTGTAAAGCAGAGTGTGATCAATGGATGAGAACTCTGCTGTGTGTTTCCCTTCAGAAATGGTGTAAAATCCCAGGCTCTGAGTCTTCCTAAAGCAAGAATTCTTTTCAGTAAGGGCAGTTTCTTTACAGCTCAAATGAACTACATCCTTCACGAAGCTCACACGTTTCTCATCTTAACTGACAAGCATTGGGTGTTAGAGGACCTGTGGTTTGTTTCAGTTTCAGAAGCAGAGTTGAACTAGATATGGTCCATATGTGTAGGAAACACCGTTATCTTGTTCTGAGCACACTCAGATTTCCTGCTGTATTAGAGACGCTAGAAAGCAAGTGCGTGCTTCTCGCTCTAAATCAGAGTGTGATCCATGGATGAGAACTATGCTGTGTGTTTCACTTCAGAAATGGAGTTAAATCCCAGGCTCTGTGTATTCCTACAAGCAAGACTTCCTTTCAGGTAAGGGTATTCACTTTTCAGCTCAAACGAACTACATCGTTCACGAAGCTCACACGTTTCTCATCTTAAATGACAAACATTGGATGTTAGAGGACCAGTTCTTTGTATCAGTTTCGAAAGCAGAGTTGGACTACATATGGTCCTTATGTGTAGGAAACACTGTTCTTTTGTTCTCAGCACACTCACGTTTCCTGCTGTCTTTGAGACACTAAAAGCACGAGCAGGATTCTTGTTCTAAAGCAAAGTGTGATCAATGGATGAGAACTCTGCTGTGTGTTTCCGTTCAGAAATGGAGTTAAATCCCAGGCTCTGAGTCTTCCTACAAGCAAGTCTTCGTTTCCGGAAAGGGCAGTTACTTTTCAGCTCAAGCGAACTACATCTTTCACGAAGCTCACACGTTTCTCATCTTAACTGACAAGCATTGGATGTTACAGGACCAGTGCTTTGTATTAGTTTCGAAAGCAGATTTGGAATACATATGGTCCTTAAGTGTAGGAAACACCGTTCTTTTGTTCTGAGCACACTCACGTATCCTGCTGTCTTAGAGACTCTAGAAAGCAAGAGCATGATTCTTGTTCTAAAGCAGAGTGTGATCAATGGCTGAGAACTCTGCTGTGTGTATCCCTTCAGAAATGGAGTTAAATCCCACGCTATGTGTCTTCCTACAAGCAAGACTTCGTTTCAGGTAAGGGCAGTCACTTCTCAGCTCAAAGGAACTACATCGTTAACGAAGCTAACACGTTTCTCATCTGAAATGACAAGCATTGGATGTTAGAGGACCAGTGCATTGTATCAGTTTTAGAAGCAGAGTTGGACTACATATGGTCCTTATGTGTAGGAAACATCGTTCTTTTGTTCTCTGCACACTCACATTTCATGCTGTCTTAGAGCCTCTAGAAAGCAAGAGCGTGCTTCTTGCTCTAAAGCAGAGTGTGATCAATGGATGAGAACTCTGCTGTGTGTTTCACTTCAGAAATGGAGTTAAATTCCAGGCTCTGTGTCTTCCTACAAGCAAGACTTCGTTTCAGGTAACGGCAGTCACTTTTCAGCTCAAACGAACTACTTCGTTCACGAAGCTCACACGTTTCTCATCTTAACTGACAAGAATTGGATGTTAGAGGACCAGTGCTTTGTATCAGTTTCAGAAGCAGAGTTGGACTAGATATGGTCCGTATGTGTAGGAAACACCGTTCTTTTGTTCTCAGCACACTCACGTTTCCTGCTGTCTTAGAGAGTCTAGAAAGCAAGAGCATGCTTCTTGTTCTAAAGAAGAGTGTGATCAATGGATGAGAACTCTCCTGTGTGTTTCACTTCAGACATGTAGTTAAATAACAGGCTCTGTGTCTTCCTACAAGCAAGACTTCCTTTCAGGTAAGGGCAGTTTCTTTACAATTCAAACGAACTACATCATTCATGAAGCTCTCACGTTTCTCATCTTAAAAGACAAGCATTGGATGTTAGAGGACCAGTGCTTTGTATCAGTTTCGAAAGCAGAGTTGGACTACATATGGTCCTTATGTGTAGGAAACACCGTTCTTTTGTTCTCAGCACACTCACGTTTCCTGCTGTCTTTGAGACTCTAGAAAGCAAGAGCATGATTCTTTTTCTAAAGCAGAGTGTGATCAATGGATGAGAACTCTGCTGTGTGTTTCCCTTCAGAAATGGAGTTAAATCCCAGGCTCTGAGTCTTCCTAAAGCAAGAATTCTTTTCAGTAAGGGCAGTTTCTTTACAGCTCAAATGAACTACATCCTTCACGAAGCTCACACGTTTCTCATCTTAACTGACAAGCATTGGGTGTTAGAGGACCTGTGGTTTGTTTCAGTTTCAGAAGCAGAGTTGAACTAGATATGGTCCGTATGTGTAGGAAACACCGTTATCTTGTTCTGAGCACACTCAGATTTCCTGCTGTATTAGAGACGCTAGAAAGCAAGTGCGTGCTTCTCGCTCTAAATCAGAGTGTGATCCATGGATGAGAACTCTGCTGTGTGTTTCCGTTCAGAAATGGAGTTAAATCCCAGGCTCTGTGTCTTCCTACAAGCAAGACTTCGTTTCAGGTAAGGGCAGTCACTTCTTCTCTCAAAGGAACTACATCGTTCACGAAGCTCACACGTTTCTCATCTTAAATGACAAGCATTGGATGTTAGAGGACCAGTGCTTTGTATCAGTTTCAGAAGCAGAGTTGGACTACATATGGTCCGTATGTGTAGGAAACATTGTTCTTTTGTTCTCTGCACACACACGTTTCATGCTGTCTTAGAGCCTCTAGAAAGCAAGAGCGTGCTTCTTGCTCTAAAGCAGAGTGTGATCAGTGGATGAGAACTCTGCTGTGTGTTTCACTTCAGAAATGGAGTTAAATCCCAGGCTCTGAGTCTTCCTATAAACAAGACTTCTTTTCAGGTAAGGGCAGTTTCTTTACAACTCAAATGAAGTACATCGTTCACTAAGCTCACACGTTTCTCATCTTAAATGACAAGCATTGGATGTTAGAGGACCTGTGATTTGTTACAGTTTTAGAAGCAGTGTTGAACTAGATATGGTCCGTATGTGTAGGAAACACCGTTCTTTTGTTCTCAGCACACTCACCTTTCCTGCTGACTTAGTGACTCCAGAAAGCAAGAGCGTGCATCTTGCTCTAAACCTGAGTGTGAACAGTGTATGAGAACTCTGCTGTGTGTTTCCCTTCAGAAAATGAGTTAAATTCCAGGCTCTGTGTCTTCCTATAAGCAAGACTTCGTTTCAGGTAACGGCAGTCACGTTTCAGCTCAAACGAACTACATCCTTCACGAAGCTCACACGTTTCTCATCTTAACTGACAAGCCTTGGATGTTAGAGGACCTGTGATTTGTTTCAGTTTCAGAAACAGTGTTGAACTAGATATGGTCCTTATGTGTAGGAAACACCGTTCTCTTGTTCTGAGCACACTCAGATTTCCTGCTGTATTAGAGAAGCTAGAAAGCAAGAGCGTGTTCTCGCTCTAAAGCAGAGTGTGATCCATGGATGAGAACTATGCTGTGTGTTTCACTTCAGAAATGGAGTTAAATTCCAGGCTCTGTGTCTTCCTACAAGCAACACTTCGTTTCAGGTAACGGCAGTCACTTTTCAGCTCAAACGAACTACATCGTTCACAAAGCTCACACGTTTCTCATCTTAACTGACAAGAATTGGATGTTAGAGGACCAGTGCTTTTTATCAGTTTCAGAAGCAGAGTTGGACTTGATATGGTTCGTATGTGTAGGAAACACCGTTCTTTTGTTCTCAGCACACTCACGTTTCCTGCTGTCTTAGAGACTCTAGAAAGCAAGAGCATGCTTCTTGTTCTAAAGAAGAGTGTGATCAATGGATGAGAACTCTGCTGTGTGTTTCCCTTCAGAAATGGAGTTAAATCCCAGGGTCTGAGTCTTCCTACAAGCAATACTTCGTTTCCAGAAAGCGCAGTTACTTTTCAGCTCAAGCAAACTACATCTTTCACGAAGCTCACACATTACTCATCTTAACTGACAAGCATTGGATGATGCAGGACCAGTGCTTTGTATCAGTTTCGAAAGCAGAGTTGGACTACATATGGTCCTTATGTGTAGGAAACACCGTTCTTTTGTTCTCCGCACACTTAAGTATCCTGCTGTCTTAGAGACTCTAGAAAGCAAGAGCATGATTCTTGTTCTAAAGCAGAGTGTGATCAATGGATGAGAACTCTGCTGTGTGTTTCCCTTCAGAAATGGTGTTAATTCCCAGGCTCTGAGTCTTCCTAAAGCAAGAATTCTTTTCAGTAATGGCAGTTTCTTTACAGCTCAAATGAACTACATCCTTCACGAAGCTCACACGTTTCTCATCTTAATTGACAAGCATTGTATGTTAGAGGACCTGTGGTTTGTTTCAGTTTCAGAAGCAGACTTGAACTAGATATGGTCCGTATGTGTAGGAAACACCGTTCTCTTGTTCTGAGCACACTCAGATTTCCTGCCTTATTAGAGAAGCTAGAAAGCAAGAGCGTGTTCTCGCTCTAAAGCAGAGTGTGATCCATGGATGAGAACTATGCTGTTTGTTTCCTTTCAGAAATGGTGTTAAATCCCAGGCTCTGTGTCTTCCTACAACCAAGACTTCGTTTCAGGTAAGGGCAGTCACTTCTTCTCTCAAAGGAACTACATCGTTCACGAAGCTCACACGTTTCTCATCTTAAATGACAAGCATTGGATGTTAGAGGACCAGTGCTTTGTATCAGTTTCAGAAGCAGAGTTGGACTACATATGGTCCGTATGTGTAGGAAACATTGTTCTTTTGTTCTCTGCACACACACGTTTCATGCTGTCTTAGAGCCTCTAGAAAGCAAGAGCGTGCTTCTTGCTCTAAAGCAGAGTGTGATCAGTGGATGAGAACTCTGCTGTGTGTTTCACTTCAGAAATGGAGTTAAATCCCAGGCTCTGAGTCTTCCTATAAACAAGACTTCTTTTCAGGTAAGGGCAGTTTCTTTACAACTCAAATGAAGTACATCGTTCACGAAGCTCACACGTTTCTCATCTTAAATGACAAGCATTGGATGTTAGAGGACCTGTGATTTGTTACAGTTTCAGAAGCAGTGTTGAACTAGATATGGTCCGTATGTGTAGGAAACACCGTTCTTTTGTTCTCAGCACACTCACGTTTCCTGCTGACTTAGTGACTCCAGAAAGCAAGAGCGTGCGTCTTGCTCTAAAGCAGAGTGTGATCAATGGATGAGAACTCTGCTGTGTGTTTCCCTTCAGAAATGGAGTTAAATCCCAGGCTCTGAGTCTTCCTAAAGGAAGAATTCTTTTCAGGTAAGGACAGTTTCTTTACAGCTCAAACGAACTACGTCCTTCACATAGCTCATACGTTTCTCATCTTAACTGAAAAGCATTGGGTGTTAGAGGACCTGTGGTTTCTTTCAGTATCAGAAGCAGAGTTGAACTAGATATGGTCCGTATGTGTAGGAAACACCGTTCTTTTATTCTGAGCACACTCAGATTTCCTGCTGTATTAGTGACGCTAGAAAGCAAGAGCGTGCTTCTCGCTCTAAAGCAGAGTGTGATCCATGGATGAGAACTATGCTGTGTGTTTCACTTCAGAAATGGAGTTAAATCCCAGGCTCTGTGTCTTCCTACAAGCAAGACTTTGTTTCAGGTAAGGGCAGTCAATTTTCATCTCAAACGAACTACATCTTTCACGAAGCTCACACGTTTCTCATCTTAAATGACAAGCATTGGATATTAGAGGACCAGTGCTTTGTATCAGTTTCAGAAGCAGAGTTGGACTACATATGGTGTATGTGTAGGAAACATCGTTCTTTTGTTCTCAGCACACTCACGTTTCATGCTGTCTTAGAGCCTCTAGAAAGCAATAGCGTTCTTCTTGCTCTAAAGCAGAGTGTGATCAATGGATGAGAAATCCGCTGTGTGTTTCACTTCAGAAATGGAGTTAAATCCCAGGCTCTGAGTCTTCCTAAAAAAAGACTTCTTTTCTGGTAAGGGCAGTTTCTTTACACTAAAATGAACTACATCGTTCACGAAGCTCACACGTTTCTCATCTTAAATGACAAGCATTGGATGTTAGAGGACCAGTGCTTTGTATCAGTTTCAGAAGCAGAGTTGGACTAGATATGGTCCGTATGTGTAGGAAACACCGTTCTTTTGTTCTCAGCACACTCACCTTTCCTGCTGTCTTAGAGATTTTAGAAAGCAAGAGCATGCTTCTCGCTCTAAAGCAGAGTGTGATCAATGGATGAGAACTCTGCTGTGTGTTTCCCTTCAGAAATGGAGTTAAATCCCAGGCTCTGAGTCTTCCTAAAGGAAGAATTCTTTTCAGGTAAGGACAGTTTCTTTACAGCTCAAACGAACTACATCCTTCACATAGCTCATACGTTTCTCATCTTAACTGACAAGCATTGGGTGTTAGAGGACCTGTGGTTTCTTTCAGTATCAGAAGCAGAGTTGAACTAGATATGGTCTGTATGTGTAGGAAACACCGTTCTTTTATTCTGAGCACACTCAGATTTGCTGCTGTATTAGTGACGCTAGAAAGCAAGAGCGTGCTTCTCGCTCTAAAGCAGAGTGTGATCCATGGATGAAAACTATGCTGTGTGTTTCACTTCAGAAATGGAGTTAAATCCCAGGCTCTGTGTCTTCCTACAAGCAAGACTTTGTTTCAGGTAAGGGCAGTCAATTTTCATCTCAAACGAACTACATCTTTCACGAAGCTCACACGTTTCTCATCTTAAATGACAAGCATTGGATATTAGAGGACCAGTGCTTTGTATCAGTTTCGAAAGCAGAGTTGGACTACATATGGTCCTTATGTGTAGGAAACACCGTTCTTTTGTTCTGAGCACACTCACGTTTCCTGCTGTCTTTTAGACTCTAGAAAGCAAGAGCAGGATTCTTGTTTTAAAGCAGAGTGTGATCAATGGATGAGAACTCTGCTGTGTGTTTCCCTTCAGAAATGGAGTTAAATCCCAGGCTCTGAGTCTTCCTACAAGCAAGACTTTGTTTCCGGAAAGGGCAATTACTTTTCAGCTCAAGCTAACTACATCTTTCATGAAGCTCACACGTTTCTCATCTTAACTGACAAGCATTGGATGTTAGAGGACCTGTGGTTTGTTTCAGTTTCTGAAGCAGAGTTGAACTAGATATGGTCTGTATGTGTAGGAAACACCATTCTCTTGTTCTGAGCACACTCAGATTTCCTGCTGTATTAGAGAAAATAGAAAGCAAGAGCGTGTTCTCGCTCTAAAGCAGAGTGTGATCCATGGATGAGAACTATGCTGTTTGTTTCCCTTCAGAAATGGAGTTAAATCCCAGGCTCTGTGTCTTCCTACAAGCAAGACTTCGTTTCAGGTAAGGGCAGTCACTTCTTCTCTCAAAGGAACCTTATCGTTCACGAAGCTCACACTTTTCTCATCTTAAATGTCAAGCATTGGACGTTAGAGGACCAGTGCTTTGTATCAGTTTCAGAAGCAGAGTTGGACTAGTTATGGTCCGTATATGTAGGAAACACCGTTCTTTTGTTCTCAGCACACTCACCTTTCCTGCTGCCTTAGAGATTTTAGGAAGCAAGAGCTTGCTTCTCGCTCTAAAGCATAGTGTGATCAATGGATGAGAACTCTGCTGTGTGTTTTACTTCAGAAATGGAGTTAAATCCCACGCTCTGAGTCTTCCTACAAAAAAGACTTCATTTCAGGTTAGGGCAGTTCCTTTACATCTCAAACGAACTACGTCGTTCACGAAGCTCACACGATTCTCATCTTAACTGACGAGCATTGGATGTTAGAGGACCTGTGGTTTGTTTCAGTTTCAGGAGCAGAGTTGAACTAGATATGTTTCGTATGTGTAGGAAACACCGTTCTTTTGTTCTGAGCACAGTCACGTTTTCTTTTGTATTAGAGACTCTAGAAAGCAAGAGTGTGCTTCTCGTTCTAAAGCAGTGTGTGAATCATGGATAAGGACTATGCTGTGTGTTTCACGTCAGAAATGGAGTTAAATTCCAGGCTCTGTGTCTTCCTACAAGCAAGACTTCGTTTCAGGTAACGGCAGTCACTTTTCAGCAAAAACGAACTACATCGTTCACGAAGCTCACACGTTTCTCATCTTAACTGACAAGAATTGGATGTTAGAGGACCAGTGCTTTGTATCAGTTTCAGAAGCAGAGTTGGACTACATATGGTGTATGTGTAGGAAACATCGTTCTTTTGTTCTCAGCACACTCACGTTTCATGCTGTCTTAGAGCCTCTAGAAAGCAATAGCGTTCTTCTTGCTCTAAAGCAGAGTGTGATCAATGGATGAGAAATCCGCTGTGTGTTTCACTTCAGAAATGGAGTTAAATCCCAGGCTCTGAGTCTTCCTAAAAAAAGACTTCTTTTCTGGTAAGGGCAGTTTCTTTACACTAAAATGAACTACATCGTTCACGAAGCTCACACGTTTCTCATCTTAAATGACAAGCATTGGATGTTAGAGGACCAGTGCTTTGTATCAGTTTCAGAAGCAGAGTTGGACTAGATATGGTCCGTATGTGTAGGAAACACCGTTCTTTTGTTCTCAGCACACTCACCTTTCCTGCTGTCTTAGAGATTTTAGAAAGCAAGAGCATGCTTCTCGCTCTAAAGCAGAGTGTGATCAATGGATGAGAACTCTGCTGTGTGTTTCCCTTCAGAAATGGAGTTAAATCCCAGGCTCTGAGTCTTCCTAAAGGAAGAATTCTTTTCAGGTAAGGACAGTTTCTTTACAGCTCAAACGAACTACATCCTTCACATAGCTCATACGTTTCTCATCTTAACTGACAAGCATTGGGTGTTAGAGGACCTGTGGTTTCTTTCAGTATCAGAAGCAGAGTTGAACTAGATATGGTCTGTATGTGTAGGAAACACCGTTCTTTTATTCTGAGCACACTCAGATTTCCTGCTGTATTAGTGACGCTAAAAAGCAAGAGCGTGCTTCTCGCTCTAAAGCAGAGTGTGATCCATGGATGAGAACTATGCTGTGTGTTTCACTTCAGAAATGGAGTTAAATCCCAGGCTCTGTGTCTTCCTACAAGCAAGACATTGTTTCAGGTAAGGGCAGTCAATTTTCATCTCAAACGAACTACATCTTTCACGAAGCTCACACGTTTCTCATCTTAAATGACAAGCATTGGATGTTAGAGGACCCGTGCTTTGTATCAGTTTCAGAAGCAGAGTTGGACTACATATGGTCCGTATGTGTAGGAAACATCGTTCTTTTGTTCTCAGCACACTCACGATTCATGCTGCCTTAGAGCCTCTAGAAAGCAAGAGCGTGCTTCTTGCTCTAAAGCAGAGTGTGATCAATGGATGAGAACTCTGCTGTGTGTTTTACTTCAGAAATGGAGTTAAATCCCAGGCTCTGCGTCTTCCTACAAAAAAGACTTCGTTTCAGGTTATTGCAGTTACTTTACATCTCAAACGAACTATGTCGTTCACGAAGCTCACACGATTCTCATCTTAAATGACAATCATTGGATGTTAGAGGACCTGTGGTTTGTTTCAGTTTCAGAAGCAGAGTTGAACTAGATATGGTCCCTATGTGTAGGAAACACCGTTATTTTGTTCTGAGCACAGTCACGTTTCCTTTTGTATTAGAGACTCTAGAAAGCAAGAGCGTGCTTCTCGTTCTAAAGCAGTGTGTGATCCATGGATGAGAACTATGCTGTGTGTTTCACTTCAGAAATGGAGTTAAATTCCAGGCTCTGTGTCTTCCTACAAGCAAGACTACGTTTCAGGTAACGGCAGTCACTTTTCAGCTCAAAGGAACTACATCGTTCACGAAGCTCACATGTTTCTCATCTTAACTGACAAGAATTGGATGTTAGAGGACCAGTGCTTTGTATCAGTTTCAGAAGCAGAGTTAGACTACATATGGTCCCTTGTGTAGGAAACATCGTTCTTTTGTTCTCTGCACACTCACGTTTCATGCTGTCCTAGAGCCTCTAGAAAGCAAGAGCGTGCTTCTTGCGCTAAAGCAGAGTGTGATCAGTGGATGAGAACTCTGCTGTGTGTTTTACTTCAGAAATGGAGTTAAATCCCAGGCTCTGAGTCTTCCTAAAAACAAGACTTCTTTTCAGGTAAGGGCAGTTTCTTTACAACTCAAATGAACTACATCGTTCACGAATCTCACAAGTTTCTCATCTTAAATGACGAGCATTGGATGTTAGAGGACCTGTGATTTGTTTCAGTTTCAGAATCAGTGTTGAACTAGATATGGTCCGTATGTGTAGGAAACACCGTTCTTTGTTCTCAGCACACTCACCTTTCCTGCTGACTTAGTGACTCCAGAAAGCAAGAGCGTGCGTCTTGCTCTAAAGCAGAGTGTGATCAGTGGATGAGAACTATGCTGTGTGTTTCACTTCAGAAATGGAGTTAAATCCCAGGCTCTGTGTCTTCCTACAAGCAATACTTCCTTTCAGTTAAGGGCAGTCACTTTTCAGCTCAAACGAACTACGTCTTTCACGAAGCTCACACGTTTCTCATCTTAACTGACAAGCATTCGATGTTACAGGACCAGTGCTTTGTATAAGTTTCAGAAGCAGAGTTGGACTAGACATGGTCTGTATGTGTAGGAAACACCGTTCTTTTGTTCTCAGCACACTCAGATATTCTGCTGTATTAGAGACGCTAGAAAGCAAGAGCGTGCTTCTCGCTCTAAAGCAGAGTGTGATCCATGGATGAGAACTATGCTGTGTGTTTCACTTCAGAAATGGAGTTAAATCCCAGGCTCTGTGTCTTCCTACAAGCAAGACTTCTTTTCGGAAAAGGGCAGTTACTTTTCAGCTCAAGCGAACTACGTATTTCACGAAGCTCACACGTTTCTCATCTTAACTGACAAGCATTGGATGTTACAGGACCAGTGCTTTGTATCAGTTTTGAAAGCAGAGTTGGACTACATATGGTCCTTATGTGTAGGAAACACCGTTCTTTTGTTCTCAGCAAACTCACGTTTCCTGATGTATTAGAGACTCTAGAAAGCAAGAGCGTGCTTCTTGCTCTAAAGCAGAGTGTAAACAATGGATGAGAACTGCGCAGTCTGTTTCACTTCAGAAATGGAGTTAAAGCCCAGGCTCTGAGTCTTCCTACAAGGAAGACTACGTTTCAAGTAAGGGCAGTTACTTTACAGCTCAAACGAACTACATCATTCACGAAGCTCACACGTTTCTCTTCTTAACTGACAAGCATTGGATGTTAGAGGACCTGTGGTTTGTTTCAGTTTTAGAATCACAGTTGAACTAGATATGGTCCGTTTGTGTAGGAAACACCGTTCTTTTCTTCTGAGCACACTCACGTTTCCTGCTGTATTAGAGACTCTATAAAGAAAGAGCGTGCTTCTTGCTCTAAAGCAGACTGTGATCCATGGAAGAGAACTATGCTGTGTTTTACCTTCAGAAATGGAGTTAAATCCCAGGCGCTGTGTCTACTTGAAGCAAGACTTCGTTTCAGGTAAGGGCAGTCACTTTTCAGCTCAAATGAACTACATCGTTCACGAAGCTAACAAGTTTCCCATCTTAACTGACAAGCATTGGATGTTAGAGGACCAGTGCTTTTTATCGGTTTCAGAAGCAGAGTTGGACTAGATATGGTCCGTGTGTGTAGGAAACACCCTTCTTTCGTTCTCAGGACACTCACATTTCCTGCTGTCTTAGAGAAAATAGAAAGCAAGAGTGTGCTTCTTGCTCTAAAGCAGAGTGTGACCTATGGATGAGAACTCTGCTGTGTGTTTCACTTCAGAAATGGAGTTAAATCCCAGGCTCTGAGAATTCCTACAAGCAAGACTTGGTTTCAGGTAAGGGCAGTTACTTTACACCTCAAATGAACTACTTTGTCCTCGAAGCTCACACATTTATAATCTTAACTGACAAGCATCGGATGTTAGAGGACCAGTGCTTTGTATTAGTTTCTGAAGCACAGTTGGACTAGATATGGTCTGTATGGGTAAGAAACACCGTTCTTTTCTTCTGATCACAATCACATTTCTTGCTGTCCTAGAGATAATAGAAAGCAAGATTGTGCTTCTTGCTCTAAAGCAGAATGTGATCTATGGATGAGAACTCTGCTGTGTGTTTCCCTTCAGAAATGGAGTTAAATCCCCGGCGCTCTGTCTTCCTACAAGCAAGACTTCGTTTCAGGTAAGGGCAGTTACTAACAGCTCAAACGAACTACATCGTTCATGAAGCTCACTCTTTTCTCATCTTAACTGACAAGCATTGGATGTTAGAGGACCTGTGGTTTGCTTCAATTTCTGATGCAGATTTGAACTAGATATGTCCCATATGTGTAGGAAACACTGTTATTTTGTACTGAGCACACTCATGTTTCCTGCTGTCTTAGAGACTCTAGAAAGCAAGAGCGTGCTTTTTGCTCTATAGCAGAGTGTGATCAATGGATGAGAACTCTGCTGTGTGTCACCCTTCAGAAATGGAGTTAAATTCCATGCTCTGTGTCTTCCTACAAGCAAAAGTTCCTTTATGGTAAGGGCAGTCACTTTTCAGCTCAAATGAACTACATCGTTCACAAAGCTCACCTTTTCTCATCTTGAATGACAAGCATTGGATGTTAGAGGACCAGTGCTTTGTATCACTTTCAGAAGCAGAGTTGGACTAGATATGGTCCGTGTGTAGGAAACACCCTTCTTTTGTTCTCAGGACACTCACATTTCCTGCTGTCTTAGAGAAAATAGAAAGCAAGAGCATGCTTCTTGCTCTAAAGCAGAGTGTGATCTATGGATGAGAACTCTGCTGTGTGTTTCACTTCAGAAATGGAGTTAAATCCCAGGCTCTGAGAATTACTACAAGCAAGACTTCGTTTATGTTAAGGGCAATTACTTTACAGCTCAAATGAACTACATCTTTCAGGAAGCTCACACCTTTCGCTTCTTAACTGACAACCCTGGAACTTAGAGGACCTGTGGTTTGCTTCAGTTTCAGAATCACAGTTGAACTAGATATGGACCGTATGTGTAAGAAACACCGTTCTTTTCTTCTGAGCACACTCAAGTTTCCTGCTGTCTTAGAGTCTCTAGAAAGCAAGAACGTGCTTCTTGCTCTAAAGCAGACTGTGATCTATGGATGAGAACTCTGCTGTGTGTTTCACTTCAGAAATGGAGTTAAATCCCTGGTTCTGAATCTTTCTACAAGCAAGTCTTCATTTCAGTTAAGGACAGTCACTTTTCAGCTCAAACGAACTACATCGTTCAAGAAGCTCACACGTTGCTCATCTTAACTGACAAGCATTGGATGTTAGAGGACCTGTGGTTTGTTTCTGTTTCAGAAGCAGAGTTGAACTAGATATGGCCCGTATGTGTAGGAAACACTGTTATTTTGTACTGAGCACACTCAAGTTTCCTGCGGTCTTAGAGACTCTAGAAAGAAAGAGCGTGCCTCTTGCTCTAAAGCAGAGTGTTATCAATGGATGAGAACTCTGCTGTGTGTTTCACTTCAGAATTGGAGTTAAATCCCAGGCTCTGAGAATTCCCACAAGCAAGACTTTGTTTCAGGTAGGGGCAGTTACTTTACAGCTCAAATAATCTACACCGTTCACGAAGCTCACACATTTCTCATCTTAACTGACAAGCATTGGATGTTAGAGCACCTGTGGTTTGTATCAGTTTCAGAAGCAGATTTGAACTAGATATGGTCCATATGTGTAGGAAACACCGTTCTTTTGTTCTGAGCACACTCAAGTTTCCTGCTGTCTTAGAGTCTCTAGAAAGCAAGAGCGTGCTTCTTGCTCTAAAGCAGAGTGTGACCTATATATGAGAACTATGCTGTGTGTTTTACTTCAGATATGGAGTGAAATCCCAGGCTCTGAGTCTTCCTACAAGCAAGAATTCGTTTCAAGTAAGGGCAGTTACTTTACAGCTCAAATGAACTACTTTGTCCTCGAAGCTCACACATTTATAATCTTAACTGACAAGCATCGGATGTTAGAGGACCAGTGCTTTTTATTAGTTTCAGAAGCACAGTTGGACTAGATATGGTCTGTACGTGTAAGAAACACCGTTCTTTTCTTCTGATCACAATCACATTTCTTGCTGTCCTAGAGATAATAGAAAGCAAGATTGTGCTTCTTGCTCTAAAGCAGAATGTGATCTATGGATGAGAACTCTGCTGTGTGTTTCCCTTCAGAAATGGAGTTAAATCCCAGGCGCTGTGTCTTCCTACAAGCAAGACTTCGTTTCAGGTAAGGGCAGTTACTAACAGCTCAAACGAACTACATCGTTCATGAAGCTCACACGTTTCTCATCTTAACTGACAAGCATTGGATGTTAGAGGAACTGTGGTTTGTTTCAATTTCAGATGCAGAGTTGAACTAGATATGTCCCATATGTGTAGGAAACACTGTTATTTTGTAATGAGCACACTCAAGTTTCTTGCTGTAGTAGAGACGCTAGAAAGCAAGAGCGTGCTTCTTGCTCTAAAGTAGAGTGTGATCCATGGATGAGAACTATGCTGTGTGTTACCCTTCAGAAATGGAGTTAAATTCCATGCTCTGTGTCTTCCTACAAGCAAGACTTCGTTTCAGGTAAGGGCACATTCTTTTCAGATCAAACGAACTACATCTTTCACGAAGCTCACACGTTTCTCATCTTAACTGACAAGCATTGGATGTTAGAGGAACTGTGTATTGTTTCAGTTTCAGAAGCAGAGTTGAACTAAATATGATCCGTATGTGTAGGAAACACTCTTCTTTTGTTCTGAGCACACTCCAGTTTCATGATGTATTAGAGATTCTAGAAAGCAAAGGCGTTCTTCTTGCTCGAAAGCAGAGTGTGATCCATGGATGAGAACTTTGCTGTGTGTTTCACTTCAGAAATGGAGTTAAATCCCAGGTTCTGAGTCTTTTTACAAGCAAGACTTCGTTTCACGTAAGGGCAGTCACTTTTCAGCTCAAATGAACTACATCGTTCTCGAAGCTCACACGTTGCTCATCTTAACTGACAAGCATTGGATGTAAGAGGACCTGTGGTTTGTTTCTGTTTCAGAAGCAGATTTGAACTAGATATGGCCCGTATGTGTAGGAAACACTGTTATTTTGTACTGAGCACACTCAAGTTTCCTGCAGTGTTAGAGACTCTAGAAAGCAAGAGCGTGCCTCTTGCTCTAAAGCAGAGTGTTATCAATGGATGAGAACTCTGCTGTGTGTTTCACTTCAGAAATGGAATTGAAACCCAGGCTCTGAGTCTTTCTACAAGCAAGACTTGGTTTCAGGTAAGGGCAGTTACTTTACAGCTCAAACAAACTACATCGTTCACGAAGGTCACACGTTTCCCATCTGAACTGACAAGCATTGGATGTTAGAGGACCTGTGGTTTGTTTCAGTTGCAGAAGCAGAGTTGGACTAGATATTTTCCATATGTGTAGGAAACACCGTTCTTTTGTTCTCAGCACACTCACGCTTCCTGCTCTATTATAGACTCTAGAAAGCAAGAGCGTGCTTCTTGCTCTAAAGCAGAGTGTAAAGAATGGATGAGAACTCTGCTCTCTGTTTCACTTCAGAAATGGAGTTAAAGCCCAGGCTCTGAGTCTTCCTACAAGGAAGACTTCGTTTCAAGTAAGGGCAGTTACTTTACAGCTCAAACGAACTACATCGTTCACGAAGCTCACACGTTTCTCTTCTTAACTGACAAGCATTGGATGTTAGAGGACCTGTGATTTGTTTCAGTTTCAGAATCACAGTTGAACTAGATATGGTCTGTATGTGTAGGAAACACCGATCTTTTGTTCTCAGGACACTAAGATTTCCTGCTGTCTTAGAGAAAATAGAAAGCAAGAGCGTGCTTCTTGCTCTAAAGCAGATTGTGATCTATGGATGAGAACTCTGCTGTGTGTTTCCCTTCAGAAATGGAGTTAAATCCCAGGCGCTGAGTCTTCCTACAAGAAAACTTCGTTTCAGGTAAGGGAAGTTACTTTACATCTCAAACGAACTACATCGTTCACGAAGCTCACACGTTTCTCATCTTAACTGACAAGCATTGTATGTTAGAGGACCTGTGGTTTGTTTCAGTTTTAGAAGTAGAGTTGCACTAGGTATGTCCCTTATGTGTAGTAAACACTGTTCTTTTTTTTCTGAGCACACTCAAGTTTCTTGCTGTAGTAGAGACTCTAGAAAGCAAGAGCGTGCTTCTTGCTCTAAAGTAGAGTGTGATCCATGGATGAGAACTATGCTGTGTGTTACCCTTCAGAAATGGAGTTAAATTCCATGCTCTGTGTCTTCCTACAAGCAAAATTTCCTTTCAGGTAAGGGCAGTCACTTTTCAGCTCAAACGAACTACATCGTTCACGAAGCTCAACTTTTCACATCTTAACTGACAAGCATTGGATGTTAGAGGACCTGTGGTTTGTTTCAGTTTCAGAATCACAGTTGAACTAGATATGGTCCGTTTGTGTAGGAAACACCGTTCTTTTCTTCTGAGCACACTCACGTTTCCTGCTGTATTAGAGACTCTATAAAGCAAGAGCGTGCTTCTTGCTCTAAAGCAGAGTGTGATCCATGGAAGAGAACTATGCTGTGTTTTCCCTTCAGAAATGGAGTTAAATCCCAGGCGCTGTGTCTACTTGAAGCAAGACTTCGTTTCAGGTAAGGGCAGTCACTTTTCAGCTCAAAAGAACTACATCCTTCACGAAGCTAACAAGTTTCCCATCTTAACTGACAAGCATTGGATGTTAGAGGACCAGTGCTTTTTATCAGTTTCAGAAGCAGAGTTGGACTAGATATGGTCCGTGTGTGTAGGAAACACCCTTCTTTTGTTCTCAGGACACTCACATGTCCTGCTGTCTTAGAGAAAATAGAAAGCAAGAGCGTGCTTCTTGCTCTAAAGCAGAGTGTGATCTATGGATGAGAACTCTGCTGTGTATTTCACTTCAGAAATGGAGTTAAATCCCAGGCTCTGAGAATTCCTACAAGCAAGACTTCGTTTCAGGTAAGGGCAGTTACTTTACAGCTCAAATGAACTACATCGTTCACGAAGCTCACACATTTCTCATCTTAACTGACAAGCATTGGATGTTAGAGCACCTGTGGTTTGTTTCAGTTTCAGAAGCAGATTTGAACTAGATATGGTCCATATGTGTAGGAAACACCGTTCTTTTGTTCTGAGCACACTCAAGTTTCCTGCTGTCTTAGAGTCTCTAGAAAGCAAGAGCGTGCTTCTTGCTCTAAAGCAGAGTGTGATCTATATATGAGAACTCTGCTGTGTGTTTTACTTCAGATATGGAGTGAAATCCCAGGCTCTGAGTCTTCCTACAAGCAAGAATTCGTTTCAAGTAAGGGCAGTTACTTTACAGCTCAAACGAACTACATCGTTCACGAAGCTCACACGTTTCTCATCTTAACTGACAAGCATCGGATGTTAGAGACCTGTGCTTTGTATCAGTTTCAGAAGCAGAGTTGCATTAGATATGGTCTGTATGTGTAGGAAACACCGTTCTTTTGTTCTCAGGACACTCACATTTCCTGCTGTCCTAGAGATAATAGAAAGCAAGATTGTGCTTCTTCTTCTAAAGCAGAGTGTGATCAATGGATGAGAACTCTGCTGTGTGTTTCACTTCAGAAATGGAGTTAAATCCCAGATTCTGAGTCTTTTTACAAGCAAGACCTCGTTTCACGTAAGGGCAGTCACTTTTCAGCTCAAATGAACTACATCGTTCTCGAAGCTCACACGTTGCTCATCTTAACTGACAAGCATTGGATGTAAGAGGACCTGTGGTTTGTTTCTGTTTCAGAAGCAGAGTTGAACTAGATATGGCCCGTATGTGTAGGACACACTGTTATTTTGTACTGAGCACACTCAAGTTTCCTGCAGTGTTAGAGACTCTAGAAAGCAAGAGCGTGCCTCTTGCTCTATAGTAGAGTGTGATCCATGGATGAGAACTCTGCTGTGTGTTACCCTTCAGAAATGGAGTTAAATTCCATGCTCTGTGTCTTCCTACAAGCAAAAGTTCCTTTATGGTAAGGGCAGTCACTTTTCAGCTCAAATGAACTACATCGTTCACAAAGCTCACCTTTTCTCATCTTGAATGACAAGCATTGGATGTTAGAGGACCAGTGCTTTGTATCAGTTTCAGAAGCAGAGTTGGACTAGATATGGTCCGTGTGTGTAGGAAACACCCTTCTTTTGTTCTCAGGACACTCACATTTCCTGCTGTCTTAGAGAAAATAGAAAGCAAGAGCATGCTTCTTGCTCTAAAGCATAGTGTGATCTATGGATGAGAACTCTGCTGTGTGTGTCACATCAGAAATGGAGTTAAATCCCAGGCTCTGAGAATTCCTACAAGCAAGACTTCGTTTATGTTAAGGGCAATTACTTTACAGCTCAAATGAACTACATTTTTCAGGAAGCTCACACGTTTCGCTTCTTAACTGACAACCCTGGATCTTAGAGGACCTGTGGTTTGTTTCAGTTTCAGAATCACAGTTGAACTAGATATGGACCGTATGTGTAAGAAACACCGTTCTTTTCTTCTGAGCACACTCAAGTTTCCTGCTGTCTTAGAGTCTCTAGAAAGCAAGAGCGTGCTTCTTGCTCTAAAGCAGACTGTGATCTATGGATGAGAACTCTGCTGTGTGTTTCACTTCAGAAATGGAGTTAAATCCCAGGTTCTGAGTCTTTCTACAAGCAAGTCTTCGTTTCAGGTAAGGGCAGTCACTTTTCAGCTCAAACGAACTACATCGTTCACGAAGCTCACACGTTGCTCATCTTAACTGACAAGCATTGGATGTAAGAGGACCTGTGGTTTGTTTCTGTTTCAGAAGCAGATTTGAACTAGATATGGCCCGTATGTGTAGGAAACACGGTTATTTTGTACTGAGCACACTCAAGTTTCCTGCAGTGTTAGAGACTCTAGAAAGCAAGAGCGTGCCTCTTGCTCTAAAGCAGAGTGTTATCAATGGATGAGAACTCTGCTGTGTGTTTCACTTCAGAAATGGAATTGAATCCCAGGCTCTGAGTCTTTCTACAAGCAAGACTTGGTTTCAGGTAAGGGCAGTTACTTTTCAGCTCAAACAAACTACATCGTTCACGAAGGTCACACGTTTCCCATCTGAACTGACAAGCATTGGATGTTAGAGGACCTGTGGTTTGTTTCAGTTGCAGAAGCAGAGTTGGACTAGATATTTTCCATATGTGTAGGAAACACCGTTCTTTTGTTCTCAGCACACTCACGCTTCCTGCTCTATTATAGACTCTAGAAAGCAAGAGCGTGCTTCTTGCTCTAAAGCAGAGTGTAAAGAATGGATGAGAACTCTGCTCTCTGTTTCACTTCAGAAATGGAGTTAAATCCCAGGCGCTGAGTCTTCCTACAAGAAAACTTCGTTTCAGGTAAGGGAAGTTACTTTACATCTCAAACGAACTACATCGTTCACGAAGCTCACACGTTTCTCATCTTAACTGACAAGCATTGTATGTTAGAGGACCTGTGGTTTGTTTCAGTTTTAGAAGTAGAGTTGCACTAGGTATGTCCCTTATGTGTAGTAAACAGTGTTCTTTTTTTTCTGAGCACACTCAAGTTTCTTGCTGTAGTAGAGACTCTAGAAAGCAAGAGCGTGCTTCTTGCTCTAAAGTAGAGTGTGATCCATGGATGAGAACTCTGCTGTGTGTTACCCTTCAGAAATGGAGTTAAATTCCATGCTCTGTGTCTTCCTACAAGCAAAAGTTCCTTTATGGTAAGGGCAGTCACTTTTCAGCTCAAATGAACTACATCGTTCACAAAGCTCACCTTTTCTCATCTTGAATGACAAGCATTGGATGTTAGAGGACCAGTGCTTTGTATCAGTTTCAGAAGCAGAGTTGGACTAGATATGGTCCGTGTGTGTAGGAAACACCCTTCTTTTGTTCTCAGGACACTCACATTTCCTGCTGTCTTAGAGAAAATAGAAAGCAAGAGCATGCTTCTTGCTCTAAAGCATAGTGTGATCTATGGATGAGAACTCTGCTGTGTGTGTCACATCAGAAATGGAGTTAAATCCCAGGCTCTGAGAATTCCTACAAGCAAGACTTCGTTTATGTTAAGGGCAATTACTTTACAGCTCAAATGAACTACATTTTTCAGGAAGCTCACACGTTTCGCTTCTTAACTGACAACCCTGGATCTTAGAGGACCTGAGGTTTGTTTCAGTTTCAGAATCACAGTTGAACTAGATATGGACCGTATGTGTAAGAAACACCGTTCTTTTCTTCTGAGCACACTCAAGTTTCCTGCTGTCTTAGAGTCTCTAGAAAGCAAGAGCGTGCTTCTTGCTCTAAAGCAGACTGTGATCTATGGATGAGAACTCTGCTGTGTGTTTCACTTCAGAAATGGAGTTAAATCCCAGGTTCTGAGTCTTTCTACAAGCAAGTCTTCGTTTCAGATAAGGGCAGTCACTTTTCAGCTCAAACGAACTACATCGTTCACGAAGCTCACACGTTGCTCATCTTAACTGACAAGCATTGGATGTTAGAGGACCTGTGGTTTGTTTCTGTTTCAGAAGCAGATTTGAACTAGATATGGTCCATATGTGTAGGAAACACCGTTCTTTTGTTCTGAGCACACTCAAGTTTCCTGCTGTCTTAGAGTCTCTAGAAAGCAAGAGCGTGCTTCTTGCTCTAAAGCAGAGTGTGATCTATATAGGAGAACTCTGCTGTGTGTTTTACTTCAGATATGGAGTTAAATCCCAGGCTCTGAGTCTTCCTACAAGCAAGAATTCGTTTCAAGTAAGGGCAGTTACTTTACAGCTCAAACGAACTACATCGTTCACGAAGCTCACACGTTTCTCTTCTTAACTGACAAGCATTGGATGTTAGAGGACCTGTGATTTGTTTCAGTTTCAGAATCACAGTTGAACTAGATATGGTCTGTATGTGTAGGAAACACCGTTCTTTTGTTCTCAGGACACTAACATTTCCTGCTGTCTTAGAGAAAATAGAAAGCAAGAGCGTGCTTCTTGCTCTAAAGCAGATTGTGATCTATGGATGAGAACTCTGCTGTGTGTTTCCCTTCAGAAATGGAGTTAAATCCCAGGCGCTGAGTCTTCCTACAAGAAAACTTCGTTTCAGGTAAGGGAAGTTACTTTACATCTCAAACGAACTACATCGTTCACGAAGCTCACACGTTTCTCATCTTAACTGACAAGCATTGTATGTTAGAGGACCTGTGGTTTGTTTCAGTTTTAGAAGTAGAGTTGCACTAGGTATGTCCCTTATGTGTAGTAAACACTGTTCTTTTTTTTCTGAGCACACTCAAGTTTCTTGCTGTAGTAGAGACTCTAGAAAGCAAGAGCGTGCTTCTTGCTCTAAAGTAGAGTGTGATCCATGGATGAGAACTATGCTGTGTGTTACCCTTCAGAAATGGAGTTAAATTCCATGCTCTGTGTCTTCCTACAAGCAAAATTTCCTTTCAGGTAAGGGCAGTCACTTTTCAGCTCAAACGAACTACATCGTTCACGAAGCTCAACTTTTCTCATCTTAACTGACAAGCATTGGATGTTAGAGGACCTGTGGTTTGTTTCAGTTTCAGAATCACAGTTGAACTAGATATGGTCCGTTTGTGTAGGAAACACCGTTCTTTTCTTCTGAGCACACTCACGTTTCCTGCTGTATTAGAGACTCTATAAAGCAAGAGCGTGCTTCTTGCTCTAAAGCAGAGTGTGATCCATGGAAGAGAACTATGCTGTGTTTTCCCTTCAGAAATGGAGTTAAATCCCAGGCGCTGTGTCTACTTGAAGCAAGACTTCGTTTCAGGTAAGGGCAGTCACTTTTCAGCTCAAAAGAACTACATCCTTCACGAAGCTAACAAGTTTCCCATCTTAACTGACAAGCATTGGATGTTAGAGGACCAGTGCTTTTTATCAGTTTCAGAAGCAGAGTTGGACTAGATATGGTCCGTGTGTGTAGGAAACACCCTTCTTTTGTTCTCAGGACACTCACATGTCCTGCTGTCTTAGAGAAAATAGAAAGCAAGAGCGTGCTTCTTGCTCTAAAGCAGAGTGTGATCTATGGATGAGAACTCTGCTGTGTGTTTCACTTCAGAAATGGAGTTAAATCCCAGGTTCTGAGTCTTTCTACAAGCAAGTCTTCTTTTCAGATAAGGGCAGTCACTTTTCAGCTCAAACGAACTACATCGTTCACGAAGCTCACACGTTGCTCATCTTAACTGACAAGCATTGGATGTTAGAGGACCTGTGGTTTGTTTCTGTTTCAGAAGCAGATTTGAACTAGATATGGTCCATATGTGTAGGAAACACCGTTCTTTTGTTCTGAGCACACTCAAGTTTCCTGCTGTCTTAGAGTCTCTAGAAAGCAAGAGCGTGCTTCTTGCTCTAAAGCAGAGTGTGATCTATATAGGAGAACTCTGCTGTGTGTTTTACTTCAGATATGGAGTTAAATCCCAGGCTCTGAGTCTTCCTACAAGCAAGAATTCGTTTCAAGTAAGGGCAGTTACTTTACAGCTCAAACGAACTACATCGTTCACGAAGCTCACACGTTTCTCTTCTTAACTGACAAGCATTGGATGTTAGAGGACCTGTGATTTGTTTCAGTTTCAGAATCACAGTTGAACTAGATATGGTCTGTATGTGTAGGAAACACCGTTCTTTTGTTCTCAGGACACTAACATTTCCTGCTGTCTTAGAGAAAATAGAAAGCAAGAGCGTGCTTCTTGCTCTAAAGCAGATTGTGATCTATGGATGAGAACTCTGCTGTGTGTTTCCCTTCAGAAATGGAGTTAAATCCCAGGCGCTGAGTCTTCCTACAAGAAAACTTCGTTTCAGGTAAGGGAAGTTACTTTACATCTCAAACGAACTACATCGTTCACGAAGCTCACACGTTTCTCATCTTAACTGACAAGCATTGTATGTTAGAGGACCTGTGGTTTGTTTCAGTTTTAGAAGTAGAGTTGCACTAGGTATGTCCCTTATGTGTAGTAAACACTGTTCTTTTTTTTCTGAGCACACTCAAGTTTCTTGCTGTAGTAGAGACTCTAGAAAGCAAGAGCGTGCTTCTTGCTCTAAAGTAGAGTGTGATCCATGGATGAGAACTCTGCTGTGTGTTACCCTTCAGAAATGGAGTTAAATTCCATGCTCTGTGTCTTCCTACAAGCAAAATTTCCTTTCAGGTAAGGGCAGTCACTTTTCAGCTCAAACGAACTACATCGTTCACGAAGCTCAACTTTTCTCATCTTAACTGACAAGCATTGGATGTTAGAGGACCTGTGGTTTGTTTCAGTTTCAGAATCACAGTTGAACTAGATATGGTCCGTTTGTGTAGGAAACACCGTTCTTTTCTTCTGAGCACACTCACGTTTCCTGCTGTATTAGAGACTCTATAAAGCAAGAGCGTGCTTCTTGCTCTAAAGCAGAGTGTGATCCATGGAAGAGAACTATGCTGTGTTTTCCCTTCAGAAATGGAGTTAAATCCCAGGCGCTGTGTCTACTTGAAGCAAGACTTCGTTTCAGGTAAGGGCAGTCACTTTTCAGCTCAAAAGAACTACATCCTTCACGAAGCTAACAAGTTTCCCATCTTAACTGACAAGCATTGGATGTTAGAGGACCAGTGCTTTTTATCAGTTTCAGAAGCAGAGTTGGACTAGATATGGTCCGTGTGTGTAGGAAACACCCTTCTTTTGTTCTCAGGACACTCACATGTCCTGCTGTCTTAGAGAAAATAGAAAGCAAGAGCGTGCTTCTTGCTCTAAAGCAGAGTGTGATCTATGGATGAGAACTCTGCTGTGTGTTTCACTTCAGAAATGGAGTTAAATCCCAGGCTCTGAGAATTCCTACAAGCAAGACTTCGTTTCAGGTAAGGGCAGTTACTTTACAGCTCAAATGAACTACATTGTTCACGAAGCTCACACATTTCTCATCTTAACTGACAAGCATTGGATGTTAGAGCACCTGTGGTTTGTTTCAGTTTCAGAAGCAGATTTGAACTAGATATGGTCCATATGTGTAGGAAACACCGTTCTTTTGTTCTGAGCACACTCAAGTTTCCTGCTGTCTTAGAGTCTCTAGAAAGCAAGAGCGTGCTTCTTGCTCTAAAGCAGAGTGTGATCTATATATGAGAACTCTGCTGTGTGTTTTACTTCAGATATGGAGTTAAATCCCAGGCTCTGAGTCTTCCTACAAGCAAGAATTCGTTTCAAGTAAGGGCAGTTACTTTACAGCTCAAACGAACTACATCGTTCTCGAAGCTCACACGTTGCTCATCTTAACTGACAAGCATTGGATGTAAGAGGACCTGTGGTTTGTTTCTGTTTCAGAAGCAGAGTTGAACTAGATATGGCCCGTATGTGTAGGAAACACTGTTATTTTGTACTGAGCACACTCAAATTTCCTGCAGTGTTAGAGACTCTAGAAAGCAAGAGCGTGCCTCTTGCTCTATACTAGTGTGTGATCAATGGATGAGAACTCTGCTGTGTGTTACCCTTCAGAAATGGAGTTAAATTCCATGCTCTGTGTCTTCCTACAAGCAAAAGTTCCTTTATGGTAAGGGCAGTCACTTTTCAGCTCAAATGAACTACATCGTTCACAAAGCTCACCTTTTCTCATCTTGAATGACAAGCATTGGATGTTAGAGGACCAGTGCTTTGTATCAGTTTCAGAAGCAGAGTTGGACTAGATATGGACCGTGTGTGTAGGAAACACCCTTCTTTTGTTCTCAGGACACTCACATTTCCTGCTCTCTTAGAGAAAATAGAAAGCAAGAGCATGCTTCTTGCTCTAAAGCAGAGTGTGATCTATGGATGAGAACTCTGCTGTGTGTGTCACATCAGAAATGGAGTTAAATCCCAGGCTCTGAGAATTCCTACAAGCAAGACTTCGTTTATGTAAAGGGCAATTACTTTACACCTCAAATGAACTACATTTTTCAGGAAGCTCACACGTTTCGCTTCTTAACTGACAACCCTGGATCTTAGAGGACCTATGGTTTGTTTCAGTTTCAGAATCACAGTTGAACTAGATATGGACCGTATGTGTAAGAAACACCATTCTTTTCTTTTGAGCACACTCAAGTTTCCTGCTGTCTTAGAGTCTCTAGAAAGCAAGAGCGTGCTTCTTGCTCTAAAGCAGACTGTGATCTATGGATGAGAACTCTGCTGTGTGTTTCACTTCAGAAATGGAGTTAAATCCCAGATTCTGAGTCTTTCTACAAGCAAGTCTTCGTTTCAGTTAAGGGCAATCACTTTTCAGCTCAAACGAACTACATCGTTCACGAAGCTCACATGTTGCTCATCTTAACTGACAAGCATTGGATGTTAGAGGACCTGTGGTTTGTTTCGGTTTCAGAAGCAGAGTTGAACTAGATATGGCCCGTATGTGTAGGAAACACTGTTATTTTGTACTGAGCACACTCAAGTTTCCTGCGGTCTTAGAGACTCTAGAAAGGAAGAGCGTACCTCTTGCTCTAAAGCAGAGTGTTATCAATGGATGAGAACTCTGCTGTGTGTTTCACTTCAGAAATGGAGTTAAATCCC
This sequence comes from Onychomys leucogaster, assembly GCA_949786385.1. Lineage (NCBI taxonomy): Eukaryota > Metazoa > Chordata > Mammalia > Rodentia > Cricetidae > Onychomys > Onychomys leucogaster. The sequence goes on from CATKUP010000176.1 coordinate 494,218, forward strand.
AGGCTCTGAGAATTCCCACAAGCAAGACTTCGTTTCAGGTAAGGGCAGTTACTTTACAGCTCAAATGAACTACATCGTTCACGAAGCTCACACATTTCTCATCTTAACTGACAAGCATTGGATGTTAGAGCACCTGTGGTTTGTTTCAGTTTCAGAAGCAGATTTGAACTAGATATGGTCCATATGTGTAGGAAACACCGTTCTTTTGTTCTGAGCACACTCAAGTTCCTGCTGTCTTAGAGAAAATAGAAAGCAAGAGCGTGCTTCTTGCTCTAAAGCAGAGTGTGATCTATATATGAGAACTCTGCTGTGTGTTTTACTTCAGATATGGAGTGAAATCCCAGGCTCTGAGTCTTCCTACAAGCAAGAATTCGTTTCAAGTAAGGGCAGTTACTTTACAGCTCAAACGAACTACATCGTTCACGAAGCTCACACGTTTCTCATCTTAACTGACAAGCATCGGATGTTAGAGACCTGTGCTTTGTATCAGTTTCAGAAGGAGAGTTGCATTAGATATGGTCTGTATGTGTAGGAAACACCATTCTTTTGTTCTCAGGACACTCACATTTCCTGCTGTCCTAGACAATATAGAAAGCAAGATTGTGCTTCTTCCTCTAAAGCAGAGTGTGATCAATGGATGAGAACTCTGCTGTGTGTTTCACTTCAGAAAAGGAGTTAAATCCCAGGTTCTGAGTCTTTTTACAAGCAAGACTTCGTTTCAGGTAAGGGCAGTCACTTATCAGCTCAAATGAACTACATCGTTCTCGAAGATCACACATTGCTCATCTTAACTGACAAGCATTGGATGTTAGAGGACCTGTAGTTTGTTTCTGTTTCAGAAGCAGAGTTGAACTAGATTTGGCCCGTATGTGTAGGAAACACTGTTATTTTGTACTGAGCACACTCAAGTTTCCTGCAGTGTTAGAGACTCTAGAAAGCAAGAGCGTGCCTCTTGCTCTAAAGCAGAGTGTTATCAATGGATGAGAACTCTGCTGTGTGTTTCACTTCAGAAATGGAATTGAATCCCAGGCTCTGAGTCTTTCTAAAAGCTAGACTTGGTTTCAGGTAAGGGCAGTTACTTTACAGCTCAAACAAACTACATAGTTCACGAAGGTCACACGTTTCTCATCTGAACTGACAAGCATTGGATGTTAGAGGACCTGTGTTTTGTTTCAGTTGCAGAAGCAGAGTTGTACTAGATATTTTCCATATGTGTAGGAAACACCGTTCTTTTGTTCTCAGCACACTCACGCTTCCTGCTGTATTAGAGACTCTAGAAAGCAAGAGCGTGCTTCTTGCTCTAAAGCAGAGTGTAAAGAATGGATGAGAACTCTGCTCTCTGTTTCACTTCAGAAATGGAGTTAAAGCCCAGGCTCTGAGTCTTCCTACAAGGAAGACTTCGTTTCAAGTAAGGGCAGTTACTTTACAGCTCAAACGAACTACATCGTTCACGAAGCTCACACGTTTCTCTTCTTAACTGACAAGCATTGGATGTTAGAGGACCTGTGATTTGTTTCAGTTTCAGAATCACAGTTGAACTAGATATGGTCTGTATGTGTAGGAAACACCGTTCTTTTGTTCTCAGGACACTAACATTTCCTGCTGTCTTAGAGAAAATAGAAAGCAAGAGCGTGCTTCTTGCTCTAAAGCAGATTGTGATCTATGGATGAGAACTCTGCTGTGTGTTTCCCTTCAGAAATGGAGTTAAATCCCAGGCGCTGAGTCTTCCTACAAGAAAACTTCGTTTCAGGTAAGGGAAGTTACTTTACATCTCAAACGAACTACATCGTTCACGAAGCTCACACGTTTCTCATCTTAACTGACAAGCATTGTATGTTAGAGGACCTGTGGTTTGTTTCAGTTTTAGAAGTAGAGTTGCACTAGGTATGTCCCTTATGTGTAGTAAACACTGTTCTTTTTTTTCTGAGCACACTCAAGTTTCTTGCTGTAGTAGAGACTCTAGAAAGCAAGAGCGTGCTTCTTGCTCTAAAGTAGAGTGTGATCCATGGATGAGAACTATGCTGTGTGTTACCCTTCAGAAATGGAGTTAAATTCCATGCTCTGTGTCTTCCTACAAGCAAAATTTCCTTTCAGGTAAGGGCAGTCACTTTTCAGCTCAAACGAACTACATCGTTCACGAAGCTCAACTTTTCTCATCTTAACTGACAAGCATTGGATATTAGAGGACCTGTGGTTTGTTTCAGTTTCAGAATCACAATTGAACTAGATATGGTCCGTTTGTGTAGGAAACACCGTTCTTTTCTTCTGAGCACACTCACGTTTCCTGCTGTATTAGAGACTCTATAAAGCAAGAGCGTGCTTCTTGCTCTAAAGCAGAGTGTGATCCATGGAAGAGAACTATGCTGTGTTTTCCCTTCAGAAATGGAGTTAAATCCCAGGCGCTGTGTCTACTTGAAGCAAGACTTTGTTTCAGGTAAGGGCAGTCACTTTTCAGCTCAAAAGAACTACATCGTTAACGAAGCTAACAAGTTTCCCATCTTAACTGACAAGCATTGGATGTTAGAGGACCAGTGCTTTTTATCAGTTTCAGAAGCAGAGTTGGACTAGATATGGTCCGTGTGTGTAGGAAACACCCTTCTTTTGTTCTCAGGACACTCACATGTCCTGCTGTCTTAGAGAAAATAGAAAGCAAGAGCGTGCTTCTTGCTCTAAAGCAGAGTGTGATCTATGGATGAGAACTCTGCTGTGTGTTTCACTTCAGAAATGGAGTTAAATCCCAGGCTCTGAGAATTCCTACAAGCAAGACTTCGTTTCAGGTAAGGGCAGTTACTTTACAGCTCAAATGAACTACATCGTTCACGAAGCTCACACATTTCTCATCTTAACTGACAAGCATTGGATGTTAGAGGACCAGTGCTTTTTATCAGTTTCAGAAGCAGAGTTGGACTAGATATGGTCCGTGTGTGTAGGAAACACCCTTCTTTTGTTCTCAGGACACTCACATGTCCTGCTGTCTTAGAGAAAATAGAAAGCAAGAGCGTGCTTCTTGCTCTAAAGCAGAGTGTGATCTATGGATGAGAACTCTGCTGTGTGTTTCACTTCAGAAATGGAGTTAAATCCCAGGCTCTGAGAATTCCTACAAGCAAGACTTCGTTTCAGGTAAGGGCAGTTACTTTACAGCTCAAATGAACTACATCGTTCACGAAGCTCACACATTTCTCATCTTAACTGACAAGCATTGGATGTTAGAGCACCTGTGGTTTGTTTCACTTTCAGAAGCAGATTTGAACTAGATATGGTCCATATGTGTAGGAAACACCGTTCTTTTGTTCTGAGCACACTCAAGTTTCCTGCTGTCTTAGAGTCTCTAGAAAGCAAGAGCGTGCTTCTTGCTCTAAAGCAGAGTGTGATCTATATATGAGAACTCTGCTGTGTGTTTTACTTCAGATATGGAGTGAAATCCCAGGCTCTGAGTCTTCCTACAAGCAAGAATTCGTTTCAAGTAAGGGCAGTTACTTTACAGCTCAAACGAACTACATCGTTCACGAAGCTCACACGTTTCTCATCTTAACTGACAAGCATCGGATGTTAGAGACCTCTGCTTTGTATCAGTTTCAGAAGCAGAGTTGCATTAGATATGGTCTGTATGTGTAGGAAACACCGTTCTTTTGTTCTCAGGACACTCACATTTCCTGCTGTCCTAGAGATAATAGAAAGCAAGATTGTGCTTCTTCCTCTAAAGCAGAGTGTGATCAATGGATGAGAACTCTGCTGTGTGTTTCACTTCAGAAATGGAGTTAAATCCCAGATTCTGAGTCTTTTTACAAGCAAGACTTCGTTTCAGGTAAGGGCAGTCACTTATCAGCTCAAATGAACTACATCGTTCTCGAAGATCACACATTACTCATCTTAACTGACAAACATTGGATGTTAGAGGACCTGTAGTTTGTTTCTGTTTCAGAAGCAGAGATGAACTAGATTTGGCCCGTATGTGTAGGAAACACTGTTATTTTGTACTGAGCACACTCAAGTTTCCTGCAGTGTTAGAGACTCTAGAAAGCAAGAGCGTGCCTCTTGCTCTAAAGCAGAGTGTTATCAATGGATGAGAACTCTGCTGTGTGTTTCACTTCAGAAATGGAATTGAATCCCAGGCTCTGAGTCTTTCTACAAGCTAGACTTGGTTTCAGGTAAGGGCAGTTACTTTACAGCTCAAACAAACTACATAGTTCACGAAGGTCACACGTTTCTCATCTGAACTGACAAGCATTGGATGTTAGAGGACCTGTGGTTTGTTTCAGTTGCAGAAGCAGAGTTGGACTAGATATTTTCCATATGTGTAGGAAACACCGTTCTTTTGTTCTCAGCACACTCACGCTTCCTGCTGTATTAGAGACTCTAGAAAGCAAGAGCGTGCTTCTTGCTCTAAAGCAGAGTGTAAAGAATGGATGAGAACTCTGCTCTCTGTTTCACTTCAGAAATGGAGTTAAAGCCCAGGCTCTGAGTCTTCCTACAAGGAAGACTTCGTTTCAAGTAAGGGCAGTTACTTTACAGCTCAAACGAACTACATCGTTCACGAAGCTCACACGTTTCTCTTCTTAACTGACAAGCATTGGATGTTAGAGGACCTGTGATTTGTTTCAGTTTCAGAATCACAGTTGAACTAGATATGGTCTGTATGTGTAGGAAACACCGTTCTTTTGTTCTCAGAACACTAACATTTCCTGCTGTCTTAGAGACTCTAGAAAGCAAGAGCGTGCTTCTTGCTCTAAAGCAGAGTGTTATCAATGGATGAGAACTCTGCTGTGTGTTTCACTTCAGAAATGGAATTGAATCCCAGGCTCTGAGTCTTTCTACAAGCACGACTTGGTTTCAGGTAAGGGCAGTTACTTTACAGCTCAAACAAACTACATCGTTCACGAAGGTCACACGTTTCTCATCTGAACTGACAAGCATTGGATGTTAGAGGACCTGTGGTTTGTTTCAGTTGCAGAAGCAGTGTTGGACTAGATATTTTCCATATGTGTAGGAAACACCGTTCTTTTGTTCTCAGCACACTCACGCTTCCTGCTGTATTAGAGACTCTAGAAAGCAAGAGCGTGCTTCTTGCTCTAAAGCAGTGTGTAAAGAATGGATGAGAACTCTGCTCTCTGTTTCACCTCAGAAATGGAGTTAAAGCCCAGGCTCTGAGTCTTCCTACAAGGAAGACTTCGTTTCAAGTAAGGGCAGTTACTTTACAGCTCAAACGAACTACATCGTTCACGAAGCTCACACATTTCTCATCTTAACTGACAAGCATTGGATGTTAGAGCACCTGTGGTTTGTTTCAGTTTCAGAAGCAGATTTGAACTAGATATGGTCCATATGTGTAGGAAACACCGTTCTTTTGTTCTGAGCACACTCAAGTTTCCTGCTGTCTTAGAGTCTCTAGAAAGCAAGAGCGTGCTTCTTGCTCTAAAGCAGAGTGTGATCTATATATGAGAACTCTGCTGTGTGTTTTACTTCAGATATGGAGTGAAATCCCAGGCTCTGAGTCTTCCTACAAGCAAGAATTCGTTTCAAGTAAGGGCAGTTACTTTACAGCTCAAACGAACTACATCGTTCACGAAGCTCACACGTTTCTCATCTTAACTGACAAGCATCGGATGTTAGAGACCTGTGCTTTGTATCAGTTTCAGAAGCAGAGTTGCATTAGATATGGTCTGTATGTGTAGGAAACACCGTTCTTTTGTTCTCAGGACACTCACATTTCCTGCTGTCCTAGAGATAATAGAAAGCAAGATTGTGCTTCTTCCTCTAAAGCAGAGTGTGATCAATGGATGAGAACTCTACTGTTTGTTACCCTTCAGAAATGGAGTTAAATTCCATGCTCTGTGTCTTCCTACAAGCAAAAGTTCCTTTATGGTAAGGGCAGTCACTTTTCAGCACAAATGAACTACATCGTTCACAAAGCTCACCTTTTCTCATCTTGAATGACAAGCATTGGATATTAGAGGACCAGTGCTTTGTATCAGTTTCAGAAGCAGAGTTGGACTAGATATGGTCCGTGTGTGTAGGAAACACCCTTCTTTTGTTCTCAGGACACTCACATTTCCTGCTGTCTTAGAGAAAATAGAAAGCAAGAGCATGCTTCTTGCTCTAAAGCAGAGTGTGATCTATGGATGAGAACTCTGCTGTGTGTGTCACATCAGAAATGGAGTTAAATCCCAGGCTCTGAGAATTCCTACAAGCAAGACTTCGTTTATGTTAAGGGCAATTACTTTACAGCTCAAATGAACTACATTTTTCAGGAAGCTCACACGTTTCGCTTCTTAACTGACAACCCTGGATCTTAGAGGACCTGTGGTTTGTTTCAGTTTCAGAATCACAGTTGAACTAGATATGGCCCGTATGTGTAGGAAACACTGTTATTTTGTACTGAGCACACTCAAGTTTCCTGCTGTCTTAGAGTCTCTAGAAAGCAAGAGCGTGCTTCTTGCTCTAAAACAGACTGTGATCTATGGATGAGAACTCTGCTGTGTGTTTCACTTCAGAAATGGAGTTAAATCCCAGGTTCTGAGTCTTTCTACAAGCAAGTCTTCGTTTCAGGTAAGGCCAGTCACTTTTCAGCTCAAACGAACTACATCGTTCACGAAGCTCACACGTTGCTCATCTTAACTGACAAGCATTGGATGTTAGAGGACCTGTGGTTTGTTTCTGTTTCAGAAGCAGAGTTGAACTAGATATGGCCCGTATGTGTAGGAAACACTGTTATTTTGTACTGAGCACACTCAAGTTTCCTGCGGTCTTAGAGACTCTAGAAAGCAAGAGCGTGCCTCTTGCTCTAAAGCAGAGTGTTATCAATGGATGAGAACTCTGCTGTGTGTTTCACTTCAGAAATGGAGTTAAATCCCAGGCTCTGAGAATTCCCACAAGCAAGACTTCGTTTCAGGTAAGGGCAGTTACTTTACAGCTCAAATGAACTACATCGTTCACGAAGCTCACACATTTCTCATCTTAACTGACAAGCATTGGATGTTAGAGCACCTGTGGTTTGTTTCAGTTTCAGAAGCAGATTTGAACTAGATATGGTCCATATGTGTAGGAAACACCGTTCTTTTGTTCTGAGCACACTCAAGTTTCCTGCTGTCTTAGAGAAAATAGAAAGCAAGAGCGTGCTTCTTGCTCTAAAGCAGAGTGTGATCTATATATGAGAACTCTGCTGTGTGTTTTACTTCAGATATGGAGTGAAATCCCAGGCTCTGAGTCTTCCTACAAGCAAGAATTCGTTTCAAGTAAGGGCAGTTACTTTACAGCTCAAATGAACTACATCGTTCACGAAGCTCACACGTTTCTCATCTTAACTGACAAGCATCGGATGTTAGAGACCTGTGCTTTGTATCAGTTTCAGAAGCAGAGTTGCATTAGATATGGTCTGTATGTGTAGGAAACACCATTCTTTTGTTCTCAGGACACTCACATTTCCTGCTGTCCTAGACATAATAGAAAGCAAGATTGTGCTTCTTCCTCTAAAGCAGAGTGTGATCAATGGATGAGAACTCTGCTGTGTGTTTCACTTCAGAAATGGAGTTAAATCCCAGGTTCTGAGTCTTTTTACAAGCAAGACTTCGTTTCAGGTAAGGGCAGTCACTTATCAGCTCAAATGAACTACATCGTTCTCGAAGATCACACATTGCTCATCTTAACTGACAAGCATTGGATGTTAGAGGACCTGTAGTTTGTTTCTGTTTCAGAAGCAGAGTTGAACTAGATTTGGCCCGTATGTGTAGGAAACACTGTTATTTTGTACTGAGCACACTCAAGTTTCCTGCAGTGTTAGAGACTCTAGAAAGCAAGAGCGTGCCTCTTGCTCTAAAGCAGAGTGTTATCAATGGATGAGAACTCTGCTGTGTGTTTCACTTCAGAAATGGAATTGAATCCCAGGCTCTGAGTCTTTCTACAAGCTAGACTTGGTTTCAGGTAAGGGCAGTTACTTTACAGCTCAAACAAACTACATAGTTCACGAAGGTCACACGTTTCTCATCTGAACTGACAAGCATTGGATGTTAGAGGACCTGTGGTTTGTTTCAGTTGCAGAAGCAGAGTTGGACTAGATATTTTCCTTTGTGTAGGAAACACCGTTCTTTTGTTCTCAGCACACTCACGCTTCCTGCTGTATTAGAGACTCTAGAAAGCAAGAGCATGCTTCTTGCTCTAAAGCAGAGTGTAAAGAATGGATGAGAACTCTGCTCTCTGTTTCACTTCAGAAATGGAGTTAAAGCCCAGGCTCTGAGTCTTCCTACAAGGAAGACTTCGTTTCAAGTAAGGGCAGTTACTTTACAGCTCAAACGAACTACATCGTTCACGAAGCTCACACGTTTCTCGTCTTAACTGACAAGCATTGGATGTTAGAGGACCTGTGATTTGTTTCAGTTTCAGAAACACAGTTGAACTAGATATGCTCTGTATGTGTAGGAAACACCGTTCTTTTGTTCTCAGAACACTAACATTTCCTGCTGTCTTAGAGACTCTAGAAAGCAAGAGCGTGCTTCTTGCTCTAAAGCAGAGTGTTATCAATGGATGAGAACTCTGCTGTGTGTTTCACTTCAGAAATGGAATTGAATCCCAGGCTCTGAGTCTTTCTACAAGCACGACTTGGTTTCAGGTAAGGGCAGTTACTTTACAGCTCAAACAAACTACATCGTTCACGAAGCTCACACGTTTCTCTTCTTAACTGACAAGCATTGGATGTTAGAGGACCTGTGATTTGTTTCAGTTTCAGAATCACAGTTGAACTAGATATGGTCTGTATGTGTAGGAAACACCGTTCTTTTGTTCTCAGGACACTAACATTTCCTGCTGTCTTAGAGAAAATAGAAAGCAAGAGTGTGCTTCTTGCTCTAAAGCAGATTGTGATCTATGGATGAGAACTCTGCTGTGTGTTTCCCTTCAGAAATGGAGTTAAATCCCAGGCGCTGAGTCTTCCTACAAGAAAACTTCGTTTCAGGTAAGGGAAGTTACTTTACATCTCAAACGAACTACATCGTTCACGAAGCTCACACGTTTCTCATCTTAACTGACAAGCATTGTATGTTAGAGGACCTGTGGTTTGTTTCAGTTTTAGAAGTAGAGTTGCACTAGGTATGTCCCTTATGTGTAGTAAACACTGTTCTTTTTTTTCTGAGCACACTCAAGTTTCTTGCTGTAGTAGAGACTCTAGAAAGCAAGAGCGTGCTTCTTGCTCTAAAGTAGAGTGTGATCCATGGATGAGAACTATGCTGTGTGTTACCCTTCAGAAATGGAGTTAAATTCCATGCTCTGTGTCTTCCTACAAGCAAAATTTCCTTTCAGGTAAGGGCAGTCACTTTTCAGCTCAAACGAACTACATCGTTCACGAAGCTCAACTTTTCTCATCTTAACTGACAAGCATTGGATGTTAGAGGACCTGTGGTTTGTTTCAGTTTCAGAATCACAGTTGAACTAGATATGGTCCGTTTGTGTAGGAAACACCGTTCTTTTCTTCTGAGCACACTCACGTTTCCTGCTGTATTAGAGACTCTATAAAGCAAGAGCGTGCTTCTTGCTCTAAAGCAGAGTGTGATCCATGGAAGAGAACTATGCTGTGTTTTCCCTTCAGAAATGGAGTTAAATCCCAGGCGCTGTGTCTACTTGAAGCAAGACTTCGTTTCAGGTAAGGGCAGTCACTTTTCAGCTCAAAAGAACTACATCGTTCACGAAGCTAACAAGTTTCCCATCTTAACTGACAAGCATTGGATGTTAGAGGACCAGTGCTTTTTATCAGTTTCAGAAGCAGAGTTGGACTAGATATGGTCCGTGTGTGTAGGAAACACCCTTCTTTTGTTCTCAGGACACTCACATGTCCTGCTGTCTTAGAGAAAATAGAAAGAAAGAGCGTGCTTCTTGCTCTAAATCAGAATGTGATCTATGGATGAGAACTCTGCTGTGTGTTTCAGTTCAGAAATGGAGTTAAATCCCAGGCTCTGAGAATTCCTACAAGCAAGACTTCGTTTCATGTAAGGGCAGTTACTTTACAGCTCAAATGAACTACATCGTTCACGAAGCTCACACATTTCTCATCTTAACTGACAAGCATTGGATGTTAGAGGACCTGTGGTTTGTTTCAGTTTCAGAAGCAGATTTGAACTAGATATGGTCCATATGTGTAGGAAACACCGCTCTTTGGTTCTGAGCACACTCAAGTTTCCTGCTGTCTTAGAGTCTCTAGAAAGCAAGAGCGTGCTTCTTGCTCTAAAGCAGAGTGTGATCTATATATGAGAACTCTGCTGTGTGTTTTACTTCAGATATGGAGTGAAATCCCAGGCTCTGAGTCTTCCTACAAGCAAGAATTCGTTTCAAGCAAGGGCAGTTACTTACAGCTCAAACGAACTACATCGTTCACGAAGCTCACACGTTTCTCATCTTAACTGACAAGCATCGGATGTTAGAGACCTGTGCTTTGTATCAGTTTCAGAAGCAGAGTTGCATTAGATATGGTCTGTATGTGTAGGAAACACCGTTCTTTTGTTCTCAGGACACTCACATTTCCTGCTGTCCTAGAGATAATAGAAAGCAAGATTGTGCTTCTTCCTCTAAAGCAGAGTGTGATCAATGGATGAGAACTCTACTGTGTGTTACCCTTCAGAAATGGAGTTAAATTCCATGCTCTGTGTCTTCCTACAAGCAAAAGTTCCTTTATGGTAAGAGCAGTCACTTTTCAGCACAAATGAACTACATCGTTCACAAAGCTCACCTTTTCTCATCTTGAATGACAAGCATTGGATATTAGAGGACCAGTGCTTTGTATCAGTTTCAGAAGCAGAGTTGGACTAGATATGGTCCGTGTGTGTAGGAAACACCCTTCTTTTGTTCTCAGGACACTCACATTTCCTGCTGTCTTAGAGAAAATAGAAAGCAAGAGCATGCTTCTTGCTCTAAAGCAGAGTGTGATCTATGGATGAGAACTCTGCTGTGTGTGTCACATCAGAAATGGAGTTAAATCCCAGGCTCTGAGAATTCCTACAAGCAAGACTTCGTTTATGTTAAGGGCAATTACTTTACAGCTCAAATGAACTACATTTTTCAGGAAGCTCACACGTTTCGCTTCTTAACTGACAACCCTGGATCTTAGAGGACCTGTGGTTTGTTTCAGTTTCAGAATCACAGTTGAACTAGATATGGCCCGTATGTGTAGGAAACACTGTTATTTTGTACTGAGCACACTCAAGTTTCCTGCTGTCTTAGAGTCTCTAGAAAGCAAGAGCGTGCTTCTTGCTCTAAAGCAGACTGTGATCTATGGATGAGAACTCTGCTGTGTGTTTCACTTCAGAAATGGAGTTAAATCCCAGATTCTGAGTCTTTCTACAAGCAAGTCTTCGTTTCAGGTAAGGGCAGTCACTTTTCAGCTCAAACGAACTACATCGTTCACGAAGCTCACATGTTGCTCATCTTAACTGACAAGCATTGGATGTTAGAGGACCTGTGGTTTGTTTCGGTTTCAGAAGCAGAGTTGAACTAGATATGGCCCGTATGAGTAGGAAACACTGTTATTTTGTACTGAGCACACTCAAGTTTCCTGCGGTCTTAGAGACTCTAGAAAGCAAGAGCGTGCCTCTTGCTCTAAAGCAGAGTGTTATCAATGGATGAGAACTCTGCTGTGTGTTTCACTTCAGAAATGGAGTTAAATCCCAGGCTCTGAGAATTCCCACAAGCAAGACTTCGTTTCAGGTAAGGGCAGTTACTTTACAGCTCAAATGAACTACATCGTTTACGAAGCTCACACATTTCTCATCTTAACTGACAAGCATTGGATGTTAGAGCACCTGTGGTTTGTTTCAGTTTCAGAAGCAGATTTGAACTAGATATGGTCCATATGTGTAGGAAACACCGTTCTTTTGTTCTGAGCACACTCAAGTTTCCTGCTGTCTTAGAGAAAATAGAAAGCAAGAGCATGCTTCTTGCTCTAAAGCAGAGTGTGATCTATATATGAGAACTCTGCTGTGTGTTTTACTTCAGATATGGAGTGAAATCCCAGGCTCTGAGTCTTCCTACAAGCAAGAATTCGTTTCAAGTAAGGGCAGTTACTTTACAGCTCAAACGAACTACATCGTTCACGAAGCTCACACGTTTCTCGTCTTAACTGACAAGCATTGGATGTTAGAGGACCTGTGATTTGTTTCAGTTTCAGAAACACAGTTGAACTAGATATGCTCTGTATGTGTAGGAAACACCGTTCTTTTGTTCTCAGAACACTAACATTTCCTGCTGTCTTAGAGACTCTAGAAAGCAAGAGCGTGCTTCTTGCTCTAAAGCAGAGTGTTATCAATGGATGAGAACTCTGCTGTGTGTTTCACTTCAGAAATGGAATTGAATCCCAGGCTCTGAGTCTTTCTACAAGCACGACTTGGTTTCAGGTAAGGGCAGTTACTTTACAGCTCAAACAAACTACATCGTTCACGAAGCTCACACGTTTCTCTTCTTAACTGACAAGCATTGGATGTTAGAGGACCTGTGATTTGTTTCAGTTTCAGAATCACAGTTGAACTAGATATGGTCTGTATGTGTAGGAAACACCGTTCTTTTGTTCTCAGGACACTAACATTTCCTGCTGTCTTAGAGAAAATAGAAAGCAAGAGTGTGCTTCTTGCTCTAAAGCAGATTGTGATCTATGGATGAGAACTCTGCTGTGTGTTTCCCTTCAGAAATGGAGTTAAATCCCAGGCGCTGAGTCTTCCTACAAGAAAACTTCGTTTCAGGTAAGGGAAGTTACTTTACATCTCAAACGAACTACATCGTTCACGAAGCTCACACGTTTCTCATCTTAACTGACAAGCATTGTATGTTAGAGGACCTGTGGTTTGTTTCAGTTTTAGAAGTAGAGTTGCACTAGGTATGTCCCTTATGTGTAGTAAACACTGTTCTTTTTTTTCTGAGCACACTCAAGTTTCTTGCTGTAGTAGAGACTCTAGAAAGCAAGAGCGTGCTTCTTGCTCTAAAGTAGAGTGTGATCCATGGATGAGAACTATGCTGTGTGTTACCCTTCAGAAATGGAGTTAAATTCCATGCTCTGTGTCTTCCTACAAGCAAAATTTCCTTTCAGGTAAGGGCAGTCACTTTTCAGCTCAAACGAACTACATCGTTCACGAAGCTCAACTTTTCTCATCTTAACTGACAAGCATTGGATGTTAGAGGACCTGTGGTTTGTTTCAGTTTCAGAATCACAGTTGAACTAGATATGGTCCGTTTGTGTAGGAAACACCGTTCTTTTCTTCTGAGCACACTCACGTTTCCTGCTGTATTAGAGACTCTATAAAGCAAGAGCGTGCTTCTTGCTCTAAAGCAGAGTGTGATCCATGGAAGAGAACTATGCTGTGTTTTCCCTTCAGAAATGGAGTTAAATCCCAGGCGCTGTGTCTACTTGAAGCAAGACTTCGTTTCAGGTAAGGGCAGTCACTTTTCAGCTCAAAAGAACTACATCGTTCACGAAGCTAACAAGTTTCCCATCTTAACTGACAAGCATTGGATGTTAGAGGACCAGTGCTTTTTATCAGTTTCAGAAGCAGAGTTGGACTAGATATGGTCCGTGTGTGTAGGAAACACCCTTCTTTTGTTCTCAGGACACTCACATGTCCTGCTGTCTTAGAGAAAATAGAAAGAAAGAGCGTGCTTCTTGCTCTAAATCAGAATGTGATCTATGGATGAGAACTCTGCTGTGTGTTTCAGTTCAGAAATGGAGTTAAATCCCAGGCTCTGAGAATTCCTACAAGCAAGACTTCGTTTCATGTAAGGGCAGTTACTTTACAGCTCAAATGAACTACATCGTTCACGAAGCTCACACATTTCTCATCTTAACTGACAAGCATTGGATGTTAGAGGACCTGTGGTTTGTTTCAGTTTCAGAAGCAGATTTGAACTAGATATGGTCCATATGTGTAGGAAACACCGCTCTTTGGTTCTGAGCACACTCAAGTTTCCTGCTGTCTTAGAGTCTCTAGAAAGCAAGAGCGTGCTTCTTGCTCTAAAGCAGAGTGTGATCTATATATGAGAACTCTGCTGTGTGTTTTACTTCAGATATGGAGTGAAATCCCAGGCTCTGAGTCTTCCTACAAGCAAGAATTCGTTTCAAGCAAGGGCAGTTACTTACAGCTCAAACGAACTACATCGTTCACGAAGCTCACACGTTTCTCATCTTAACTGACAAGCATCGGATGTTAGAGACCTGTGCTTTGTATCAGTTTCAGAAGCAGAGTTGCATTAGATATGGTCTGTATGTGTAGGAAACACCGTTCTTTTGTTCTCAGGACACTCACATTTCCTGCTGTCCTAGAGATAATAGAAAGCAAGATTGTGCTTCTTCCTCTAAAGCAGAGTGTGATCAATGGATGAGAACTCTACTGTGTGTTACCCTTCAGAAATGGAGTTAAATTCCATGCTCTGTGTCTTCCTACAAGCAAAAGTTCCTTTATGGTAAGAGCAGTCACTTTTCAGCACAAATGAACTACATCGTTCACAAAGCTCACCTTTTCTCATCTTGAATGACAAGCATTGGATATTAGAGGACCAGTGCTTTGTATCAGTTTCAGAAGCAGAGTTGGACTAGATATGGTCCGTGTGTGTAGGAAACACCCTTCTTTTGTTCTCAGGACACTCACATTTCCTGCTGTCTTAGAGAAAATAGAAAGCAAGAGCATGCTTCTTGCTCTAAAGCAGAGTGTGATCTATGGATGAGAACTCTGCTGTGTGTGTCACATCAGAAATGGAGTTAAATCCCAGGCTCTGAGAATTCCTACAAGCAAGACTTCGTTTATGTTAAGGGCAATTACTTTACAGCTCAAATGAACTACATTTTTCAGGAAGCTCACACGTTTCGCTTCTTAACTGACAACCCTGGATCTTAGAGGACCTGTGGTTTGTTTCAGTTTCAGAATCACAGTTGAACTAGATATGGCCCGTATGTGTAGGAAACACTGTTATTTTGTACTGAGCACACTCAAGTTTCCTGCTGTCTTAGAGTCTCTAGAAAGCAAGAGCGTGCTTCTTGCTCTAAAGCAGACTGTGATCTATGGATGAGAACTCTGCTGTGTGTTTCACTTCAGAAATGGAGTTAAATCCCAGATTCTGAGTCTTTCTACAAGCAAGTCTTCGTTTCAGGTAAGGGCAGTCACTTTTCAGCTCAAACGAACTACATCGTTCACGAAGCTCACATGTTGCTCATCTTAACTGACAAGCATTGGATGTTAGAGGACCTGTGGTTTGTTTCGGTTTCAGAAGCAGAGTTGAACTAGATATGGCCCGTATGAGTAGGAAACACTGTTATTTTGTACTGAGCACACTCAAGTTTCCTGCGGTCTTAGAGACTCTAGAAAGCAAGAGCGTGCCTCTTGCTCTAAAGCAGAGTGTTATCAATGGATGAGAACTCTGCTGTGTGTTTCACTTCAGAAATGGAGTTAAATCCCAGGCTCTGAGAATTCCCACAAGCAAGACTTCGTTTCAGGTAAGGGCAGTTACTTTACAGCTCAAATGAACTACATCGTTTACGAAGCTCACACATTTCTCATCTTAACTGACAAGCATTGGATGTTAGAGCACCTGTGGTTTGTTTCAGTTTCAGAAGCAGATTTGAACTAGATATGGTCCATATGTGTAGGAAACACCGTTCTTTTGTTCTGAGCACACTCAAGTTTCCTGCTGTCTTAGAGAAAATAGAAAGCAAGAGCATGCTTCTTGCTCTAAAGCAGAGTGTGATCTATATATGAGAACTCTGCTGTGTGTTTTACTTCAGATATGGAGTGAAATCCCAGGCTCTGAGTCTTCCTACAAGCAAGAATTCGTTTCAAGTAAGGGCAGTTACTTTACAGCTCAAACGAACTACATCGTTCACGAAGCTCACACGTTTCTCATCTTAACTGACAAGCATCGGATGTTAGAGACCTGTGCTTTGTATCAGTTTCAGAAGGAGAGTTGCATTAGATATGGTCTGTATGTGTAGGAAACACCATTCTTTTGTTCTCAGGACACTCACATTTCCTGCTGTCCTAGACAATATAGAAAGCAAGATTGTGCTTCTTCCTCTAAAGCAGAGTGTGATCAATGGATGAGAACTCTGCTGTGTGTTTCACTTCAGAAATGGAGTTAAATCCCAGGTTCTGAGTCTTTTTACAAGCAAGACTTCGTTTCAGGTAAGGGCAGTCACTTATCAGCTCAAATGAACTACATCGTTCTCGAAGATCACACATTGCTTATCTTAACTGACAAGCATTGGATGTTAGAGGACCTGTAGTTTGTTTCTGTTTCAGAAGCAGAGTTGAACTAGATTTGGCCCGTATGTGTAGGAAACACTGTTATTTTGTACTAAGCACACTCAAGTTTCCTGCAGTGTTAGAGACTCTAGAAAGCAAGAGCGTGCCTCTTGCTCTAAAGCAGAGTGTTATCAATGGATGAGAACTCTGCTGTGTGTTTCACTTCAGAAATGGAATTGAATCCCAGGCTCTGAGTCTTTCTACAAGCACGACTTGGTTTCAGGTAAGGGCAGTTACTTTACAGCTCAAACATACTACATAGTTCACGAAGGTCACACGTTTCTCATCTGAACTGACAAGCATTGGATGTTAGAGGACCTGTGGTTTGTTTCAGTTGCAGAAGCAGAGTTGGACTAGATATTTTCCATATGTGTAGGAAACACCGTTCTTTTGTTCTCAGCACACTCACGCTTCCTGCTGTATTAGAGACTCCAGAAAGCAAGAGCGTGCTTCTTGCTCTAAAGCAGAGTGTAAAGAATGGATGAGAACTCTGCTCTCTGTTTCACTTCAGAAATGGAGTTAAAGCCCAGTCTCTGAGTCTTCCTACAAGGAAGACTTCGTTTCAAGTAAGGGCAGTTACTTTACAGCTCAAACGAACTACATCGTTCACGAAGCTCACACGTTTCTCTTCTTAACTGACAAGCATTGGATGTTAGAGGACCTGTGATTTGTTTCAGTTTCAGAATCACAGTTGAACTAGATATGGTCTGTATGTGTAGGAAACACCGTTCTTTTGTTCTCAGGCCACTCACATGTCATGCTGTCTTAGAGAAAATAGAAAGCAAGAGCGTGCTTCTTGCTCTAAAGCAGATTGTGATCTATGGATGAGAACTCTGCTGTGTGTTTCCCTTCAGAAATGGAGTTAAATCCCAGGCGCTGAGTCTTCCTACAAGAAAACTTCGTTTCAGGCAAGGGAAGTTACTTTACATCTCAAACGAACTACATCGTTCACGAAGCTCACACGTTTCTCATCTTAACTGACAAGCATTGTATGTTAGAGGACCTGTGGTTTGTTTCAGTTTTAGAAGTAGAGTTGCACTAGGTATGTCCCTTATGTGTAGTAAACACTGTTCTTTTTTTTCTGAGCACACTCAAGTTTCTTGCTGTAGTAGAGACTCTAGAAAGCAAGAGCGTGCTTCTTGCTCTAAAGTAGAGTGTGATCCATGGATGAGAACTATGCTGTGTGTTACCCTTCAGAAATGGAGTTAAAATCCATGCTCTGTGTCTTCCTACAAGCAAAATTTCCTTTCAGGTAAGGGCAGTCACTTTTCAGCTCAAACGAACTACATCGTTCACGAAGCTCAACTTTTCTCATCTTAACTGACAAGCATTGGATGTTAGAGGACATGTGGTTTGTTTCAGTTTCAGAATCACAGTTGAACTAGATATGGTCCGTTTGTGTAGGAAACACCGTTCTTTTCTTCTGAGCACACTCACGTTTCCTGCTGTATTAGAGACTCTATAAAGCAAGAGCGTGCTTCTTGCTCTAAAGCAGAGTGTGATCCATGGAAGAGAACTATGCTGTGTTTTCCCTTCAGAAATGGAGTTAAATCCCAGGCGCTGTGTCTACTTGAAGCAAGACTTCGTTTCAGGTAAGGGCAGTCACTTTTCAGCTCAAAAGAACTACATCGTTCACGAAGCTAACAAGTTTCCCATCTTAACTGACAAGCATTGGATGTTAGAGGACCAGTGCTTTTTATCAGTTTCAGAAGCAGATTTGAACTAGATATGGTCCATATGTGTAGGAAACACCGTTCTTTTGTTCTGAGCACACTCAAGTTTCCTGCTGTCTTAGAGTCTCTAGAAAGCAAGAGCGTGCTTCTTGCTCTAAAGCAGAGTGTGATCTATATATGAGAACTCTGCTGTGTGTTTTACTTCAGATATGGAGTGAAATCCCAGGCTCTGAGTCTTCCTACAAGCAAGAATTCGTTTCAAGTAAGGGCAGTTACTTTACAGCTCAAACGAACTACATCGTTCACGAAGCTCACACGTTTCTCATCTTAACTGACAAGCATCGGATGTTAGAGACCTGTGCTTTGTATCAGTTTCAGAAGCAGAGTTGCATTAGATATGGTCTGTATGTGTAGGAAACACCGTTCTTTTGTTCTCAGGACACTCACATGTCCTGCTGTCCTAGAGATAATAGAAAGCAAGATTGTGCTTCTTCCTCTAAAGCAGAGTGTGATCAATGGATGAGAACTCTGCTGTGTGTTTCACTTCAGAAATGGAGTTAAATCCCAGGTTCTGAGTCTTTTTGCAAGCATGACCTCGTTTCACGTAAGGGCAGTCACTTTTCAGCTCAAATGAACTACATCGTTCTCGAAGCTCACACGTTGCTCATCTTAACTGACAAGCATTGGATGTAAGAGGACCTGTGGTTTATTTCTGTTTCAGAAGCAGAGTTGAACTAGATATGGCCCGTATGTGTAGGACACACTGTTATTTTGTACTGAGCACACTCAAGTTTCCTGCAGTGTTAGAGACTCTAGAAAGCAAGAGCGTGCCTCTTGCTCTATAGTAGAGTGTGATCAATGGATGAGAACTCTGCTGTGTGTTACCCTTCAGAAATGGATTTAAATTCCATGCTCTGTGTCTTCCTACAAGCAAAAGTTCCTTTATGGTAAGGGCAGTCACTTTTCAGCTCAAATGAACTACATCATTCACAAAGCTCACCTTTTGTCATCTTGAATGACAAGCACTGGATGTTAGAGGACCAGTGCTTTGTATCAGTTTCAGAAGCAGAGTTGGACTAGATATGGTCCGTGTGTGTAGGAAACACCCTTCTTTTGTTCTCAGGACACTCACATTTCCTGCTGTCTTAGAGAAAATAGAAAGCAAGAGCATGCTTCTTGCTCTAAAGCAGAGTGTGATCTATGGATGAGAACTCTGCTGTGTGTGTCACATCAGAAATGGAGTTAAATCCCAGGCTCTGAGAATTCCTACAAGCAAGACTTCGTTTATGTTAAGGGCAATTACTTTAGAGCTCAAATGAACTACATTTTTCAGGATGCTCACACGTTTCGCTTCTTAACTGACAACCCTGGATCTTAGAGGACCTGTGGTTTGTTTCAGTTTCAGAATCACAGTTGAACTAGATATGGACCGTATGTGTAAGAAACACCGTTCTTTTCTTCTGAGCACACTCAAGTTTCCTGCTGTCTTAGAGTCTCTAGAAAGCAAGAGCGTGCTTCTTGCTCTAAAGCAGACTGTGATCTATGGATGAGAACTCTGCTGTGTGTTTCACTTCAGAAATGGAGTTAAATCCCAGGTTCTGAGTCTTTCTACAAGCAAGTCTTCGTTTCAGGTAAGGGCAGTCACTTTTCAGCTCAAACGAACTACATCGTTCACGAAGCTCACACGTTGCTCATCTTAACTGACAAGCATTGGATGTTAGAGGACCTGTGGTTTGTTTCTGTTTCAGAAGCAGATTTGAACTAGATATGGTCCATATGTGTAGGAAACACCGTTCTTTTGTTCTAAGCACACTCAAGTTTCCTGCTGTCTTAGAGTCTCTAGAAAGCAAGAGCGTGCTTCTTGCTCTAAAGCAGAGTGTGATCTATATATGAGAACTCTGCTGTATGTTTTACTTCAGATATGGAGTGAAATCCCAGGCTCTGAGTCTTCCTACAAGCAAGAATTCGTTTCAAGTAAGGGCAGTTACTTTACAGCTCAAACGAACTACATCGTTCACGAAGCTCACACGTTTCTCATCTTAACTGACAAGCATCGGATGTTAGAGACCTGTGCTTTGTATCAGTTTCAGAAGCAGAGTTGCATTAGATATGGTCTGTATGTGTAGGAAACACCGTTCTTTTGTTCTCAGGACACTCACATTTCCTGCTGTCCTAGAGATAATAGAAAGCAAGATTGTGCTTCTTCCTCTAAAGCAGAGTGTGATCAATGGATGAGAACTCTGCTGTGTGTTTCACTTCAGAAATGGAGTTAAATCCCAGGTTCTGAGAATTCCTACAAGCAAGACTTCGTTTCAGGTAAGGGCAGTTACTTTACAGCTGAAATGAACTACATCGTTCACGAAGCTCACACATTTCTCATCTTAACTGACAAGCATTGGATGTTAGAGCACCTGTGGTTTGTTTCAGTTTCAGAAGCAGATTTGAACTAGATATGGTCCATATGTGTAGGAAACACCGTTCTTTTGTTCTGAGCACACTCAAGTTTCCTGCAGTGTTAGAGACTCTAGAAAGCAAGAGCGTGCCTCTTGCTCTATAGTAGAGTGTGATCAATGGATGAGAACTCTGCTGTGTGTTACCCTTCAGAAATGGCGTTAAATTCCATGCTCTGTGTCTTCCTACAAGCAAAGGTTCCTTTATGGTAAGGGCAGTCACTTTTCAGCTCAAATGAACTACATCATTCACAAAGCTCACCTTTTGTCATCTTGAATGACAAGCATTGGATGTTAGAGGACCAGTGCTTTGTATCAGTTTCAGAAGCAGAGTTGGACTAGATATGGTCCGTGTGTGTAGGAAACACCCTTCTTTTGTTCTCAGGACACTCACATTTCCTGCTGTCTTAGAGAAAATAGAAAGCAAGAGCATGCTTCTTGCTCTAAAGCAGAGTGTGATCTATGGATGAGAACTCTGCTGTGTGTGTCACATCAGAAATTGAGTTAAATCCCAGGCTCTGAGAATTCCTACAAGCAAGACTTCGTTTATGTTAAGGGCAATTACTTTACAGCTCAAATGAACTACATTTTTCAGGAAGCTCACACGTTTCGCTTCTTAACTGACAACCCTGGATCTTAGAGAACCTGTGGTTTGTTTCAGTTTCAGAATCACAGTTGAACTAGATATGGACCGTATGTGTAAGAAACACCGTTCTTTCTTCTGAGCACACTCAAGTTTCCTGCTGTCTTAGAGTCTCTAGAAAGCAAGAGCATGCTTCTTGCTCTAAAGCAGACTGTGATCTATGGATGAGAACTCTGCTGTGTGTTTCACTTCAGAAATGGAGTTAAATCCCAGGTTCTGAGTCTTTCTACAAGCAAGTCTTCGTTTCAGGTAAGGGCAGTCACTTTTCAGCTCAAACAAACTACATCGTTCACGAAGGTCACACGTTTCTCATCTGAACTGACAAGCATTGGATGTTAGAGGACCTGTGGTTTGTTTCAGTTGCAGAAGCAGAGTTGGACTAGATATTTTCCATATGTGTAGGAAACACCGTTCTTTTGTTATCAGCACACTCACGCTTCCTGCTGTATTAGAGACTCTAGAAAGCAAGAGCGTGCTTCTTGCTCTAAAGCAGAGTGTAAAGAATGGATGAGAACTCTGCTCTCTGCTTCACTTCAGAAATGGAGTTAAAGCCCAGGCTCTGAGTCTTCCTACAAGGAAGACTTCGTTTCAAGTAAGGGCAGTTACTTTACAGCTCAAACGAACTACATCGTTCACGAAGCTCACACGTTTCTCTTCTTAACTGACAAGCATTGGATGGTAGAGGACCTGTGATTTGTTTCAGTTTCACAATCATATTTGAACTTGATATGGTCTGTATGTGTAGGAAACACCGTTCTTTTGTTCTCAGGCCACTCACATGTCATGCTGTCTTAGAGAAAATAGAAAGCAAGAGCGTGCTTCTTGCTCAAAAGCAGAGTGTGATCTATGGATGAGAACTCTGCTGTGTGTTTCACTTCAGAAATGGAGATAAATCCCAGGCTCTGAGAATTCCTACAAGCAAGACTTCGTTTCAGGTAAGGGCAGTTACTTTACAGCTCAAATGAACTACTTCGTTCACAAAGCTCACACATTTCTCATCTTAACTGACAAGCATTGGATGTTAGAGCACCTGTGGTTTGTTTCAGTTTCAGAAGCAGATTTGAACTAGATATGGTCCATATGTGTAGGAAACACCGTTCTTTTGTTCTGAGCACACTCAAGTTTCCTGCTGTCTTAGAGTCTCTAGAAAGCAAGAGCGTGCTTCTTGCTCTAAAGCAGAGTGTGATCTATATATGAGAACTCTACTGTGTGTTTTACTTCAGATATGGAGTGAAATCCCAGGCTCTGAGTCTTCCTACAAGCAAGAATTCGTTTCAAGTAAGGGCAGTTACTTTACAGCTCAAACGAACTACATCGTTCACGAAGCTCACACGTTTCTCAGCTTAACTGACAAGCATCGGATGTTAAAGCCCTGTGCTTTGTATCAGTTTCAGAAGGAGAGTTGCATTAGATATGGTCTGTATGTGTAGGAAACACCGTTCTTTTGTTCTCAGGACACTCACATTTCCTTCTGTCCTAGACATAATAGAAAGCAAGATTGTGCTTCTTCCTCTAAAGCAGAGTGTGATCAATGGATGAGAACTCTGCTGTGTGTTTCACTTCAGGAATGGAGTTAAATCCCAGGTTCTGAGTCTTTTTACAAGCAAGACTTCGTTTCAGGTAAGGGCAGTCACTTATCAGCTCAAATGAACTACATCGTTCTCGAAGATCACACGTTGCTCATCTTAACTGACAAACATTGGATGTTAGAGGACCTGTGGTTTGTTTCTGTTTCTGAAGCAGAGTTGAACTAGATATGGCCCGTATGTGTAGGAAACACTGTTATTTTGTACTGAGCACACTCAAGTTTCCTGCAGTGTTAGAGACTCTAGAAAGCAAGAGCTTGCCTCTTGCTCTAAAGCAGAGTGTTATCAATGGATGAGAACTCTGCTGTGTGTTTCACTTCAGAAATGGAATTGAATCCCAGGCTCTGAGTCTTTCTACAAGCTAGACTTGGTTTCAGGTAAGGGCAGTTACTTTACAGCTCAAACAAACTACATAGTTCACGAAGGTCACACGTTTCTCATCTGAACTGACAAGCATTGGATGTTAGAGGACCTGTGGTTTGTTTCAGTTGCAGAAGCAGAGTTGGACTAGATATTTTCCATATGTGTAGGAAACACCGTTCTTTTGTTCTCAGCACACTCACGCTTCCTGCTGTATTAGAGACTCTAGAAAGCAAGAGCGTGCTTCTTGCTCTAAAGCAGAGTGTAAAGAATGGATGAGAACTCTGCTCTCTGCTTCACTTCAGAAATGGAGTTAAAGCCCAGGCTCTGAGTCTTCCTACAAGGAAGACTTCGTTTCAAGTAAGGGCAGTTACTTTACAGCTCAAACGAACTACATCGTTCACGAAGCTCACACGTTTCTCTTCTTAACTGACAAGCATTGGATGGTAGAGGACCTGTGATTTGTTTCAGTTTCACAATCACATTTGAACTTGATATGGTCTGTATGTGTAGGAAACACCGTTCTTTTGTTCTCAGGCCACTCACATGTCATGCTGTCTTAGAGAAAATAGAAAGCAAGAGCGTGCTTCTTGCTCTAAAGCAGAGTGTGATCTATGGATGAGAACTCTGCTGTGTGTTTCACTTCAGAAATGGAGATAAATCCCAGGCTCTGAGAATTCCTACAAGCAAGACTTCGTTTCAGGTAAGGGCAGTTACTTTAAAGCTCAAATGAACTACTTCGTTCACAAAGCTCACACATTTCTCATCTTAACTGACAAGCATTGGATGTTAGAGCACCTGTGGTTTGTTTCAGTTTCAGAAGCAGATTTGAACTAGATATGGTCCATATGTGTAGGAAACACCGTTCTTTTGTTCTGAGCACACTCAAGTTTCCTGCTGTCTTAGAGTCTCTAGAAAGCAAGAGCGTGCTTCTTGCTCTAAAGCAGAGTGTGATCTATATATGAGAACTCTACTGTGTGTTTTACTTCAGATATGGAGTGAAATCCCAGGCTCTGAGTCTTCCTACAAGCAAGAATTCGTTTCAAGTAAGGGCAGTTACTTTACAGCTCAAACGAACTACATCGTTCACGAAGCTCACACGTTTCTCAGCTTAACTGACAAGCATCGGATGTTAGAGCCCTGTGCTTTGTATCAGTTTCAGAAGGAGAGTTGCATTAGATATGGTCTGTATGTGTAGGAAACACCGTTCTTTTGTTCTCAGGACACTCACATTTCCTTCTGTCCTAGACATAATAGAAAGCAAGATTGTGCTTCTTCCTCTAAAGCAGAGTGTGATCAATGGATGAGAACTCTGCTGTGTGTTTCACTTCAGGAATGGAGTTAAATCCCAGGTTCTGAGTCTTTTTACAAGCAAGACTTCGTTTCAGGTAAGGGCAGTCACTTATCAGCTCAAATGAACTACATCGTTCTCGAAGATCACACGTTGCTCATCTTAACTGACAAACATTGGATGTTAGAGGACCTGTGGTTTGTTTCTGTTTCAGAAGCAGAGTTGAACTAGATATGGCCCGTATGTGTAGGAAACACTGTTATTTTGTACTGAGCACACTCAAGTTTCCTGCAGTGTTGGAGACTCTAGAAAGCAAGAGCTTGCCTCTTGCTCTAAAGCAGAGTGTTATCAATGGATGAGAACTCTGCTGTGTGTTTCACTTCAGAAGTGGAATTGAATCCCAGGCTCTGAGTCTTTCTACAAGCAAGACTTGGTTTCAGGTAAGGGCAGTTACTTTACAGCTCAAACAAACTACATCGTTCACGAAGGTCACACGATTCTCATCTGAACTGACAAGCATTGGATGTTAGAGGACCTGTGGTTTGTTTCAGTTGCAGAAGCAGAGTTGGACTAGATATTTTCCATATGTGTAGGAAACACCGTTCTTTTGTTCTCAGCACACTCACGCTTCCTGCTCTATTAGAGACTCTAGAAAGCAAGAGCGTGCTTCTTGCTCTAAAGCAGAGTGTAAAGAATGGATGAGAACTCTGCTCTCTGTTTCACTTCAGAAATGGAGTTAAAGCCCAGGCTCTGAGTCTTCCTACAAGCAAAATTTCCTTTCAGGTAAGGGAAGTCACTTTTCAGCTCAAACGAACTACATCGTTCACGAAGCTCAACTTTTCTCATCTTAACTGACAAGCATTGGATGTTAGAGGACCTGTGGTTTGTTTCAGTTTCAGAATCACAGTTGAACTAGATATGGTCCGTTTGTGTAGGAAACACCGTTCTTTTCTTCTGAGCACACTCACGTTTCCTGCTGTATTAGAGACTCTATAAAGCAAGAGCGTGCTTCTTGCTCTAAAGCATAGTGTGATCCATGGAAGAGAACTATGCTGTGTTTTCCCTTCAGAAATGGAGTTAAATCCCAGGCGCTGTGTCTACTTGAAGCAAGACTTCGTTTCAGGTAAGGACAGTCACTTTTCAGCTCAAACGAACTACATCGTTCACGAAGCTAACAAGTTTCCCATCTTAACTGACAAGCATTGGATGTTAGAGGACCTGTGATTTGTTTCAGTTTCAGAATCACAGTTGAACTAGATATGGTCTGTATGTGTAGGAAACACCGTTCTTTTGTTCTCAGGACACTAACATTTCCTGCTGTCTTAGAGAAAATAAAAAGCAAGAGCGTGCTTCTTGCTCTAAAGCAGATTGTGATCTATGGATGAGAACTCTGCTGTGTGTTTCCCTTCAGAAATGGAGTTAAATCCCAGGCGCTGAGTCTTCCTACAAGAAAACTTCGTTTCACGTAAGGGAAGTTACTTTACATCTCAAACGAACTACATCGTTCACGAAGCTCACACGTTTCTCATCTTAACTGACAAGCATTGTATGTTAGAGGACCTGTGGTTTGTTTCAGTTTTAGAAGTAGAGTTGCACTAGGTATGTCCCTTATGTGTAGTAAACACTGTTCTTTTTTTTCTGAGCACACTCAAGTTTCTTGCTGTAGTAGAGACTCAAGAAAGCAAGAGCGTGCTTCTTGCTCTAAAGTAGAGTGTGATCCATGGATGAGAACTATGCTGTGTGTTACCCTTCAGAAATGGAGTTAAATTCCATGCTCTGTGTCTTCCTACAAGCAAAATTTCCTTTCAGGTAAGGGCAGTCACTTTTCAGCTCAAACGAACTACATCGTTCACGAAGCTCAACTTTTCTCATCTTAACTGACAAGCATTGGATGTTAGAGGACCTGTGGTTTGTTTCAGTTTCAGAATCACAGTTGAACTAGATATGGTCCGTTTCTGTAGGAAACACCGTTCTTTTCTTCTGAGCACACTCACGTTTCTTGCTGTATTAGAGACTCTATAAAGCAAGAGCGTGCTTCTTGCTCTAAAGCAGAGTGTGATCCATGGAAGAGAACTATGCTGTGTTTTCCCTTCAGAAATGGAGTTAAATCCCAGGTTCTGAGTCTTTTTACAAGCAAGACTTCGTTTCACGTAAGGGCAGTCACTTTTCAGCTCAAATGAACTACATCGTTCTCGAGGCTCACACGTTACTCATCTTAACTGACAAGCATTGGATGTAAGAGGACCTGTGGTTTGTTTCTGTTTCAGAAGCAGAGTTGAACTAGGTATGTCCCTTATGTGTAGTAAACACTGTTCTTTTTTTCTCAGCACACTCAAGTTTCTTGCTGTATTAGAGACTCTAGAAAGCAAGAGCGTGCTTCTTGCTCTAAAGCAGAGTGTAAAGAATGGATGAGAACTCTGCTCTCTGTTTCACTTCAGAAATGGAGTTAAAGCCCAGGCTCTGAGTCTTCCTACAAGGAAGACTTCGTTTCAAGTAAGGGCAGTTACTTTACAGCTCAAACGAACTACATCGTTCACGAAGCTCACACGTTTCTCTTCTTAACTGACAAGCATTGGATGTTATAGGACCTGTGATTTGTTTCAGTTTCAGAATCATAGTTGAACTAGATATGGTCTGTATGTGTAGGAAACACCGTTCTTTTGTTCTCAGGACACTAACATTTCCTGCTGTCTTAGAGAAAATAGAAAGCAAGAGCATGCTTCTTGCTCTAAAGCAGATTGTGATCTATGGATGAGAACTCTGCTGTGTGTTTCCCTTCAGAAATGGAGTTAAATCCCAGGCGCTGAGTCTTCCTACAAGAAAACTTCGTTTCAGGTAAGGGAAGTTACTTTACATCTCAAACGAACTACATCGTTCACGAAGCTCACACGTTTCTCATCTTAACTGACAAGCATTGTATGTTAGAGGACCTGTGGTTTGTTTCAGTTTCAGAAGTAGAGTTGCACTAGGTATGTCCCTTATGTGTAGTAAACACTGTTCTTTTTTTCTGAGCACACTCAAGTTTCTTGCTGTAGTAGAGACTCTAGAAAGCAAGAGCGTGCTTCTTGCTCTAAAGTAGAGTGTGATCCATGGATGAGAACTATGCTGTGTGTTACCCTTCAGAAATGGAGTTAAATTCCATGCTCTGTGTCTTCCTACAAGCAAAATTTCCTTTCAGGTAAGGGAAGTCACTTTTCAGCTCAAACGATCTACATCGTTCACGAAGCTCAACTTTTCTCATCTTAACTGACAAGCATTGGATGTTAGAGGACCTGTGGTTTGTTTCAGTTTCAGAATCACAGTTGAACTAGATATGGTCCGTTTGTGTAGGAAACACCGTTCTTTTCTTCTGAGCACACTCACGTTTCCTGCTGTATTAGAGACTCTATAAAGCAAGAGCGTGCTTCTTGCTCTAAAGCAGAGTGTGATCCATGGAAGAGAACTATGCTGTGTTTTCCCTTCAGAAATGGAGTTAAATCCCAGGCGCTGTGTCTACTTGAAGCAAGACTTCGTTTCAGGTAAGGACAGTCACTTTTCAGCTCAAACGAACTGCATCATTCACGAAGCTAACAAGTTTCCCATCTTAACTGACAAGCATTGGATGTTAGAGGACCTGTGATTTGTTTCAGTTTCAGAATCACAGTTGAACTAGATATGGTCTGTATGTGTAGGAAACACCGTTCTTTTGTTCTCAGGACACTAACATTTCCTGCTGTCTTAGAGAAAATAAAAAGCAAGAGCGTGCTTCTTGCTCTAAAGCAGATTGTGATCTATGGATGAGAACTCTGCTGTGTGTTTCCCTTCAGAAATAGAGTTAAATCCCAGGCGCTGAGTCTTCCTACAAGAAAACTTCGTTTCAGGTAAGGGAAGTTACTTTACATCTCAAACGAACTACATCGTTCACGAAGCTCACACGTTTCTCATCTTAACTGACAAGCATTGTATGTTAGAGGACCTGTGGTTTGTTTCAGTTTTAGAAGTAGAGTTGCACTAGGTATGTCCCTTATGTGTAGTAAACACTGTTCTTTTTTTTCTGAGCACACTCAAGTTTCTTGCTGTAGTAGAGACTCTAGAAAGCAAGAGCGTGCTTCTTGCTCTAAAGTAGAGTGTGATCCATGGATGAGAACTATGCTGTGTGTTACCCTTCAGAAATGGAGTTAAATTCCATGCTCTGTGTCTTCCTACAAGCAAAATTTCCTTTCAGGTAAGGGCAGTCACTTTTCAGCTCAAACGAACTACATCGTTCACGAAGCTCAACTTTTCTCATCTTAACTGACAAGCATTGGATGTTAGAGGACCTGTGGTTTGTTTCAGTTTCAGAATCACAGTTGAACTAGATATGGTCCGTTTGTGTAGGAAACACCGTTCTTTTCTTCTGAGCACACTCACGTTTCTTGCTGTATTAGAGACTCTATAAGGCAAGAGCGTGCTTCTTGCTCTAAAGCAGAGTGTGATCCATGGAAGAGAACTATGCTGTGTTTTCCCTTCAGAAATGGAGTTAAATCCCAGGCGCTGTGTCTACTTGAAGCAAGACTTCGTTTCAGGTAAGGGCAGTCACTTTTCAGCTCAAAAGAACTACATCCTTCACGAAGCTAACAAGTTTCCCATCTAAACTGACAAGCATTAGATGTTAGAGGACCAGTGCTTTTTATCAGTTTCAGAAGCAGAGTTGGACTATATATGGTCCGTGTGTGTAGAAAACACCCTTCTTTGGTTCTCAGGACACTCACATGTCCTGCTGTCTTAGAGAAAATAGAAAGCAAGAGCGTGCTTCTTGCTCTAAAGCAGAGTGTGATCTATGGATGAGAACTCTGCTGTGTGTTTCACTTCATAAATGGAGTTAAATCCCAGGCTCTGAGAATTCCTACAAGCAAGACTTCGTTTCAGGTAAGGGCAGTTTCTTTACAGCTCAAATGAACTACATCGTCCACGAAGCTCACACATTTCTCATCTTAACTGACAAGCATTGGATGTTAGAGCACCTGTGGTTTGTTTTAGTTTCAGAAGCAGATTTGAACTAGATATGGTCCATATGAGTAGGAAACACCGTTCTTTTGTTCTGAGCACACTCAAGTTTCCTGCTGTCTTAGTGTCTCTAGAAAGCAAGAGCGTGCTTCTTGCTCTAAAGCAGAGTGTGATCTATATATGAGAACTCTGCTGTGTGTTTTACTTCAGATATGGAGTTAAATCCCAGGCTCTGAGTCTTCCTACAAGCAAGAATTCGTTTCAAGTAAGGGCAGTTACTTTACAGCTCAAACGAACTACATCGTTCACGAAGCTCACACGTTTCTCATCTTAACTGACGAGCATCGGATGTTAGAGACCTGTGCTTTGTATCAGTTTCAGAAGCAGAGTTGCATTAGATATGGTCTGTATGTGTAGGAAACACCGTTCTTTTGTTCTCAGGACACTCACATTTCCTGCTGTCCTAGAGATAATAGAAAGCAAGATTGTGCTTCTTCCTCTAAAGCAGAGTGTGATCAATGGATGAGAACTCTGCTGTGTGTTTCACTTCAGAAATGGAGTTAAATCCCAGGTTCTGTATCTTTTTACAAGCAAGACTTCGTTTCACGTAAGGGCAGTCACTTTTCAGCTCAAATGAACTACATCGTTCTCGAGGCTCACACGTTGCTCATCTTAACTGACAAGCATTGGATGTAAGAGGACCTGTGGTTTGTTTCTGTTTCAGAAGCAGAGTTGAACTAGGTATGTCCCTTATGTGTAGTAAACACTGTTCTTTTTTTCTCAGCACACTCAAGTTTCTTGCTGTAGTAGAGACTCTAGAAAGCAAGAGCGTGCTTCTTGCTCTAAAGTAGAGTGTGATCCATGGATGAGAACTATGCTGTGTGTTACCCTTCAGAAATGGAGTTAAATTCCATGCTCTGTGTCTTCCTACAAGCAAAATTTCCTTTCAGGTAAGGGAAGTCACTTTTCAGCTCAAACGATCTACATCGTTCACGAAGCTCAACTTTTCTCATCTTAACTGACAAGCATTGGATGTTAGAGGACCTGTGGTTTGTTTCAGTTTCAGAATCACAGTTGAACTAGATATGGTCCGTTTGTGTAGGAAACACCGTTCTTTTCTTCTGAGCACACTCACGTTTCCTGCTGTATTAGAGACTCTATAAAGCAAGAGCGTGCTTCTTGCTCTAAAGCAGAGTGTGATCCATGGAAGAGAACTATGCTGTGTTTTCCCTTCAGAAATGGAGTTAAATCCCAGGCGCTGTGTCTACTTGAAGCAAGACTTCGTTTCAGGTAAGGACAGTCACTTTTCAGCTCAAACGAACTGCATCATTCACGAAGCTAACAAGTTTCCCATCTTAACTGACAAGCATTGGATGTTAGAGGACCTGTGATTTGTTTCAGTTTCAGAATCACAGTTGAACTAGATATGGTCTGTATGTGTAGGAAACACCGTTCTTTTGTTCTCAGGACACTAACATTTCCTGCTGTCTTAGAGAAAATAAAAAGCAAGAGCGTGCTTCTTGCTCTAAAGCAGATTGTGATCTATGGATGAGAACTCTGCTGTGTGTTTCCCTTCAGAAATAGAGTTAAATCCCAGGCGCTGAGTCTTCCTACAAGAAAACTTCGTTTCAGGTAAGGGAAGTTACTTTACATCTCAAACGAACTACATCGTTCACGAAGCTCACACGTTTCTCATCTTAACTGACAAGCATTGTATGTTAGAGGACCTGTGGTTTGTTTCAGTTTTAGAAGTAGAGTTGCACTAGGTATGTCCCTTATGTGTAGTAAACACTGTTCTTTTTTTTCTGAGCACACTCAAGTTTCTTGCTGTAGTAGAGACTCTAGAAAGCAAGAGCGTGCTTCTTGCTCTAAAGTAGAGTGTGATCCATGGATGAGAACTATGCTGTGTGTTACCCTTCAGAAATGGAGTTAAATTCCATGCTCTGTGTCTTCCTACAAGCAAAATTTCCTTTCAGGTAAGGGCAGTCACTTTTCAGCTCAAACGAACTACATCGTTCACGAAGCTCAACTTTTCTCATCTTAACTGACAAGCATTGGATGTTAGAGGACCTGTGGTTTGTTTCAGTTTCAGAATCACAGTTGAACTAGATATGGTCCGTTTGTGTAGGAAACACCGTTCTTTTCTTCTGAGCACACTCACGTTTCTTGCTGTATTAGAGACTCTATAAGGCAAGAGCGTGCTTCTTGCTCTAAAGCAGAGTGTGATCCATGGAAGAGAACTATGCTGTGTTTTCCCTTCAGAAATGGAGTTAAATCCCAGGCGCTGTGTCTACTTGAAGCAAGACTTCGTTTCAGGTAAGGGCAGTCACTTTTCAGCTCAAAAGAACTACATCCTTCACGAAGCTAACAAGTTTCCCATCTTAACTGACAAGCATTAGATGTTAGAGGACCAGTGCTTTTTATCAGTTTCAGAAGCAGAGTTGGACTATATATGGTCCGTGTGTGTAGAAAACACCCTTCTTTTGTTCTCAGGACACTCACATGTCCTGCTGTCTTAGAGAAAATAGAAAGCAAGAGCGTGCTTCTTGCTCTAAAGCAGAGTGTGATCTATGGATGAGAACTCTGCTGTGTGTTTCACTTCATAAATGGAGTTAAATCCCAGGCTCTGAGAATTCCTACAAGCAAGACTTCGTTTCAGGTAAGGGCAGTTTCTTTACAGCTCAAATGAACTACATCGTCCACGAAGCTCACACATTTCTCATCTTAACTGACAAGCATTGGATGTTAGAGCACCTGTGGTTTGTTTTAGTTTCAGAAGCAGATTTGAACTAGATATGGTCCATATGAGTAGGAAACACCGTTCTTTTGTTCTGAGCACACTCAAGTTTCCTGCTGTCTTAGTGTCTCTAGAAAGCAAGAGCGTGCTTCTTGCTCTAAAGCAGAGTGTGATCTATATATGAGAACTCTGCTGTGTGTTTTACTTCAGATATGGAGTTAAATCCCAGGCTCTGAGTCTTCCTACAAGCAAGAATTCGTTTCAAGTAAGGGCAGTTACTTTACAGCTCAAACGAACTACATCGTTCACGAAGCTCACACGTTTCTCATCTTAACTGACGAGCATCGGATGTTAGAGACCTGTGCTTTGTATCAGTTTCAGAAGCAGAGTTGCATTAGATATGGTCTGTATGTGTAGGAAACACCGTTCTTTTGTTCTCAGGACACTCACATTTCCTGCTGTCCTAGAGATAATAGAAAGCAAGATTGTGCTTCTTCCTCTAAAGCAGAGTGTGATCAATGGATGAGAACTCTGCTGTGTGTTTCACTTCAGAAATGGAGTTAAATCCCAGGTTCTGTATCTTTTTACAAGCAAGACTTCGTTTCACGTAAGGGCAGTCACTTTTCAGCTCAAATGAACTACATCGTTCTCGAGGCTCACACGTTGCTCATCTTAACTGACAAGCATTGGATGTAAGAGGACCTGTGGTTTGTTTCTGTTTCAGAAGCAGAGTTGAACTAGGTATGTCCCTTATGTGTAGTAAACACTGTTCTTTTTTTCTCAGCACACTCAAGTTTCTTGCTGTATTAGAGACTCTAGAAAGCAAGAGCGTGCTTCTTGCTCTAAAGCAGAGTGTAAAGAATGGATGAGAACTCTGCTCTCTGTTTCACTTCAGAAATGGAGTTAAAGCCCAGGCTCTGAGTCTTCCTATAAGCAAAATTTCCTTTCAGGTAAGGGAAGTCACTTTTCAGCTCAAACGAACTACATCGTTCACGAAGCTCAACTTTTCTCATCTTAACTGACAAGCATTGGATGTTAGAGGACCTGTGGTTTGTTTCAGTTTCAGAATCACAGTTGAACTAGATATGGTCCGTTTGTGTAGGAAACACCGTTCTTTTCTTCTGAGCACACTCACGTTTCCTGCTGTATTAGAGACTCTATAAAGCAAGAGCGTGCTTCTTGCTCTAAAGCAGAGTGTGATCCATGGAAGAGAACTATGCTGTGTTTTCCCTTCAGAAATGGAGTTAAATCCCAGGCGCTGTGTCTACTTGAAGCAAGACTTCGTTTCAGGTAAGGGCAGTCACTTTTCAGCTCAAAAGAACTACATCCTTCATGAAGCTAACAAGTTTCCCATCTTAACTGACAAGCATTAGATGTTAGAGGACCAGTGCTTTTTATCAGTTTCAGAAGCAGAGTTGGACTAGATATGGTCCGTGTGTGTAGAAAACACCCTTCTTTTGTTCTCAGGACACTCACATGTCCTGCTCTCTTAGAGAAAATAGAAAGCAAGAGCGTGCTTCTTGCTCTAAAGCAGAGTGTGATCTATGGATGAGAACTCTGCTGTGTGTTTCACTTCAGAAATGGAGTTAAATCCCAGGCTCTGAGAATTCCTACAAGCAAGACTTCGTTTCAGGTAAGGGCAGTTACTTTACAGCTCAAATGAACTACATCGTCCACGAAGCTCACACATTTCTCATCTTAACTGACAAGCATTGGATGTTAGAGCACCTGTGGTTTGTTTCAGTTTCAGAAGCAGATTTGAACTAGATATGGTCCATATGTGTAGGAAACACCGTTCTTTTGTTCTGAGCACACTCATGTTTCCTGCTGTCTTAGTGTCTCTAGAAAGCAAGAGCGTGCTTCTTGCTCTAAAGCAGAGTGTGATCTATATATGAGAACTCTGCTGTGTGTTTTACTTCAGATATGGAGTGAAATCCCAGGCTCTGAGTCTTCCTACAAGCAAGAATTCGTTTCAAGTAAGGGCAGTTACTTTACAGCTCAAACGAACTACATCGTTCACGAAGCTCACACGTTTCTCATCTTAACTGACAAGCATCGGATGTTAGAGCCCTGTGCTTTGTATCAGTTTCAGAAGCAGAGTTGCATTAGATATGGTCTGTATGTGTAGGAAACACCGTTCTTTTGTTCTCAGGACACTCACATTTCCTGCTGTCCTAGAGATAATAGAAAGCAAGATTGTGCTTCTTCCTCTAAAGCAGAGTGTGATCAATGGATGAGAACTCTGCTGTGTGTTTCTCTTCAGAAATGGAGTTAAATCCCAGGCGCTGAGTCTTCCTACAAGAAAACTTCGTTTCAGGTAAGGGAAGTTACTTTACATCTCAAACGAACTACATCGTTCACGAAGCTCACACGTTTCTCATCTTAACTGACAAGCATTGTATGTTAGAGGACCTGTGGTTTGTTTCAGTTTCAGAAGTAGAGTTGCACTAGGTATGTCCCTTATGTGTAGTAAACACTGTTCTTTTTTTCTGAGCACACTCAAGTTTCTTGCTGTAGTAGAGACTCTAGAAAGCAAGAGCGTGCTTCTTGCTCTAAAGTAGAGTGTGATCCATGGATGAGAACTATGCTGTGTGTTACCCTTCAGAAATGGAGTTAAATTCCATGCTCTGTGTCTTCCTACAAGCAAAATTTCCTTTCAGGTAAGGGAAGTCACTTTTCAGCTCAAACGATCTACATCGTTCACGAAGCTCAACTTTTCTCATCTTAACTGACAAGCATTGGATGTTAGAGGACCTGTGGTTTGTTTCAGTTTCAGAATCACAGTTGAACTAGATATGGTCCGTTTGTGTAGGAAACACCGTTCTTTTCTTCTGAGCACACTCACGTTTCCTGCTGTATTAGAGACTCTATAAAGCAAGAGCGTGCTTCTTGCTCTAAAGCAGAGTGTGATCCATGGAAGAGAACTATGCTGTGTTTTCCCTTCAGAAATGGAGTTAAATCCCAGGCGCTGTGTCTACTTGAAGCAAGACTTCGTTTCAGGTAAGGACAGTCACTTTTCAGCTCAAACGAACTGCATCGTTCACGAAGCTAACAAGTTTCCCATCTTAACTGACAAGCATTGGATGTTAGAGGACCTGTGATTTGTTTCAGTTTCAGAATCACAGTTGAACTAGATATGGTCTGTATGTGTAGGAAACACCGTTCTTTTGTTCTCAGGACACTAACATTTCCTGCTGTCTTAGAGAAAATAAAAAGCAAGAGCGTGCTTCTTGCTCTAAAGCAGATTGTGATCTATGGATGAGAACTCTGCTGTGTGTTTCCCTTCAGAAATAGAGTTAAATCCCAGGCACTGAGTCTTCCTACAAGAAAACTTCGTTTCAGGTAAGGGAAGTTACTTTACATCTCAAACGAACTACATCGTTCACGAAGCTCACACGTTTCTCATCTTAACTGACAAGCATTGTATGTTAGGGGACCTGTGGTTTGTTTCAGTTTTAGAAGTAGAGTTGCACTAGGTATGTCCCTTATGTGTAGTAAACACTGTTCTTTTTTTTCTGAGCACACTCAAGTTTCTTGCTGTAGTAGAGACTCTAGAAAGCAAGAGCGTGCTTCTTGCTCTAAAGTAGAGTGTGATCCATGGATGAGAACTATGCTGTGTGTTACCCTTCAGAAATGGAGTTAAATCCCAGGCGCTGAGTCTTCCTACAAGGAAGACTTCGTTTCAAGTAAGGGCAGTTACTTTACAGCTCAAACGAACTACATCGTTCACGAAGCTCACACGTTTCTCTTCTTAACTGACAAGCATTGGATGTTATAGGACCTGTGATTTGTTTCAGTTTCAGAATCACAGTTGAACTAGATATGGTCTGTATGTGTAGGAAACACCGTTCTTTTGTTCTCAGGACACTAACATTTCCTGCTGTCTTAGAGAAAATAGAAAGCAAGAGCATGCTTCTTGCTCTAAAGCAGATTGTGATCTATGGATGAGAACTCTGCTGTGTGTTTCCCTTCAGAAATGGAGTTAAATCCCAGGCGCTGAGTCTTCCTACAAGAAAACTTCGTTTCAGGTAAGGGAAGTTACTTTACATCTCAAACGAACTACATCGTTCACAAAGCTCACACGTTTCTCATCTTAACTGACAAGCATTGTATGTTAGAGGACCTGTGGTTTGTTTCAGTTTCAGAAGTAGAGTTGCACTAGGTATGTCCCTTATGTGTAGTAAACACTGTTCTTTTTTTCTGAGCACACTCAAGTTTCTTGCTGTAGTAGAGAATCTAGAAAGCAAGAGCGTGCTTCTTGCTCTAAAGTAGAGTGTGATCCATGGATGAGAACTATGCTGTGTGTTACCCTTCAGAAATGGAGTTAAATTCCATGCTCTGTGTCTTCCTACAAGCAAAATTTCCTTTCAGGTAAGGGAAGTCACTTTTCAGCTCAAACGATCTACATCGTTCACGAAGCTCAACTTTTCTCATCTTAACTGACAAGCATTGGATGTTAGAGGACCTGTGGTTTGTTTCAGTTTCAGAATCACAGTTGAACTAGATATGGTCCGTTTGTGTAGGAAACACCGTTCTTTTCTTCTGAGCACACTCACGTTTCCTGCTGTATTAGAGACTCTAGAAAGCAAGAGCGTGCTTCTTGCTCTATAGCAGAGTGTGATCAATGGATGAGAACTCTGCTGTGTGTTTCCCTTCAGAAATGGAGTTAAATTCCAGGCGCTGTTTCTTCCTACAAGCAAGACTTCGATTCAGATAAGAGCAGTTACTAACAGCTCAAACGAACTACATCATTCACGAAGCTCACACGTTTCTCATCTTAACTGACAAACATTGGATGTTAGAGGACCTGTGGTTTGTTTCTGTTTCCGAAGCAGATTTGAACTAGATATGGCCCGTATGTGTAGGAAACACTGTTATTTTGTACTGAGCACACTCAAGTTTCCTGCTGTCTTAGAGACTCTAGAAAGCAAGAGCGTGCTTCTTGCTCTATAGCAGAGTGTGATGAATGGATGAGAACTCTGCTGTGTGTTTCACTTCAGAAATGGAATTGAATACCAGGCTCTGAGTCTTTCTACAAGCAAGACTTCATTTCAGGTAAGGGCAGTTACTTTACAGCTCAAACAAACTACATCGTTCACGAAGCTCACGTTTCTCATCTTAACTGACAAGCATTGGATGTTAGAGGACCTGTGGTTTGTTTCAGTTGCAGAAGCAGAGTTGGACTAGATATTTTCCATATGTGTAGGAAACACCGTTCTTTTGTTCTCAGCACACTCACGCTTCCTGCTGTTTTAGAGACACTAGAAAGCAAGAGCGTGCTTCTTGCTCTAAAGCAGAGTATAAAGAATGGATGAGAACTCTGCTCTCTGTTTCACTTCAGAAATGGAGTTAAAGCCCAGGCTCTGAGTCTTCCTACAAGGAAGACTTCGTTTCAAGTAAGGGCAGTTACTTTACAGCTCAAACGAACTACATCGTTCACGAAGCTCACATGTTTCTCTTCTTAACTGACAAGCATTGGATGTTAGAGGACCTGTGACTTGTTTCAGTTTCAGAATCACAGTTGAACTATATATGGTCTGTATGTGTAGGAAACACCGTTCTTTTGTTCTCAGGACACTAACATTTCCTGCTGTCTTAGAGAAAATAGAAAGCAAGAGCGTGCTTCTTGCTCTAAAGCAGATTGTGATCTATGGAGGAGAACTCTGCTGTGTGTTTCCATTCAGAAATGGAGTTAAATCCCAGGTGCTGAGTCTTCCTACAAGAAAACTTCGTTTCAGGTAAGGGAAGTTACTTTACATCTCAAACGAACTACATCGTTCACGAAGCTCACACGTTTCTCATCTTAACTGACAAGCATTGTATGTTAGAGGACCTGTGGTTTGTTTCAGTTTCAGAAGTAGAGTTGCACTAGGTATGTCCCTTATGTGTAGTAAACACTGTTCTTTTTTTCTGAGCACACTCAAGTTTCTTGCTGTAGTAGAGACTCTAGAAAGCAAGAGCGTGATTCTTGCTCTAAAGTAGAGTGTGATCCATGGATGAGAACTATGCTGTGTGTTACCCTTCAGAAATGGAGTTAAATTCCATGCTCTGTGTCTTCCTACAAGCAAAATTTCCTTTCAGGTAAGGGCAGTCACTTTTCAGCTCAAACGAACTACATCGTTCACGAAGCTAACAAGTTTCCCATCTTAACTGACAAGCATTGGATGTTAGAGGACCTGTGATTTGTTTCAGTTTCAGAATCACAGTTGAACTAGATATGGTCTGTATGTGTAGGAAACACCGTTCTTTTGTTCTCAGGACACTAACATTTCCTGCTGTCTTAGAAAAAATAAAAAGCAAGAGCATGCTTCTTGCTCTAAAGCAGATTGTGATCTATGGATGAGAACTCTGCTGTGTGTTTCCCTTCAGAAATGGAGTTAAATCCCAGGTGCTGTGTCTTCCTACAAGCAAGACTTCGTTTCAGGTAAGGGCAGTTACTAACAGCTCAAACGAACTACATCGTTCACGAAGCTCACACGTTTCTCATCTTAACTGACAAGCATTGGATGTTAGAGGACCTGTGGTTTGTTTCAATTTCAGATGCAGAGTTGAACTAGATATGGCCCGTATGTGTAGGAAACACTGTTATTTTGTACTGAGCACACTCATGTTTCCTGCTGTCTTAGAGACTCTAGAAAGCAAGAGCGTGCTTCTTGCTCTATAGCAGAGTGTGATCAATGGATGAGAACTCTGCTGTGTGTTTCCCTTCAGAAATGGAGTTAAATTCCAGGCGCTGTTTCTTCCTACAAGCAAGACTTCGATTCAGATAAGAGCAGTTACTAACAGCTCAAACGAACTACATCATTCACGAAGCTCACACGTTTCTCATCTTAACTGACAAACATTGGATGTTAGAGGACCTGTGGTTTGTTTCTGTTTCCGAAGCAGATTTGAACTAGATATGGCCCGTATGTGTAGGAAACACTGTTATTTTGTACTGAGCACACTCAAGTTTCCTTCTGTCTTAGAGACTCTAGAAAGCAAGAGCGTGCTTCTTGCTCTATAGCAGAGTGTGATGAATGGATGAGAACTATGCTGTGTGTTTCACTTCAGAAATGGAATTGAATACCAGGCTCTGAGTCTTTCTACAAGCAAGACTTCATTTCAGGTAAGGGCAGTTACTTTACAGCTCAAACAAACTACATCGTTCACGAAGCTCACGTTTCTCATCTTAACTGACAAGCATTGGATGTTAGAGGACCTGTGGTTTGTTTCAGTTGCAGAAGCAGAGTTGGACTAGATATTTTCCATATGTGTAGGAAACACCGTTCTTTTGTTCTCAGCACACTCACGCTTCCTGCTGTTTTAAAGACACTAGAAAGCAAGAGCGTGCTTCTTGCTCTAAAGCAGAGTATAAAGAATGGATGTGAACTCTGCTCTCTGTTTCACTTCAGAAATGGAGTTAAAGCCCAGGCTCTGAGTCTTCCTACAAGGAAGACTTCGTTTCAAGTAAGGGCAGTTACTTTAAGCTCAAACGAACTACATCGTTCACGAAGCTCACATGTTTCTCTTCTTAACTGACAAGCATTGGATGTTAGAGGACCTGTGACTTGTTTCAGTTTCAGAATCACAGTTGAACTATATATGGTCTGTATGTGTAGGAAACACCGTTCTTTTGTTCTCAGGACACTAACATTTCCTGCTGTCTTAGAGAAAATAGAAAGCAAGAGCGTGCTTCTTGCTCTAAAGCAGATTGTGATCTATGGAGGAGAACTCTGCTGTGTGTTTCCATTCAGAAATGGAGTTAAATCCCAGGTGCTGAGTCTTCCTACAAGAAAACTTCGTTTCAGGTAAGGGAAGTTACTTTACATCTCAAACGAACTACATCGTTCACGAAGCTCACACGTTTCTCATCTTAACTGACAAGCATTGTATGTTAGAGGACCTGTGGTTTGTTTCAGTTTCAGAAGTAGAGTTGCACTAGGTATGTCCCTTATGTGTAGTAAACACTGTTCTTTTTTTCTGAGCACACTCAAGTTTCTTGCTGTAGTAGAGACTCTAGAAAGCAAGAGCGTGCTTCTTGCTCTAAAGTAGAGTGTGATCCATGGATGAGAACTATGCTGTGTGTTACCCTTCAGAAATGGAGTTAAATTCCATGCTCTGTGTCTTCCTACAAGCAAAATTTCCTTTCAGGTAAGGGCAGTCACTTTTCAGCTCAAACGAACTACATCGTTCACGAAGCTCAACTATTCTCATCTTAACTGACAAGCATTGGATGTTAGAGGACCTGTGGTTTGTTTCAGTTTCAGAATCACAGTTGAACTAGATATGGTCCGTTTGTGTAGGAAACACCGTTCTTTTCTTCTGAGCACACTCACGTTTCCTGCTGTATTAGAGATTCTATAAAGCAAGAGCGTGCTTCTTGCTCTAAAGCAGAGTGTGATCCATGGAAGAGAACTATGCTGTGTTTTCCCTTCAGAAATGGAGTTAAATCCCAGGCGCTGTGTCTACTTGAAGCAAGACTTCGTTTCAGGTAAGGACAGTCACTTTTCAGCTCAAACGAACTACATCGTTCACGAAGCTAACAAGTTTCCCATCTTAACTGACAAGCATTGGATGTTAGAGGACCAGTGCTTTTTATCAGTTTCAGAAGCAGAGTTGGACTAGATATGGTCCGTGTGTGTAGGAAACACCCTTCTTTTGTTCTCAGGCCACTCACATGTCCTGCTGTCTTAGAGAAAATAGAAAGCAAGAGCGTGCTTCTTGCTCTATAGCAGAGTGTGATCTATGGATGAGAATTCTGCTGTGTGTTTCACTTCAGAAATGGAGATAAATCCCAGGCTCTGAGAATTCCTACAAGCAAGACTTCGTTTCAGGTAAGGGCAGTTACTTTACAGCTCAAATGAACTACATCGTTCACGAAGCTCACACATTTCTCATCTTAACTGACAAGCATTGGATGTTAGAGCACCTGTGGTTTGTTTCAGTTTCAGAAGCAGATTTGAACTAGATATGGTCCATATGTGTAGGAAACACCGTTCTTTTGTTCTGAGCACACTCAAGTTTCCTGCTGTCTTAGAGTCTCTAGAAAGCAAGAGCGTGCTTCTTGCTCTAAAGCAGAGTGTGATCTATATATGAGACCTCTGCTGTGTGTTTTACTTCAGATATGGAGTTAAATCCCAGGCTCTGAGTCTTCCTACAAGCAAGAATTCGTTTCAAGTAAGGGCAGTTACTTTACAGCTCAAACGAACTACATCGTTCTCGAAGCTCACACGTTGCTCATCTTAATTGACAAGCATTGGATGTTAGAGGACCTGTGGTTTGTTTCAATTTCAGATGCAGAGTTGAACTAGATATGTCCCATATGTGTAGGAAACACTGTTATTTTGTACTGAGCACACTCATGTTTCCTGCTGTATTAGAGACTCTAGAAATCAAGAGCGTGCCTCTTGCTCTAAAGCAGAGTGTTATCAATGGATGAGAACTCTGCTGAGTGTTTCACTTCAGAAATGTAATTGAATCCCAGGCTCAGAGTCTTTCTACATGCAAGAATTGGTTTCAGGTAAGGGCAGTTACTTTACAGCTCAAATGAACTACATTGTCCTCGAAGTTCACACATTTATAATCTTAAATGAAAAGCATCGGATGTTAGAGGACCAGTGCTTTGTATCAGTTTCAGAAGCACAGTTGGACAAGATATGTTCCGTATGTGTAGGAAACACCATTCTTTTGTTCCCAGCACTCTCACGTTTCCTGCTGTCTTAGAGTCTCTAGAATGCAAGAGCGTGCTTCCTGCTCTAAAGCAGAGTGTGATCTATATATGAGAACTCTGTTGTGTGTTTCACTTCAGAAATGGAGTTCAAGCCCAGGCTCTGAGTGTTCCTACAAGGAAGACTTCGTTTCAAGTAAGAGCAGTTACTTTACAGCTCTAACGAACTACATCATTCACGAAGCTCACACGATTCTCTTCTTAACTGACAAGCATTGGATGTTAGAGGACCTCTGGTTT
This sequence comes from Onychomys leucogaster, assembly GCA_949786385.1. NCBI lineage: Eukaryota > Metazoa > Chordata > Mammalia > Rodentia > Cricetidae > Onychomys > Onychomys leucogaster. The sequence continues at coordinate 536,125 of CATKUP010000176.1, forward strand.
GTTTCAGGTTCAGAATCACAGTTGAACTAGATATGGTCCGTATGTGTAAGAAATACCGTTCTTTTCTTCTGAGCACACTCACGTTTCCTGCTGTATTAGAGACTCTAGAAAGCAAGAGTGTGCTTCTTGCTCTAAAGCAGAGTGTGATCCATGGAAGAGAACTATGCTGTGTGTTTCCCTTCAGAAATGGAGTTAAATCCCAGGCGCTGTGTCTTCCTACAAGCAAGACTTCGTTTCAGGTAAGGGCAGTTACTAACAGCTCAAACGAACTACATCGTTCACGAAGCTCACACGTTTCTCATCTTAACTGACAAGCATTGGATGTTAGAGGACCTGTGGTTTGTTTCAATTTCAGATGCAGAGTTGAACTAGATATGGCCCGTATGTGTAGGAAACACTGTTATTTTGTACTGAGCACACTCATGTTTCCTGCTGTCTTAGAGACTCTAGAAAGCAAGAGCGTGCTTCTTGCTCTATAGCAGAGTGTGATGAATGGATGAGAACTATGCTGTGTGTTTCACTTCAGAAATGGAATTGAATACCAGGCTCTGAGTCTTTCTACAAGCAAGACTTTATTTCAGGTAAGGGCAGTTACTTTACAGCTCAAACAAACTACATCGTTCACGAAGCTCACGTTTCTCATCTTAACTGACAAGCATTGGATGTTAGAGGACCTGTGGTTTGTTTCAGTTGCAGAAGCAGAGTTGGACTAGATATTTTCCATATGTGTAGGAAACACCGTTCATTTGTTCTCAGCACACTCACGCTTCCTGCTGTTTTAGAGACACTAGAAAGCAAGAGCGTGCTTCTTGCTCTAAAGCAGAGTATAAAGAATGGATGAGAACTCTGCTCTCTGTTTCACTTCAGAAATGGAGTTAAAGCCCAGGCTCTGAGTCTTCCTACAAGGAAGACTTCGTTTCAAGTAAGGGCAGTTACTTTACAGCTCAAACGAACTACATCGTTCACGAAGCTCACATGTTTCTCTTCTTAACTGACAAGCATTGGATGTTAGAGGACCTGTGATTTGTTTCAGTTTCAGAATCACAGTTGAACTATATATGGTCTGTATGTGTAGGAAACACCGTTCTTTTGTTCTCAGGACACTAACATTTCCTGCTGTCTTAGAGAAAATAGAAAGCAAGAGCGTGCTTCTTGCTCTAAAGCAGATTGTGATCTATGGAGGAGAACTCTGCTGTGTGTTTCCATTCAGAAATGGAGTTAAATCCCAGGTGCTGAGTCTTCCTACAAGAAAACTTCGTTTCAGGTAAGGGAAGTTACTTTACATCTCAAACGAACTACATCGTTCACGAAGCTCACACGTTTCTCATCTTAACTGACAAGCATTGTATGTTAGAGGACCTGTGGTTTGTTTCAGTTTCAGAAGTAGAGTTGCACTAGGTATGTCCCTTATGTGTAATAAACACTGTTCTTTTTTTCTGAGCACACTCAAGTTTCTTGCTGTAGTAGAGACTCTAGAAAGCAAGAGCGTGCTTCTTGCTCTAAAGTAGAGTGTGATCCATGGATGAGAACTATGCTGTGTGTTACCCTTCAGAAATGGAGTTAAATTCCATGCTCTGTGTCTTCCTACAAGCAAAATTTCCTTTCAGGTAAGGGAAGTCACTTTTCAGCTCAAACGAACTACATCGTTCACGAAGCTCAACTATTCTCATCTTAACTGACAAGCATTGGATGTTAGAGGACCTGTGGTTTGTTTCAGTTTCAGAATCACAGTTGAACTAGATATGGTCCGTTTGTGTAGGAAACACCGTTCTTTTCTTCTGAGCACACTCACGTTTCCTGCTGTATTAGAGACTCTATAAAGCAAGAGCGTGCTTCTTGCTCTAAAGCAGAGTGTGATCCATGGAAGAGAACTATGCTGTGTTTTCCCTTCAGAAATGGAGTTAAATCCCAGGCGCTGTGTCTACTTGAAGCAAGACTTCGTTTCAGGTAAGGACAGTCACTTTTCAGCTCAAACGAACTACATCGTTCACGAAGCTAACAAGTTTCCCATCTTAACTGACAAGCATTGGATGTTAGAGGACCAGTGCTTTTTATCAGTTTCAGAAGCAGAGTTGGACTAGATATGGTCCGTGTGTGTAGGAAACACCCTTCTTTTGTTCTCAGGCCACTCACATGTCCTGCTGTCTTAGAGAAAATAGAAAGCAAGAGCGTGCTTCTTGCTCTATAGCAGAGTGTGATCTATGGATGAGAATTCTGCTGTGTGTTTCACTTCAGAAATGGAGATAAATCCCAGGCTCTGAGAATTCCTACAAGCAAGACTTCGTTTCAGGTAAGGGCAGTTACTTTACAGCTCAAATGAACTACATCGTTCACGAAGCTCACACATTTCTCATCTTAACTGACAAGCATTGGATGTTAGAGCACCTGTGGTTTGTTTCAGTTTCAGAAGCAGATTTGAACTAGATATGGTCCATATGTGTAGGAAACACCGTTCTTTTGTTCTGAGCACACTCAAGTTTCCTGCTGTCTTAGAGTCTCTAGAAAGCAAGAGCGTGCTTCTTGCTCTAAAGCAGAGTGTGATCTATATATGAGACCTCTGCTGTGTGTTTTACTTCAGATATGGAGTTAAATCCCAGGCTCTGAGTCTTCCTACAAGCAAGAATTCGTTTCAAGTAAGGGCAGTTACTTTACAGCTCAAACGAACTACATCGTTCTCGAAGCTCACACGTTGCTCATCTTAACTGACAAGCATTGGATGTTAGAGGACCTGTGGTTTGTTTCAATTTCAGATGCAGAGTTGAACTAGATATGTCCCATATGTGTAGGAAACACTGTTATTTTGTACTGAGCACACTCATGTTTCCTGCTGTATTAGAGACTCTAGAAATCAAGAGCGTGCCTCTTGCTCTAATGCAGAGTGTTATCAATGGATGAGAACTCTGCTGAGTGTTTCACTTCAGAAATGTAATTGAATCCCAGGCTCAGAGTCTTTCTACATGCAAGAATTGGTTTCAGGTAAGGGCAGTTACTTTACAGCTCAAATGAACTACATTGTCCTCGAAGCTCACACATTTATAATCTTAAATGAAAAGCATCGGATGTTAGAGGACCAGTGCTTTGTATCAGTTTCAGAAGCACAGTTGGACAAGATATGTTCCGTATGTGTAGGAAACACCATTCTTTTGTTCCCAGCACTCTCACGTTTCCTGCTGTCTTAGAGTCTCTAGAATGCAAGAGCGTGCTTCCTGCTCTAAAGCAGAGTGTGATCTATATATGAGAACTCTGTTGTGTGTTTCACTTCAGAAATGGAGTTCAAGCCCAGGCTCTGAGTGTTCCTACAAGGAAGACTTCGTTTCAAGTAAGAGCAGTTACTTTACAGCTCTAACGAACTACATCATTCACGAAGCTCACACGATTCTCTTCTTAACTGACAAGCATTGGATGTTAGAGGACCTCTGGTTTGTTTCAGGTTCAGAATCACAGTTTAACTAGATATGGTCCGTATGTGTAAGAAATACCGTTCTTTTCTTCTGAGCACACTCACGTTTCCTGCTGTATTAGAGACTCTAGAAAGCAAGAGTGTGCTTCTTGCTCTAAAGCAGAGTGTGATCCATGGAAGAGAACTATGCTGTGTGTTTCCCTTCAGAAATGGAGTTAAATTCCAGGCGCTGTGTCTTCCTACAAGCAAGACTTCGTTTCCGGTAAGGGCAGTTACTAACAGCTCAAACGAACTACATCATTCACGAAGCTCACACGTTTCTCATCTTAACTGACAAGCATTGGATGTTAGAGGACCTGTGGTTTGTTTCAATTTCAGATGCAGAGTTGAACTAGATATGGCCCGTATGTGTAGGAAACACTGTTATTTTGTACTGAGCACACTCATGTTTCCTGCTGTCTTAGAGACTCTAGAAAGCAAGAGCGTGGTTCTTGCTCTATAGCAGAGTGTGATGAATGGATGAGAACTATGCTGTGTGTTTCACTTCAGAAATGGAATTGAATACCAGGCTCTGAGTCTTTCTACAAGCAAGACTTCATTTCAGGTAAGGGCAGTTACTTTACAGCTCAAACAAACTACATCGTTCACGAAGCTCACGTTTCTCATCTTAACTGACAAGCATTGGATGTTAGAGGACCTGTGGTTTGTTTCAGTTGCAGAAGCAGAGTTGGACTAGATATTTTCCATATGTGTAGGAAACACCGTTCATTTGTTCTCAGCACACTCACGCTTCCTGCTGTTTTAGAGACACTAGAAAGCAAGAGCGTGCTTCTTGCTCTAAAGCAGAGTATAAAGAATGGATGAGAACTCTGCTCTCTGTTTCACTTCAGAAATGGAGTTAAAGCCCAGGCTCTGAGTCTTCCTACAAGGAAGACTTCGTTTCAAGTAAGGGCAGTTACTTTACAGCTCAAACGAACTACATCGTTCACGAAGCTCACATGTTTCTCTTCTTAACTGACAAGCATTGGATGTTAGAGGACCTGTGATTTGTTTCAGTTTCAGAATCACAGTTGAACTATATATGGTCTGTATGTGTAGGAAACACCGTTCTTTTGTTCTCAGGACACTAACATTTCCTGCTGTCTTAGAGAAAATAGAAAGCAAGAGCGTGCTTCTTGCTCTAAAGCAGATTGTGATCTATGGAGGAGAACTCTGCTGTGTGTTTCCATTCAGAAATGGAGTTAAATCCCAGGTGCTGAGTCTTCCTACAAGAAAACTTCGTTTCAGGTAAGGGAAGTTACTTTACATCTCAAACGAACTACATCGTTCACGAAGCTCACACGTTTCTCATCTTAACTGACAAGCATTGTATGTTAGAGGACCTGTGGTTTGTTTCAGTTTCAGAAGTAGAGTTGCACTAGGTATGTCCCTTATGTGTAATAAACACTGTTCTTTTTTTCTGAGCACACTCAAGTTTCTTGCTGTAGTAGAGACTCTAGAAAGCAAGAGCGTGCTTCTTGCTCTAAAGTAGAGTGTGATCCATGGATGAGAACTATGCTGTGTGTTACCCTTCAGAAATGGAGTTAAATTCCATGCTCTGTGTCTTCCTACAAGCAAAATTTCCTTTCAGGTAAGGGCAGTCACTTTTCAGCTCAAACGAACTACATCGTTCACGAAGCTCAACTATTCTCATCTTAACTGACAAGCATTGGATGTTAGAGGACCTGTGGTTTGTTTCAGTTTCAGAATCACAGTTGAACTAGATATGGTCCGTTTGTGTAGGAAACACCGTTCTTTTCTTCTGAGCACACTCACGTTTCCTGCTGTATTAGAGACTCTATAAAGCAAGAGCGTGCTTCTTGCTCTAAAGCAGAGTGCGATCCATGGAAGAGAACTATGCTGTGTTTTCCCTTCAGAAATGGAGTTAAATCCCAGGCGCTGTGTCTACTTGAAGCAAGACTTCGTTTCAGGTAAGGACAGTCACTTTTCAGCTCAAACGAACTACATCGTTCACGAAGCTAACAAGTTTCCCATCTTAACTGACAAGCATTGGATGTTAGAGGACCAGTGCTTTTTATCAGTTTCAGAAGCAGAGTTGGACTAGATATGGTCCGTGTGTGTAGGAAACACCCTTCTTTTGTTCTCAGGCCACTCACATGTCCTGCTGTCTTAGAGAAAATAGAAAGCAAGAGCGTGCTTCTTGCTCTATAGCAGAGTGTGATCTATGGATGAGAATTCTGCTGTGTGTTTCACTTCAGAAATGGAGATAAATCCCAGGCTCTGAGAATTCCTACAAGCAAGACTTCGTTTCAGGTAAGGGCAGTTACTTTACAGCTCAAATGAACTACATCGTTCACGAAGCTCACACATTTCTCATCTTAACTGACAAGCATTGGATGTTAGAGCACCTGTGGTTTGTTTCAGTTTCAGAAGCAGATTTGAACTAGATATGGTCCATATGTGTAGGAAACACCGTTCTTTTGTTCTGAGCACACTCAAGTTTCCTGCTGTCTTAGAGTCTCTAGAAAGCAAGAGCGTGCTTCTTGCTCTAAAGCAGAGTGTGATCTATATATGAGACCTCTGCTGTGTGTTTTACTTCAGATATGGAGTTAAATCCCAGGCTCTGAGTCTTCCTACAAGCAAGAATTCGTTTCAAGTAAGGGCAGTTACTTTACAGCTCAAACGAACTACATCGTTCTCGAAGCTCACACGTTGCTCATCTTAACTGACAAGCATTGGATGTTAGAGGACCTGTGGTTTGTTTCAATTTCAGATGCAGAGTTGAACTAGATATGTCCCATATGTGTAGGAAACACTGTTATTTTGTACTGAGCACACTCATGTTTCCTGCTGTATTAGAGATTCTAGAAATCAAGAGCGTGCCTCTTGCTCTAAAGCAGAGTGTTATCAATGGATGAGAACTCTGCTGAGTGTTTCACTTCAGAAATGTAATTGAATCCCAGGCTCAGAGTCTTTCTACATGCAAGACTTGGTTTCAGGTAAGGGCAGTTACTTTACAGCTCAAATGAACTACATTGTCCTCGAAGCTCACACATTTATAATCTTAAATGACAAGCATCGGATGTTAGAGGACCAGTGCTTTGTATCAGTTTCAGAAGCACAGTTGGACAAGATATGTTCCGTATGTGTAGGAAACACCATTCTTTTGTTCCCAGCACTCTCACGTTTCCTGCTGTCTTAGAGTCTCTAGAATGCAAGAGCGTGCTTCCTGCTCTAAAGCAGAGTGTGATCTATATATGAGAACTCTGTTGTGTGTTTCACTTCAGAAATGGAGTTCAAGCCCAGGCTCTGAGTGTTCCTACAAGGAAGACTTCGTTTCAGGTAAGGGCAGTTACTAACAGCTCAAACGAACTACATCGTTCACGAAGCTCACACGTTTCTCATCTTAACTGACAAGCATTGGATGTTAGAGGACCTGTGGTTTGTTTCAATTTCAGATGCAGAGTTGAACTAGATATGGCCCGTATGTGTAGGAAACACTGTTATTTTGTACTGAGCACACTCATGTTTCCTGCTGTCTTAGAGACTCTAGAAAGCAAGAGCGTGCTTCTTGCTCTATAGCAGAGTGTGATCAATGGATGAGAACTCTGCTTTGTGTTTCCCTTCAGAAATGGAGTTAAATTCCAGGCGCTGTTTCTTCCTACAAGCAAGACTTCGATTCAGATAAGAGCAGTTACTAACAGCTCAAACGAACTACATCATTCACGAAGCTCACACGTTTCTCATCTTAACTGACAAACATTGGATGTTAGAGGACCTGTGGTTTGTTTCTGTTTCCGAAGCAGATTTGAACTAGATATGGCCCGTATGTGTAGGAAACACTGTTATTTTGTACTGAGCACACTCACGTTTCCTGCTGTCTTAGAGACTCTAGAAAGCAAGAGCGTGCTTCTTGCTCTATAGCAGAGTGTGATGAATGGATGAGAACTCTGCTGTGTGTTTCACTTCAGAAATGGAATTGAATACCAGGCTCTGAGTCTTTCTACAAGCAAGACTTCATTTCAGGTAAGGGCAGTTACTTTACAGCTCAAACAAACTACATCGTTCACGAAGCTCAACTATTCTCATATTAACTGACAAGCATTGGATGTTACAGGACCTGTGATTTGTTTCAGTTTCAGAATCACAGTTGAACTATATATGGTCTGTATGTGTAGGAAACACCGTTCTTTTGTTCTCAGGACACTAACATTTCCTGCTGTCTTAGAGAAAATAGAAAGCAAGAGCGTGCTTCTTGCTCTAAAGCAGATTGTGATCTATGGAGGAGAACTCTGCTGTGTGTTTCCATTCAGAAATGGAGTTAAATCCCAGGTGCTGAGTCTTCCTACAAGAAAACTTCGTTTCAGGTAAGGGAAGTTACTTTACATCTCAAACGAACTACATCGTTCACGAAGCTCACACGTTTCTCATCTTAACTGACAAGCATTGTATGTTAGAGGACCTGTGGTTTGTTTCAGTTTCAGAAGTAGAGTTGCACTAGGTATGTCCCTTATGTGTAGTAAACACTGTTCTTTTTTTCTGAGCACACTCAAGTTTCTTGCTGTAGTAGAGACTCTAGAAAGCAAGAGCGTGCTTCTTGCTCTAAAGTAGAGTGTGATCCATGGATGAGAACTATGCTGTGTGTTACCCTTCAGAAATGGAGTTAAATTCCATGCTCTGTGTCTTCCTACAAGCAAAATTTCCTTTCAGGTAAGGGAAGTCACTTTTCAGCTCAAACGAACTACATCGTTCACGAAGCTCAACTATTCTCATCTTAACTGACAAGCATTGGATGTTAGAGGACCTGTGGTTTGTTTCAGTTTCAGAATCACAGTTGAACTAGATATGGTCCGTTTGTGTAGGAAACACCGTTCTTTTCTTCTGAGCACACTCACGTTTCCTGCTGTATTAGAGACTCTATAAAGCAAGAGCGTGCTTCTTGCTCTAAAGCAGAGTGTGATCCATGGAAGAGAACTATGCTGTGTTTTCCCTTCAGAAATGGAGTTAAATCCCAGGCGCTGTGTCTACTTGAAGCAAGACTTCGTTTCCAGTAAGGACAGTCACTTTTCAGCTCAAACGAACTACATCGTTCACGAAGCTAACAAGTTTCCCATCTTAACTGACAAGCATTGGATGTTAGAGGACCAGTGCTTTTTATCAGTTTCAGAAGCAGAGTTGGACTAGATATGGTCCGTGTGTGTAGGAAACACCCTTCTTTTGTTCTCAGGCCACTCACATGTCCTGCTGTCTTAGAGAAAATAGAAAGCAAGAGCGTGCTTCTTCCTCTATAGCAGAGTGTGATCTATGGATGAGAATTCTGCTGTGTGTTTCACTTCAGAAATGGAGATAAATCCCAGGCTCTGAGAATTCCTACAAGCAAGACTTCGTTTCAGGTAAGGGCAGTTACTTTACAGCTCAAATGAACTACATCGTTCACGAAGCTCACACATTTCTCATCTTAACTGACAAGCATTGGATGTTAGAGGACCTGTGGTTTGTTTCAATTTCAGATGCAGAGTTGAACTAGATATGTCCCATATGTGTAGGAAACACTGTTATTTTGTACTGAGCACACTCATGTTTCCTGCTGTATTAGAGACTCTAGAAATCAAGAGCGTGCCTCTTGCTCTAAAGCAGAGTGTTATCAATGGATGAGAACTCTGCTGAGTGTTTCACTTCAGAAATGTAATTGAATCCCAGGCTCAGAGTCTTTCTACATGCAAGACTTGGTTTCAGGTAAGGGCAGTTACTTTACAGCTCAAATGAACTACATTGTCCTCGAAGCTCACACATTTATAATCTTAAATGACAAGCATCGGATGTTAGAGGACCAGTGCTTTGTATCAGTTTCAGAAGTACAGTTGGACAAGATATGTTCCGTATGTGTAGGAAACACCATTCTTTTGTTCCCAGCACTCTCACGTTTCCTGCTGTCTTAGAGTCTCTAGAATGCAAGAGCGTGCTTCCTGCTCTAAAGCAAAGTGTGATCTATATATGAGAACTCTGTTGTGTGTTTCACTTCAGAAATGGAGTTCAAGCCCAGGCTCTGAGTGTTCCTACAAGGAAGACTTCGTTTCAAGTAAGAGCAGTTACTTTACAGCTCTAACGAACTACATCGTTCACGAAGCTCACACGATTCTCTTCTTAACTGACAAGCATTGGATGTTAGAGGACCTCTGGTTTGTTTCAGGTTCAGAATCACAGTTGAACTAGATATGGTCCGTATGTGTAAGAAACACCGTTCCTTTCTTCAGAGCATACTCACGTATCCTGCTGTATTAGAGACTCTAGAAAGCAAGAGTGTGCTTCTTGCTCTAAAGCAGAGTGTGATCCATGGAAGAGAACTATGCTGTGTGTTTCCCTTCAGAAATGGAGTTAAATCCCAGGCGCTGTGTCTTCCGACAAGCAAGACTTCGTTTCAGGTAAGGGCAGTTACTAACAGCTCAAACGAACTACATCGTTCACGAAGCTCACACGTTTCTCATCTTAACTGACAAGCATTGGATGTTAGAGGACCTGTGGTTTGTTTCAATTTCAGATGCAGAGTTGAACTAGATATGGCCCGTATGTGTAGGAAACACTGTTATTTTGTACTGAGCACACTCATGTTTCCTGCTGTCTTAGAGACTCTAGAAAGCAAGAGCGTGCTTCTTGCTCTATAGCAGAGTGTGATCAATGGATGAGAACTCTGCTGTGTGTTTCCCTTCAGAAATGGAGTTAAATTCCAGGCGCTGTTTCTTCCTACAAGCAAGACTTCGATTCAGATAAGAGCAGTTACTAACAGCTCAAACGAACTACATCATTCACGAAGCTCACACGTTTCTCATCTTAACTGACAAGCATTGGATGTTAGAGGACCTGTGGTTTGTTTCAGTTTCAGAATCACAGTTGAACTAGATATGGTCCGTTTGTGTAGGAAACACCGTTCTTTTCTTCTGAGCACAGTCACGTTTCCTCCTGTATTAGAGACTCTATAAAGCAAGAGCGTGCTTCTTGCTCTAAAGCAGAGTGTGATCCATGGAAGAGAACTATGCTGTGTTTTCCCTTCAGAAATGGAGTTAAATCCCAGGCGCTGTGTCTACTTGAAGCAAGACTTCGTTTCAGGTAAGGACAGTCACTTTTCAGCTCAAACGAACTACATCGTTCACGAAGCTAACAAGTTTCCCATCTTAACTGACAAGCATTGGATGTTAGAGGACCAGTGCTTTTTATCAGTTTCAGAAGCAGAGTTGGACTAGATATGGTCCGTGTGTGTAGGAAACACCCTTCTTTTGTTCTCAGGCCACTCACATGTCCTCCTGTCTTAGAGAAAATAGAAAGCAAGAGCGTGCTTCTTGCTCTATAGCAGAGTGTGATCTATGGATGAGAATTCTGCTGTGTGTTTCCCTTCAGAAATGGAGATAAATCCCAGGCTCTGAGAATTCCTACAAGCAAGACTTCGTTTCAGGTAAGGGCAGTTACTTTACAGCTCAAATGAACTACATCGTTCACGAAGCTCACACATTTCTCATCTTAACTGACAAGCATTGGATGTTAGAGCACCTGTGGTTTGTTTCTGTTTCCGAAGCAGATTTGAACTAGATATGGCCCGTATGTGTAGGAAACACTGTTATTTTGTACTGAGAACACTCATGTTTCCTGCTGTCTTAGAGACTCTAGAAAGCAAGAGCGTGCTTCTTGCTCTATAGCAGAGTGTGATCAATGGATGAGAACTCTGCTGTGTGTTTCACTTCAGAAATGGAATTGAATACCAGGCTCTGAGTCTTTCTACAAGCAAGACTTCATTTCAGGTAAGGGAAGTTACTTTACAGCTCAAACAAACTACATCGTTCACGAAGCTCACTTTTCTCATCTTAACTGACAAGCATTGGATGTTAGAGGACCTGTGGTTTGTTTCAGTTGCAGAAGCAGAGTTGGACTAGATATTTTCCATATGTGTAGGAAACACCGTTCTTTTGTTCTCAGCACACTCATGCTTCCTGCTGTTTTAGAGACTCTAGAAAGCAAGAGCGTGCTTCTTGCTCTAAAGCAGAGTATAAAGAATGGATGAGAACTCTGCTCTCTGTTTCACTTCAGAAATGGAGTTAAAGCCCAGGCTCTGAGTCTTCCTACAAGGAAGACTTCGTTTCAAGTAAGGGCAGTTACTTTACAGCTCAAACGAACTACGTCGTTCACGAAGCTCACATGTTTCTCTTCTTAACTGACAAGCATTGGATGTTAGAGGACCTGTGACTTGTTTCAGTTTCAGAATCACAGTTGAACTATATATGGTCTGTATGTGTAGGAAACACCGTTCTTTTTGTTCTCAGGACACTAACATTTCCTTCTGTCTTAGAGAAAATAGAAAGCAAGAGCGTGCTTCTTGCTCTAAAGCAGAGTGTGAACAATGGATGAGAACTCTGCTGTGTGTTTCCCTTCTATAATGGAGTTAAATCCCAGGCTCTGGGTCTTCCTAGAAGGAAGACTTCGTTTTTGGTAAGGGCAATTACTTTACAGCTCAAAAGAAGTACATCGTTCATGAAGCTCACACGTTTCTCATCTTAACTGACAAGCATTGTATGTTAGAGGACCTGTGGTTTGTTTCAGTTTCAGAAGTAGAGTTGAACTAGATATGGCCCTTATGTGTAGGAAACACTGTTCTTTTGTTCTGACCACACTCAAGTTTCCTGCTGTATTAGAGACTCTAGAAAGCAAGAGCGTGCTTCTTGCTCCAAAGCAGAGTGTGATCCATGGAAGAGATCTATGCTGTGTGTTTCCCTTCAGAAATGGAGTTAAATCCCAGGCGCTGTGTCTTCCCACAAGCAACACTTGTTCCAGGTAAGGGCAGTCACTTCTCAGCTCAAACGAACTACATCGTTCACGAAGCTAACAAGTTTCCCATCTTAACTGACAAGCATTGCATGTTAGAAGACCAGTGCTTTGTATCAGATTCAGAAGTAGAGTTGCACTAGGTATGGCCCTTATGTGTAGGAAACACTGTTCTTTTGTTCTCAGGACACTAACATTTCCTGCTGTCTTAGAGAATATAGAAAGCAAGAGCGTGCTTCTTGCTCTAAAGCAGATTGTGATCTATGGATGAGAACTCTGCTGTGTGTTTCCCTTCAGAAATGGAGTTAAATCCCAGCCTCTGAGTCTTCCTACAAGAAAACTTTGTTTCAGGTAAGGGAAGTTACTTTACATCTCAAAAGAACTACATCTTTCATGAAGCTCACACGTTTCTCATCTTAACTGACAAGCATTGTATGTTAGAGGACCTGTGGTTTGTTTCAGTTTCAGAAGTAGAGTTGCACTAGGTATGGCCCTTATGTGTAGGCAACACTGTTCTTTTGTTCTGAGCACACTCACGTTTCCTGCTATATTAGAGACTCTAGAAATTAAGAGGGTGCTTCTTGCTCTAAAGCAGAGTGTGATCCATGGATGAGAAGTATGCTGTGTGTTTCCCTTCAGAAATGGAGTTAAATCCCAGACGCTGTGTCTTCCTACAAGCAAGATTTCGTTTCAGATAAGGGCAGTCACTTTTCAGCTCAAACGATCTACATCGTTCACGAAGCTAACAATTTTCCCATCTTAACTGACAAGCATTGGATGTTAGAGGACCTGTGGTTTGTTTCAGTTTCAGAATCACAGTTGAACTAGATATGGTCCGTTTGTGTAGGAAACACCGTTCTTTTCTTCTGAGCACAGTCACGTTTCCTCCTGTATTAGAGACTCTATAAAGCAAGAGCGTGCTTCTTGCTCTAAAGCAGAGTGTGATCCATGGAAGAGAACTATGCTGTGTTTTCCCTTCAGAAATGGAGTTAAATCCCAGGCGCTGTGTCTACTTGAAGCAAGACTTCGTTTCAGGTAAGGACAGTCACTTTTCAGCTCAAACGAACTACATCGTTAACGAAGCTAACAAGTTTCCCATCTTAACTGACAAGCATTGGATGTTAGAGGACCAGTGCTTTTTATCAGTTTCAGAAGCAGAGTTGGACTAGATATGGTCCGTGTGTGTAGGAAACACCCTTCTTTTGTTCTCAGGCCACTCACATGTCCTCCTGTCTTAGAGAAAATAGAAAGCAAGAGCGTGCTTCTTGCTCTATAGCAGAGTGTGATCTATGGATGAGAATTCTGCTGTGTGTTTCCCTTCAGAAATGGAGATAAATCCCAGGCTCTGAGAATTCCTACAAGCAAGACTTCGTTTCAGGTAAGGGCAGTTACTTTACAGCTCAAATGAACTACATCGTTCACGAAGCTCACACATTTCTCATCTTAACTGACAAGCATTGGATGTTAGAGCACCTGTGGTTTGTTTCTGTTTCCGAAGCAGATTTGAACTAGATATGGCCCGTATGTGTAGGAAACACTGTTATTTTGTACTGAGAACACTCATGTTTCCTGCTGTCTTAGAGACTCTAGAAAGCAAGAGCGTGCTTCTTGCTCTATAGCAGAGTGTGATCAATGGATGAGAACTCTGCTGTGTGTTTCACTTCAGAAATGGAATTGAATACCAGGCTCTGAGTCTTTCTACAAGCAAGACTTCATTTCAGGTAAGGGAAGTTACTTTACAGCTCAAACAAACTACATCGTTCACGAAGCTCACTTTTCTCATCTTAACTGACAAGCATTGGATGTTAGAGGACCTGTGGTTTGTTTCAGTTGCAGAAGCAGAGTTGGACTAGATATTTTCCATATGTGTAGGAAACACCGTTCTTTTGTTCTCAGCACACTCATGCTTCCTGCTGTTTTAGAGACTCTAGAAAGCAAGAGCGTGCTTCTTGCTCTAAAGCAGAGTATAAAGAATGGATGAGAACTCTGCTCTCTGTTTCACTTCAGAAATGGAGTTAAAGCCCAGGCTCTGAGTCTTCCTACAAGGAAGACTTCGTTTCAAGTAAGGGCAGTTACTTTACAGCTCAAACGAACTACGTCGTTCACGAAGCTCACATGTTTCTCTTCTTAACTGACAAGCATTGGATGTTAGAGGACCTGTGACTTGTTTCAGTTTCAGAATCACAGTTGAACTATATATGGTCTGTATGTGTAGGAAACACCGTTCTTTTTGTTCTCAGGACACTAACATTTCCTTCTGTCTTAGAGAAAATAGAAAGCAAGAGCGTGCTTCTTGCTCTAAAGCAGAGTGTGAACAATGGATGAGAACTCTGCTGTGTGTTTCCCTTCTATAATGGAGTTAAATCCCAGGCTCTGGGTCTTCCTAGAAGGAAGACTTCGTTTTTGGTAAGGGCAATTACTTTACAGCTCAAAAGAAGTACATCGTTCATGAAGCTCACACGTTTCTCATCTTAACTGACAAGCATTGTATGTTAGAGGACCTGTGGTTTGTTTCAGTTTCAGAAGTAGAGTTGAACTAGATATGGCCCTTATGTGTAGGAAACACTGTTCTTTTGTTCTGACCACACTCAAGTTTCCTGCTGTATTAGAGACTCTAGAAAGCAAGAGCGTGCTTCTTGCTCCAAAGCAGAGTGTGATCCATGGAAGAGATCTATGCTGTGTGTTTCCCTTCAGAAATGGAGTTAAATCCCAGGCGCTGTGTCTTCCCACAAGCAACACTTGTTCCAGGTAAGGGCAGTCACTTCTCAGCTCAAACGAACTACATCGTTCACGAAGCTAACAAGTTTCCCATCTTAACTGACAAGCATTGCATGTTAGAAGACCAGTGCTTTGTATCAGATTCAGAAGTAGAGTTGCACTAGGTATGGCCCTTATGTGTAGGAAACACTGTTCTTTTGTTCTCAGGACACTAACATTTCCTGCTGTCTTAGAGAATATAGAAAGCAAGAGCGTGCTTCTTGCTCTAAAGCAGATTGTGATCTATGGATGAGAACTCTGCTGTGTGTTTCCCTTCAGAAATGGAGTTAAATCCCAGCCTCTGAGTCTTCCTACAAGAAAACTTTGTTTCAGGTAAGGGAAGTTACTTTACATCTCAAAAGAACTACATCTTTCATGAAGCTCACACGTTTCTCATCTTAACTGACAAGCATTGTATGTTAGAGGACCTGTGGTTTGTTTCAGTTTCAGAAGTAGAGTTGCACTAGGTATGGCCCTTATGTGTAGGCAACACTGTTCTTTTGTTCTGAGCACACTCACGTTTCCTGCTATATTAGAGACTCTAGAAATTAAGAGGGTGCTTCTTGCTCTAAAGCAGAGTGTGATCCATGGATGAGAAGTATGCTGTGTGTTTCCCTTCAGAAATGGAGTTAAATCCCAGACGCTGTGTCTTCCTACAAGCAAGATTTCGTTTCAGATAAGGGCAGTCACTTTTCAGCTCAAACGATCTACATCGTTCACGAAGCTAACAATTTTCCCATCTTAACTGACAAGCATTGGATGTTAGAAGACAAGTGCTTTGTATCAGTTTGAGAAGCAGAGTTTGACTATGTATGGTCCGTATGTGTAGCAAACACCGTTCTTTTGTTCTCAGCACACTCACGTTTCATGCTTTAATAGAGACTCTAGAAAGCAAGAGCGTGCTTCTTGCTCTAAAGCAGAGTGTGAACAATGGATGAGAACTCTGCTGTGTGTTTCCCTTCTAAAATGGAGTTAAATCCTAGGCTCTGTGTCTTCCTAGAAGCAAGACTTCGTTTTTGGTAAGGGCAATTTCTTACTTCTCAAACAAAGTACATCGTTCATGAAGCTCACACGTTTCTCATCTTAACTGACAAGCATTGTATGTTAGAGGACCTGTGGTTTTTTTCAGTTTCAGAAGTAGAGTTGAACTAGATATGTCCAGTATGTGTAGGAAACACTGTTATTTTGTACTGAGCACACTCATGTTTCCTGCTGTCTTAGAGACTCTAGAAAGCAAGAGCGTGCTTCTTGCTCTATAGCAGAGTGTGATCTATGGATGAGAACTCTGCTGTGTGTTTCCCTTCAGAAGTGGAGATAAATCCCAGGCGCTGTGTCGTCCTACAAGCAAGACTTCGATTCAGATAAGGGCAGTTACTAACAGCTCAAACGAACTACATCGTTCACGAAGCTCACACGTTTCTCATCTTAACTGACAAACATTGGATGATAGAGGACCTGTGGTTTGTTTCAGTTTCCGAAGCAGATTTGAAGTAGATATGATCCGTATGTGTAGGAAACACTGTTATTTTGTACTGAGCACACTCAAGTTTCCTGCTGTCTTAGAGACTCTAGAAAGCAAGAGCGTGCTTCTTGCTCTATAGCAGAGTGTGATGAATGGATGAGAACTCTGCTGTGTGTTTCACTTCAGAAATGGAATTGAATACCAGGCTCTGAGTCTTTCTACAAGCAAGACTTCATTTCAGGTAAAGGCAGTTTCTTTACAGCTCAAACAAACTACATCATTCACGAAGCTCACACGTTTCTAATCTTAACTGACAACCATTGGATGTTAGAGGACGTGTGGTTTGTTTCAGTTTCAGAAGCAGAGTTGGACTAGATATTTTCCATAAGTGTAGGAAACACCGTTCTTTTGTTCTCAGCACAATCATGCTTCCTGCTGTATTAGAGACTCTAGAAAGCAAGAACGTGCTTCTTGCTCTAAAGCAGAGTGTAAAGAATGGATGAGAACTCCGCTGTCTGTTTCACTTCAGAAATGGAGTTAAAGCCCAGGCTCTCAGTCTTCCTACAAGGAAGACTTCCTTTCAAGTAAGGGCATTTACTTTACAGCTCAAATGAACTACATCATTCACGAAGCTCACACGTTTCTCTTCTTAACTGACAAGCATTGGATGTTAGAGGACCTGTGATTTGTTTCAGTTTCAGAATCACAGTTGAACTAGATATGGTCTGTATGTGTAGGAAACACCGTTCTTTTGTTCTCAGGACACTAACATTTCCTGCTGTCTTTGAGAAAATAGAAAGCAAGAGCGTGCTTCTTGCTCTAAAGCAGATTGTGATCTATGGATGAGAACTCTGCTGTGTGTTTGCCTTCAGAAATGGAGTTAAATCCCAGGCGCTGAGTCTTCCTACAAGAAAACTTCGTTTCAGGTAAGGGAAGTTACTTTACATCTCAAACGAACAACATCGTTCACGAAGCTCACATGTTTCTCATCTTAACTGACAAGCATTGTATGTTAGAGGACCTGTGGTTTGTTTCAGTTTCAGAAGTAGAGTTGCACTAGGTATGGCCCTTACGTGTAGGAAACACTGTTCTTTTTTTCTGAGCACACTCAAGTTTCTTGCTGTAGTAGAGACTCTAGAAAGCAAGAGCGTGCTTCTTGCTCTAAAGTAGAGTGTGATCCATGGATGAGAACTATGCTGTGTGTTACCCTTCAGAAATGGAGTTAAATTCCATGCTCTGTGTCTTCCTACAAGCAAAATATGCTTTCAGGTAAGGGCAGTCACTTTTCAGCTCAAACGAACTACATCGTTCACGAAGCTCAACTTTTCTCATCTTAACTGACAAGCATTGGATGTTAGAGGACCAGTGCTTTGTATCAGTTTGAGAAGCAGAGTTTGACTGTGTATGGTCCGTATGTGTAGCAAACACCGTTCTTTTGTTCTCAGCACACTCACGTTTCATGCTTTAATAGAGACTCTAGAAAGCAAGAGCGTGCTTCTTGCTCTAAAGCAGAGTGTGAACAATGGATGAGAACTCTGCTGTGTGTTTCCCTTCTAAAATGGAGTTAAATCCCAGGCTCTGGGTCTTCCTAGAAGGAAGACTTCGTTTTTGGTAAGGGCAATTACTTTACAGCTCAAAAGAAGTACATCGTTCATGAAGCTCACACGTTTCTCATCTTAACTGACAAGCATTGTATGTTAGAGGACCTGTGGTTTGTTTCAGTTTCAGAAGTAGAGTTGAACTAGATATGGCCCTTATGTGTAGAAAACACTGTTCTTTTGTTCTGACCACACTCAAGTTTCCTGCTGTATTAGAGACTCTAGAAAGCAAGAGCGTGCTTCTTGCTCCAAAGCAGAGTGTGATCCATGGAAGAGATCTATGCTGTGTGTTTCCCTTCAGAAATGGAGTTAAATCCCAGGCGCTGTGTCTTCCCACAAGCAACACTTGTTCCAGGTAAGGGCAGTCACTTCTCAGCTCAAACGAACTACATCGTTCACGAAGCTAACAAGTTTCCCATCTTAACTGACAAGCATTGCATGTTAGAAGACCAGTGCTTTGTATCAGTTTCAGAAGTAGAGTTGCACTAGGTATGGCCCTTATGTGTAGGAAACACTGTTCTTTTGTTCTCAGGACACTAACATTTCCTGCTGTCTTACAGAATATAGAAAGCAAGAGCGTGCTTCTTGCTCTAAAGCAGATTGTGATCTATGGATGAGAACTCTGCTGTGTGTTTCCCTTCAGAAATGGAGTTAAATCCCAGCCTCTGAGTCTTCCTACAAGAAAACTTCGTTTCAGGTAAGGGAAGTTACTTTACATCTCAAACGAACTACATCTTTCATGAAGCTCACACGTTTCTCATCTTAACTGACAAGCATTGTATGTTAGAGGACCTGTGGTTTGTTTCAGTTTCAGAAGTAGAGTTGCACTAGGTATGGCCCTTATGTGTAGACAACACTGTTCTTTTGTTCTGAGCACACTCACGTTTCCTGCTATATTAGAGACTCTAGAAATCAAGAGGGTGCTTCTTGCTCTAAAGCAGAGTGTGATCCATGGATGAGAAGTATGCTGTGTGTTTCCCTTCAGAAATGGAGTTAAATCCCAGACGCTGTGTCTTCCTACAAGCAAGATTTCGTTTCAGATAAGGGCAGTCACTTTTCAGCTCAAACGATCTACATCGTTCACGAAGCTAACAATTTTCCCATCTTAACTGACAAGCATTGGATGTTAGAAGACAAGTGCTTTGTATCAGTTTGAGAAGCAGAGTTTGACTATGTATGGTCCGTATGTGTAGCAAACACCGTTCTTTTGTTCTCAGCACACTCATGTTTCATGCTTTAATAGAGACTCTAGAAAGCAAGAGCGTGCTTCTTGCTCTAAAGCAGAGTGTGAACAATGGATGAGAACTCTGCTGTGTGTTTCCCTTCTAAAATGGAGTTAAATCCTAGGCTCTGTGTCTTCCTAGAAGCAAGACTTCGTTTTTGGTAAGGGCAATTTCTTTACTTCTCAAACGAAGTACATCGTTCATGAAGCTCACACGTTTCTCATCTTAACTGACAAGCATTGTATGTTAGAGGACCTGTGGTTTGTTTCAGTTTCAGAAGTAGAGTTGAACTAGATATGGCCCTTATGTGTAGGAAACACTGTTCTTTTGTTCTGACAACACTCATGTTTCCTGCTGTATTAGAGACTCTAGAAAGCAAGAGCGTGCTTCTTGCTCCAAAGCAGAGTGTGATCCATGGAAGAGATCTATGCTGTGTGTTTCCCTTCAGAAATGGAGTTAAATCCCAGGCGCTGTGTCTTCCTACAAGCAAGACTTCGTTCCAGGTAAGGGCAGTCACTTCTCAGCTCAACCGAACTACATCGTTCACGAAGCTAACAAGTTTCCCATCTTAACTGACAAGCATTGCATGTTAGAAGACCAGTGCTTTGTATCAGTTTCAGAAGTAGAGTTGCACTAGGTATGGCCCTTATGTGTAGGAAACACTATTCTTTTGTTCTCAGGACACTAACATTTCCTGCTGTCTTAGAGAAAATAGAAAGCAAGAGCGTGCTTCTTGCTCTAAAGCAGATTGTGATCTATGGATGAGAACTCTGCTGTGTGTTTCCCTTCAGAAATGGAGTTAAATCCCAGCCTCTGAGTCTTCCTACAAGAAAACTTCGTTTCAGGTAAGGGAAGTTACTTTACATCTCAAACGAACTACATCTTTCATGAAGCTCACACGTTTCTCATCTTAACTGACAAGCATTGTATGTTAGAGGACCTGTGGTTTGTTTCAGTTTCAGAAGTAGAGTTGCACTAGGTATGGCCCTTATGTGTAGGCAACACTGTTCTTTTGTTCTGAGCACACTCACGTTTCCTGCTATATTAGAGACTCTAGAAATTAAGAGGGTGCTTCTTGCTCTAAAGCAGAGTGTGATCCATGGATGAGAATTATGCTGTGTGTTTCCCTTCAGAAATGGAGTTAAATCCCAGACGCTGTGTCTTCCTACAAGCAAGATTTCGTTTCAGATAAGGGCAGTCACTTTTCAGCTCAAACGATCTACATCGTTCACGAAGCTAACAATTTTCCCATCTTAACTGACAAGCATGGGATGTTAGAAGACAAGTGCTTTGTATCAGTTTGAGAAGCAGAGTTTGACTATGTATGGTCCGTATGTGTAGCAAACACCGTTCTTTTGTTCTCAGCACACTCACGTTTCATGCTTTAATAGAGACTCTAGAAAGCAAGAGCGTGCTTCTTGCTCTAAAGCAGAGTGTGAACAATGGATGAGAACTCTGCTGTATGTTTCCCTTCTAAAATGGAGTTAAATCCCAGGCTCTGGGTCTTCCTAGAAGGAAGACTTCGTTTTTGGTAAGGGCAATTACTTTACAGCTCAAAAGAAGTACATCGTTCATGAAGCTCACACGTTTCTCATCTTAACTGACAAGCATTGTATGTTAGAGGACCTGTGGTTTGTTTCAGTTTCAGAAGTAGAGTTGAACTAGATATGGCCCTTATGTGTAGAAAACACTGTTCTTTTGTTCTGACCACACTCAAGTTTCCTGCTGTATTAGAGACTCTAGAAAGCAAGAGCGTGCTTCTTGCTCCAAAGCAGAGTGTGATCCATGGAAGAGATCTATGCTGTGTGTTTCCCTTCAGAAATGGAGTTAAATCCCAGGCGCTGTGTCTTCCTACAAGCAAGACTTCGTTCCAGGTAAGGGCAGTCACTTCTCAGCTCAAACGAACTACATCGTTCACGAAGCTAACAAGTTTCCCATCTTAACTGACAAGCATTGCATGTTAGAAGACCAGTGCTTTGTATCAGTTTCAGAAGTAGAGTTGCACTAGGTATGGCCCTTATGTGTAGGAAACACTGTTCTTTTGTTCTCAGGACACTAACATTTCCTGCTGTCTTAGAGACTCTAGAAAGCATGAGCGTGCTTCTTGCTCTAAAGCAGATTGTGATCTATGGATGAGAACTCTGCTGTGTGTTTCCCTTCAGAAATGGAGTTAAATCCCAGCCTCTGAGTCTTCCTACAAGAAAACTTCGTTTCAGGTAAGGGAAGTTACTTTACAACTCAAACAAACTACATCTTTCATGAAGCTCACACGTTTCTCATCTTAACTGACAAGCATTGTATGTTAGAGGACCTGTGGTTTGTTTCAGTTTCAGAAGTAGAGTTGCACTAGGTATGGCCCTTATGTGTAGGCAACACTGTTCTTTTGTTCTGAGCACACTCACATTTCCTGCTGTATTAGAGACTCTAGAAATCAAGAGGGTGCTTCTTGCTCTAAAGCAGAGTGTGATCCATGGATGAGAGGTATGCTGTGTGTTTCCCTTCAGAAATGGAGTTAAATCCCAGGCGCTGTGTCTTCCTACAAGCAAGACTTCGTTTCAGATAAGGGCAGTCACTTTTTAGCTCAAACGATCTACATCGTTCACGAAGCTAACAATTTTCCCATCTTAACTGACAAGCATTGGATGTTAGAAGACAAGTGCTTTGTATCAGTTTCCGAAGCAGAGTTGGACTAGATATGGTCCGTATGTGTAGGAAACCCCCTTCTTTTGTTCTCAAGACACTCACGTTTCCTGCTATCTTAGAGAAAAGAGAAAGAAAGAGCGTGCTTCTTGCTCTAAAGCAGAGTGTGATCTATATATGAGAACTCTGTTGTGTGTTTCACTTCAGAAATGGAGTTCAAGGCCAGGCTCTGAGTGTTCCTACAAAGAAGACTTCGTTTCAAGTAAGAGCAGTTACTTTACAGCTCAAACGAACTACATCGTTCACGAAGCTCACACATTTCTCTTATTAAATGACAAGCATTGGATGTTAGAGGACCTGTGGTTTGTTTCAGGTTCAAAATCACAGTTGAACTAGATATGGTCCGTATGTGTAAGAAACACCGTTCTTTTGTTCTCAGCACACTCACATTTCCTGCTGTCTTAGAGACTCTAGAAAGCAAGAGCGTGCTTCTTGCTCTAAAACAGAGTGTGATCCAAGGATGAAAAGTATGATGTGTGTTTCCCTTCAGAAATGGAGTTAAATTCCAGGCTCTGTGTCTTCCTACAAGCAAGACTTCGTTTCAAGTAAGGGCACTCACTTTTCAGATCAAAGGAACTACATCGTTCACGAAGCTCACACGTGTCTCATCGCAAGTGACAAGCACTGAATGTTAGAGGACAATTGCTTTGTATCAGTTTCAGAAGCAGACTTAGATTACATGGTTCTGATGTGCAGGAAAAAACCATTCATTTGTTCTGAGCACAACACGTTTCCTGCTGTATTAGAGACTCTAGAAAGGTAGAGCATGCTTCTTGCTCAAAAGAAGAGTTTGATCAATGGATCAGAACTCTGCTGTGTGTTTCACTTCAGAAATAGAGTTAAATTCCATTCTCTGAGTCTTCCTACAAGCAAGACTTCGTTTCATGTAAGGTCAGTTACTTTACAGCTCAAACGAACTACATCGTTCAGGAAGCTCACACGTTTCTCATCTTAACTGAGAGGCATTGGATGTAAGAGGTCCTTTGCTTTGTATCAATTTCAAGCAGAGTTGAACTAGATATGGTCCATATGTATCGGAAACCCCGTTCTTTTCTTCTGAGCACACTCACGTTTCCTGCGGTATTAGAGACTCTAGAAAGCAAGAGCGTGCTTCTTGCTCTAAAGCAGAGTGTGATCCATGGATGAGAACTGTGTTGTGTGTTTCCCTTCAGAAATGGAGTTAAACCCCAGGCTCTGTGTCCTCACACAAGCAAGACTTCGTTTCACGTAAGGGCAGTCAATTTTCAGCTCAAACGAACTACATCGTTCACGAAGCTCACACGTTTTTCCTCTTAACTGACAATCATCGGATGTTAGAAGACCAGTGCTTTGTATCAGTTTCAGAAGCAGAGTTGGACAAGATGTGGTCCGTAGGTGTAGGAAACAACGTTCTTTTGTTCTCATCACACTCACTTTTCTTGCTGTCTTAGATACTCTGGAAAGCAAGAGCGTGCTCCTTGCTCTAAAGCATAGTGTGATCCATGGATGAGTTCTGTGTTGTGTGTTTCCCTTCGAAATGGAGTTAAATCCCAGGCTCTGAGAATTCCTACAAGCAAGACTTCGTTTCAGGTAAGGGCAGTCACTTTTCAGCTCAAACGAACTACATTGTTCACGAAGCTCACGTTTGTCATCTTAACTGACATGCATTGGATTTTAGAGGACCTGTGGTTTGTTTAAGTTTCAGAAGCAGAGTTGAACTAGATATTTCCGGTATGTGTAGGAAACACCGTTCTTTAGTTCTGAGCACACTCATGTTTCATGCTGTATTAGAGACTCTAGAAAGCAAGAGCGTGCTTTTTGGTCTAAAGCAGAGTGTGATCCATGGATGAAAACTATGCTATGTGTTTGCCTTCAGAAATGGAGTTAAATCCCAGGCTCTGAGTCTTCCTACAAGGAGGACTTCGATTCAAGTAAGTTCAGTTACTTTACAGCTCAAACGAACTACATCGTTCAAGAAGCTCACACGTTTCTCATCTTAACTGAGAAGCATTGGATGTTAGAGGACCTTTGCTTTGTATCAATTTCAAGCAGAGTTGAACTAGATATGGTCCGTATGTATAGGAAACACTGTTCTTTTCTTCTGAGCACACTCACGTTTCCTGCTGTCTTAGAGACTCTAGAAATCAAGAGCGTTCTTCCTGCTCTAAAGCAGAGTGTGATCTCTGGATGATAACTGTGTTGTGTGTTTCCCTTCAGAAATTGAGTTAAACCCCAGCCTCTGTCTCTTCCTACAAGCAAGACATCGTTTCATGTAAGGGCAGTCACTTTTCAGCTCAAACGAACTACATCGTTCACGAAGCTCACACATTTCTCTTCTTAACTGACAAGCATTGGATGTTAGAGGACCTGTGGTTTGTTTCAGGTTCAGAATCACAGTTGAACTAGATATGGTCCGTATGTGTACGAAACACCGTTCTTTCTACTGAGCACACTCACGTTTCCTGCTGTATTAGACTCTAGAAAGCAAGAGCGTGCTTCTTGCTCTATAGCAGAGTGTGATCAATGGATGAGAACTCTGCTGTGTGTTTCACTTCAGAAATGGAGATAAATCCCAGGCTCTGAGTCTTCCTACAAGCAAGACTTCGTTTCAGGTAAGGGCAGTTACTAACAGCTCAAACAAACTACATCGTTCACGAAGCTCACAAGTTTCTCATCTAAACTGACAAGCATTGGATGTTAGAGGACCTGTGCTTTCTTTCATTTTCAGAAGCAGAGTTGAACTAGATATGGCCCGTATGTGTAGGAAACACCGTTCTTTTGTTCTCAGCACACTCACCTTTCCTGCTGTCTTAGAGACTCTAGAAAGCAAGAGCGTGCTTCTTGCTCTAAAGCAGAGTGTGATCCAAGGATGAAAAGTATGATGTGTGTTTCCCTTCAGAAATGGAGTTAAATTCCAGGCTCTGTGTCTTCCTACAAGCAAGACTTCGTTTCAAGTAAGGGCACTCACTTTTCAGATCAAACGAACTACATCGTTCACGAAGCTCACACGTGTCTCATCTTAAGTGACAAGCACTGAATGTTAGAGGACATTTGCTTTGTATCAGTTTCAGAAGCAGACTTAGATTATATGGTTCTGATGTGTAGGAAAAAACCATTCATTTGTTCTGAGCACAACACGTATCCTGCTGTATTAGAGACTCTAGAAAGGAAGAGCATGCTTCTTGCTCAAAAGAAGAGTTTGATCAATGGATCAGAACTCTGCTGTGTGTTTCACTTCAGAAATAGAGTTAAATTCCATTCTCTGAGTCTTCCTACAAGCAAGACTTCGTTTCATGTAAGGTCAGTTACTTTACAGCTCAAACGAACTACATCGTTCACGAAGCTCACACGTTTCTCATCTTAACTGAGAGGCATTGCATGTAAGAGGTCCTTTGCTTTGTATCAATTTCAAGCAGAGTTGAACTAGATATGGTCCGTATGTATAGGAAACCCCGTTCTTTTCTTCTGAGCACACTCACGTTTCCTGCGGTATTAGAGACTCTAGAAAGCAAGAGCGTGCTTCTTGCTCTAAAGCAGAGTGTGATCCATGGATGAGAACTGTGTTGTGTGTTTTCCTTCAGAAATGGAGTTAAACCCCAGCCTTTGTGTCTTCCTACAAGCAAGACTTCGTTTCAAGTAAGGGCAATCACTTTTCAGCTCAAAGAACTACATCATTCACGAAGCTCACACGTTTTTCATCTTAACTGACAATCATCAGATGTTAGAGGACCAGTGCTTTGTATCAGTTTCAGAAGCAGAGTTGGACTACATATGGTCTGTATGTGTAGGAAACACCGGTCATTTGTTCTGAGCACACTCACGTTTCCCGCTGTATTAGAGAATCTAGAAAGCAAGAGCGTGCTTCTTGATCTAAAGCAGAGTGTGATGCATGGAGGAGAACAATGCTGTGTGTTTCCCTTCAGAAATGGAGTTCAATCCCAGTCTCTGTGTCTTCCTAAAATCAAGAATTCGTTTCAGGTAAGGGCAGTCACTTTTCAGCTCAAACGAACTACAGCGTTCACAAAGCTAACACGTTTTTCATCTTAACTGACAAGCATTGCATGTTAGAGGACCAGTGTTTTGTATCAGTTTCAGAAGCAGAGTTGGACTAGATGTGGCCCATAGGTGTAGGAAACAACGTTCTTTTTTTCTCATCACACTCACGTTTCTTGCTGTCTTAGAGACTGTGGAAAGCAAGAGCGTGCTTCTTGCTCTAAAGCATAGTGTGATCCATGGATGAGTTCTGTGTTGTGTGTTTCCCTTCGAAATGGAGTTAAATCCAAGGCTCTGTGTCTTCCTACAAGCTAGACTTCGTTTCAGGTAAGGGCAGTCACTTTTCAGCTCAAAAGAACCACATCGTTCACGAAGCTCACACGTTTCTCATCTAAACTGACAAGCATTGGATTTTAGAGGACCAGTGCTTTGTATCAGTTTCAGAAGCAGAGTTGGACTAGATATAGTTGGTATGTGTAGGAAACACCGTTCCTTTGTTCTCAGCCCACTCACATTTCCTGCTGTCTTAGAGACTCTAGAAAGCAAGAGCGTGCTTCTTGCTCTAAAGCAGAGTGTGATCAATGGATGAAAACTATGTTGTGTGTTTCACTTCAGAAATGGAGTTAAATCCCAGGCTCTGAGTTTTCCTACAACAAGATTTCTTTTCAGGTAAGGGCAGTTACTTTACACTTCAAAGGAACTACATCATTCACGAAGCTCACACATTTCTCATCTAAACTGACAAGCATTGGATGTTAGAAGACCAGTGCTTTGTATCAGTTTCAGAAGCAGAGTTGGACTAGACTTGGTCCGAATGTATAGGAAACACCATTCTTTTGTTCTCATCACGCTCACGTTCTTTGCTCTCTTAGAGACTCTGGAAAGCAAGAGCGTGCTTCTTGCTCTAAAGCAGATTGTGATCAATGGATGAGAACTCTGCTGTGTTTCACTTCAGAAATGGAGTTAAATCCCAGGCTCTGAGTCTTCCTACAAGCAAGACTTCGTTTCATGTAAGGTCAGTTACATTACTGCTCAAACGAACTACATCGTTCACGAAGTTCACACATTTCTCATCTTAACTGAGAGGCATTGGATGTAAGAGGTCCTTTGCTTTGTATCAATTTCAAGCAGAGTTGAACTAGATATGATCCGTATGTATAGGAAACACCGTTCTATTCTTCTGAGCACAATCACGTTTCCTGCGGGATTAGAGACTCTAGAAAGCAAGAGCGTGCTTCTTGCTCTAAAGCAGAGTGTGATCCATGGATGAGAACTGTGTTGTGTGTTTCCCTTCAGAAATGGAGTTAAACCCCAGGCTCTGTGTCTTCCCACAAGCAAGACTTCGTTTCATGTAAGGGCAGTCACTTTTCAGCTCAAACGAACTACATCGTTCAGGAAGCTCACACGTTTCCCATCCTAACTGACAATCATCGGATGTTAGAGGACCAGTGCGTTGTATCAGTGTGAAAAGCAGAGTTGGACTAGATATGGTTTATGTGTAGGAAATACCTTTCTTTTGTTCTCAGGACACTCACGTTTCCTGCTGTCTTAGAGACTCTAGAAAGCAAGAGCATGCTTCTTGCTCTAAAGCAGAGTGTGATCAATGGATGAGAACGCTGCTGTGTGTTTCACTTCAGAAATGGAGTTAAATCCCAGGTTCTGAGTCTTCCTACAACAAGGCTTCGTTTCAGGTAACGGCAGTTACTTTACAGCTCAAACGAACTACATCATTCACGAAGCTCACACGTTTCTCATGTAAACTGACAAGCATTGGATGTTAGAGGACCTGTGCTTTCTTTCATTTTCAGAAGCAGAGTTGAGCTAGATATGGCCCGTATGTGTAGGAAACACCGTTCTTTTATTCTCAGCACACTCACCTTTCCTGCTGTCTTAGAGACTCTAGAAAGCAAGAGCGTGCTTCTTGCTCTAAAGCAGAGTGTGATCCAAGGATGAAAAGTATGATGTGTGTTTCCCTTCAGAAATGGAGTTAAATTCCAGGCTCTGTGTCTTCCTACAAGCAAGACTTCGTTTCAAGTAAGGGCACTCACTTTTCAGATCAAACGAACTATATCGTTCACGAAGCTCACACGTGTCTCATCTTAAGTGACAAGCACTGAATGTTAGAGGACAATTGCTTTGTATCAGTTTCAGAAGCAGACTTAGATTATATGGTTCTGATGTGTAGGAAAAAACCATTCATTTGTTCTGAGCACAACATGTTTCCTGCTGTATTAGAGACTCTAGAAAGGAAGAGCATGCTTCTTGCTCAAAAGAAGAGTTTGATCAATGGATCAGAACTCTGCTGTGTGTTTCACTTCAGAAATAGAGTTAAATCCCATTCTCTGAGTCTTCCTTCAAGCAAGACTTCGTTTCATGTAAGGTCAGTTACTTTACAGCTCAAACGAACTACATCGTTCACGAAGCTCACACGTTTCTCATCTTAACTGAGAGGCATTGGATGTAAGAGGTCCTTTGCTTTGTATCAATTTCAAGCAGAGTTGAACTAGATATGGTCCGTTTGTATAGGAAACCCCGTTCTTTTCTTCTGAGCACACTCACGTTTCCTGCGGTATTAGAGACTCTAGAAAGCAAGAGCGTGCTTCTTGCTCTAAAGCAGAGTGTGATCCATGGATGAGAACTGTGTTGTGTGTTTTCCTTCAGAAATGGAGTTAAACCCCAGGCTCTGTGTCCTCACACAAGCAAGACTTCGTTTCACGTAAGGGCAGTCAATTTTCAGCTCAAACGAACTACATCGTTCACGAAGCTCACACGTTTTTCCTCTTAACTGACAATCATCGGATGTTAGAGGACCAGTGTTTTGTATCAGTTTCAGAAGCAGAGTTGGACTAGATGTGGTCCGTAGGTGTAGGAAACAACGTTCTTTTGTTCTCACCACACTCACTTTTCTTGCTGCCTTAGATACTCTGGAAAACAAGAGCGTGCTTCTTGCTCTAAAGCATAGTGTGATCCATGGATGAGTTCTGTGTTGTGTGTTTCCCTTCGAAATGGAGTTAAATCCCAGGCTCTGAGAATTCCTACAAGCAAGACTTCGTTTCAGGTAAGGGCAGTCACTTTTCAGCTCAAACGAACTACATTGTTCACGAAGCTCACGTTTGTCATCTTAACTGACATGCATTGGATTTTAGAGGACCTGTGGTTTGTTTAAGTTTCAGAAGCAGAGTTGAACTAGATATTTCCGGTATGTGTAGGAAACACCGTTCTTTAGTTCTGAGCACACTCATGTTTCATGCTGTATTAGAGACTCTAGAAAGCAAGAGCGTGCTTTTTGGTCTAAAGCAGAGTGTGATCCATGGATGAAAACTATGCTATGTGTTTGCCTTCAGAAATGGAGTTAAATCCCAGGCTCTGAGTCTTCCTACAAGGAGGACTTCGATTCAAGTAAGTTCAGTTACTTTACAGTTCAAACGAACTACATCGTTCAAGAAGCTCACACGTTTCTCATCTTAACTGAGAAGCATTGGATGTTAGAGGACCTTTGCTTTGTATCAATTTCAAGCAGAGTTGAACTAGATATGGTCCGTATGTATAGGAAACACTGTTCTTTTCTTCTGAGCACACTCACGTTTCCTGCTGTCTTAGAGACTCTAGAAATCAAGAGCGTTCTTCCTGCTCTAAAGCAGAGTGTGATCTCTGGATGATAACTGTGTTGTGTGTTTCCCTTCAGAAATTGAGTTAAACCCCAGCCTCTGTCTCTTCCTACAAGCAAGACTTCGTTTCATGTAAGGGCAGTCACTTTTCAGCTCAAATGAACTACATCGTTCACGAAGCTCACACATTTCTCTTCTTAACTGACAAGCATTGGATGTTAGAGGACCTGTGGTTTGTTTCAGGTTCAGAATCACAGTTGAACTAGATATGGTCCGTATGTGTACGAAACACCGTTCTTTCTTCTGAGCACACTCACGTTTCCTGCTGTATTAGACTCTAGAAAGCAAGAGCGTGCTTCTTGCTCTATAGCAGAGTGTGATCAATGGATGAGAACTCTGCTGTGTGTTTCACTTCAGAAATCGAGATAAATCCCAGGCTCTGAGTCTTCCTACAAGCAAGACTTCCTTTCAGGTAAGGGCAGTTACTAACTAAGAGCTCAAATGAACTACATCGTTCATGAAGCTCACACGTTTCTCATCTTAACTGAGAGGCATTGGATGTAAGAGGTCCTTTGCTTTCTATCAATTTCAAGCAGAGTTGAACTAGATATGGTCCGTATGTATAGGAAACCCCGTTCATTTCTTCTGAGCACAATCACGTTTCCTGCGGTATTAGAGACTCTGGAAAGCAAGAGCGTGCTTCTTGCTCTAAAGCAGAGTGTGATCCATGGATGAGAACTGTGTTGTGTGTTTCCCTTCAGAAATGGAGTTAAACCCCAGGCTCTGTGTCCTCACACAAGCAAGACTTCGTTTCACATAAGGGCAGTCAATTTTCAGCTCAAACGAACTACATCGTTCACGAAGCTCACACGTTTTTCCTCTTAACTGACAATCATCGGATGTTAGAGGACCAGTGTTTTGTATCAGTTTCAGAAGCAGAGTTGGACTAGATATTTCTGGTATGTGTAGGAAACAACGTTCTTTTGTTCTCATCACACTCACTTTTCTTGCTGTCTTAGATACTCTGGAAAGCAAGAGCGTGCTTTTTGGTCTAAAGCAGAGTGTGATCCATGGATGAAAACTATTCTATGTGTTTGCCTTCAGAAATGGAGTTAAATCCCAGGCTCTGAGTCTTCCTACAAGGAGGACTTCGATTCAAGTAAGTTCAGTTACTTTACAGCTCAAACGAACTACATCGTTCAAGAAGCTCACACGTTTCTCATCTTAACTGAGAAGCATTGGATGTTAGAGGACCTTTGCTTTGTATCAATTTCAAGCAGAGTTGAACTAGATATGGTCCGTATGTATAGGAAACACTGTTCTTTTCTTCTGAGCACACTCACGTTTCCTGCTGTCTTAGAGACTCTAGAAAGCAAGAGCGTTCTTCCTGCTCTAAAGCAGAGTGTGATCTCTGGATGATAACTGTGTTGTGTGTTTCCCTTCAGAAATTGAGTTAAACCCCAGCCTCTGTCTCTTCCTACAAGCAAGACTTCGTTTCATGTAAGGGCAGTCACTTTTCAGCTCAAACGAACTACATCGTTCACGAAGCTCACACATTTCTCTTCTTAACTGACAAGCATTGGATGTTAGAGGACCTGTGGTTTGTTTCAGGTTCAGAATCACAGTTGAACTAGATATGGTCCGTATGTGTACGAAACACCGTTCTTTCTTCTGAGCACACTCACGTTTCCTGCTGTATTAGACTCTAGAAAGCAAGAGCGTGCTTCTTGCTCTATAGCAGAGTGTGATCAATGGATGAGAACTCTGCTGTGTGTTTCACTTCAGAAATGGAGATAAATCCCAGGCTCTGAGTCTTCCTACAAGCAAGACTTCGTTTCAGGTAAGGGCAGTTACTAACTAAGAGCTCAAACGAACTACATCGTTCACGAAGCTCACAAGTTTCTCATCTAAACTGACAAGCATTGGATGTTAGAGGTCCTTTGCTTTGTATGAATTTCAAGCAGAGTTGAACTAGATATGGTCCGTATGTATAGGAAACACTGTTCTTTTCTTCTGAGCACACTCACGTTTCCTGCGGTATTAGAGACTCTAGAAATCAAGAGCGTTCTTCCTGCTCTAAAGCAGAGTGTGATCTCTGGATGATAACTGTGTTGTGTGTTTCCCTTCAGAAATTGAGTTAAACCCCAGCCTTTGTGTCTTCCTACAAGCAAGACTTCGTTTCAAGTAAGGGCAATCACTTTTCAGCTCAAACGAACTACATCGTTCACGAAGCTCACACGTTTTTCATCTTAACTGACAATCATCAGATGTTAGAGGACCAGTGCTTTGTATCAGTTTCAGAAGCAGAGTTGGACTACATATGGTCTGTATGTGTAGGAAACACCGGTCATTTTTTCTGAGCACACTCACGTTTCCCGCTGTATTAGAGAATCTAAAAAGCAATAGCGTGCTTCTTGATCTAAAGCAGAGTGTAATGCATGGAGGAGAACAATGCTGTGTGTTTCCCTTCAGAAATGGAGTTTAATCCCAGGCTCTGTGTCTTCCTAAAATCAAGAATTCGTTTCAGGTAAGGGCAGTCACTTTTCAGCTCAAACGAACTACATCGTTCACAAAGCTAACACGTTTTTCATCTTAACTGACAAGCATTGCATGTTAGAGGACCAGTGTTTTGTATCAGTTTCAGAAGCAGAGTTGGACTAGATGTGGTCCATAGGTGTAGGAAACAACGTTCTTTTGTTCTCATCACACTCACGTTTCTTGCTGTCTTAGAGACTGTGGAAAGCAAGAGCGTGCTTCTTGCTCTAAAGCATAGTGTGATCCATGGATGAGTTCTGTGTTGTGTGTTTCCCTTCGAAATGGAGTTAAATCCCAGGCTCTGTGTCTTCCTACAAGCAAGACTTCGTTTCAGGTAAGGGCAGTCACTTTTCAGCTCAAACGAACCACATCGTTCACGAAGCTCACACGTTTCTCATCTTCACTGACAATCATCGGATGTTAGAGGACCAGTGCTTTGTATCAGTTTCAGAAGCAGAGTTGGACTAGATATGGCCGGTATGTGTAGGAAACACCGTTCTTTTGTTCTCAGCCCGCTCATGTTTCCTGCTGTCTTGGAGACAATAGAAAGCAAGAGCATGCTTCTTGCTCTAAAGCAGAGTGTGATCAATGGATGAGAACTCTGTTGTGTGTTTCACTTCAGAAATGGTGTTAAATCCGAGGCTCTGAGTCTTACTACAACAAGACTTCTTTTCAGGTAAGGGCAGTTACTTTACAGTTCAAACAAACTACATCATTCACGAAGCTCACACGTTTCTCATCTAAGCTGACAAGCATTGGATGTTAGAGGACCAGTGCTTTGTATCAGTTTCAGAAGCAGAGTTGGACTAGATTTGGACTGAATGTATAGGAAACACCATACTTTGGTTCTCATCGCACTCACGTTTTCTGCTCTCTTAGAGACTCTGGAAAGCAAGAGCATGCTTCTTGCTCTAAAGCAGAGTGTGATCAATGGATGAGAACTCTGCTGTGTGTTTCAGTTCAGAAATGGAGTTAAATCCCAGGCTCTGCGTCTTCCTACAAGCAAGACTTCGTTTCATGTAAGGGCAGTAACTTTACAGCTCAAACGAACTACATCATTCAGTAATCTCACACAGTTTTCATCTAAACTGACAAGCATTGGATGTTAGCGGACCTGTGGTTTCTTTCAGTTACAGAAGCAGAGTTGAAGTAGATATGGCCCGTATGTGTAGGAAACACCGTTCTTTTGTTCTCAGCACACTCAGGTTTCCTGCTGTCTTAGAGACTCTAGAAGCAAGAGCGTGCTTCTTGCTCTAAAGCAGAGTGTGATCCATGGATGAAAACTATGCTGTGTGTTTCCATTCAGAAATGGAGTTAAATCCCAGGCTCTGAGTCTTCCTACAAGCAAGGCTTAGTTTCAAGTAAGGGCACTCACTTTTCAGCTCAAACGAACTACATCGTTCAAGAAGCTCACACTTGTCTCATCTTAAGTGACAAGCATTCAATGTTAGAGGACAATTGCTTTGTATCAGTTTCAGAAGCAGAGTTGGACTATATATGGTCCGTATGTGTAGGAAACACCGTTCATTTGTTCTGAGCACACACACATTTCCTGCTGTATTAGAGAATCTAGAAAGCAAGAGAGTGCTTCTTGCTCTAAAGCAGAGTGTGATCCATGGATGAGAACTCTTCTGTGTGTTTCACTTCAGAAATGGAGTTAAATTCCAGGCTCTGAGTCTTCCTACAAAAAGACTTCGTTTCAGGTAAGGGCAGTTACTTTACAGCTCAAATGAACTACATCGTTCATGAAGCTCACACGTTCCTCATCTTAACTGACAAGCATTGGATGTTAGAGGAACTGTGTTTTGTTTCAGTTTCAGAAGCAGAGTTGAACTAAATATGATCCGTATGTTTAGGAAACACTGTTCTTTTGTTCTGAGCACACTCAAGTTTCCTGATGTATTAGAGATTCTAGAAAGCAAGAGCATTCTTCTTGCTCGAAAGCCAAGTGTGATCCACGGATGAGAACTATGCTGTGTGTTTCCCTTCAGAAATGGAGTTAAATCCCAGGCTCTGTGTCTTCCTAGAAGCAAGACATCGTTTCAGGTAAGGGCAGTCACTTTTCAGCTCAAACGAACTACATTGTTCACAAAGCTCACACGTTTCTCATCTTAAATGACAAGCATTGGATGTTAGAGAACCTGTGCTTTGTATCAATTTTAGAGGCAGAGTTGTACTAGATATGGTCCGTATGTGTAGGAATCACCGATCTTTTGTTCTCAGCACACTCATGTTTCCTGCTGTCTTAGACACTCTAGAAAGCAAGAGCGTCCTTCTTGCTCTAAAGCAGAGTGTGATCCATGGATGAGAACTCTGCTGTGTGTTTCCCTTCAGAAATGGAGTTAAATCCCATGCTCTGTGTCTTCCTACAAGCACTACTTTGTTTCAGATAAGGGCAGTCACTTTTCAGCTCACACGAACTACATCGATCACGAAGCTCACACGTTTCTTATCTTAAATGACAAGCATTAGATGTTAGAGGACCAGTGCTTTGTATCAGTTTCAGAAGCAGAGTTGAACTAGATATGGTCTGTATGTGTAGGAAACACCGATCTTTTGTTCTGAGCACACTCATGTTTACTGCTCTCTTAGAGACTCTGGAAAGCAAGAGCGTGCTTCTTGCTCTAAAGCAGAGTGTGATCAATGGATGAGAACTCTGCTGTGTGTTTCACTTCAGAAATGGAGTTAAACCCCAGGCTCTCAGTCTTCCTACACACAAGACTTCGTTTCATTTAAGGGCAGTAACTTTACAGCTCAAACGAAGTACATCCTTCACGAAGTTCACACGTTTCTCAACTAAACTGACAAGCATTGGATGTTAGAGGACCTGTGGTTTCTTTCAGTTTCAGAAGCAGAGTTGAAGTAGATATGGCCCATATGTGTAGGAAACACCGTTCTTTTGTTCTCAGCACACTCACGTTTCCTGCTGTCTTAGAGACTCTAGAAAGCAAGAGCGTGCTTCTTGCTCTAATGCAGAGTGTGATCCATGGATGAAAACTATGCTGTGTCTTTCCCTTCAGAAATGGAGTTAAATTCCAGGCTTGTGTCTACCTACAAGCAAGACTTCCTTTCAAGTAAGACACTCACTTCTCAGCTCAAAAGATCTACATCGTTCACGAAGCTGACATGTGTCTCATCTTAAGTGACAAGCATTGAATGTTAGAGGACAATTGCTTTGTATCAGTTTCAGAAGCAGAGTTGGACTATATATGGTCCGTATGTGTAGGAAACACCGTTCATTTATTCTGAGCACAACACTTTTCCTGCTGTATTAGAGAATCTAGAAAGCAAGAGAGTGCTTCTTGCTCTAAAGCAGAGTGTGATCCATGGATGAGAACTCTGCTGTGTGTTTCCCTTCAGAAATGGAGTTATATCCCATGCTCTGTCTCTTCCTACAAGCACTACTTTGTTTCAGATAAGGGCAGTCACTTTTCAGCTCAAACGAACTACATCATTCACGAAGATCAAACGTTTCTCATCTTAACTGACAAGCATTGGATGTTAGAGGAAATGTGTTTTGTTTCAGTTTCAGAAGCAGAGTTGAACTAAATATGATCCGTATGTGTAGGAAACACTGTTCTTTTGTTTTGAGCACACTCAAGTTTCCTGATGTATTAGAGATTCTAGAAAGCAAGAGCGTTCTTCTTGCTCGAAAGCAGTGTGTGATCCTCGGATGAGAACTATGCTGTGTGTTTCCCTTCAGAAATGGAGTTAAATCCCAGGCTCTGTGTCTTCCTAGAAGCAAGACATCGTTTCAGGTAAGGGCAGTCACTTTTCAGCTCAAACGAACTACATTGTTCACAAAGCTCACACGTTTCTCATCTTAAATGACAAGCATTGGATGTTAGAGAACCTGTGCTTTGTATCAATTTCAGAGGCAGAGTTGTACTAGATATGGGCCGTATGTGTAGGAATCACCGTTCTTTTGTTCTCAGCACACTCGTGTTTTCTGCTGTCTTAGACACTCTAGAAAGCAAGAGCATCCTTCTTGCTCTAAAGCAGAGTGTGATCGATGGATGAGAACTCTGCTGTGTGTTTCCCTTCAGAAATGGTGTTAAATCCCAGGCTCTGAGTATTCCAACAACAAGACTTCTTTTCAGGTAAGGGCAGTTACTTTACAGTTCAAATGAACTACATCATTCAGGAAGCTCACACGTTTCGCATTTAACTGACAAGCATTGGATGTTAGAGGACCAGTGCTTTGTATCAGTTTCAGAAGCAGAGTTGGACTAGATTTGGTCCGAATGTATAGGAAACACCATTCTTTTGTTCTCATCGCACTCATGTTTTCTGCTCTCTTAGAGATTCTGGAAAGCAAGAGCGTGCTTCTTGCTCTAAAGCAGAGTGTGATCCATGGATGAGAACTCTGCTGTGTGTTTCCCTTCAGAAATGGAGTTAAATCCCATGCTCTGTTTCTTCCTACAAGCAATACTTTGTTTCAGATAAGGGCAGTCACTTTTCAGCTCAAACGAACTACATCGTTCACGAAGCTCACACGTTTCTCATCTTAACTGACAAGCATTGGATGTTAGAGTACCTGTGGTTTGTTTAAGTTTCAGAAGAAGAGTTGAACTAGATATTGCCCGTATGTGTAGGAAACACCGTTCTTTAGTTCTGAGCACACTCATGTTTCTTGCTGTCTTAGAGACTCTAGAAAACTAGAGCGTGCTTCTTGCTCTAAAGCAGAGTGTGATCAATGGATAAGAACTCTGTTGTGTGTTTCCCTTCAGAAATGGAGTTAAACCCCAGGCTCTGTGTCTTCCTACAAGCACGACTTAGTTTCAGGTAAGGGCAGTCACTTTTCAGCTCAAACGAACCACATCGTTCACGAAGCTCACACGTTTCTCATCTTAACTGACAATCATCGGATGTTAGAGGACCAGTGCTTTGTATCAGTTTCAGAAGCAGAGTTGGACTAGATATGGCCGGTATGTGTAGGAAACACCGTTCTTTTGTTCTCAGCCCGCTCACGTTTCCTGCTGTCTTGGAGACAATAGAAAGCAAGAGCGTGCTTCTTGCTCTAAAGCAGAGTGTGATCCATGGATGGGAACTATGCTCTGTGTTTCCCTTCAGAAATGGAGTTAAATGCCAGGCTCTGTGTGTTCCTACAAGCACGACTTCGTTTCAGGTAAGGGCAGTCACTTTTCAGCTCAAACGAACAACATCGTTCAGGAAGCTCACACGTTTCTCATCTTAACTGACAAGCCTCGGATGTTAGAGGACCAGTGCTTTGTATCAGTTTCAGAAGCAGAGTTGGACTAGATGTAGTTTATGTGTAGGAAACACCGTTCTTTTGTTCTCAGCACACTCACGTTTCCTGCCGTCTTAGAGACTCTAGAAAGCAAGGGCGTGCTTCTTGCTCTAAAGCAGAGTGTGATCAATGGAAGAGAACTCTGCTGTGTGTTTCACTTCAGAAATGGAGTTAAACCCCAGCCTCTGTGTCTTCCTACAAGTAAGACTTCGTTTCACATAAGGGCAGTCACTTTTCAGGTCAAACGAACTACATCGTTCACGAAGCTCACACGTTTTTCCTCTTAACTGACAATCATCGGATGTTAGAGGACCAGTGCTTTGTATCAGTTTCAGAAGCAGAGTTGGACTAGATATGGTTTGTATGTGTAGGAAACACCGTTCATTTGTTCTGAGCACACTCACCTTTCCCGCTGTATTAGAGAATCTAGAAAGCAAGAGCGTGCTTCTTGATCTAAAGCAGAGTGTGATCCATGGATGAGAACAATGCTGTGTGTTTCCCTTCCGAAATGGAGTTTAATCCCAGGCTCTGTGTCTTCCTAAAATCAAGAATTCGTTTCAGGGAAGGGCAGTCACTTTTCAGCTCAAACGCACTACATCGTTCACAAAGCTAACACGATTCTCATCTTAACTGACAAGCATTGCATGTTAGAGGACCAGTGTTTTGTATCAGTTTCAGAAGCAGAGTTGGACTAGATGTGGTCTGCAGGTATAGGAAACAACATTCTTTGTTCTCATCACACTCACGTTTCTTGCTGTCTTAGATACTCTGGAAAGCAAGAGCATGCTTCTTGCTCTTAAGCATAGTGTGATCCATGGATGAGTTCTGTGTTGTGTGTTTCCCTTCGAAATGGAGTTAAATCCCAGGCTCTGTGTCTTCCTACAAGCAAGACTTAGTTTCAGGTAAGGGTAGTCACTTTTCAGCTCAAACGAACTACATTGTTCACGAAGCTCACGTTTGTCATCTTAACTGACAAGCATTGGATTTTAGAGGACCTCTGGTTTGTTTAAGTTTCAGAAGCAGAGTTGAACTAGATATGGCCCGTATGTGGAGGAAACAACGTTCTTTTGTTCTGAGCACACTCATGTTTCATGCAGTATTAGAGATTCTAGAAAGCAAGAGCATGCTTCTTGCTCTAAAGCAGAGTGTGACCCATGGATGAAAACTATGCTATGTATTTGCCTTCAGAAATGGAGATAAATCCCAGGCTCTGAGTCTTCCTACAAGGAGGACTTCGATTCAAGTATGTTCAGTTACTTTACAGCTCAAACGAACTACATCGTTCACAAACCTCACACGTTTCTCATCTTAACTGAGCAGCATTGGATCTTAGAGGACCTTTGCTTTGTATCAATTTCAAGCAGAGTTGAACTAGATATGGACCGTATGTATAGGAAACACCGTTCTTTTCTTCTGAGCACACTCACGTTTCCTGCGGTATTAGAGACTCTAGAAATCAAGAGCGAGCTTCCTGCTCTAAAGCAGAATGTGATCTCTGGATGATAACTGTGTTGTGTGTTTCCCTTCAGAAATGGAGTTAAACCCCAGGCTCTGTGTCTTCCTACAAGCACGACTTAGTTTCAGGTAAGGGCAGTCACTTTTCAGCTCAAACGAACCACATCGTTCACGAAGCTCACACGTTTCTCATCTTCACTGACAATCATCGGATGTTAGAGGACCAGTGCTTTGTATCAGTTTCAGAAGCAGAGTTGGACTAGATATGGCCGGTATGTGTAGGAAACACCGTTCTTTTGTTCTCAGCCCGCTCATGTTTCCTGCTGTCTTGGAGACAATAGAAAGCAAGAGCATGCTTCTTGCTCTAAAGCAGAGTGTGATCAATGGATGAGAACTCTGTTGTGTGTTTCACTTCAGAAATGGTGTTAAATCCCAGGCTCTGAGTCTTACTACAACAAGACTTCTTTTCAGGTAAGGGCAGTTACTTTACAGTTCAAACAAACTACATCATTCACGAAGCTCACACGTTTCTCATCTAAGCTGACAAGCATTGGATGTTAGAGGACCAGTGCTTTGTATCAGTTTCAGAAGCAGAGTTGGACTAGATTTGGACTGAATGTATAGGAAACACCATACTTTGGTTCTCATCGCACTCACGTTTTCTGCTCTCTTAGAGACTCTGGAAAGCAAGAGCATGCTTCTTGCTCTAAAGCAGAGTGTGATCAATGGATGAGAACTCTGCTGTGTGTTTCAGTTCAGAAATGGAGTTAAATCCCAGGCTCTGAGTCTTCCTACAAGCAAGACTTCGTTTCATGTAAGGGCAGTAACTTTACAGCTCAAACGAACTACATCATTCAGTAATCTCACACAGTTTTCATCTAAACTGACAAGCATTGGATGTTAGCGGACCTGTGGTTTCTTTCAGTTACAGAAGCAGAGTTGAAGTAGATATGGCCCGTATGTGTAGGAAACACCGTTCTTTTGTTCTCAGCACACTCAGGTTTCCTGCTGTCTTAGAGACTCTAGAAGCAAGAGCGTGCTTCTTGCTCTAAAGCAGAGTGTGATCCATGGATGAAAACTATGCTGTGTGTTTCCATTCAGAAATGGAGTTAAATCCCAGGCTCTGAGTCTTCCTACAAGCAAGGCTTAGTTTCAAGTAAGGGCACTCACTTTTCAGCTCAAACGAACTACATCGTTCAAGAAGCTCACACTTGTCTCATCTTAAGTGACAAGCATTCAATGTTAGAGGACAATTGCTTTGTATCAGTTTCAGAAGCAGAGTTGGACTATATATGGTCCGTATGTGTAGGAAACACCGTTCATTTGTTCTGAGCACACACACATTTCCTGCTGTATTAGAGAATCTAGAAAGCAAGAGAGTGCTTCTTGCTCTAAAGCAGAGTGTGATCCATGGATGAGAACTCTTCTGTGTGTTTCACTTCAGAAATGGAGTTAAATTCCAGGCTCTGAGTCTTCCTACAAAAAGATTTCGTTTCAGGTAAGGGCAGTTACTTTACAGCTCAAATGAACTACATCGTTCATGAAGCTCACACGTTCCTCATCTTAACTGACAAGCATTGGATGTTAGAGGAACTGTGTTTTGTTTCAGTTTCAGAAGCAGAGTTGAACTAAATATGATCCGTATGTTTAGGAAACACTGTTCTTTTGTTCTGAGCACACTCAAGTTTCCTGATGTATTAGAGATTCTAGAAAGCAAGAGCATTCTTCTTGCTCGAAAGCCAAGTGTGATCCACGGATGAGAACTATGCTGTGTGTTTCCCTTCAGAAATGGAGTTAAATCCCAGGCTCTGTGTCTTCCTAGAAGCAAGACATCGTTTCAGGTAAGGGCAGTCACTTTTCAGCTCAAACGAACTACATTGTTCACAAAGCTCACACGT
The DNA here is from genome assembly GCA_949786385.1 of Onychomys leucogaster. Lineage (NCBI taxonomy): Eukaryota > Metazoa > Chordata > Mammalia > Rodentia > Cricetidae > Onychomys > Onychomys leucogaster. The sequence continues at coordinate 576,792 of CATKUP010000176.1, forward strand.
TTCTCATCTTAAATGACAAGCATTGGATGTTAGAGAACCTGTGCTTTGTATCAATTTTAGAGGCAGAGTTGTACTAGATATGGTCCGTATGTGTAGGAATCACCGTTCTTTTGTTCTCAGCACACTCATGTTTCCTGCTGTCTTAGACACTCTAGAAAGCAAGAGCGTCCTTCTTGCTCTAAAGCAGAGTGTGATCCATGGATGAGAACTCTGCTGTGTGTTTCCCTTCAGAAATGGAGTTAAATCCCATGCTCTGTGTCTTCCTACAAGCACTACTTTGTTTCAGATAAGGGCAGTCACTTTTCAGCTCACACGAACTACATCGATCACGAAGCTCACACGTTTCTTATCTTAAATGACAAGCATTAGATGTTAGAGGACCAGTGCTTTGTATCAGTTTCAGAAGCAGAGTTGAACTAGATATGGTCTGTATGTGTAGGAAACACCGATCTTTTGTTCTGAGCACACTCATGTTTACTGCTCTCTTAGAGACTCTGGAAAGCAAGAGCGTGCTTCTTGCTCTAAAGCAGAGTGTGATCAATGGATGAGAACTCTGCTGTGTGTTTCACTTCAGAAATGGAGTTAAACCCCAGGCTCTCAGTCTTCCTACACACAAGACTTCGTTTCATTTAAGGGCAGTAACTTTACAGCTCAAACGAAGTACATCCTTCACGAAGTTCACACGTTTCTCAACTAAACTGACAAGCATTGGATGTTAGAGGACCTGTGGTTTCTTTCAGTTTCAGAAGCAGAGTTGAAGTAGATATGGCCCATATGTGTAGGAAACACCGTTCTTTTGTTCTCAGCACACTCACGTTTCCTGCTGTCTTAGAGACTCTAGAAAGCAAGAGCGTGCTTCTTGCTCTAATGCAGAGTGTGATCCATGGATGAAAACTATGCTGTGTCTTTCCCTTCAGAAATGGAGTTAAATTCCAGGCTTGTGTCTACCTACAAGCAAGACTTCCTTTCAAGTAAGACACTCACTTCTCAGCTCAAAAGATCTACATCGTTCACGAAGCTGACATGTGTCTCATCTTAAGTGACAAGCATTGAATGTTAGAGGACAATTGCTTTGTATCAGTTTCAGAAGCAGAGTTGGACTATATATGGTCCGTATGTGTAGGAAACACCGTTCATTTATTCTGAGCACAACACTTTTCCTGCTGTATTAGAGAATCTAGAAAGCAAGAGAGTGCTTCTTGCTCTAAAGCAGAGTGTGATCCATGGATGAGAACTCTGCTGTGTGTTTCCCTTCAGAAATGGAGTTATATCCCATGCTCTGTCTCTTCCTACAAGCACTACTTTGTTTCAGATAAGGGCAGTCACTTTTCAGCTCAAACGAACTACATCATTCACGAAGATCAAACGTTTCTCATCTTAACTGACAAGCATTGGATGTTAGAGGAAATGTGTTTTGTTTCAGTTTCAGAAGCAGAGTTGAACTAAATATGATCCGTATGTGTAGGAAACACTGTTCTTTTGTTTTGAGCACACTCAAGTTTCCTGATGTATTAGAGATTCTAGAAAGCAAGAGCGTTCTTCTTGCTCGAAAGCAGTGTGTGATCCTCGGATGAGAACTATGCTGTGTGTTTCCCTTCAGAAATGGAGTTAAATCCCAGGCTCTGTGTCTTCCTAGAAGCAAGACATCGTTTCAGGTAAGGGCAGTCACTTTTCAGCTCAAACGAACTACATTGTTCACAAAGCTCACACGTTTCTCATCTTAAATGACAAGCATTGGATGTTAGAGAACCTGTGCTTTGTATCAATTTCAGAGGCAGAGTTGTACTAGATATGGTCCGTATGTGTAGGAATCACCGTTCTTTTCTTCTCAGCACACTCGTGTTTTCTGCTGTCTTAGACACTCTAGAAAGCAAGAGCGTCCTTCTTGCTCTAAAGCAGAGTGTGATCGATGGATGAGAACTCTGCTGTGTGTTTCCCTTCAGAAATGGTGTTAAATCCCAGGCTCTGAGTATTCCAACAACAAGACTTCTTTTCAGGTAAGGGCAGTTACTTTACAGTTCAAATGAACTACATCATTCAGGAAGCTCACACGTTTCGCATTTAACTGACAAGCATTGGATGTTAGAGGACCAGTGCTTTGTATCAGTTTCAGAAGCAGAGTTGGACTAGATATGGCCGGTATGTGTAGGAAACACCGTTCTTTTGTTCTCAGCCCGCTCACGTTTCCTGCTGTCTTGGAGACAATAGAAAGCAAGAGCGTGCTTCTTGCTCTAAAGCAGAGTGTGATCCATGGATGAGAACTCTGCTGTGTGTTTCCCTTCAGAAATGGAGTTAAATCCCATGCTCTGTTTCTTCCTACAAGCAATACTTTGTTTCAGATAAGGGCAGTCACTTTTCAGCTCAAACGAACTACATCGTTCACGAAGCTCACACGTTTCTCATCTTAACTGACAAGCATTGGATGTTAGAGTACCTGTGGTTTGTTTAAGTTTCAGAAGAAGAGTTGAACTAGATATTGCCCGTATGTGTAGGAAACACCGTTCTTTAGTTCTGAGCACACTCATGTTTCTTGCTGTCTTAGAGACTCTAGAAAACTAGAGCGTGCTTCTTGCTCTAAAGCAGAGTGTGATCAATGGATAAGAACTCTGTTGTGTGTTTCCCTTCAGAAATGGAGTTAAACCCCAGGCTCTGTGTCTTCCTACAAGCACGACTTAGTTTCAGGTAAGGGCAGTCACTTTTCAGCTCAAACGAACCACATCGTTCACGAAGCTCACACGTTTCTCATCTTAACTGACAATCATCGGATGTTAGAGGACCAGTGCTTTGTATCAGTTTCAGAAGCAGAGTTGGACTAGATATGGCCGGTATGTGTAGGAAACACCGTTCTTTTGTTCTCAGCCCGCTCACGTTTCCTGCTGTCTTGGAGACAATAGAAAGCAAGAGCGTGCTTCTTGCTCTAAAGCAGAGTGTGATCCATGGATGAGAACTCTGTTGTGTGTTTCACTTCAGAAATGGTGTTAAATCCCAGGCTCTGAGTCTTACTATAACAAGACTTCTTTTCAGGTAAGGGCAGTTACTTTACAGTTCAAACAAACTACATCATTCACGAAGCTCACACGTTTCTCATCTAAGCTGACAAGCATTGGATGTTAGAGGACCAGTGCTTTGTATCAGTTTCAGAAGCAGAGTTGGACTAGATTTGGACCGAATGTATAGGAAACACCATTCTTTGGTTCTCATCGCACTCACGTTTTCTGCTCTCTTAGAGACTCTGGAAAGCAAGAGCGTGCTTCTTGCTCTAAAGCAGAGTGTGATCAATGGATGAGAACTCTGCTGTGTGTTTCAGTTCAGAAATGGAGTTAAATCCCAGGCTCTGAGTCTTCCTACAAGCAAGACTTCGTTTCATGTAAGGGCAGTAACTTTACAGCTCAAACGAACTACATCATTCAGTAATCTCACACAGTTCTCATCTAAACTGACAAGCATTGGATGTTAGAGGACCTGTGGTTTCTTTCAGTTACAGAAGCAGAGTTGAAGTAGATATGGCCCGTATGTGTAGGAAACACCGTTCTTTTGTTCTCAGCACACTCAGGTTTCCTGCTGTCTTAGAGACTCTAGAAGCAAGAGCGTGCTTCTTGCTCTAAAGCAGAGTGTGATCCATGGATGAAAACTATGCTGTGTGTTTCCATTCAGAAATGGAGTTAACTTCCAGGCTCTGTGTCTTCCTACAAGCAAGGCTTAGTTTCAAGTAAGGGCACTCACTTTTCAGCTCAAACGAACTACATCGTTCACGAAGCTCACACTTGTCTCATCTTAAGTGACAAGCATTCAATGTTAGAGGACAATTGCTTTGTATCAGTTTCAGAACCAGAGTTGGACTATATATGGTCCGTATGTGTAGGAAACACCGTTCATTTGTTCTGAGCACACACACATTTCCTGCTGTATTAGAGAATCTAGAAAGCAAGAGAGTGCTTCTTGCTCTAAAGCAGAGTGTGATCCATGGATGAGAACTCTTCTGTGTGTTTCACTTCAGAAATGGAGTTAAATTCCAGGCTCTGAGTCTTCCTACAAAAAGACTTCGTTTCAGGTAAGGGCAGTTACTTTACAGCTCAAATGAACTACATCGTTCATGAAGCTCACACGTTCCTCATCTTAACTGACAAGCATTGGATGTTAGAGGAACTGTGTTTTGTTTCAGTTTCAGAAGCAGAGTTGAACTAAATATGATCCGTATGTTTAGGAAACACTGTTCTTTTGTTCTGAGCACACTCAAGTTTCCTGATGTATTAGAGATTCTAGAAAGCAAGAGCATTCTTCTTGCTCGAAAGCCGAGTGTGATCCACGGATGAGAACTATGCTGTGTGTTTCCCTTCAGAAATGGAGTTAAATCCCAGGCTCTGTGTCTTCCTAGAAGCAGGACATCGTTTCAGGTAAGAGCAGTCACTTTTCAGCTCAAACGAACTACATTGTTCACAAAGCTCACACGTTTCTCATCTTAAATGACAAGCATTGGATGTTAGAGAACCTGTGCTTTGTATCAATTTTAGAGGCAGAGTTGTACTAGATATGGTCCGTATGTGTAGGAATCACCGTTCTTTTGTTCTCAGCACACTCATGTTTCCTGCTGTCTTAGACACTCTAGAAAGCAGGAGCGTCCTTCTTGCTCTAAAGCAAAGTGTGATCCATGGATGAGAACTCTGCTGTGTGTTTCCCTTCAGAAATGGAGTTAAATCCCATGCTCTGTGTCTTCCTACAAGCACTAATTGTTTCACATAAGGGCAGTCACTTTTCAGCTCAAACGAACTACATCGATCACGAAGCTCACACGTTTCTTATCTTAAATGACAAGCATTAGATGTTAGAGGACCAGTGCTTTGTATCAGTTTCAGAAGCAGAGTTGAACTAGATATGGTCTGTATGTGTAGGAAACACCGTTCTTTTGTTCTGAGCACACTCATGTTTACTGCTCTCTTAGAGACTCTGGAAAGCAAGAGCGTGCTTCTTGCTCTAAAGCAGAGTGTGATCAATGGATGAGAACTCTGCTGTGTGTTTCACTTCAGAAATGGAGTTAAACCCCAGGCTCTCAGTCTTCCTACACACAAGACTTCGTTTCATTTGAGGGCAGTAACTTTACAGCTCAAACGAAGTACATCCTTCACGAAGTTCACACGTTTCTCAACTAAACTGACAAGCATTGGATGTTAGAGGACCTGTGGTTTCTTTCAGTTTCAGAAGCAGAGTTGAAGTAGATATGGCCCATATGTGTAGGAAACACCGTTCTTTTGTTCTCAGCACACTCACGTTTCCTGCTGTCTTAGAGACTCTAGAAAACAAGAGCATGCTTCTTGCTCTAATGCAGAGTGTGATCCATGGATGAAAACTATGCTGTGTCTTTCCCTTCAGAAATGGAGTTAAATTCCAGGCTTGTGTCTACCTACAAGCAAGACTTCCTTTCAAGTAAGGACACTCACTTTCCAGCTCAAAAGATCTACATCGTTCACGAAGCTGACATGTGTCTCATCTTAAGTGACAAGCATTGAATGTTAGAGGACAATTGCTTTGTATCAGTTTCAGAAGCAGAGTTGGACTATATATGGTCCGTATGTGTAGGAAACACCGTTCATTTATTCTGAGCACAACACTTTTCCTGCTGTATTAGAGAATCTAGAAAGCAAGAGAGTGCTTCTTGCTCTAAAGCAGAGTGTGATCCATGGATGAGAACTCTGCTGTGTGTTTCCCTTCAGAAATGGAGTTATATCCCATGCTCTGTCTCTTCCTACAAGCACTACTTTGTTTCAGATAAGGGCAGTCACTTTTCAGCTCAAACGAACTACATCATTCACGAAGATCAAACGTTTCTCATCTTAACTGACAAGCATTGGATGTTAGAGGAAATGTGTTTTGTTTCAGTTTCAGAAGCAGAGTTGAACTAAATATGATCCGTATGTGTAGGAAACACTGTTCTTTTGTTTTGAGCACACTCAAGTTTCCTGATGTATTAGAGATTCTAGAAAGCAAGAGCGTTCTTCTTGCTCGAAAGCAGTGTGTGATCCACGGATGAGAACTATGCTGTGTGTTTCCCTTCAGAAATGGAGTTAAATCCCAGGCTCCGTGTCTTCCTAGAAGCAAGACATCGTTTCAGGTAAGGGCAGTCACTTTTCAGCTCAAACGAACTACATTGTTCACAAAGCTCACACGTTTCTCATCTTAAATGACAAGCATTGGATGTTAGAGAACCTGTGCTTTGTATCAATTTCAGAGGCAGAGTTGTACTAGATATGGTCCGTATTTGTAGGAATCACCGTTCTTTTGTTCTCAGCACACTCATGTTTTCTGCTGTCTTAGACACTCTAGAAAGCAAGAGCGTCCTTCTTGCTCTAAAGCAGAGTGTGATCGATGGATGAGAACTCTGCTGTGTGTTTCCCTTCAGAAATGGAGTTAAATTCCAGGCTCTGAGTCTTCCTACAAAAAGACTTCGTTTCAGGTAAGGGCAGTTACTTTACAGCTCAAATGAACTACATCGTTCATGAAGCTCCCACGTTCCTCATCTTAACTGACAAGCATTGGATGTTAGAGGACCAGTGCTTTGTATCAGTTTCAGAAGCAGATTTGGACTAGATTTGGTCCGAATGTATAGGAAACACCATTCTTTTGTTCTCATCGCACTCATGTTTTCTGCTCTCTTAGAGATTCTGGAAAGCAAGAGCGTGCTTCTTGCTCTAAAGCAGAGTGTGATCCATGGATGAGAACTCTGCTGTGTGTTTCCCTTCAGAAATGGAGTTAAATCCCATGCTCTGTTTCTTCCTACAAGCAATACTTTGTTTCAGATAAGGGCAGTCACTTTTCAGCTCAAACGAACTACATCGTTCACGAAGCTCACACGTTTCTCATCTTAACTGACAAGCATTGGATGTTAGAGTACCTGTGGTTTGTTTAAGTTTCAGAAGAAGAGTTGAACTAGATATTGCCCGTATGTGTAGGAAACACCGTTCTTTAGTTCTGAGCACACTCATGTTTCTTGCTGTCTTAGAGACTCTAGAAAACTAGAGCGTGCTTCTTGCTCTAAAGCAGAGTGTGATCAATGGATAAGAACTCTGTTGTGTGTTTCCCTTCAGAAATGGAGTTAAACCCCAGGCTCTGTGTCTTCCTACAAGCACGACTTAGTTTCAGGTAAGGGCAGTCACTTTTCAGCTCAAACGAACCACATCGTTCACGAAGCTCACACGTTTCTCATCTTAACTGACAATCATCGGATGTTAGAGGACCAGTGCTTTGTATCAGTTTCAGAAGCAGAGTTGGACTAGATATGGCCGGTATGTGTAGGAAACACCGTTCTTTTGTTCTCAGCCCGCTCACGTTTCCTGCTCTCTTGGAGACAATAGAAAGCAAGAGCGTGCTTCTTGCTCTAAAGCAGAGTGTGATCAATGGATGAGAACTCTGTTGTGTGTTTCACTTCAGAAATGGTGTTAAATCCCAGGCTCTGAGTCTTACTATAACAAGACTTCTTTTCAGGTAAGGGCAGTTACTTTACAGTTCAAACAAACTACATCATTCACGAAGCTCACACGTTTCTCATCTAAGCTGACAAGCATTGGATGTTAGAGGACCAGTGCTTTGTATCAGTTTCAGAAGCAGAGTTGGACTAGATTTGGACCGAATGTATAGGAAACACCATTCTTTGGTTCTCATCGCACTCACGTTTTCTGCTCTCTTAGAGACTCTGGAAAGCAAGAGCGTGCTTCTTGCTCTAAGGCAGAGTGTGATCAATGGATGAGAACTCTGCTGTGTGTTTCAGTTCAGAAATGGAGTTAAATCCCAGGCTCTGAGTCTTCCTACAAGCAAGACTTCGTTTCATGTAAGGGCAGTAACTTTACAGCTCAAACGAACTACATCATTCAGTAATCTCACACAGTTCTCATCTAAACTGACAAGCATTGGATGTTAGAGGACCTGTGGTTTCTTTCAGTTACAGAAGCAGAGTTGAAGTAGATATGGCCTGTATGTGTAGGAAACACCGTTCTTTTGTTCTCAGCACACTCAGGTTTCCTGCTGTCTTAGAGACTCTAGAAGCAAGAGCGTGCTTCTTGCTCTAAAGCAGAGTGTGATCGATGGATGAAAACTATGCTGTGTGTTTCCATTCAGAAATGGTGTTAACTTCCAGGCTCTGTGTCTTCCTACAAGCAAGGCTTAGTTTCAAGTAAGGGCACTCACTTTTCAGCTCAAACGAACTACATCGTTCACGAAGCTCACACTTGTCTCATCTTAAGTGACAAGCATTCAATGTTAGAGGACAATTGCTTTGTATCAGTTTCAGAACCAGAGTTGGACTATATATGGTCCGTATGTGTAGGAAACACCGTTCATTTGTTCTGAGCACACACACATTTCCTGCTGTATTAGAGAATCTAGAAAGCAAGAGAGTGCTTCTTGCTCTAAAGCAGAGTGTGATCCATGGATGAGAACTCTTCTGTGTGTTTCACTTCAGAAATGGAGTTAAATTCCAGGCTCTGAGTCTTCCTACATGGAAGACTTCGTTTCAGGTAAGGGCAGTTACTTTACAGCTCAAATGAACTACATCATTCATGAAGCTCACACGTTCCTCATCTTAACTGACAAGCATTGGATGTTAGAGGAACTGTGTTCTGTTTCAGTTTCAGAAGCAGAGTTGAACTAAATATGATCCGTATGTTTAGGAAACACTGTTCTTTTGTTCTGAGCACACTCAATTTTCCTGATGTATTAGAGATTCTAGAACGCAAGAGCATTCTTCTTGCTCGATAGCCGAGTGTGATCCACGGATGAGAACTATGCTGTGTGTTTCCCTTCAGAAATGGAGTTAAATCCCAGGCTCTGTGTCTTCCTAGAATCAGGACATCGTTTCCGGTAAGAGCAGTCACTTTTCAGCTCAAACGAACTACATTGTTCACAAAGCTCACACGTTTCTCATCTTAAATGACAAGCATTGGATGTTAGAGAACCTGTGCTTTGTATCAATTTTAGAGGCAGAGTTGTACTAGATATGGTCCGTATGTGTAGGAATCACCGTTCTTTTGTTCTCAGCACACTCATGTTTCCTGCTGTCTTAGACACTCTAGAAAGCAGGAGCGTCCTTCTTGCTCTAAAGCAAAGTGTGATCCATGGATGAGAACTCTGCTGTGTGTTTCCCTTCAGAAATGGAGTTAAATCCCATGCTCTGTGTCTTCCTACAAGCACTAATTGTTTCACATAAGGGCAGTCACTTTTCAGCTCAAACGAACTACATCGATCACGAAGCTCACACGTTTCTTATCTTAAATGACAAGCATTAGATGTTAGAGGACCAGTGCTTTGTATCAGTTTCAGAAGCAGAGTTGAACTAGATATGGTCTGTATGTGTAGGAAACACCGTTCTTTTGTTCTGAGCACACTCATGTTTACTGCTCTCTTAGAGACTCTGGAAAGCAAGAGCGTGCTTCTTGCTCTAAAGCAGAGTGTGATCAATGGATGAGAACTCTGCTGTGTGTTTCACTTCAGAAATGGAGTTAAACCCCAGGCTCTCAGTCTTCCTACACACAAGACTTCGTTTCATTTAAGGGCAGTAACTTTACAGCTCAAACGAAGTACATCCTTCACGAAGTTCACACGTTTCTCAACTAAACTGACAAGCATTGGATGTTAGAGGACCTGTGGTTTCTTTCAGTTTCAGAAGCAGAGTTGAAGTAGATATGGCCCATATGTGTAGGAAACACCGTTCTTTTGTTCTCAGCACACTCACGTTTCCTGCTGTCTTAGAGACTCTAGAAAACAAGAGCGTGCTTCTTGCTCTAATGCAGAGTGTGATCCATGGATGAAAACTATGCTGTGTCTTTCCCTTCAGAAATGGAGTTAAATTCCAGGCTTGTGTCTACCTACAAGCAAGACTTCCTTTCAAGTAAGGACACTCACTTTCCAGCTCAAAAGATCTACATCGTTCACGAAGCTGACATGTGTCTCATCTTAAGTGACAAGCATTGAATGTTAGAGGACAATTGCTTTGTATCAGTTTCAGAAGCAGAGTTGGACTATATATGGTCCGTATGTGTAGGAAACACCGTTCATTTATTCTGAGCACAACACTTTTCCTGCTGTATTAGAGAATCTAGAAAGCAAGAGAGTGCTTCTTGCTCTAAAGCAGAGTGTGATCCATGGATGAGAACTCTGCTGTGTGTTTCCCTTCAGAAATGGAGTTATATCCCATGCTCTGTCTCTTCCTACAAGCACTACTTTGTTTCAGATAAGGGCAGTCACTTTTCAGCTCAAACGAACTACATCATTCACGAAGATCAAACGTTTCTCATCTTAACTGACAAGCATTGGATGTTAGAGGAAATGTGTTTTGTTTCAGTTTCAGAAGCAGAGTTGAACTAAATATGATCCGTATGTGTAGGAAACACTGTTCTTTTGTTTTGAGCACACTCAAGTTTCCTGATGTATTAGAGATTCTAGAAAGCAAGAGCGTTCTTCTTGCTCGAAAGCAGTGTGTGATCCACGGATGAGAACTATGCTGTGTGTTTCCCTTCAGAAATGGAGTTAAATCCCAGGCTCTGTGTCTTCCTAGAAGCAAGACATCGTTTCAGGTAAGGGCAGTCACTTTTCAGCTCAAACGAACTACATTGTTCACAAAGCTCACACGTTTCTCATCTTAAATGACAAGCATTGGATGTTAGAGAACCTGTGCTTTGTATCAATTTCAGAGGTAGAGTTGTACTAGATATGGTCCGTATTTGTAGGAATCACCGTTCTTTTGTTCTCAGCACACTCATGTTTTCTGCTGTCTTAGACACTCTAGAAAGCAAGAGCGTCCTTCTTGCTCTAAAGCAGAGTGTGATCGATGGATGAGAACTCTGCTGTGTGTTTCCCTTCAGAAATGGAGTTAAATTCCAGGCTCTGAGTCTTCCTACAAAAAGACTTCGTTTCAGGTAAGGGCAGTTACTTTACAGCTCAAATGAACTACATCGTTCATGAAGCTCCCACGTTCCTCATCTTAACTGACAAGCATTGGATGTTAGAGGACCAGTGCTTTGTATCAGTTTCAGAAGCAGAGTTGGACTAGATTTGGTCCGAATGTATAGGAAACACCATTCTTTTGTTCTCATCGCACTCATGTTTTCTGCTCTCTTAGAGATTCTGGAAAGCAAGAGCGTGCTTCTTGCTCTAAAGCAGAGTGTGATCCATGGATGAGAACTCTGCTGTGTGTTTCCCTTCAGAAATGGAGTTAAATCCCATGCTCTGTTTCTTCCTACAAGCAATACTTTGTTTCAGATAAGGGCAGTCACTTTTCAGCTCAAACGAACTACATCGTTCACGAAGCTCACACGTTTCTCATCTTAACTGACAAGCATTGGATGTTAGAGTACCTGTGGTTTGTTTAAGTTTCAGAAGAAGAGTTGAACTAGATATTGCCCGTATGTGTAGCAAACACCGTTCTTTAGTTCTGAGCACACTCATGTTTCTTGCTGTCTTAGAGACTCTAGAAAATTAGAGCGTGCTTCTTGCTCTAAAGCAGAGTGTGATCAATGGATAAGAACTCTGTTGTGTGTTTCCCTTCAGAAATGGAGTTAAACCCCAGGCTCTGTGTCTTCCTACAAGCACGACTTAGTTTCAGGTAAGGGCAGTCACTTTTCAGCTCAAACGAACCACATCGTTCACGAAGCTCACACGTTTCTCATCTTAACTGACAATCATCGGATGTTAGAGGACCAGTGCTTTGTATCAGTTTCAGAAGCAGAGTTGGACTAGATATGGCCGGTATGTGTAGGAAACACCGTTCTTTTGTTCTCAGCCCGCTCACGTTTCCTGCTGTCTTGGAGACAATAGAAAGCAAGAGCGTGCTTCTTGCTCTAAAGCAGAGTGTGATCAATGGATGAGAACTCTGTTGTGTGTTTCACTTCAGAAATGGTGTTAAATCCCAGGCTCTGAGTCTTACTATAACAAGACTTCTTTTCAGGTAAGGGCAGTTACTTTACAGTTCAAACAAACTACATCATTCACGAAGCTCACACGTTTCTCATCTAAGCTGACAAGCATTGGATGTTAGAGGACCAGTGCTTTGTATCAGTTTCAGAAGCAGAGTTGGACTAGATTTGGACCGAATGTATAGGAAACACCATTCTTTGGTTCTCATCGCACTCACGTTTTCTGCTCTCTTAGAGACTCTGGAAAGCAAGAGCGTGCTTCTTGCTCTAAAGCAGAGTGTGATCAATGGATGAGAACTCTGCTGTGTGTTTCAGTTCAGAAATGGAGTTAAATCCCAGGCTCTGAGTCTTCCTACAAGCAAGACTTCGTTTCATGTAAGGGCAGTAACTTTACAGCTCAAACGAACTACATCATTCAGTAATCTCACACAGTTCTCATCTAAACTGACAAGCATTGGATGTTAGAGGACCTGTGGTTTCTTTCAGTTACAGAAGCAGAGTTGAAGTAGATATGGCCCGTATGTGTAGGAAACACCGTTCTTTTGTTCTCAGCACACTCAGGTTTCCTGCTGTCTTAGAGACTCTAGAAGCAAGAGCGTGCTTCTTGCTCTAAAGCAGAGTGTGATCCATGGATGAAAACTATGCTGTGTGTTTCCATTCAGAAATGGAGTTAACTTCCAGGCTCTGTGTCTTCCTACAAGCAAGGCTTAGTTTCAAGTAAGGGCACTCACTTTTCAGCTCAAAGGAACTACATCGTTCACGAAGCTCACACTTGTCTCATCTTAAGTGACAAGCATTCAATGTTAGAGGACAATTGCTTTGTATCAGTTTCAGAACCAGAGTTGGACTATATATGGTCCGTATGTGTAGGAAACACCGTTCATTTGTTCTGAGCACACACACATTTCCTGCTGTATTAGAGAATCTAGAAAGCAAGAGAGTGCTTCTTGCTCTAAAGCAGAGTGTGATCCATGGATGAGAACTCTTCTGTGTGTTTCACTTCAGAAATGGAGTTAAATTCCAGGCTCTGTGTCTTCCTACAAGCAAGATTTCGTTTCAGATAAGGGCAGTCACTTTTCAGCTCAAACGATCTACATCGTTCACGAAGCTAACAATTTTCCCATCTTAACTGACAAGCATTGGATGTTAGAAGACAAGTGCTTTGTATCAGTTTGAGAAGCAGAGTTTGACTATGTATGGTCCGTATGTGTAGCAAACACCGTTCTTTTGTTCTCAGCACACTCATGTTTCATGCTTTAATAGAGACTCTAGAAAGCAAGAGCGTGCTTCTTGCTCTAAAGCAGAGTGTGAACAATGGATGAGAACTCTGCTGTGTGTTTCCCTTCTAAAATGGAGTTAAATCCTAGGCTCTGTGTCTTCCTAGAAGCAAGACTTCGTTTTTGGTAAGGGCAATTTCTTTACTTCTCAAACGAAGTACATCGTTCATGAAGCTCACACGTTTCTCATCTTAACTGACAAGCATTGTATGTTAGAGGACCTGTGGTTTGTTTCAGTTTCAGAAGTAGAGTTGAACTAGATATGGCCCTTATGTGTAGGAAACACTGTTCTTTTGTTCTGACAACACTCATGTTTCCTGCTGTATTAGAGACTCTAGAAAGCAAGAGCGTGCTTCTTGCTCCAAAGCAGAGTGTGATCCATGGAAGAGATCTATGCTGTGTGTTTCCCTTCAGAAATGGAGTTAAATCCCAGGCGCTGTGTCTTCCTACAAGCAAGACTTCGTTCCAGGTAAGGGCAGTCACTTCTCAGCTCAACCGAACTACATCGTTCACGAAGCTAACAAGTTTCCCATCTTAACTGACAAGCATTGCATGTTAGAAGACCAGTGCTTTGTATCAGTTTCAGAAGTAGAGTTGCACTAGGTATGGCCCTTATGTGTAGGAAACACTATTCTTTTGTTCTCAGGACACTAACATTTCCTGCTGTCTTAGAGAAAATAGAAAGCAAGAGCGTGCTTCTTGCTCTAAAGCAGATTGTGATCTATGGATGAGAACTCTGCTGTGTGTTTCCCTTCAGAAATGGAGTTAAATCCCAGCCTCTGAGTCTTCCTACAAGAAAACTTCGTTTCAGGTAAGGGAAGTTACTTTACATCTCAAACGAACTACATCTTTCATGAAGCTCACACGTTTCTCATCTTAACTGACAAGCATTGTATGTTAGAGGACCTGTGGTTTGTTTCAGTTTCAGAAGTAGAGTTGCACTAGGTATGGCCCTTATGTGTAGGCAACACTGTTCTTTTGTTCTGAGCACACTCACGTTTCCTGCTATATTAGAGACTCTAGAAATTAAGAGGGTGCTTCTTGCTCTAAAGCAGAGTGTGATCCATGGATGAGAAGTATGCTGTGTGTTTCCCTTCAGAAATGGAGTTAAATCCCAGACGCTGTGTCTTCCTACAAGCAAGATTTCGTTTCAGATAAGGGCAGTCACTTTTCAGCTCAAACGATCTACATCGTTCACGAAGCTAACAATTTTCCCATCTTAACTGACAAGCATGGGATGTTAGAAGACAAGTGCTTTGTATCAGTTTGAGAAGCAGAGTTTGACTATGTATGGTCCGTATGTGTAGCAAACACCGTTCTTTTGTTCTCAGCACACTCACGTTTCATGCTTTAATAGAGACTCTAGAAAGCAAGAGCGTGCTTCTTGCTCTAAAGCAGAGTGTGAACAATGGATGAGAACTCTGCTGTATGTTTCCCTTCTAAAATGGAGTTAAATCCCAGGCTCTGGGTCTTCCTAGAAGGAAGACTTCGTTTTTGGTAAGGGCAATTACTTTACAGCTCAAAAGAAGTACATCGTTCATGAAGCTCACACGTTTCTCATCTTAACTGACAAGCATTGTATGTTAGAGGACCTGTGGTTTGTTTCAGTTTCAGAAGTAGAGTTGAACTAGATATGGCCCTTATGTGTAGAAAACACTGTTCTTTTGTTCTGACCACACTCAAGTTTCCTGCTGTATTAGAGACTCTAGAAAGCAAGAGCGTGCTTCTTGCTCCAAAGCAGAGTGTGATCCATGGAAGAGATCTATGCTGTGTGTTTCCCTTCAGAAATGGAGTTAAATCCCAGGCGCTGTGTCTTCCTACAAGCAAGACTTCGTTCCAGGTAAGGGCAGTCACTTCTCAGCTCAAACGAACTACATCGTTCACGAAGCTAACAAGTTTCCCATCTTAACTGACAAGCATTGCATGTTAGAAGACCAGTGCTTTGTATCAGTTTCAGAAGTAGAGTTGCACTAGGTATGGCCCTTATGTGTAGGAAACACTGTTCTTTTGTTCTCAGGACACTAACATTTCCTGCTGTCTTAGAGACTCTAGAAAGCATGAGCGTGCTTCTTGCTCTAAAGCAGATTGTGATCTATGGATGAGAACTCTGCTGTGTGTTTCCCTTCAGAAATGGAGTTAAATCCCAGCCTCTGAGTCTTCCTACAAGAAAACTTCGTTTCAGGTAAGGGAAGTTACTTTACAACTCAAACAAACTACATCTTTCATGAAGCTCACACGTTTCTCATCTTAACTGACAAGCATTGTATGTTAGAGGACCTGTGGTTTGTTTCAGTTTCAGAAGTAGAGTTGCACTAGGTATGGCCCTTATGTGTAGGCAACACTGTTCTTTTGTTCTGAGCACACTCACATTTCCTGCTGTATTAGAGACTCTAGAAATCAAGAGGGTGCTTCTTGCTCTAAAGCAGAGTGTGATCCATGGATGAGAGGTATGCTGTGTGTTTCCCTTCAGAAATGGAGTTAAATCCCAGGCGCTGTGTCTTCCTACAAGCAAGACTTCGTTTCAGATAAGGGCAGTCACTTTTTAGCTCAAACGATCTACATCGTTCACGAAGCTAACAATTTTCCCATCTTAACTGACAAGCATTGGATGTTAGAAGACAAGTGCTTTGTATCAGTTTCCGAAGCAGAGTTGGACTAGATATGGTCCGTATGTGTAGGAAACCCCCTTCTTTTGTTCTCAAGACACTCACGTTTCCTGCTATCTTAGAGAAAAGAGAAAGAAAGAGCGTGCTTCTTGCTCTAAAGCAGAGTGTGATCTATATATGAGAACTCTGTTGTGTGTTTCACTTCAGAAATGGAGTTCAAGGCCAGGCTCTGAGTGTTCCTACAAAGAAGACTTCGTTTCAAGTAAGAGCAGTTACTTTACAGCTCAAACGAACTACATCGTTCACGAAGCTCACACATTTCTCTTATTAAATGACAAGCATTGGATGTTAGAGGACCTGTGGTTTGTTTCAGGTTCAAAATCACAGTTGAACTAGATATGGTCCGTATGTGTAAGAAACACCGTTCTTTTGTTCTCAGCACACTCACATTTCCTGCTGTCTTAGAGACTCTAGAAAGCAAGAGCGTGCTTCTTGCTCTAAAACAGAGTGTGATCCAAGGATGAAAAGTATGATGTGTGTTTCCCTTCAGAAATGGAGTTAAATTCCAGGCTCTGTGTCTTCCTACAAGCAAGACTTCGTTTCAAGTAAGGGCACTCACTTTTCAGATCAAAGGAACTACATCGTTCACGAAGCTCACACGTGTCTCATCGCAAGTGACAAGCACTGAATGTTAGAGGACAATTGCTTTGTATCAGTTTCAGAAGCAGACTTAGATTACATGGTTCTGATGTGCAGGAAAAAACCATTCATTTGTTCTGAGCACAACACGTTTCCTGCTGTATTAGAGACTCTAGAAAGGTAGAGCATGCTTCTTGCTCAAAAGAAGAGTTTGATCAATGGATCAGAACTCTGCTGTGTGTTTCACTTCAGAAATAGAGTTAAATTCCATTCTCTGAGTCTTCCTACAAGCAAGACTTCGTTTCATGTAAGGTCAGTTACTTTACAGCTCAAACGAACTACATCGTTCAGGAAGCTCACACGTTTCTCATCTTAACTGAGAGGCATTGGATGTAAGAGGTCCTTTGCTTTGTATCAATTTCAAGCAGAGTTGAACTAGATATGGTCCATATGTATCGGAAACCCCGTTCTTTTCTTCTGAGCACACTCACGTTTCCTGCGGTATTAGAGACTCTAGAAAGCAAGAGCGTGCTTCTTGCTCTAAAGCAGAGTGTGATCCATGGATGAGAACTGTGTTGTGTGTTTCCCTTCAGAAATGGAGTTAAACCCCAGGCTCTGTGTCCTCACACAAGCAAGACTTCGTTTCACGTAAGGGCAGTCAATTTTCAGCTCAAACGAACTACATCGTTCACGAAGCTCACACGTTTTTCCTCTTAACTGACAATCATCGGATGTTAGAAGACCAGTGCTTTGTATCAGTTTCAGAAGCAGAGTTGGACAAGATGTGGTCCGTAGGTGTAGGAAACAACGTTCTTTTGTTCTCATCACACTCACTTTTCTTGCTGTCTTAGATACTCTGGAAAGCAAGAGCGTGCTCCTTGCTCTAAAGCATAGTGTGATCCATGGATGAGTTCTGTGTTGTGTGTTTCCCTTCGAAATGGAGTTAAATCCCAGGCTCTGAGAATTCCTACAAGCAAGACTTCGTTTCAGGTAAGGGCAGTCACTTTTCAGCTCAAACGAACTACATTGTTCACGAAGCTCACGTTTGTCATCTTAACTGACATGCATTGGATTTTAGAGGACCTGTGGTTTGTTTAAGTTTCAGAAGCAGAGTTGAACTAGATATTTCCGGTATGTGTAGGAAACACCGTTCTTTAGTTCTGAGCACACTCATGTTTCATGCTGTATTAGAGACTCTAGAAAGCAAGAGCGTGCTTTTTGGTCTAAAGCAGAGTGTGATCCATGGATGAAAACTATGCTATGTGTTTGCCTTCAGAAATGGAGTTAAATCCCAGGCTCTGAGTCTTCCTACAAGGAGGACTTCGATTCAAGTAAGTTCAGTTACTTTACAGCTCAAACGAACTACATCGTTCAAGAAGCTCACACGTTTCTCATCTTAACTGAGAAGCATTGGATGTTAGAGGACCTTTGCTTTGTATCAATTTCAAGCAGAGTTGAACTAGATATGGTCCGTATGTATAGGAAACACTGTTCTTTTCTTCTGAGCACACTCACGTTTCCTGCTGTCTTAGAGACTCTAGAAATCAAGAGCGTTCTTCCTGCTCTAAAGCAGAGTGTGATCTCTGGATGATAACTGTGTTGTGTGTTTCCCTTCAGAAATTGAGTTAAACCCCAGCCTCTGTCTCTTCCTACAAGCAAGACATCGTTTCATGTAAGGGCAGTCACTTTTCAGCTCAAACGAACTACATCGTTCACGAAGCTCACACATTTCTCTTCTTAACTGACAAGCATTGGATGTTAGAGGACCTGTGGTTTGTTTCAGGTTCAGAATCACAGTTGAACTAGATATGGTCCGTATGTGTACGAAACACCGTTCTTTCTACTGAGCACACTCACGTTTCCTGCTGTATTAGACTCTAGAAAGCAAGAGCGTGCTTCTTGCTCTATAGCAGAGTGTGATCAATGGATGAGAACTCTGCTGTGTGTTTCACTTCAGAAATGGAGATAAATCCCAGGCTCTGAGTCTTCCTACAAGCAAGACTTCGTTTCAGGTAAGGGCAGTTACTAACAGCTCAAACAAACTACATCGTTCACGAAGCTCACAAGTTTCTCATCTAAACTGACAAGCATTGGATGTTAGAGGACCTGTGCTTTCTTTCATTTTCAGAAGCAGAGTTGAACTAGATATGGCCCGTATGTGTAGGAAACACCGTTCTTTTGTTCTCAGCACACTCACCTTTCCTGCTGTCTTAGAGACTCTAGAAAGCAAGAGCGTGCTTCTTGCTCTAAAGCAGAGTGTGATCCAAGGATGAAAAGTATGATGTGTGTTTCCCTTCAGAAATGGAGTTAAATTCCAGGCTCTGTGTCTTCCTACAAGCAAGACTTCGTTTCAAGTAAGGGCACTCACTTTTCAGATCAAACGAACTACATCGTTCACGAAGCTCACACGTGTCTCATCTTAAGTGACAAGCACTGAATGTTAGAGGACATTTGCTTTGTATCAGTTTCAGAAGCAGACTTAGATTATATGGTTCTGATGTGTAGGAAAAAACCATTCATTTGTTCTGAGCACAACACGTATCCTGCTGTCTTAGAGACTCTAGAAAGAAGAGCATGCTTCTTGTTCAAACGCAGAGTGTGATCAATGGATCAGAACTCTGCTGTGTGTTTCACTTCAGAAATAGAGTTAAATTCCATTCTCTGAGTCTTCCTACAAGCAAGACTTCGTTTCATGTAAGGTCAGTTACTTTACAGCTCAAACGAACTACATCGTTCACGAAGCTCACACGTTTCTCATCTTAACTGAGAGGCATTGCATGTAAGAGGTCCTTTGCTTTGTATCAATTTCAAGCAGAGTTGAACTAGATATGGTCCGTATGTATAGGAAACCCCGTTCTTTTCTTCTGAGCACACTCACGTTTCCTGCGGTATTAGAGACTCTAGAAAGCAAGAGCGTGCTTCTTGCTCTAAAGCAGAGTGTGATCCATGGATGAGAACTGTGTTGTGTGTTTTCCTTCAGAAATGGAGTTAAACCCCAGCCTTTGTGTCTTCCTACAAGCAAGACTTCGTTTCAAGTAAGGGCAATCACTTTTCAGCTCAAAGAACTACATCATTCACGAAGCTCACACGTTTTTCATCTTAACTGACAATCATCAGATGTTAGAGGACCAGTGCTTTGTATCAGTTTCAGAAGCAGAGTTGGACTACATATGGTCTGTATGTGTAGGAAACACCGGTCATTTGTTCTGAGCACACTCACGTTTCCCGCTGTATTAGAGAATCTAGAAAGCAAGAGCGTGCTTCTTGATCTAAAGCAGAGTGTGATCGATGGATGAGAACTCTGCTGTGTGTTTCCCTTCAGAAATGGAGTTAAATTCCAGGCTCTGAGTCTTCCTACAAAAAGACTTCGTTTCAGGTAAGGGCAGTTACTTTACAGCTCAAATGAACTACATCGTTCATGAAGCTCCCACGTTCCTCATCTTAACTGACAAGCATTGGATGTTAGAGGACCAGTGCTTTGTATCAGTTTCAGAAGCAGAGTTGGACTAGATTTGGTCCGAATGTATAGGAAACACCATTCTTTTGTTCTCATCGCACTCATGTTTTCTGCTCTCTTAGAGATTCTGGAAAGCAAGAGCGTGCTTCTTGCTCTAAAGCAGAGTGTGATCCATGGATGAGAACTCTGCTGTGTGTTTCCCTTCAGAAATGGAGTTAAATCCCATGCTCTGTTTCTTCCTACAAGCAATACTTTGTTTCAGATAAGGGCAGTCACTTTTCAGCTCAAACGAACTACATCGTTCACGAAGCTCACACGTTTCTCATCTTAACTGACAAGCATTGGATGTTAGAGTACCTGTGGTTTGTTTAAGTTTCAGAAGAAGAGTTGAACTAGATATTGCCCGTATGTGTAGGAAACACCGTTCTTTAGTTCTGAGCACACTCATGTTTCTTGCTGTCTTAGAGACTCTAGAAAATTAGAGCGTGCTTCTTGCTCTAAAGCAGAGTGTGATCAATGGATAAGAACTCTGTTGTGTGTTTCCCTTCAGAAATGGAGTTAAACCCCAGGCTCTGTGTCTTCCTACAAGCACGACTTAGTTTCAGGTAAGGGCAGTCACTTTTCAGCTCAAACGAACCACATCGTTCACGAAGCTCACACGTTTCTCATCTTAACTGACAATCATCGGATGTTAGAGGACCAGTGCTTTGTATCAGTTTCAGAAGCAGAGTTGGACTAGATATGGCCGGTATGTGTAGGAAACACCGTTCTTTTGTTCTCAGCCCGCTCACGTTTCCTGCTGTCTTGGAGACAATAGAAAGCAAGAGCGTGCTTCTTGCTCTAAAGCAGAGTGTGATCAATGGATGAGAACTCTGTTGTGTGTTTCACTTCAGAAATGGTGTTAAATCCCAGGCTCTGAGTCTTACTATAACAAGACTTCTTTTCAGGTAAGGGCAGTTACTTTACAGTTCAAACAAACTACATCATTCACGAAGCTCACACGTTTCTCATCTAAGCTGACAAGCATTGGATGTTAGAGGACCAGTGCTTTGTATCAGTTTCAGAAGCAGAGTTGGACTAGATTTGGACCGAATGTATAGGAAACACCATTCTTTGGTTCTCATCGCACTCACGTTTTCTGCTCTCTTAGAGACTCTGGAAAGCAAGAGCGTGCTTCTTGCTCTAAAGCAGAGTGTGATCAATGGATGAGAACTCTGCTGTGTGTTTCAGTTCAGAAATGGAGTTAAATCCCAGGCTCTGAGTCTTCCTACAAGCAAGACTTCGTTTCATGTAAGGGCAGTAACTTTACAGCTCAAACGAACTACATCATTCAGTAATCTCACACAGTTCTCATCTAAACTGACAAGCATTGGATGTTAGAGGACCTGTGGTTTCTTTCAGTTACAGAAGCAGAGTTGAAGTAGATATGGCCCGTATGTGTAGGAAACACCGTTCTTTTGTTCTCAGCACACTCAGGTTTCCTGCTGTCTTAGAGACTCTAGAAGCAAGAGCGTGCTTCTTGCTCTAAAGCAGAGTGTGATCCATGGATGAAAACTATGCTGTGTGTTTCCATTCAGAAATGGAGTTAACTTCCAGGCTCTGTGTCTTCCTACAAGCAAGGCTTAGTTTCAAGTAAGGGCACTCACTTTTCAGCTCAAACGAACTACATCGTTCACGAAGCTCACACTTGTCTCATCTTAAGTGACAAGCATTCAATGTTAGAGGACAATTGCTTTGTATCAGTTTCAGAACCAGAGTTGGACTATATATGGTCCGTATGTGTAGGAAACACCGTTCATTTGTTCTGAGCACACACACATTTCCTGCTGTATTAGAGAATCTAGAAAGCAAGAGAGTGCTTCTTGCTCTAAAGCAGAGTGTGATCCATGGATGAGAACTCTGCTGTGTGTTTCCCTTCAGAAATGGAGTTAAATCCCAGCCTCTGAGTCTTCCTACAAGAAAACTTCGTTTCAGGTAAGGGAAGTTACTTTACAACTCAAACAAACTACATCTTTCATGAAGCTCACACGTTTCTCATCTTAACTGACAAGCATTGTATGTTAGAGGACCTGTGGTTTGTTTCAGTTTCAGAAGTAGAGTTGCACTAGGTATGGCCCTTATGTGTAGGCAACACTGTTCTTTTGTTCTGAGCACACTCACATTTCCTGCTGTATTAGAGACTCTAGAAATCAAGAGGGTGCTTCTTGCTCTAAAGCAGAGTGTGATCCATGGATGAGAGGTATGCTGTGTGTTTCCCTTCAGAAATGGAGTTAAATCCCAGGCGCTGTGTCTTCCTACAAGCAAGACTTCGTTTCAGATAAGGGCAGTCACTTTTTAGCTCAAACGATCTACATCGTTCACGAAGCTAACAATTTTCCCATCTTAACTGACAAGCATTGGATGTTAGAAGACAAGTGCTTTGTATCAGTTTCCGAAGCAGAGTTGGACTAGATATGGTCCGTATGTGTAGGAAACCCCCTTCTTTTGTTCTCAAGACACTCACGTTTCCTGCTATCTTAGAGAAAAGAGAAAGAAAGAGCGTGCTTCTTGCTCTAAAGCAGAGTGTGATCTATATATGAGAACTCTGTTGTGTGTTTCACTTCAGAAATGGAGTTCAAGGCCAGGCTCTGAGTGTTCCTACAAAGAAGACTTCGTTTCAAGTAAGAGCAGTTACTTTACAGCTCAAACGAACTACATCGTTCACGAAGCTCACACATTTCTCTTATTAAATGACAAGCATTGGATGTTAGAGGACCTGTGGTTTGTTTCAGGTTCAAAATCACAGTTGAACTAGATATGGTCCGTATGTGTAAGAAACACCGTTCTTTTGTTCTCAGCACACTCACATTTCCTGCTGTCTTAGAGACTCTAGAAAGCAAGAGCGTGCTTCTTGCTCTAAAACAGAGTGTGATCCAAGGATGAAAAGTATGATGTGTGTTTCCCTTCAGAAATGGAGTTAAATTCCAGGCTCTGTGTCTTCCTACAAGCAAGACTTCGTTTCAAGTAAGGGCACTCACTTTTCAGATCAAAGGAACTACATCGTTCACGAAGCTCACACGTGTCTCATCGCAAGTGACAAGCACTGAATGTTAGAGGACAATTGCTTTGTATCAGTTTCAGAAGCAGACTTAGATTACATGGTTCTGATGTGCAGGAAAAAACCATTCATTTGTTCTGAGCACAACACGTTTCCTGCTGTATTAGAGACTCTAGAAAGGTAGAGCATGCTTCTTGCTCAAAAGAAGAGTTTGATCAATGGATCAGAACTCTGCTGTGTGTTTCACTTCAGAAATAGAGTTAAATTCCATTCTCTGAGTCTTCCTACAAGCAAGA